>CP139509.1:422921108-423521108 GCA_021014915.2 Artemisia tridentata subsp. tridentata
TAACCTGGTAATCACCTTTCCTAAAAAAATGCGCATGGAATTATTTGTGTGGAAAATACATACCTTTTACTTTACCGAATCAATCTAAACCACAAAATGTGTACACTAACCAGTGTTTCTTCTGAAAATGAAGCTTCTTGAATTAGTAGCTTGGTCCAATTGAGTCGGTTCTGAATCGACGATCTCTGGCCTCTTTCCGACCGAACCCCGGTAACCGATTTCTTCAAACTTCGCCCTCTAATACTTTTTATGATTCATTGTGATTTACTTTTTTTTGTTATTAATTATTTTATTTGGGATTTGTTTGTTCTCATCTTTATTGGCAAATTTAGGGTTTTAAAATTTGGGGTTTTGTTAATGATTTACTTTACCTATTATTAAGTTTTAAATTTTTTGTTGACTTAGGGTTTTTCTAATTTTCGGGTTTTCTTAATAATCTACGATTAACCCTAAAAAAAACATAAACTTAGTATAGATGACTTAGGGTTTTTCTATTTTTCTTAATTATCTACGATTAATAGGGCTGTTCAAATCGCTCGGCGCTCGCCGCTCGCTCGGAATTTGCTCAAAAAATGCTCGCTCGATTTTTCGCTCGGTTGTAAACGAGCCGATCGGCTCGGTTCGGTTTGTAAACGAGCCAAGCACGAGCAAAGGTCCTCTCGGCTCGGTTCGGCTCGATATAATTTTTATTAATTTATTATATATATAATTTTATATATACACATTAATTATAATTATATTTATAATTTTATACATACCACTCTATTGGGTTTGACTCAATATATACAATTATATTTATAGTTATTGGCCCAGTCAACACAATGATACCTTAACACTAAGTTTAATTGTAAAACCCTAAGTCGTGAAAAGACATGCTTGACTTCCTATTCCCATTAGTTGTCCACCATCAATCGTCTCCCGCTGTCAACCTACGCCACAACGCGACAATCGTTCTTTGTAGTATGCTCATCGCCTCACTGGCCTCAACCTGAGCCTCATTCTCGGACAACTAGATCTCAAACTTAGTGTCATCCTCGGACGGTCGAACCTCGGTCATCACTAGACGGCGAAAACATTAAAGGAAACAACCTAAATTTATGGTTGTCCGAAAAACTCGCCGCTCGCTCGAAAAAATGTCCGCTCAAAAAATGCTCGCTCGATTTCCGGCTCGGTTGTAAATGAGCCGATCGGCTCGGCTCGGTTTGTAAATGAGCCAAGCACGAGCAAAGGTCCGCTCGGTTCGACTCGGCTCGTGAACAGCCCTAACGATTAACCCTAAAAAAAACAGTTCTTTAGTATAGATTATATAATATGATTATACTCATACTAATAAGGGCTTTTTTTTTTTTTTTCCATTTTTTCTTACACATAATAGGTGGCCGAAAGAGTTGCTCATAATGTTTGCAGGTAACCATGTTCACCTGTTTATTTCCAATTTTGTTGGTAATAAAAATTATTTAGTTGCGTATTTATGTTGTGTAATTACTTATATAATGTGCATATGCATTGCCTACTGCAGGCCGCATGTTTGCGCGACAGCCATACCATCATTGTGCCTGCAGCTACAGCAAGTGATCGTTAACGTCAAGTTAATTTATATGTTGCTATAAACCGTGCCGTCAAATATATACGACACAATGGCAGTTACCATCATCTATAATAGATATTGATGGTTTCATTGTTGGTTGTGCACGGTACTTGAATCTGTTGGTTTTTTAAATATGTTGTCTTGTTGCGGACGGTGGAAGGATGGTAGAGTGCAACAACCAGTTGCCTCACCAACTTCCACGTGTGCAAGCAGACAATACTATTAAAACCCTTTTGTGATTAAACATAATGGTGTGTCATTACGTGTTTTTTTATGCGCCTATTATAATATATACTAAAACCCATTTGTGCTTAAGCATAATGGCGGATCGTTAGTGTCTGTTTTATGCGATAACTGTAAATGTGATTGCTCATTGTGTCATTTGTTATTTTCACGCAAAAAACAACAACAAAAAAAAACATATACTTATGTCCTATGTTGATCCTTTGTTGCTTACTGAATCAAATGGTATTGGTGATACGAAGTCGGGACCGGAACTTGGCGGGGCAATTACCGGATGGCGCGATGGCATAGGTGCTATTGTGCAACCGTGTTAATTTGCAGCCATGGTGGTACTATCATTCCTAATTAGCCTTCTAATACAAACTTATTTTGAATTAGTGAACTAAAACATCTTTACTTATACCGATACACAACGCAAAATATACATGTGTATACTACAGAGGTGTTTCCTCCTCCTTACACTGTTTCATTCCAGTATAGTAATGGGCTATGATGATCAAGTGTTGATTACTGAAGCAGATGATATTGAACAAATGAAATTGGAACCGTAAGTTGGCGAGGCAATCACTGGATGGCGCGGTAGCATAGTTGCTATTGTGCAACCGTGTTTATTTGCAGCCATGGCGGTATTATCAGGTTTCTGACCAGTTTCCATTTAAA
The DNA here is from genome assembly GCA_021014915.2 of Artemisia tridentata subsp. tridentata. Classification (NCBI taxonomy): domain Eukaryota; kingdom Viridiplantae; phylum Streptophyta; class Magnoliopsida; order Asterales; family Asteraceae; genus Artemisia; species Artemisia tridentata. The sequence goes on from CP139509.1 coordinate 422,923,600, forward strand.
AATCTAAGCCTAATGGTTTGTTGTATCCATTCTGTGCTATCTAAGTTTTGAAACAAATTTAGATATATCGTTCAATCAGAAGGCCGGTGGTGTAGTCTCCCATTATTTTTGTAATTATGATTAGTGTACACATCTATTGTTTAAATTGTCTATTGGTATAAGTAAACATGATTTACGTGACTAAAATCCGAAATAGTTTGTATTAGGGAGGTGATTAACAGGTTATTACGTGAACAGTAAATTGTTGCCTTATATATATATATATATATATATATATATATATATATATATATATATATATATATATATATATATATATATATATATATATATATATATATCATCCACCATTAACGTCATTGGTTGCTTTACTTAGGGTAGGCTATGATGATTCTGACCTATTTTGTGAGACTAATGAATCGGGTAGTAAAAGATTGAAACGGTAACTTGGCACGGCAAGGACTGGATGGCATCATTATGCAAAAATGTCTCTTTGCAGCCATGGCTGGTCATACATCTTTTTCACCCTGTTTGGTTATAAAATCTGAGCCTAATAACTGCCTTTGTATATGCATGATGACCAAAGTGGTGTGTCATTATGTGTGTTTTTATGCGCTAATCTTAAATGTGATTGGCCCATGTGTTATGTTTAAGAAAAAAAAAATATTTTTATATGTAGCAAGCCATTGTGGCGAAATGTGATTGGCCTGTTCCAAGGCTTCAATTTACTGTTCACGCACTAACTTGGTAATCACCTTCCTAATACGCAATATGATTGGCTTGTTCCAAGGCTCCACTTTACTGTTGACGCAATAACCTGTTGGGCACCTTCCTAATACACAGTTACCATGTTTACTTATACCGATACATACTTTAAACCATACATGTGTACACTAATCATACTCTTATTCTGACAATGAACCTTCCTGAATACAGTACGTGACAAATTAATCAAAGGAAACTCAAGATTATACATATTCTTAAACAAATACATTGAACCCAGCCAAAGAACGACCAAAATAAATAATTAAAAAAAAAAGGCACCATTGATATATCAGCTAAAATCCGCAGAAAGTAGGAACCCTGCCCGCTTGAACGAATTCAGATTAGCAGCATAGGTACATTGTAGTGTTTTACATCACCTTTCAATATGTTACAACTGCAGCTTTATGCCTTTTCTTTTTTTTTTTTTTCCTTTTTTTCTTTGCTGTATTTTTTTTCCTTCTTGGTTCTGGTAATCGGTCGTCTGCATTTACCCATAAGAACAAGCACATATGTTGTACACCGGGTGTCAATATTAGGAAATGAAGACTATCTGGTATTATTTGTTTGCCGATACTAACAGTTGGTGCTCCATGTCTGTGACGGTAATTTTTTTTCCGCATATTCGTAACTTCAGATCCACAAAAGGCCTTGATCAATAATAGGGTACAATTTTGAAAGATAGATGAGCAATAGAAGAGAATGGTGTGACAAGTGATTTGGTGCAAATTACTTCTTCGCACCATCCTCTTTTGTTACCCATCTATCTTTCATAATTGAACCGTATTGTTGATCAGGTCCTTTTGTGGAACTGGATTTGCGAATATGCGAAAACAAACTTACCATGACAGGCACAGAACATCAACTTTTAGTATCAAAAAATAATGAAAACCAGATAGTCTTCATTTCCTAATATTGACAAGCGATGTACATCATCTGTGGTTGTTGTAATTGTTAAATGCAGACGACGGATTATCAAAACCTTTTGAACCACTTAACTTTCCAAGATGCGTACAACACAGTTGTGTTTCACATTGCTCGTGTGCTTAAACTTTTTAATAGCCTACCATTATTTTTTTAGTCGAGTCAAAGGGTGGATTAACCCAAAAAAAATTGCCACAAATAATTAGTTCTACTATGAAAAGTCTGCATATTCATTATACGTCAACTGTCTTTGCAACTATGGTTTATGCAAAACGCAACAATTGCTGTTTTTCTGCCTTTCTTATGTTTAGAGGCTCAAATGGACCCGAAATTGTAGTAGAAGTGGTTCTGTTTGGATATTCAAGTGGGCCTGAAGTGAAGGTTTAAATTGATTAGTTTTCAATACTGAAACAAAGGGTCAATTTGGTGGACCTGGGTGCTGAAATGGAGCCTCAAATCGGTTTCTTTCGGATTAGGAGGAGTGTCTTGCTAATAAGCTTATCAGTGGTCACAAGGTTTCGTCTAACAGGTATACTATTCTATATAGTCAGTTTTGTCTAATAATTGCTGAAAATAGGTTTAGTTTCGGATTATTTTCTCATCATACATATTACATGCTATTTATATTCCTGCAAGGAAGATTTGGAATTTCTATATTATGCAAGAAAAAAGGAATTACTTAATTTTATATGTCATTCCCGCATTTCTACTCTCCATTATCAAATTCCAAAATGTATTTGACAATTCATTTGAAATAAATTTTGACTTGGATCACTGCTCCATAGTCTGCAAGATTGATTCTTTAGTGAAAACAAGTTTTATAGCCAATATAAAATTTAAATTACTGCTTCATAGCTTCCACGACTGACTCTTTTGTGAAAACAACATATTCATTTTGTAGTTTTTGATAATCATCAACTGTTAAAATTGTTTTTTTTTTTTTATTATTATTATTATTTTTTTACAGGTTCATGATCAATAATAACGGTACATGACATATGCCAAATACCCTAATAAATTTACAAGCTTAATAAACTGTGGTACATGATTGTATTTACATTTTCTTTTACTGGCAATAGGTTTTTTAGATTCAACAGCGTCACTACATATTATGGAGACAAGTTAAATATAAAAAATAGACAGAATATTAGCGATGGATGTACGGAGACCGAGCACAGCTATTACTAATTTGGCATGGTCTGTGCATCCATCATTGATACTTTGTCAGTATTTTTTGTGCTCGACACGTTTCTTGCTCACCTACCTCAGTACAATATGCTTCAACCAGATCAACATCGGATCAGGACTATGTTTCTTTCTGTTTATACATGATGCAATATCAGTGACAAATACAATATCAACAGTTTATGTTGTGTGCAAGTTCTGTTGTATGCTAACGTTTCGTTCGGGTAATAATGGTTGACCATAAATGACAGGTGGAGAGAAAGATATCGATCAGGCTAGATAGTCGTAATGATGATGAAAGTCAGCAGCTAACTGTATGATGTAATCTTCCAGGGAAATGGGTTGTTGATTGGGGATTTAATTATGTCAACGACATTGGCAGGTTTGCTTCACCATGTAGTCACACTATTTTGCATCCGTGTATATCTTTAGATAGGTTCAATATACTTCTGACAGAACTTTACATGTTTTAATATTCAAGTATGCTCTTCATATTAGTTCTATTCTGAAAAGTGTGCAAATTCATTATCCAAAAAATTGTCCCACAAATTAATACTTCAATTATGAAATGTGTGCAAATTGATTATACGTCAACTGTCTTTGCAACGATGCTTCATATGTTGGTTGCTAAACTTACAGCTGAGGTAACCTGCATCTTCGTGAGGCAGGTTATTAGATTTGCATCCATTTTGTATGTTAACATATGTATTTTTTAAATTTTGGGGTTTTTTTATTTGTTTTGCAGATGCATTTGCTGATGATGTTTCCAATTAAGCATGTTCAGGTGTTTGCTTCCAATTTTTTTGCTACTCAAAATCATTTTACTTGCTTATTTATGCTATCGCATTACTTATATGTTGTGCATATGCATTCTTGACTGCAGTTTGTATGTTTGTGAAGCAGCCATACGATGATTGTGGGTCCAGCGACGGCAAGTGTTTGGTAACGTGTACTCATTTTATATGTTGCTATAAACTGTGGCCACAAATATATAAGACAGACCAACAGTTACCATCATCTATAACAAATATAGATGTTTACGTTGTTGGTTGTGCACTTTCCTTGCATCTAATGATCCTTTAAATATGTTGTCTTGCTGCGGAAAGTGGAAGGATGGTAGAGTGCAACAACCAGTTGCCTCAGCAACCTCTACGTGTGCAGCGAGACAATACTATTAATTCTATTATACAAATTAAGCATGTTTTGTCCTCCTATTATTTTGAACTTCATAAGTATACCTTACTGAGGTTTTCTATATAGTAATGGCCTATTGTGATCACCTGTTGGTTACTGAATCTAATGGTATTGGTCACAGGAAGTCAGAACCGTAGGTTGGCAGTGCAATTACCGGATGGCATCATAGCATGGGTGCTATTTTGCAACCGCATTTATTTGCAGCGATGCCGGTATTCTGAGTTTTTTTTACCATTTACCAAATAAAAAAAGGTCAACTTGATGATCTATTTGCCTTAATAGTGGACTCACTTACATCAATACGTACTGCAAAACATACATGTGTATACTACTTTGGGCAGATTTGATCTGATATGTGAAGCAGTTCTGCGGCCTTCTTCCTTTTCGTTTTTTTTTCCCCTTTATTTGCCTGGGTTCAATGTATAGGTTTAAAAATGTGTATAATGTATTTTTTTTTTTTACTTACTGTATTCAAGAAGGTTAATTGTCACAAAAGCATGATTAGTGTGGACATTTATGGTTTACTTTGTCTATTGATATAAGTGAACATCATCAGTTTGTATAAATAAATGGGCTATGACGATTAACTGTTGATTACTGAATCACATGATATCGGTCAAACACAGTCAGAACCGTAACTTGGCGGGGCAATTACCGGATGGCGCCTTAGCATAATTGCTATTGTGCAACCGCGTTTATTTGCAGCCATGGCGGTGGTCTGAGTTTTTTTTACCATTTTCCATTTAAAAATCTGAGCCTAATGGTCTATTTTGTCCCTTTTTTTTTTTACCATTTTTCATTTAAAAATCTAAGTCTACTGAAATAAGTCTTCGAAGATCCAACACGGGGATCTGTTTTATTCATGTTGCCAGGTATTAATACATGTTTCATCACTTCCACTAAAGCTACTCTTTCTCTTTCTATCCTGCAGGCACTACAAAAAAAAAGTTAAAACATAAGTCATATACTCAGGTATGTATTCACATTTATTTCCCTAAAAAACGTGGTTCGTTGCTTTACTTAGGGCAGGGCTATGATGATTCAGACCTATTTTCTGACACTAATGAATTGGGTGGTCAAAGATTGTAACCGTAACTTGGCATGGCAAAGGTCTATCATATAAAGAAGTGAGTTTGTAAAACTTAGCGAAAAATTATAGTTGTGGATTCTAGAAAAGTTTTTGAAAGAGAAGTTGAAAGTAATAAGGTATGTATTAGATGCCCACATTATTTAGTGGATGAATGGTTTAACTTAATAAATGAGTCTAGAATTTCAACATAGTTACCCATTCTAAGTTCTCATACAGTTCCTTTTGTTATTTCAACAATCTAGCAATTCGCCTGGTGCAGACATTTGCACAAAGAGAGTTGAAACGAAAAAAAAGGAACTGTAGGGGACCTTAGAAGCATTGACTATGTTGCTTTTTGAATTCCATTCTTTTTTATTATCTAAAACCAGCCATCTACAAAGTAATGTGGCCATACACAGCTTGCTACATTGAACTTCACCTTGAAAACCTCAATTATTAGGGCACATCTATCTAACGATGTAGCTGGGTTCCATTGGTTAAATTGACCGAGTTCCCTAAAAATATTTGTCTATCAAGCACAACAATGGTTTTAGGGAACTCGGTCAAATTAAGCAATGGAACCCATATACATCGTTTGATAGATAGGCTCTGATAATTGAGGCGTGTTGATTGTGATAATGATATAGTGTGTATTGTTCATGACAGGCCACACTCCTTCATTATCCCATTCAACACGAGTCCTAATACTTACATGCTTTTCTAGAATCGACAATTTTTTCTTTGGCATACCTTGGTACTTTGAGCTTCCTCTCGAAAACCCATACCTATGTCACTGTCATTGCAATGGGTTTGCCGCAAACCTTTGCACATATTTCATCAACATGGCAATGGGATTTCGAGTGGAGGTTCAAAGTACGAAAGTGTGTCGTGGTACGAACAACGATCACATGATTGCAGCGAAGGTCGGTTTTGGGTACCGCTTCTGTAATTGCTGGCCTAAATCCTATTATCTATATTATCATCATGCATTATCATTCACTAGCAGATTTTATATATTCAATAACCAGATTGGATAGTATGAAGACAAGTTAAATATAAAAAATAGACGGAATATCAGTGATGGATCACTAAAATGACTTTATGCATGTCGGCAGGTTAAGTCCCACAAAAGGATCTGATCACCGATCATGTGCATTTCATTAAAGCTAGATGGGAAACTGAAGAGAATGTTGTGACAAGTCATTTGGTGCACATTACTTCTTCGCACCATCCTCTTTTGTTACCCATCTATATTTGGAAACTGCAACCTATTGTCGATCAGCGCCTTTTTGTGGAACTGCACCTACAAATATGCAACAACATATTTCGTATAACAAACAGGGAACATCCATCTTAGATGGTTGCTCTTATCTTCCTCTCGAATTCCTTTTGCTATTTGAACGGCCTACCAATACATCTGGTGCAGACCATTGTTTAAAGACCGTATAAATAACAAAAGGAATTTCAGACGGAGGTAAGCGTTTCCACCTATGATTATTGGCACTGCTAATCTAATTGGTGTACATTTTTATAGAAACTTACCTATGCTCCATTTTCATTATCTAATTGGTGTTCATTTTTATAGAGGCTCAAATTGTTTTATGCATGTTGACAGGTTCAGTCCCACAAAAGGGTCTGATCACCGGTTGTTTGCATTTCACCAAAGATAGATGGGAAACTGAAGAGAATGCTGTGACAAGTTATTTGGTGCAAATTGCTGCAACATATTTTACACAAGGTGATTCAATTAATATAATACTCTTCTAATTATTTTGAATAGACTGTTACAGATATTGAAGAAACGTTACACAAGATTCGTGTGTCTCTGTGTCCCAGTAGCAGCCACATCCGTCAACCTTTTCAGACTAAGCGTTGCTTCTTTTAGACTGCTATTGCGATGTAGCAGGTATGTACTACTGTTTTAAGTTCCATGTTTATGTACAATAGAACAAGTGAATTGAATGTTTTGTTTGTAGTTTTATATAGAAACACTTTACTTAAAAAAAACTAAAGTGCAATAACTTACGACGGATAACTTTCATAAAAACCAAAATACAACAACCCAAAAAACCGTGCCTCCTTAAAAAAAAACACCTAACTTGATGATAAAACTTCATGTATTTGCTGCAGTGACAGTTTATGTCAATGAAAAAATTAGAGGAGATAAGAGTTGATCAAGCTTTTGATTCGAGTAGACCAAGCTACTGGCCCATTGAAGTTCAAGATATAAGTGAGTGGTTATTCAACATTTTAAGAACAAATCCAAGATTGTTCCAATAAAGCGCGCGATGCAAAATACTTTTAAGCTACAATCAGAAAGAAAGTACTTGCTGCAACAAACAAGAAAGCAAAGGTTGATGCTGCTACAGCTGCAACCGCAACAAATACACCAGTAATTACAAGGTTTTACACCCGTTTCAGATTGGTATTGAAAGATTAATATGCGGAAAAGAATCTAGGCTACAAGATACACTAAAATGTAATAAGAGAACCTACATCAGCTACATAACTTTACAACAATGTACATTTCATATCCGTTACCGAAAACTATAATGTAGAATATTGTGTTGAAAGATTGTTGCCATTTAAATGCTGAGATACTTTTTGATTTTCATCAGTTAGCAGCCTGTTTGAAGTAGAAATAGTATTTGAATACATTGTGTGTGCGTGTTTTATAAGTATTATAATTCGGTGGTTATGATTGGGTATATAGTTTTTGCACATTTCTTGCGTGTAGTTACATATGTATCAAATATTCACGCGACAACATGCTTTGGATGTACGTTGTAACATAATTCTATACAAAATGCATACTTACTTTAAACGTTGTAGTTACATATGTATCAAACCATTAGCCAAATCATTGTTTGAAAAAACACGCTCGCCCCACATATATACACAAAAAAACATTAACACAATTATAATAAACAGAAACACAGCCACCCCGCAACAGCGCGCGGGCAACTCTGCTTGTTTGATCTATGACAAATATGAGATATATATTGAACTTTTCTCTTAATAGAGGTGATAATTTGTGTCTAAAATTTAGTTACTTTGTAAAAAGATTTGGGCATTTTAGCTTCTTTAAAAAAAAATAAAAATTGACATGTATGGACCATTTAAAAGTTATATAGCATTAATGCTCACATATTTTCTCTCAATTAAACAACATTACAACTCTGCTTGTTTGATCTATGACCATTTTTCATATGTTTTCGTCCGTTTTCAGGCGTGTATTTACGCTTTCATACGTTTACTTACGTTTTCGCCCATTTTCGTCAGTTTTCATACGTTTTCTTACGTTTTCGTTCATTTTCATACGTTTTCGTCCGTTTTCATCCGTTTTCGTCCATTTTTCATTCATTTTCGACCGTTTTCATACGTGTTTTTACGCTTTCATACATTTTCGTCCATTTTCAAACATATTCGTCCGTTTTCGTACGATTTCATCCGTTTTAATACGTTTTTAAATGTTTTCGGCCATTTTCAGACGTTTCTGAATATCACAAGTGATTTTCTGAATATCACAAGTGATTTTCAACTGTTGTTTTGTAACATGAAAATCACAAGTGATAGATATTCAGAAAATCACAAGTACGAAAACGTAAGATATTCAGATATTCAGAAAATCACAAGTACGAAAACGAAAATGTAAGAAAACAGACGAATACGTACGAAAACGTAAGAAAATCACAAGTGATATTCAGAATATCACAAGTGATATTCTGAATATCTTCAGAAACGTAAGAAAACGGACGAATACATATGAAAACGGACAAAAAGGTATGAAAGCGTAAAACACGTCTGAAAACGGACGAAAACGAATGAAAAATGGACGAAAACGAAAGAAAATAAATGAAAATGGACGAGAATGTATGAAAACGAACCAAAACGTAAGAAAACGGACGAAAACGTATGAAAAGGGACGAAAATGGGCGAAAACGTAAGAAAACGGACAAAAACGTATGAAAGCGTAAAAACACGTATGAAAACGGACGAAAACGTATGAAAAATGGACGAAAATGAAAGAAAACGGATGAAAACGGACGAAAACGTAAGAAAATGGACGAAAACGTATGAAAACGCACGAAAACGTATGAAAACGGACGAAAATGGGCGAAAACATAAGAAAACGGACGAAAACGTATGAAAGCGTAAATACACGTCTGAAAACGGACGAAAACGTATGAAAAATGGACGAAAACGTATGAAAAATGGACGAAAACGAAAGAAAATGGACGAAAACGTATGAAAACGAACGAAAACGTAAGAAAACGGACGAATACGTATGAAAACGGACGAAAACGTATGAAAACGGACGAAAATAGATGAAAACATATAAAAACAGACGAAAACGTAAGAAATCGAAGGAAAAAAACGTGAATTAAAAAAAAACGTGAATTAAAAAAAAAAGTGAATTGAAAAAAAAAAAAAAAAAACGTGAATTAAGATAATAAAAAAAAAAAAAAGTGAATTAGAAGGAAAAAAAAAGACAAAAAAGAAAAAAATGTAAATAAATAAGAAAGAAAAAAAGACAAAGAAAAATGAAAAAAAAAATAAGGACATGGAGTTAGGTAAGCACCAAAAGACATATATCTTAGGTTAATCTCCACCATTAGATCAAATTAGATAGATGGTAAGGATTTATCCCTTGATAAGCACCAAAATAAGAGTAAGCGTTTGAACTTTTGTCAGCTTTACTTTTAACGGTTTGTAAGAACTCTCTCATAGTTTGGGATGATCTATATAGTGCTCTATTTGGGTTTATATACACACAGGTTACTAAACTTTCAAGTTTTATTCACTTTTCATACCGATCTTTTTTTTTGTTTAATCAGGTTACCGAACTATCAAAATGTGACATTAAGGTTACTGAACTTTCAAAGTGTGTTCAACCAGGTTACCGAACGACTAAAATGACCAAAATACCCTCATTCTTATTTTTGTTAACCACATAAATGGTCCCTGTGGTTCATCCGGCGTTACGGATTCAGTCCAGTTGTCGTTTTTTTTAATTTCGAAAAAAAAATTAATTTTTTTAAAAAAGTTAATTCGAAAATAAATTTAATTTCGAAAAAAAAATTCTTAAAAAATTTAATTCGAAAAAAAACATTATTTCGAAAATAAATTTATGAAAAATAAATTAATTTCAGAAAAAAATAATTTTGAAAAAAATTAATTTCAAAATAATTTTTTTTTCGAAATTAAATTTTTTTTTTCGAAAAAAAAAATTTCGAAAGAATTTTTTTTCGAATTAAATTTTTTAAAAAAATTTTAAAAAAAATCTAAATGAAAAATTTTTTCGAAAAAAAAATTCTAAAATTTTTTTTTTTCGAAAGAATTTTTTTTCGAATTAAATTTTTAAAAAAAATTTTAAAAAAATTCTAAAAGAAAAATTTTTTCGAAAAAAAAATTCTAAATTTTTTTTTTTTTTTCGAAAAAAAAATTCTAAAATAAAATTTTCGAATTAAATTTTTTAAGATTTTTTTTTTCGAAATTAAATTTATTTTCGAAATTAACTTTTTTAAAAAAATTATTTTTTTTTTCTAAATTTAAAAAAAAATCAAAAAAAATGACAACTGGACTGAATCCGTAACGCCGGATGAACCACAGGGACCATTTATGTAGTTAACAAAAATAAGAATGAGGGTATTTTGGTCATTTTAGTCGTTCGGTAACCTGGTTGAACACACTTTGAAAGTTCAGTAACCTTAATGTCACATTTTGATAGTTCGGTAACCTGATTGAACAAAAAAAAAGATCGGTATGAAAAGTGAATAAAACTTGAAAGTTTAGTAACCTATGTGTATATAAACCCGCTCTATTTTGCCAAAACCAGAGTTTTATATCTAACTATCTTTGTAGTATCGATATGCAAAGCAAATTGCGTTAGATCAATGGATACCCAACAAATGAATATGGATTATATTTCACTGACGTTTTGACAAACGGTTCCTATAACTTTTCGTAGTCACAATTTTTTAATTTCAAAAGATGCTAAATGTCACTGACTTGAATATGTTATTAGCTTGATGATCCAATTTGGGCCAAATCTTAAAAGGCTATGGATTACATGGCTAGCTTAATATTAGGCTCAATTTTATGGGCTACCGTGTTAGTATAAATTATAACATGTGGCCGTTTTCGGATTATATATTTAGCATCATCTTCATGAAACGATTCTTATAACTTTTTTTAAAATGGAACTAGCAAGATGTTTGAGAGTACATCGATGATAAAACTTAGATCCACGAATGTAGTTTGCAATAGAGTTAGCTTTGCAATTCAAAAAGAGCTAGCGGCGCAGCTTGTTGCTCGTTTGCCTTCAATTACTATGTAAATTCTATTTTGATGATTTAAAAAAAAAAAGAAAAGAAAAAAAAAAAAGCCTAATTCCTACTCTACTCTTATCACGACCATAAATATTACAATGGACACATAGATAACTCTAATCCCACGATCATGAAACCATAACGACAACAACCCAACGATTTTTATAACTTTGGATCATATTTCTCTTTTATAAAGTTTTTCACCAAAAATTCCGTCCCAATATAGCAGATTTGAACGGAAACAAAAGTACACTTAAACTATTGAGTATATAATAACTAATATAAACGTTAGTATTGATATATCTCTTACTTTTATTTGAATCGCGTGATAAAATAAACATGTTTAAAATGGCACAGATGTAATTATACCTCTTTCTTTTTCTTTTCTTGCAAACTCGAAAACACAACATTTATTTCATTTAAACTTGAAAATATGAAATAAAAATAAAATCTTTCTTTCCTTTTCATTTATTTTCTTTTCTCTTCTTTACCCATCATTTCTAATCACATCTAAAAAAAGTCAAAAACGCAACGTAAGATCGGTCGTTGTAAAAAGGTTTCATGAGATCATAATTATTTGGGATACACATACTCATTTTGTTTGTAATTATCATCCAACTAGAATTGTTGATATTCCAATTTTAGCCTTCGAGTAAACACATATTCAACTTATATGAAACTATGGAGATCATATTGCGTACATCAAATAATGGAAGCGAATCATATATATTGTGGATAATGCAACAAAAGTTAAATGAAAGCGTGAAAAAAAAAAGTGAAACACTTATCATTGTTGATTGAAAGTTAGCCAAAGTTACTTGTCCTGCACACGAGCGTAGAGGAGAAATGATTTGCTGGGAATTTATATGTCAAATGAGGTGAGTTCAACGTTGTGTTTGGAGTATGCTCGTGTCATAATAAATAATTATATGGCTAGACATATGTGAGCCTATGGGGTCACACACTTATACACAGAGACACCATTTAATATATCGTATCTATCGTATTTACGTTATATTTAACCTTCGTAACTCGGGATCAATAACGGGCTACTAATAACTAAACTAATACTTAGTTTATTGGATTAGACCAACAAATGGGCAAGCCCATTTAGGGCCCCCATATGGCCGGCCATGGTGGGAAACAAGAGGGAATAGAGCAAGGGGTTAAGTGTAACATTATTTCTTATAACCTTCCATTGATTTGGTCAATTAGGGTTATCAATTATAATAACAACTTACCAAATGTCTCTCCTCCTTCCTCTACCCAAAAGCCACGAAATAACACACACCCATATTAGGGTTTGTGGTTTTTGATCCCATCTAACCTTATTCTAGTGTAGTTCAAGGCTAGATCGCGTGTTATAAGGTCAAGACCAGTGTTGTAAATCTCGGCCATCTCGGCCGAGATATCGTCGATAAATCGCTACTCGGGGTTTCACCGTAACGAGATTTCTATTATCGGGCTAGTATCTCGCTTTGGTCAAATTTCGGTCAAACTCGGGTATTATCGGTACTTATCGGCGAGAAATTGACTTATCGGTCAACTTAAATGTTTGAACTTTTTTTTTTTTTTTTTTTTTTTTTTTTTAAATTTGATTTCCAAGAAGCCATTGAAGGGGTAGGTTGAAGAACCAGAAAGAAAAAGGTAAGAGAAAGAAAGGGTGGCAGTCTGTCAACGATGGTAGATCGCGGTGGTGATAGCTTTTTTGATGGTGGATGAAGAGATCAAGAGAGAGAGAGAGAGAGAGAGAGAGAGAGAGACCGACCTGTTTGCTAGTGGTCACGGTTGTGGTGATGGCAGTTGATCGGTTGTGGCGATGGCAGTGGATCGGTGGTTCATTAGAAAGAAGATGAAGAGAGAGAGAACAAAAGCCTTAAAGCCATAATAATAGAGGAGACAAAGAGATAAGATAAAGTGTGTGTAGTGTTTACAGCCTGTTAGACAGGTTTTATAAATTTAATTTTCATTTTCACCCCTTTGATTTTTGTCTATTTTTTCAATTTGACTTTCTTTTATAAATATGATGATGATATCTTTTACATATTAAAATTAAAAATATATGAAATACTAAATGCAAACTTCTATATACTAAAAAATTATAGATATATTATATAAAATATAAAAAGTTACATATAAAATATATTATATGTTGTTAATATTTATTTTTTTAAAAATAAATTCCTTTATAATTTAGGGTCTCCGATATATCCCCGATACGTCCGATATATCACTTCTCGTTGGTCGGCCGATAATATACCGATAACCGATATTTACAACCTTGGTCAAGACTAGCATCAAGTAGTGATCCGTGACGTGTAGTGTATTTCACACATAAGGGAAGATCAACCTTATTGATCTTTTGTTTCTTACATCCAATAGTGGCGTTGGTGTTGGTGGTGAAACCCAGATCACGCTTCAAAGGTATATAATTGTGATATTTATTATATTAATTAGTGATTGATCATATGGCTATATGGATCCGTTGATAGGTGATCTTCCGCTGCAATTATTTATTTATAATATGTTATTTATATTCATCATCACCTATAGTGGTATCACGAGCCATCATATGTGTCATATGATTATCGGGTATGCATAAAAATGGCTAAAACGGGTGTTTTTTGGTGATTTTTGAAACCACATTTAAAACAGCCTCTAGGGCTCCATTTTCTCACATATGAATGACCTAAATCGAATGATTTTGATCGATTTATGAAACGGTTTTAAATCAGCCCCTAAACCTAATATTTCTGTGGTAAAATGATATTTTGAAGGTCCTAATATCAGTGGGTTTTGATCCTTAAGCCATTTGACACACGTACCAAACGGGGTTTTAATTCTTGTTAATTAATTTCTTCGTTTCGTTGGCTAAATCTTTAATTCTTGTTATTAATTTTTGTTTCATGGCAAATACATGCATGTTTGTTCATGGAATTAGCCAACACCATGTTTTGTTCAAAATTTTATTGTATTATTGTGAGTTATATGCAAAGCCGATGAAAACCTAGACCACTTATGCTTTTGTTTCGTTGTGAATTATCGTTAATTTCGTGTTTTGGGGTTTTTTGCCATTGTTTCGGCATTCATGTATGTATTTTATTTTGGTTTTTTGGCCATTGTTTGGGCACTTTACAGTAGATAGAAAGTATATTAGTTGTATTTTACTTTCCATATCATGTAATCGATGCTTGGTGAAGAATGGCGAAAGAGTTAAAGACATTTATGCCGATAAGGGCTGCTGGAAGAAGCTGCTGTATTTTGGCTTTTCCCGGTGATTGGTAAGGAGTTATTGGTTGCAATTTTTTTTGCAGGTACACAAGACATAGGCCTATAACTTTTTAGTTTGTACCTAATAGTGGGGAAGAATCCTTCTAGGCGTTTTGGGCCTCCCAATAAAGAAATTCTGTGCAGACAAATTCATTATTTCATGTGCATAATGGGGTTCTATTTGCTCTTGATTGTCTTGGAGCAAGTGGGAGCCCTCCGTGTGGTTGTGTAGGCTTGTCCCTAGTTGACCATTGGTTCTCGTGATGGCTCACGAGACCGAGCATAGGTTTTTTCATCGGTTGAGGCTTTGCATATTGTGGTTGTGTGTTTGTTGATTTGCTTCTTATATATGCTATGATTATATGTAAATTGCAAATTGTTTTTTAAAAACTTGAAATGAAACACAAACCATTCTCAAACTAAGTCTCATGATTTAGTTTAACTAAGTTTAAATATGGATTTGAAACTTAAAATCATTGTTTTCTAAATAACACTTAAACTTGTTATGCTTGTTATTTATTTTATGTATTGTCCAAACTTATTTATAATCCACCTAGTATTAATATTAGTCTTGAAAATGGACAACTCGACACACATAAATTAAAACAGTGATTAGACTTAAGTTAAGAAAAGTTTTTAACTTGTGCTACGAAGAATGAATGCATGCTTCTTTCGTACACCTTTTTTATTCACATCAAAATATTTTACCCGTCACAAATTTAAGTCATGCCGTCCAATCGCTTGAGAACACTTGCAATTACTTTTTGCCTATGCGTGGGACCTAGGTTGAATTGTAACCCAAGGTGACTATTCTCTATGCGTGGGACCTAGATATATTCTCACACGTTCTCAAATTGGATGACTTAATCGAGTTAAGCGGTGAGACCTTGACCCGAGGCAAAGATGGGACTAAACATGCCTACATGACACTAGTTGTTTGACACTAGATGCCATGAGTCCCATAAGGATCTAAGAGTTGTACATGTAATACAATTGGTAGAAGCACAATGTGGATCTTAGCCTTTTTGTAAATTAATTGTTTTAAATTGTAAACATGGGGTAGTTAAATTACAAAAGGATAATTATCGAAAATACTAAAAATGAACTTTGTAAATTCAATTAATGAATTAATGCAACACAAACCGTAAACAAGAGTTTGTTCTTTTCTTGTTAAAAGGACGAACTAAGTCGTTCTTTCCTTGTAAGAAAGAGACTTGTTCCTATCCTTTTTCTTTATGAGGAAAAGCCATAATAGGAATATTTGAATTTTCCTAATTCTAATCAAACTCAAAGAACACCTACTCTAGAAATCGTGATGTCTTGTAAAAGTCAAAAACTGTTAAGTATGATTACACATCTTATTCTTTCAATTTTGTTTTATAACCCTAATTCCGGTTTTGAAACCTTGAAGAAATATAATATATTTGGATAACTAGAGAACAAGTTTTCTATAGCTACCAAACTAAAATGAGTTTAAATAATTAGAAGATGAAAATATCAATAAACCGCAAAGTGGTAAAGGAAATTACTAGCATGGTTACCTAGCAATTTGTCTTAACCCTATAAACCTACTAAGGTCCTACATACCCTTGTGGTAAAATTGACCAATTATGGAGGAAATACATGTCTATTTTCAAGTTAAAATAGCAATGATGGCTAGCCCATCATCTATATGTTAGAACTTGATGCAGTTCCTTGAATACCTAAGTACATGTTTACTAGTCAAAGTGACTCACATTAGCAATAATGTGTAGATATTCATAGAAAGAAGGAAAGTATCCAATCGCCACTCACTCTCCACTAGTGACGTAACACTTATAATGTTGTCTAATCCAGTGGGAGCTACGTGATTATATTACTGGTGACGAAACACATGTAATGTTGTCTAATCCAGTGGGAGCTATAAACTTTATTACCTTGCTAGTTGCCCATCTAATTTCTAGATTGCCTTGAAATAATACATTACTTTCCACATGTTAAGCATCATAGTTTATATAAGAACCATTGCATAAATTTTTTAAGATAACTTGTCGCGTTCCAGATGTTGCTTCCTGAAATGTTATCTATAAACTTGTTATGTATGATTCATCATTAAAACGATAAAGTTCTACATATCTATATTTTGATTTTGACTAAAAATCATATGTTATCTTAGACATTGTCATATTGCTCATACAAACAAATGAGCGTAGTGTTGTCTGTATACTCTCATGATGTTGTGCCATGCACAAGTGGGAGAAATCTTAGGTTGTGTTTGTTTTTTTCTTTCAGATCTGAATGGCGTCTGAAGTCTGATTCGGTCAGACATAATCAGATTCAGATTGTTTGTTTTTTTTCAGATCTGAAGTCTGAATACATCTGAATAGGGTCTGATTCGTTCAGACATTGAATAACGTCTGATTACATCTGAAAAGCCTAAACTTTAGTGATACTTCTTTTCAATCCTTATCTCCTCATCTTGGTCTTGATTTTTTATTAATTATCACGAATAGAGGGTCGTTTGGTTTGTTTTATAGTGAAACGATTGTTTTTTGTTTATTCAGACATTCAGATTCAGACATAAAAACAGACAGTCTAAAATAATTCAGATTCAGACTTTTGGACCGCTCATTCAGATTCAGAAGTGGTATTCAGATTCAGACATAAAAACAGACAGTCTAAAATAATTCAGATTCAGACTTTTGGACCGCTCATTCAGATTCAGAAGTGGTATTCAGATTCAGACATAAAACCTCTAAAAAAACAAACAACACCTTAATTGTGTGCAAGGTACAACATATAACAATATGACTAATGGTTTTTCTTGACTGCAAGGTAAGAAACTAAGATTCTACTAGGACTTCTACACATAAAATGTATGTTGCCCTAATTAGAACAAATGTCAAGATAACATGAAAAGCTACTTCGACATATTCACTGAATTGTTTGGTAAATATGATTATGTATTCTTGTAAAGTCATAATCATGAGGTATGAAATTAACTTGAATTTACTATTGAGGCCAAGAGTCGGTGCTCGTAATTACTTTAGTTGAATATGTTTAGGTCTCTTGTAAAGAAACAAACATCAATTCCGTTAATTGTTGAAAGACTTATAACGTAAAGTAAGACGTTAACTTGTTATGTCTTCTTGTTAAAGACATGTACACTTACGACATATAGTAAAATATTTAATGTTTATGTTTTCTAGTCAAAACATGCACATGAAGTCATTGACTTGGTCAAAGACTTATAATATAAAGTATGCAGTAGGCTAAAAATACTATTGATGCCATCTGGTTTGACTTGGTTGGTAGATATGTAAGCCAAAGAACATAAGTTCATCTAATAATTTGTGGGATAGTCTCGCAACATCAATCCTCGTGGAATACCACAACTTTATGGTATGTCCATCATGGAAAATCAAACTCTATAGATATTGTTTGATCTTTGATGACTTAAACTGTTTTACCTCCAAAGCTATCAAGGTTAGAAAATTGGATGTGCTATGTGTACACTCAATATGGTTCCAACCCAGAAGGAATTTAAGACACCATTGTATTATGGCATGGGATGAATCTCATTATGTCTTGATTGAAGTTCTGAATTTGTTAAAAACCTAAGAGTAAGTAATTAACAAACTAGAGTCAAGAACTAACGATGTATTTTGGATGTTCCACTTGAAAACAATTTATTGTTACTCAAGATGCTGAGTATCTAGAAATTAGTCTCTACTTACAAAAGCAAGTGGGAGCACCTTTAGATCTTGAAGTTATTCAAGAGCAACCTTCTGAGTACACTTGCTAATGTCATACTAAGGTTGAACATTCATATGTTAAACCATAGATTGATAACTCTCATTCATAAATCTGCAAGGATACCTCTTACACCTGAATGATATAGTTTTTTATATCAATGCTAAGGGATATAAGTTGGAGGATCATAGTGAACCTGCTAACTACAGAGATGCATTATCAGATCTTGAATATGATGAATAGCTCAAAACCATGAAGGTTAAGATGCAGTCCTTGGAAGACAATCACTCATGGAGCTTGATTGATCTTTTACCAAATCAGTTAGACTGTGAGGTTAAAAATGAGTTTCTTAATGAGAAGACTCAAAAGGACAAACTTGTACACACATTTAATGCACACGTAGTAAAAGGAGTTTACGCATACTCAAGAAATTGACTGTGATTAAATCTTCCTACCTACAAACATTAAATGTATAAAGATGCTTAATTGTCATACCTGTTTTCATGTAAATGAAATATGACAATAGGATATCAAAACATTTTTCTTGTTGATTACCTTTGCGAGGACGATGAGTAATCTAAAGGGTTTATGAATCCATATAATCTTTATTATGTATACAAGATATAAAAATCCAGGTGTGGATTAGATCATGCATCTAGGAGCAGAGATCTTAAGTTAATTATAAAATCATTAATTTGATTTTGATTAATAAGATTACTCCTGAGTACACTGAGAGCAAGTAGGAGCACTGTATTTATTTTCTTAAATCTCATATGTCGTTAACATATTAGAAACAATATTCCATCTAAGCTAGACTTTAATCCTTAGTTTGGAATGAAGTTTCTCTTAAGGGATTTAGAAAATAAGACATACAACCTTGTTATATATGTTTATTAGGATAGACATAAGCGGTTATTAAGTCTAAACACAATATGACACGTTATTGAGGGGAGTCTCAATGATCAATCTCACCTGATGAGATTGAATGCATGAATTGAAACCTTAAGTTTAACTGAAGGATTCATTATGTAAGTCGTATTATGCATTAGACTATTTACATCATTTGTATGAATGCAAGATGGGTTGATAACAACAAATATCTAAGTGAAAGTGATTAGATAATTGTTAAACAAACATTCTAATGGACCTACAAAGGACCAAAGATATGTTCAACGTTTACGGATATTTGAGGAGCTCTGTTTAGTTTGCATACATTGACGCTTATTTAACTGAGATGATGCTCAACCCTAGTCGTGGTAGGATGTCATCATGAATGATGACATTGCTGACTAGATGTGCTCGACTGAGAGCATTAATGCATTATACATTAAAAGAATAAGAATACTTTACAGTTTGAGAAACTGTCAAGATGACTGTCTAAAGTAAGTGTTTTGCTAGCTTCAAACACCCTATGGAATGTACTGTTGCAATACTCGTATTATACTTGAATGCACACATACAAAAGGACAATCATCATTCAAAATCTTTCGAGAATTTTGAAACAAGTATTCTCAAAGTTTACTCAGATGATTACTTAGTTGTCTTGTACAACATATTTTGATCAGGGTGAGAACATCGTATTCCGACCTACAAGTAGTCTTGTGCATATCTGTTTTTAGTATTTGGATAATGGAACTGTAAGCAGTCGTATTATATAATGAATTGATATAATTAGTATGATCGTCTTCATTTATACTACTGTGTTCTATATTTGCATGTTTAATCCATGAATAATTTATTTATTCTAAAACTGTCCATTGCCAGTTGACGATACGGGAGTATCATCGAATTAAGGCGAATGTGAGCGTGTTGGTGATATTTATTAAGAATAGATATTAATTGATGATTCCACCAAACTCACATGTTGTTCATTGTGATGAACATTGGACTGACCCAACCTACGAGTATTCACTACATGGATCGGCGTCAAGAGTGAATCTCGCAATTGGTTATGTCTCTTATCCTTAGACTTGAGATGCAAGTAGGTCTTGCATGCGTGGAATTTCATTCCTTGATATGGTTAAACGCTGTCCTGAATAAGGTAGTTATAAAAACCATCTTCATGAGTGATATGAAACACATGAATGACACATGCAGTCAAAATAGGATTTGTTCCTCCACATCTTATGGAGTTAGATACTATTGGGCCCCTCGATGAATTGGACAGATGTTTGTATGGCCATATCCAAATGAGATTAAGTTGAATCTTGATCCACTTGGTAATCTTGTCCAGTATCAATATCGAGAAACATAATAGTTGAACTATTAGAATGACATTTGATCCATGTCTAATGTTCAACCTGGTATCTGTAAAAAAAGGATGGATGACATATAAACCATTTAAATGAGACGTTTAAGAAACTATTCTCACATATTTCTAGGGGCATTGGCGTGTTGCTAGACGCTAACCTTTGCTTGTATAATTACTTGATTATTATGACGTCGCAAGTGGGAGCTGTTGGAGTATGCTTGTGTCATAATAAATAATTATATTGCTAGACATATGTGAGCTTATGGGGTCACACACTTATACACAGAGACACCATTTAATATATCGTATCTATCGTATTTACGTTATATTTTGTAACACCCCGTAAATATCATTGTAGCAGCGGAAGACTAAACAGGGTATTACTTCTTAGATCACAGTCATAAGTATAGAAAACGACTCGAAAGAGACGTTTTGAAAAGCGTTATCATTCATTGAAAACTTAATATTTCAGAGTACAAAACATAGATTCAAAGTGTTAGGATTTCACAAAAGACATGAAAAAGTTTGTAACAAATGATAACTTCATTTAACATCATCAAGGGGGTCCAATGCCAACTCCGTGCCTTATGCCCTTTAATTACCTGAGATAAAACATGCTAAAAAGTCAACACAAAGGTTGAGTGAATCCATAGTGTTTAAATTTGTAATAGTTTGAACATAAGTTGAATAGCTGTAAAACGGTGATATCGTTGTGTAATATATATATATATATATATATATATATATATATATATATATATATATATATATATATATATATATATATATATATATATATATTTCCCTAAGTCTCATGACACACAAACGTTAACATCGTGTGATATCATAAAATGATATAACTCACATCATAATAATGATGTAAGTGATGGGGCCCTCGTAGTAGGAGTTTGCCATTCTCCTATTGTTTCTCAAATTAAGTGCATTTGGGTCGCCATTCCGGCTAACACAAATGGGGTCGTCATCCACAAATAGATCTATCCACAGTATTCGCGTTCACTCGCATTGATTAATGGTTCATGATATGGGGAGCTTTTGGCAATATCGGTAACTTAGGCAATATCAATCAGAATAGCATACAGAAAATACTTGTGTTCATGTTTAGAGCATGTATCTCCCCACGGGGTTTGAAAACATATAAAAAGTGGGACTATGAACTCACCTCGATGATACAGTAGTCAAGTAGTAATAAAATGATGTAAGTGAATGGCTTTGGCTTGCGACCTAGAGTAATATGGCAAGTGTTTAGATTCGTTGGTTTAGGACTCGATGTGAGTGTGATTAAGTGCTAGGTTGTCGATGTTTGTTATGAAATGCTTAAGGTTCAAAAATATAGTTCTCCAAGTATTATTTGTGTTGTGTAGATTTTATTATTTATTGTATAGTCGATAGTGAATTATTATTATTTGTTTGAATATAACGTCGATATTTATAATTCGATATTGTTGTATTTATATAAAATCTTGACATAATTAGTTTGTAAATATATAAGTTTTCAAAAATATTATAAAGTTTACAAAACTTACCCTTAACTTATATAAAAGTTACACTTTTAACCCAATGTTTATACTATTTACAATTTTAGTCCAAAAGCTTCAAAATACTCTTTTTACCCAAACTTTCTGTTATTTACAGTTTCTACCCTATGTTTTTACTCAAAAATCACATTTTCTATTTTCGATCCTTATCTTTCTAGATTTTACACTTTTAACCCACGTTTCGCACGATTTGCACTTTTAGTCCAAACATAAATAAATGAAAGTTTCATTTTTCTCTTTGTTCAATATGATTCAGGTAACTCTTATTTACTTCATATATTAACTGCTTGCTTCGAAAGTTATGTACACGAGAGTGGGCTTAAGGCCTATCAAGGGTGCGTTTTGGTTTTAAAAAGAAGAAGAACCAAGCAGTAACAATACATATATATATATCCACGCCTAGGTTCGAACCTGGGTGAGATGTCTATGTACCCACTACACAACCACTGAGCCATAGGCTCCTTTGTGTTTTGTTTGTATCTCGTACGTATATAAAAGAGTTTCGAAACTGGTTTAATATCTAGCCTTACAACACAGTTTAAACATGCATGGAATTACATTTGCTTTTCACTTATACTTCTCTTCTACGTTTCAACTGAGTTAGTTCTTCCTTGTTTGTGTTTCTACTTCTTGTTAGCATATATATATATATAACATGCATGCATGGTTTGAATTTTTAAGTGTGAACGTGACTATATTTGTAAAACAGTTCGGATTCAATTTTAAGGTATGTCGAGTATATGAATATAACTAATGAGACTCAAGTTACTCTACAAAATGAAATGGGTTCGAGAAACTTACAACACCAAATATGGTGGTGATGGCGTACGAGTGGGGGAGGGGGGGGGGAAGACACGAACGAAATACGGGTACTCGTTCACCAGTTAGCTTCCAATGATCTTACTCTTAATGAAACTAGACCCTATTGTTATCTTGGACTTCTTATCGTGACCAAGGACTTGTTATCTTCATTTCTTTCTTGCTTAATAGTAACAAAGATAGATGTATGTGTTGGTGTTTTGTGTTTTCGTTTTTGGCAGTGATGTTTGAGTGGGATGATGTGTTTATATAGCAACGTAAGTATGGATTTTGGTTTATTATATTCTTATTCGCATGGTTACTAGAAAGAAGAAGGGTCTTGCATGCCCTTGGAACTAGGTAGGTCGACTAAAGGTTTTGAAAGTATGCTTGAGGATTGTCATGTCGAAATGGATGGGCAGTAGTACATGGTCTAGGGTTTCTATAGTCAAAGTTCTTTCATTGTCAAAGTAGAGGGTACATGGTATAATTGATTGTTTATTCTCTTAGTTGGTACTATGGAGGCTTGAGGTACAAAAGAAATAAAAGGTGAAGTGTGACCTTAGAAAATCTTGTGATCCTTGTACCATGCATCGAGTGGTATATGGAAGAAAAGAAAAGGACCATGTGATGTATAGGGAGCTGATTGCGTGCTAAACAGTCAACTAAAATCAACCAAGGATTTTGGTCAAATAAGTCAAACCACTTGCACGATCTCCAAGGAGTACAGAGTATCCCCGGGTCGTTAAGTCCCAACGAGTTGTGAAATCTGTAATAAAACGAATTTGTGATCGGGTGAAATTGAACAGGAAAGGGTTTATGAGTGTTTAAACTAAGAAATTTTAAAAGAAAATAACTTAAACAAGCTATAAGAACGATTACGTGAAAGTAAATGACTTAGAAACGTTTAAAACTTAAAAACGTACGTTTAAATAAAAATTACGTAAACGTACAAAATAAAACGTGAATTCTGACGAATATAAATCCCACGGATGTGAAAATTATATTTTTAGAATCCAAATGATAAAAGAAAATTTTAGGAAAAATAAAAATATTTATTTGACTATTTATTTAATTACTATTTAATAATTATTTAAAACTAATTTAAATTATAATAAATACTAAATGAACTCTAATAAATATGAAACTTTTTCTAAAAATACTATAAGGTGACAGGAACCTATAAAAATTATAAAAATGATAAGTGCTTAAGGAAAAAGCTTAAAAATAAGCCAAATGGCTTAAATAGAAGCTATCACTATTTTTATGTTTTGATTTTCTTGGTTTTTCTTTTACAAATCTATTTAACTACTGATAATAACAAACTTTAATAAAGACAAAAACTTTGGAACTTGAAAATAAGCTGAATGCAAGCTTAAGAGCTTAACAGATGAGCTTTTGAGCTTAAATTGATGTGTCAAGCTCAAACAAGCTTGAAATAAGCTTCACAGTTGGAACCAAAGGTGAAATAAGATGAAAATAAGTAAAAGGTACTGGAATAAAACTAGAGGAACAAGAAATAAGCACTGATAAGCTTGGAATAAGCAAATAAGTACTTACTAATCACCACAGTCAACCACTCAGGCCTGCAGTCAACTTTAAGGGCAAAATAAGCTTATGGAATAGCTGATAAGCACAAATAAATGACTAAAGTAGCAAGCTGAGCTGGTGGACTTTCCAAAAAGCCAAAGCTTACACTGTGGGGACCACTAGTGAGCTTATGAAGGGCTTGTGAAAAATCCACAAACACACTGATTACTCAGTGTTTGCAGTGAATGGGACAAGATAAAAGCCACTAGCAGGCTTATAGAATAAGCTTGAAAATGAACAACAAACTCTGAACCAATTAGTATGATGGATAAGCTTCACAAGGAACCAAATCTCACAAGCTAATGATCAGAGGAAAGCTTATTATTAGCTTATGCAGTTGGCTCACCTACACTGATGACTCAGTGTAGTGAGCAAGTTTGAGCAAATATGAGAGCATGATAAGCAGTTAAATAAGCTAATAAAGGAAAAAGTGAAAGCATGCAAATCAAGCTAGCCAGAAGGGCTTTCCAAAAAGCCAAAAGCCACAGGCTAAGCTTCTCAAATGAAGTGGCTAGGAGCTTAGGAAAATGAGCTTATGGGTACTGACCCCTGGTGCAGGGCAAGCAAATGGCCAAACAGGTAGCTTCAAGACCACTTTTCAATAAGCAAATTAATTTGAAAATGAAATTTTCTTCTTGATTCAGATAAACAAGCAACCAAATAACACAAATAAACAAAATTTATCTATTTCCAATCTATTTTAAACCCTACATATGATCTAGAAAACTGCTCCATTTTACCAGATATGACATTTTTGACTTTTTGAGATTTTATAAAAGTTGACTTATATGAACTTAGGATTGATTCTATTAACTGAAAATGTTATATGAAGCTATAAGAAGATGAAATTAAGCTATATTACTAACTTATAAACTAATATGATGATTATGGACCTAAATATTTAAACAGACAACAAAATATTGAAGATTAAAAGCTATTTTGACTATTCTACAAATGAAGACTGGATTTTATAGTTGCACTGACCTATGTGGACCTAATGCAACAGGCATGAACAAAGAACAACAACACAAACTCAGTATAACAACAAGAGATCAGCAAATCCAAACAACCTGATATGAAACTGAGTTTGTGAATTTTAAAGATAACCACAGATTCAAGCAATATTAAGTACTAAAACAACTTAAGTACACATAATAAGCATATAGATCAAAGATAAACAGCAATCTAAATTACCCACAGTGAAATGCCAAAAACTTAGAAATATGCTTACAAGTGGTGCCTTGCTGAAAAACAAATACCAAGGACCAAGAACACTCCTAATAGCTTACCACTAAGCTTCTAACCCAAGGGCAATCCAATATACACCCTGCTCCAGCCATCTTTAATCATCTTCACTGATTTTTTATTTATGGACCTATTTTCTTTATTTTTTTAGTATTTTTGCTTTTAATGACTACTACTGGTTTAAAGGTTTCTAATAGCTTAAATAAGCTATATGAGGAGCTTATATGAGCTTAAGAGTCCAATAACACCACTACAAACAACATTTCAATAATCATGAGAATTTGAACATGAAATTTGCATAAACTGAAATTAAGGATTAACACTATAATTGAGACTTAGAAAAGATTTATTACACATTGATAATACTAACAAAGGTACTTGAAAGCTTAATTTAAGACTGGAAATTTAAAAATACATAATTCGACAATAAGAAAATAAAATTACACTAGATATTTTGGTACATTGCTTCTCATCCTTCCTTTATAGGTATTTTGCACTCTGTCGACCTCTCTGAATCTTTCCCACCTCTTTTCAACCCTTGGATCCTTTGAATTCATCAAAACCGTGCACTTGGCATTTTGGCGCCAAAAAGTCACAAAGTGAATTGGGGCAGTTTTGAAGCAATTAAAGAAAAATGGAGGTTTGTGGAGGTGGAGGGGACAAATTAGATAGTAGGAGATGTGTGGGCTTGTCAGGGATAAGAGGTGAGGTGGGGGGTGGTTTCTGGTATGGTTTTTGTTTGGTGGTAAATGGTTTTGAGGAAGAAGGTTTGACCACAGTCAAACTGTGGTATTAGTTAAGGTTAGTGGGTTGGATCGGGTTGGGTATATTCATTTAAGGATTGGGCTTGGGTAAGTGTAGTGAATGGGCTGGGTTGTTATTGGGTTTGGTTTTGTTTTGGGTTAATGTAAGATAGGGTCCGGTTTGGTTTGTTAATTAAACACAAGGACCATTTTTGTAATTTATGAAGTTTTAAGGGGTTGAACTTGCCAATTCTTGAAAACTTTCATCCAGGGACTAATAGTGAACATATTTGATTTCCCAAGGACTCATGTTGACTTATCTTCCAAATTAAACCTTCAGAGACTAATTCTGCCAATTTATGAAACTTCAGGGACTGAAACTGTCAATTTTGTAAACTTAGCTCGTTTTTCACATGTTTTCAATCCTTTTGTACCTGAATCATATAAAAACACATTCTATGGATATTTGTAGCATTATGTGACTTTTCAAAGTGTTTTTGGCTGTTTTTGCAGTTTAAACGGGAATAAAATGATGAGTATTTAGACACTCATCAATCCCCCACACTAAACTATTGCTAGTCCCTAGTAATCTTTTATGAAAATTTAATGGATTTTATGTCTCTTTACCAAAAGCCATTACTTCTGGAGTAGCCAATGTTTTAGTATGATACTTTGGTACATTGATAACCAAATGATTTTAAGCAAATCATGAGCTGTCAACGGATTTGATTTGTCTTTACCAAAAGCCGTTTGCTTTTGGACTAGCCAACTCTTTGATAGAATATAGTTATCATCTTGGTGAGTTGATTACCAATTATGGTTTTCTACTGCCTTAACCACAAGCCATAACCTTGTGGGCTAGCCAACTCTTCACTTATAAAAGATATGGTGAGTTGAATACCATACAATTTTTGGCAAATTGTCAGCCATAAACAGATTTGAGATATCTTTACCTAGAGCCGTTTGCTCTCGGATTAGCCAGTCCTTATGTGGTTTAGACATGGTGGACTGATAACCATTTGTTGTGTTAGTGCAAAG
Source organism: Artemisia tridentata subsp. tridentata (assembly GCA_021014915.2). Taxonomy (NCBI): domain Eukaryota; kingdom Viridiplantae; phylum Streptophyta; class Magnoliopsida; order Asterales; family Asteraceae; genus Artemisia; species Artemisia tridentata. The sequence continues at coordinate 422,951,289 of CP139509.1, forward strand.
CACTTCCACCAAATGAAAAAAATTTAAAATTTTGGCCAAAACGGGGGTATTAGGGCACTAGAAAGTACAATGTGACAAAATTCGAGAGAATACCCCCCCACACTTGGAATTGAATATTGCCCTCAATATTCAAAGCACCGGCTATTATGCCGACACTTAGAATGTAAAAAGGAAATACTACTAGCCAAGAGTGGAAACACAACAATTATTTTTTTTTTTTAATTTTTTTTTTATTATTATTTTTTTTGAACATATATACAACAGCAGGGGCAACTCCCCCACACTTAGGTGTTAGAAAAGAGAGAGAAGACAGAAATATGGGTGAAAACCCATATGGTGTGCTAATATTTTTGTTCACCGAGTCACTTAGCTTGACTCGAACCCGCATTCATTGGTTCATGGGGAAAGTTTGAAGATCCGGGACAACCATGGGTGGTATGTCCTCTCCAAAGTAGTGTTTTAACCGATGACCATTTACTTTAAAAATTGGACTGTCATTTTGAGATAACTCAACGGTACCATATGGATAAACCTTTGTAATAGTGAATGGACCAGACCAACGGGATTTGAGTTTGCCTGAGAAGATCTTTAATCTTGAATTGAAAAGAAGGACTCGATCACCAACGTTGAAAACGCGGTTCTTGATTTTATAGTCATGAATCTTCTTTGTCTTTTCTTTATAGATCAAAGAGTTCTCGTAAGCTTGATCACGTAGTTCATTTAATTCATTCATTTGAACTTTACGGTGATCACCCGCAGTTTGAAGGTCAAAGTTGGCATGTTTCAAGGCCCAGTAGGCTTTGTGCTCTAGTTCGATCGGAAGATGACATGCCTTTCCGTACACAAGCTTGTAAGGCGTACACCCGATGGGTGTTTTGTAAGCTGTACGGAAGGCCCATAGTGCATCATCCAATTTATCCGACCAGGATACACGGTTTTCTCCTACAGTCCTTTCCAGTATTCTTTTAATACCACGATTTGAAACTTCTACTTGTCCACTTGTTTGTGGGTGATATGCAGTAGAAAGACGGTGAGTTACACCATACTTTTACATGACTTTATCAATTTTGTCATTGCAAAAATGCATACCACGATCACTGATTATAGCACGAGGAGTTCCAAAACGGGCAAAAAGAGCTTTCAGGAATTTTACAACAACTCGGGCATCATTGGTGGGTAAAGCTTTCGCTTCAACCCATTTTGACAAATAGTCAACAGCCACGAGTATGTACTTGTTTCCTCGAGATGATGGAAATGGCCCCATAAAGTCAATGCCCCGGACATCAAAGATTTCACAAACTTGAATAACATTTTGTGGCATTTCATTTCGTTGTGAAATATTTCCGTGACGCTGACAAGCGTCACAGGTTTTGATGATATCATGGGTATCCTTATAGATTGTGGGCCAATAAAACCCAGAATCAAACACCTTTTTGGTGGTGTAGTTTGGACTATGATGGCCCCCAGTGGGTCCAGCATGGCAAGCTTTGAGAATGTCAATAGCTTCCTGTCCATAAACACACCGTCGGATGACTTGATCCGCACAGATTTTGAATAAGTAGGGGTCGTCCCAGAAGTAATGTTTAACATACTTGAAGAATTTGTTCTTCTGTTGGGTCGACATCCCTTTCACTATGAAGTTACCCGCATGGTAATTTGCAAAGTCAGCAAACCATGGGGTAGTAGAATCTCCACGAAAAGTAACTGCATTGAGTGTCTCGAGAGGAAATGTTTCATTTATTTCCTTTTTCTCGAAAACATCTTGGTGTGGGTTCTCTAATCGGGATAGATGATCAGCAGCTAGGTTCTCAGCTCCTTTTTTATCACGTATAATGATATCAAATTCTTGCAGGAGGAGAACCCAACGGAGCAATCTCGGCTTTGCATCTTGTTTTGCAAAGAGATATTCGAGAGCTGAGTGATCCGTATACACTACACATTTCGTCAAGATCAAATATGGCCGAAACTTCTCAAAGGCATACACCACAGCTAATAATTCTTTTTCTGTAGTGGTGTAATGAGTTTGAGCTTCAGTCATGGTTTTACTTGCGTAGTGGATAGGCTGAAAGTGTTTGGCTTTTCGTTGCCCCAGGACTGCACCGATAGCAAAATCACTTGCATCGCACATGAGCTCAAAGGGTAAATCCCAGTCGGGGGCAACTAGAATGGGTGCTTCAGTAAGCTTTTTCTTTAATGTTTCAAAAGCTTCGATGCACTCGGGTGAGAAGATAAAAGGAGCATCCTTTTCAAGGAGATGAGTCATAGGCCGGGCGATTTTAGAAAAATCTTGTATGAATCTACGATAGAAACCGGCATGACCCAGAAAACTCCTAATACCTTTGACGGTAGTGGGATGAGGTAATTTAGCAATAACATCAACTTTAGCTCTGTCAACCTCAATCCCGTTCTTTGATATCTTATGGCCGAGGACAATGCCCTCTTTGACCATAAAATGACTCTTCTCCCAATTTAGACAAAGATTGGTGTCTTCACACCGTTTCAACATGTTTTCTAAATGGGAGAGACATGTTTTGAATGAATCCCCAATGACCGAAAAGTCATCCATAAAGACCTCCATAGTTTTCCCGATCATGTCGGAGAATATGGACATCATGCACCTTTGGAATGTCCCTGGAGCATTGCATAAGCCAAAAGGCATACGTTTATAAGCAAAGGTTCCATAGGGGCATGTGAAGGTGGTCTTTTCTTGATCTTGTGGATCAATGGGAATTTGAAAGTAACCCGAGAAACCATCAAGGAAACAATAGTACTCGTTCCCTGCTAATCTCTCAAGCATTTGGTCCATAAAGGGTAGAGGAAAGTGGTCTTTTCAGGTAGCATCATTTAACTTACGATACTCAATGCAAACACGCCATCCCGTAACCAATCGAGTTGGGATCAACTCGTTCTCATCATTTGTGACAACAGTTATGCCACCCTTTTTTGGAACACAGTGAATGGGACTAACCCATGGACTATCAGAGATGGGATAAATCAATCCTGCATCAAGAAGTTTGAGAACCTCTTGTTTGATAACATCGTAGATTTTAGGATTCACCCTTCTTTGATGTTGGACTGCTGGTTAAAAGTCATCCTCCATTAAAATCTTGTGAGTACAAAATTCAGGGTTGATACCCTTTATGTCGGAGAGTTTCCAAGCAATGGCTTGCTTGTGTGACTTCAAGACCTTTATTAGAGCAGTCTTTTCCTCATCACTTAAATCTTTAGCAATAATGACGGGTAATTTATCATCACCCTCCAAAAATGCGTACTCAAGATGAGGTGGTAAGTCTTTGAGTTCGACCTCAGGAAATTCATCGGTTTTCTCAACTGATTTGATTTCCTCATTATGAAGTTCAACGGGAGGGAGTGGAGGAGAATTGTCCTGATTCAACAATTTCTCAAGAAGAAGAATATCTCCCTTCAGATCAATCTCAACGTTATCAATTCCTTCTAGAAATGAATCACACTTGAGAAAAGCCTCGATCTCTTCCAAAATGAAATCACTTCCCTCAAACGGAGTGAGAGAAGGGGAAGAGTCGGAAATGATAGGTAGAGAAGATGTGGTGGGATCCCCACTCACAGAATTATGAGAATAACCAAGAAACTCTTGAGAGTACTCCTCTGAAGCAATATCAATGACATCGATTCGGTTAACCGGTTCAGAATCATAATTTGAGGAGTACCTCGAAGTTTGATCAAGGTTAAAGGTAACAGCTTCATTACCCACACGTAATGTGATTTCATGCTCAAATACATCAATGATAGCATGGCCCGTTCTTAGGAATCCTCTTCCAAGAATGAGAGGAACCCTAGGATCAGCATCGAAATCAACAACCACAAAGTCAGCTGGAAAATGGAACTTTCCTACTTTCACAAATACATCCTCAGCAATGCCGAGTGGATGAGATATGGTACGATCTGCAAGCTCAAGAGTCATGCAGGTAGGAGTGAGTTCAGGAAGAGAAAGTTTCTTCCATACTGATTTAGGCATCAGGTTGATGCTTGCACCAAGATCGGCCAAGGCATAGCATTCAACCATTCCTGGAAATACATAAGGTATGAGAAATATTCCAGGATCTCCAAGCTTCTCGGGAAGCTTTTTCAAGATAACTGCTGAGCAGTTCTCATTTAATGGAGTTTTTGCCATTTCAAACAGTTTTCCTTTGTTGCTTAACAAGTGTTTGATTGTGGATGCAAACTTGGGCATCAGAATGATAGCATCCGCAAAGCTTATGTCAAAATGTAATTCATGAAAGATTTGAAAGAATTTATCCATTTGTTGACTAGCCTTTTCGCGGAACTTTTGCTCATTTAAACGTGATGGGTAGGGAATAGAAGGTTTGGATTTAGGGTTTTCAACAGGGATTTCAGGAGGTTCAAAGACAACTCCTGGTTTGGGTTTGGTTTTCGGGACAACTTGAGGTTGGACGTTGTCGGTACCTCCATTATTAGTAGGAAGTACCTTGTCCTTAGTCACCTCAGGTTCACTATCCACTACCTTGGGAGGAGAATAAGAAGTGGTAGTAGGAATAGTGGGTCCATCATATGAAGCACCACTTCGGGTTGTGATCGCCTTAACATCGCCCTTCGGGTTAGCGATCGTGTTGCTCGGAAGTTTTCCTGAGCCCGAAGGTTGATCATTTAAAGACTTTTTAATCTCAGAGATCTGGCTGACCAACAACCTGTTTGTGTCCTCCTGAGCTTTCATGAATTGCCTCAATAACTCATCAGATGATGGTTGTGGGGCTGGAATGGCTTGAGGTTGATTAGGGAAATTTTGGATTCGGTTATTTTGATTATAACCTTGATGTTGAAAATTCCCTTGATTTGGATTACCATTTCCCTGAAAGTGATTTCCCTGGTTGAAATTGTTTCGGTTAAAGTTTCCTTGGTGCTGGAAACCTTGATTTTGTCCAGAATTGAAATTCCCTTGGTTTTGATAACCTTGGTTCATTCGAGGTTGGTTTTGGTTTCGGTTTTGCAAATTATGGTTCTGATTGAAACCGGGTGGTCCTTGGTAGGTGTTAGCTCGGTAACTTGGTTCCAATTGAGGACGGTATTGATTACCTCCCTGATTTGAAGTACCGGCTATAACATTAGCTTCAAAAGGACTACCATCGGTGGCAGTACAGTTGTAGTATGCATGAGGGCCACCACAAGTAATACAGGTTTCCACTTTCTTCACTTTAGCATGTGAATGATTTTGTGTGAAAGTGACTTTCTTTTGGTTTGGAAGAACCAAAGCTTGAATAGCGTCCATGAGCTTGTCAATCTTAGCATCGGTGCTAGAAGTACTCACGGGAGATGAAGTAGAAGGACCAGCACTAGCCTGAGAATGATATGGCTTTGTTCGTGCAGTACGAACCTTAGACTTATTTTCAATAATCGCTAAAGCTTCTTTGGTGGTTTTGCTCAAAAAGTTACCTCCAGCGGAGGCATTGAGAGAATCTTGGTCAGATTGGCTCACACCATTATAGAAAGTGTCGATTTGCATCAACTCGGTGAAACCATGATGAGGACATTTACGAAGCAATTCTTTGAAACGATCCCACGCGTCACTAAACGATTCATCAAATCTTTGCGTGAATTTGATGATTTCATTTTTAAGATTTGTCGTTCTAGACGGGGGAAAGAATTCGTTTACAAACTTTGTAACTAAATCCTCCCATGTCTCAATTGAATGAGGGGGTTGTTTTTCAAGCCATATCCGGGCTTGTCCCTCGAGAGAAAATGGGAATAGAAGAAGCTTGATTGCTTCAGAAGGGACATTCTTGTATTTGATGGTAGATGTAATCTTGTTAAACCATCGAATGTGAGCATGAGGATCATCCCTCTCAAAACCATAGAATTGACTTGAGGTTACAAGATTCAGTAACCCGGTTTTGAGCTCAAAACTATCAGCCACGATGGCTGGAACAACAATGGCATCTCCATAACCCTCGATGGGTGCTTGGAAAAGCTCATTCATTGGCAAATCTGCCATTTTGGGGTCAGAACGTACCTCAGATACGACTGATGGGGCAGAACGTCTACGACGTCTTCGAGGCATGTTTACAAGCTCACGAAAAGGGCTTGATGACCTAGAAGAACGAGTGCGCATGCACTAAGACGAATCTAAGAATCCTTTAGAGTGATGGAAACTTAGAATAGGTAAGAAGAATCTTTTTGGATTTTATTGATGTTTTAAGAAAACTTGAAATACGATATTTTTGGTTTATCGATCCGTCAAACGAATTAACTTCACGATAATTTTGGTTTTATCTGAAAATAAGAGAATATGGACAAGGATGGTTAATATACAATGGATGTATATTCAACAATCACTAATGCTTCAAATTCGTTTTTACGCAGCACACCTCCCCGGCAGCGGCGCCAAATTTTGATTGCGTGCTAAACAGTCAACTAAAATCAACCAAGGATATTGGTTAAATAAGTCAAACTACTTGCACGATCTCCAAGGAGTACAGAGTATCCCCGGGTCGTTAAGTCCCAACGAGGTGTGAAATCTGTAATAAAACAAATTTGTGATCGGGTGAAATTGAACAGGAAAGGGTTTATGAGTGTTTAAACTAAGGAATTTTAAAAGAAAATAACTTAAACAAGCTATAAGAACGATTACGTGAAAGTAAATGACTTAGAAACGTTTAAAACTTAAAAATGTAAGTTTAAATAAAAATTACGTAAACGTACAAAATAAAACGTGAATTCTGACCAATATAAATCCCACGGATGTGAAAATTATATTTTTAGAATCCAAATGATAAAAGAAAATTTTAGGAAAAATAAAAATATTTATTTGACTATTTATTTAATTATTATTAATTAATTACTATTTAATAATTATTTAAAACTAATTTAAATTATAATAAATACTAAATGAACTCTAATAAATATGAAACTTTTTCTAAAAATACTATAAGGTGACAGGAACCTATAAAAATTATAAAAATGATAAGTGCTTAAGGAAAAAGCTTAAAAATAAGCCAAATGGCTTAAATAGAAGCTATCACTATTTTTATGTTTTGATTTTCTTGGTTTTTCTTTTACAACTCTATTTAACTACTGATAATAACAAACTTTAATAAAGACAAAAACTTTGGAACTTGAAAATAAGCTGAATGCAAGCTTAAGAGCTTAACAGATGAGCTTTTGAGCTTAAATTGATGTGTCAAGCTCAAACAAGCTTGAAATAAGCTTCACAGTTGGAACCAAAGGTGAAATAAGATGAAAATAAGTAAAAGGTACTGGAATAAAACTAGAGGAACAAGAAATAAGCACTGATAAGCTTGGAATAAGCAAATAAGTACTTACTAATCACCACAGTCAACCACTCAGGCCTGCAGTCAACTTTAAGGGCAAAATAAGCTTATGGAATAGCTGATAAGCACAAATAAATGACTAAAGTAGCAAGTTGAGCTGGTGGACTTTCCAAAAAGCCAAAGCTTACATTGTGGGGACCACTAGTGAGCTTATGAAGGGCTTGTGAAAAATCCACAAACACACTGATTACTCAGTGTTTGCAGTGAATGGGACAAGATAAAAGCCACTAGCAGGCTTATAGAATAAGCTTGAAAATGAACAACAAACTCTGAACCAATTAGTATGATGGATAAGCTTCACAAGGAACCAAATCTCACAAGCTAATGATCAGAGGAAAGCTTATTATTAGCTTATGCAGTTGGCTCACCTACACTGATGACTCAGTGTAGTGAGCAAGTTTGAGCAAATATGAGAGCATGATAAGCAGTTAAATAAGCTAATAAAGGAAAAAGTGAAAGCATGCAAATCAAGCTAGCCAGAAGGGCTTTCCAAAAAGCCAAAAGCCACAGGCTAAGCTTCTCAAATGAAGTGGCTAGGAGCTTAGGAAAATGAGCTTATGGGTACTGACCCCTGGTGCAGGGCAAGCAAATGGCCAAACAGTTAGCTTCAAGACCACTTTTCAATAAGTAAATTAATTTGAAAATGAAATTTTCTTTTTGATTCAGATAAACAAGCAACCAAATAACACAAATAAACAAAATTTATCTATTTCCAATCTATTTTAAACCCTACATGTGATCTAGAAATCTGCTCCATTTTACCAGATATGACATTTTTGACTTTTTGAGATTTTATAAAAGTTGACTTATATGAACTTAGGATTGATTCTATTAACTGAAAATGTTATATGAAGCTATAAGAAGATGAAATTAAGCTATATTACTAACTTATAAACTAATATGATGATTATGGACCTAAATATTTAAACAGACAACAAAATATTGAAGATTAAAAGCTATTTTGACTATTCTACAAATGAAGACTGGATTTTATAGTTGCACTGATCTATGTGGACCTAATGCAACAGGCATGAACAAAGAACAACAACACAAACTCAGTATAACAACAAGAGATCAGCAAATCCAAACAACCTGATATGAAACTAAATTTGTGAATTTTAAAGATAACCACAGATTCAAGCAATATTAAGTACTAAAACAACTTAAGTACACATAATAAGCATATAGATCAAAGATAAACAGCAATCTAAATCACCCACAGTGAAATGCCAAAACCTTAGAAATATGCTTACAAGTGGTGCCCTGCTGAAAAACAAATACCAAGGACCAAGAACACTCCTAATAGCTTACCACTAAGCTTCTAACCCAAGGGCAATCCAATATACACCCTGCTCCAGCCATCTTTAATCATCTTCACTGATTTTTTATTTATGGACCTATTTTGTTGATTTTTTTAGTATTTTTGCTTTTAATGACTACTACTGGTTTAAAGGTTTCTAATAGCTTAAATAAGCTATATGAGGAGCTTATATGAGCTTAAGAGTCCAATAACACCACTACAAACAACATTTCAATAATCATGAGAATTTGAACATGAAATTTGCATAAACTGAAATTAAGGATTAACACTGTAATTGAGACTTAGAAAAGATTTATTACACACTGATAATACTAACAAAGGTACTTGAAAGCTTAATTTAAGACTGGAAATTTAAAAATACATAATTCGACAATAAGAAAATAAAATTACACTAGATATCTTGGAACATTGCTTCTCATCCTTCCTTTATAGGTATTTTGCACTCTGTCGACCTCTCTGAATCTTTCCCACCTCTTTTCAACCCTTGGATCCTTCGAATTCATCAAAACCGTGCACTTGGCATTTTGGCGCCAAAAAGTCACAAAGTGAATTGGGGCAGTTTTGAAGCAATTAAAGAAAAATGGAGGTTTGTGGAGGTGGAGGGGACAAATTAGATAGTAGGAGATGTGTGGGCTTGTCAGGGATAAGAGGTGAGGTGGGGGGTGGTTTATGGTATGGTTTTTGTTTGGTGGTAAATGGTTTTGAGGAAGAAGGTTTGACCACAGTCAAACTGTGGTATTAGTTAAGGGTAGTGGGTTGGATCGGGTTGGGTATATTCATTTAAGGATTGGGCTTGGGTAAGTGTAGTGAATGGGCTGGGTTGTTATTGGGTTTGGTTTTGTTTTGGGTTTATGTAAGATAGGGTCTGGTTTGGTTTGTTAATTAAACACAAGGACCATTTTTGTAATTTATGAAGTTTTAAGGGGTTGAACTTGCCAATTCTTGAAAACTTTCATCCAGGGACTAATAGTGAACATATTTGATTTCCCAAGGACTCATGTTGACTTATCTTCCAAATTAAACCTTCAGGGACTAATTCTGCCAATTTATGAAACTTCAGGGACTGAAACTGTCAATTTTGTAAACTTAGCTCATTTTTCACATGTTTTCAATCCTTTTGTACCTGAATCATATAAAAACACATTCTATGGATATTTGTAGCATTATGTGACTTTTCAAAGTGTTTTTGGCAGTTTTTGCAGTTTAAACAGGAATAAAATGATGAGTATTTAGACACTCATCAGGAGCATAATACTCAATGGTTCCTAAGATTAAGGATTTAAGCTAGGAATAGATATTTGTTTAATGCTTTAGGTAGGGTGTTAAAGGTATGGCTTGGTCTTATATAGCTCTTGACATGTAAAGTAGAAAACCCAAGGGTGCTCGTTTAGTCTTGTTGAATGGACGAAAAAAATAAAACATATCGCGTGTTGTCGAGAGTTATCATAAAAAGGATTGAGTTATCTTTTATGTGTTGGGGCTTTAGGTTCAAGTTACAAAAATGTTGCACGATTTATTTTAGGGTGCTTTTTAATGTGTAGATACCAAGATGTGTGTTTGTGTTCAATAATTACCAAGCCTCAAATCCAAAAAGGAAATGTATTAGTTGAGGTCGTGAGTTTGTTTAGTTTGTGAAATATGGGTCGAGCCCATAAATAATATAGAGGTGCATTGGGCTAATAGTGCAGCCGCGGCCCAATGGAACAAAAATGTTGCACGATTTATTTTAGGGTGCTTTTTAATGTGTAGATACAAAGATGTGTGTTTGTGTTCAATAATTACCAAGCCTCAAATCCAAAAAGGAAATGTATTAGTTGAGGTCGTGAGTTTGTTTAGTTTGTGAAATATGGGTCGAGCCCATAAATAATATAGAGGTGCATTGGGCTAATAGTGCAGCCGCGGCCCAATGGAAAGGTGTCGGGTTTGATTAGCCCGAGAATAAATTTAGTGTTGGTAAGTTGTGAGTTCGTTCGCAAAGAAATGTGAGTCACGTCACATAATTAATTGCCTCATAAAAATTGGTAGATGCATTGTAAAAAAAATAACTCATAAAAAGGGATTTATTAAACTTCTCACATTGAATTTCTTCATGTTTATCGTTAATAAATGACTGGGAAATTACGGGTTACTACAGTACCTACCAATTAGACTGGATTCCATCCCAGAATCCTAAGCTATGCTAGATTTCGGGGTTGTCTTATCGAATAGATGTGGGTATTTGGCACGAATTTGGTCTTCGCGTTCCCAGGTGTACTCTGGTCCTCTATTAGAGTTCCAGCTAACCTTGACAATGGGAATACGTCTTTGTTTCAACTGTTTGACGTCTCTGTCTAAGATTTCCACCGGTTCTTCGATAAAATTTAGTTTATCGTCAAGCTGAATTTCTTTTAATAGAATGATGAGGGTTTCATCAGATAGGCATTTCTTTGGGTTCGATACGTGAAAGGTATTGTTTACTCTACTGAGCTCTTCAGGGAGTTCAAGTTTGTACGCCACTGGACCAATCCTTTACAGGATTTTGAATGGTCCGACGTATCTTGGATTTAACTTTCCACGCTTCCCAAATCTAATCATACCTTTCCAACGAGATACTTTTAGCATGACTCTATCCCCAACTTGAAATTCCATGGGTTTTTGCCTCACATCGGCATAACTCTTTTGTCGATCTCGAGCGGCTTGTAAACGTTTCCTGATTTGTACTATTTTCTCAGTTGTTTCATGAATCAGTTTAGGTCCTGAGATCTGAACGTCTCCAACCTCTACCCAACAAACGGGTGATCGGCACTTCCGAACATAAAGTGCTTCGAACGGGGCTGCCTTGATGCTAGCGTGGTATTCCGCTAATTGTAAGTGTTTATTGTTGTTCCTGTTACACAAGTAGAGGTAACTACAAAGTTAATCTAATTTGCGTTCTATGACTGAATTAACGTAATGATTAATTTAAACAAATAAGTAAAACGTAAATATAAAAACACAAGTTTTTCAACGTTTAAATTCTTATTAGAAATCAATCAAAAGAATCTATTACCCAAGTGTTTTGCGAAATAAACACTTGGGATCGAATAGACAAGGTATGGTGTGTTCTCCTCTCTAAACTCAAGTCATTCTTGAGTGGCAACAATAATGACCCACTGAGCTATCTTAGGCACTTGGTTACTCTTTGGAGGAGAAAAGTGATTTTGTGAAATTCTAAGCTTTTAATGCACAAAACTTATTCCACTTTTCTCCATCTGTTCCTATTTATACACAAGTATAAAAGAGCACCTACGATTAAAAAATACAAAAAGAATAACCTAGCGTATCTGACAAATACAACAGTATTTGTCATTTCCAAGAAACAATGGGAATAAGCTAAATAGTATTTCCGAGTGTCAGCTATGACACTTCTTGACTTTAAGCCGTTTTAGGGAAGGTTCGCTTCTGGCCCGATAAGACTTCTCCTTATCTTTTCAAACTCTTCCCGCCTAATCCCGCCTTTCTTTCAGACTTCAGATTCTTCAGTCTAGGTCTTTAGTCTTCAGTCTTCAATCATTTATTGTTGTTGAGGAGACTGGGGTTCAGTGAGTTCTTGACAAATACTCACTGAACCCATTACCTTCTTCTTTGGCTTAAGTGACACTCAGGGAGTTCCGCCTCACTGAATGGTGAATCTTTCTTCTTAGACTCGTCCTAAGCATCTTGAAGGTAACTCACTGAGTGACTATTCACTCAGTGACTTGAGAGTGTTTAAGGTTGATTAACACTTGGCTAATTTGTGTCCAAATCCTGTTTTAGGACGCTTGGGTACTGACGGACCCAACAATCTCCCCCTATTTGGATATAAATTATGCCTAAGTGTTTTGATTAGTTATGAGTGAGAAAATGGGCTTCTTCTCATACTGATTATACTAGAAAGCTATGAAAGGATACTGATATAACAAAACATGGGCCATCATTTTATTAATATCATTACATTTGTCCTAACATCTAAACATAATACTCAGGGTTCTTGTACTCTGCCTTCTAAGATACCCATGAGCTCCAATTTCGCTTTCTTTGACACCAACACTTCTTTGTCGGGTCTTTCATTCATCATCTTATTCATCAGCTTTATGAACTCTTCGTTTTCAGGGCTCTTCACATGAATCGCCATTAGCTTGTACGCAAGAAGAGTTGTTGTTTCCACCATGTTGATATCATTGACTCTTTGGAAGGTTGGTTGTTGAAACTCATCAATGAAGAAGATACCATACTCAGGTGTCTTGATGACTTTGTTGGGAACAAATTTCACTCCTTGAGGAGGAATCCTGTTGCAATGAAGGGTGGCTATGAACTGTTCAGGCTCCTGTTCCACAGCTTTCCTTTTCTTCCCAATCTTCTGAGTAGGTTCAGGGATTGACAGTCCCTGAGAAGCAAGTGCCTTCTCATGATCTATTCCTAAACTCTTAGCTACCGTTTTCAGTTCCTCATATTTGGAGTTCAAGGTAGCTAGAAGACTTGGAACAATCTTGCCTTGCTTCTTCCTCAGAATGGGCATCATCATGTCCCATTCCCTTAGCCCATAGTCTAAAAACTTGAAGGGTTTGTTTACCTCAGACTTTCTTGGCCCCCTGTGAACCGTTACGCTTATAGGCTTGGTCAGGTGAATGGTCATATCAGTGATGGTTCCTTCTCCCTTGGTCTTCGTCATGTGCCACATATACCTCTCATAGGTTTTCTTCCTCCTTTCTTCTCTAAGCTTGGCCTGCTGATTGTGTTCCTTAATGAGGTCAGCCTGAAGCTTGAGGAATTCTTCCCCCTTGATTACTTGATCAGTCTCCTTGATTACCTCCTTGACAACCTCAACAATTACAGGTCTGTTGAGTTACTCAACCTTCCTTGCAGCCCTGATTCTATCCTGTTCATCCAGGACTGCGGCCACTTCTGCTAAAGTTCCAAAGAATTTCCTCCCACCTTCTAAGTCAACCTCAAATGGTGCATCAGGGTCTGGACGCCTTTCAGTTGATGCCGGAACCAATTGAAATTGAGGAGGAGATTCGTCAGTCACCATGATTCCCTTCCCTTTGTCAGTGAGAGGGGGTTGACTGGTGGAGGTCTCAGGCACTTCTGTTGCTATGGCTTCAGGTTGTACAGGGATTGTAGCAACAACAAGTGCTAAAGATGAAGGCTCAGGAGTAACATCATCAAGTTTCTCCCCCTCAACAGATGCTGGTGCTTCAGTAAAGGCATCTGTTGACTGAGGAGGTGGGGTAACCGAAGAGGCCTGAAGAATAGACAGAATACTGGAGACCATTTCCTTGACATCAGAGGTCTCATTCTTCAGGGCAGAGATGTCTGCCGCCATTGTATCCTGAGTTGTTGTGAGTTCAGTGACCTTTGTAGTGTAGTGGTTGATTAGCTCATTATGTTTGTTGGAGAGCTTATCAAATGCTGAGGATATTTGTGTCAGGCACTCTTGGGAGCTAGCGACTGACTGTTGAATTGAGTCTTACTGAGACCTTAGTGGTTTAACATCCACCTCTTTCAGGAGCTTGAGCAGTTCAATAATGTTGGTTGAGGTGGTCTTCTGAGTGTCCATGTACTCAGTCAGCTTGGTCATCAGGGTAGGATCATCCTTCAGTTCATCTTGAACGGAGTCAAGAGCCTTTAACACATTTGAGAACTGCATGTCTTGGGCAGAACCCAGATTGTCTAGGGATGTCCTCAGTGTAGCCTAAGATGCTTCAACAGTAGCCCTGAAGTCGGCATAGGAGATTGCCGCTTCAGTATGCTGGTCCCATTGTTCTTCAGTGATCTCTCGAAAAAGGGCATGATTGGCCTTGCGGAGGAACTTCACTAGTTGCCTTTCCGTGAGAGGAAGAACATTATCATACTTCTGTAGGTATTCAGGTGTAGCAGGAGCAGATGAGTGACCTGATGATGATGATGATGATGTTGATGGTTGGGTTAGGGGCTCTGGTTGATCCTCAGGAGGAGGAGATGGTTGTTCAGTGTGCTGAAGAGATTTGTATGTGTTAGTCTCCATTTCCTCCCCAGCACCAAAAATTTCTTCATCCCAAAAATCTACCATCTCCTCATCGGATTCGTCATCCATGAGTGTCTGAATATCCACCAGAGAAGGAACCTTGGCTGAATCCGGCTCCCCCTCAAAAGATGGTTCGCCTTCGTTGTGGCCAGGTTCTGACCCCTCCAGGTGAACTGAGTGGGTTTTCTCAGCCTGGACCGTGGAGTCAGTTCCCGAGTGACTGGATCCGCCGGGAGGGGTTTTGGATTCCGTATCAGCGGGTGGTTTGAATCCCTCTGAGTCTTTGTCCCCCTGAGTGCCTTCAAGGACTGGTGGGTATTCTCGAGTACTATCATGAGGCAATGATTGGTTGAGGTCCCCCTTCCCATCAGGGTTGTACTGCCCTTCTGAGGATTTAGGGACCGTTTCTCCCTGAGATCCTGAGTGTGATTTCTCAGGACCATAAACAGGATGTGATTGGGTGTGGGTCCCCTTCTCAGCAGAGTAGTGCTGCTCCACTGAGGGTATAGGACCCTGTACTCCCTCAAGCAAAGGTTGTGATTGACTAATGCCTTCATCGGGATGTGAAAGGCTGAAGGTTCCAGACCCCACTTACTTGTGTATGTCAGTAGAGCCATGAGGAAAGGGTTTTCCCGAGGACACTGAGGATGATTTCTCAGTACCCTCCGTTGGCATTTGTTTTACGGTCAAGAGGGTCTCAGTAGTGGGTATCTCAGAGGTCTTGGCCGTTGTTTGCCTTTCTTTAGGCTCTGAGGTAGAAGTCTCAATGGCGAGTGGTTTGGGTTTAACCACCTTCTTGGACCCTGCCTTCTTCTTCTTCTCCTTCTTTGTAGGAGAAGGTACTGGTGAGACAGCTTGTGCCCCCTGAATGACCATCAGCATGTATGTGGTCAGGGGGACTGGTTGTACCTCAGTAAGGTCTCTTGAATAGTTGGCTTTGTGTAAGACGTCAGGTTTAGATCCCTCAACGTTTGGCCTAACATATTCAGAGCCTAGTAAGTCCTGAAGCACACAGGAAATGAACCTAGGGTAAGACATGTGTCTTTGCCTAGATTTTCCTAATAGCTTGGCTACGAGGTCTCGGAAGATTATCTCTCCGATGTCTATCTTTCTACCCTCCAGGAGGCTGAACACCATCAATTGTTGTGATGCATTCAATTGCTCCATGGAGGATTTATTGCCTCCAAGGACCTGAATGACAAAGGTCATCAGGATCCTCCAGACAGTAGGGAACCAAGTCTTAATTATTGGTGCTTTGGCCAATAAGGTTCCTGGGGCTACTTCAGGATTTTTTACATCATGTGGCCCTAGTAAAAGCAATTCGGCCTTTACTTCTGCGTTAGTAGGCTGAGGGTCAAAGTTCTCAGTGAAATCAAGACCTGTGGCCTTGATAAAGGTTGAGTAATCCAGGGAGAGAGTCTTTCTCCCATTCATCACTGAGAACGTTATTTGGGTCTCCTTAATGTCATCAGGGCTTGTTGCCACTGCCGTACACCAAAATTCCCTAAGATAGTCATGATATATGACTGGGGGGGGGGGGTTTGTAAACGCCGTAGCAAGAAAGTAGTTTTGAAGGTATTTGACCACATTCTTGTACGCCCAAAAATTTTTGGGGTAGGCAAAATTTCCTACGACGTTATTTTTGGTCATGTCCACGCCCTCCATTGTGAATTCCACATTTGGGGCGCAGGTGATAGCTTTAGAGGCAACCATAATTTTTGAAAAGGTCTTGGTTTTGCAAGAAAAAGATGGTCTGGGTCTAAAGATGAACAACACAAACACTAGTTTTTTTTAGAGAAAAAAAGGGCAAGAGTTTTGCTTAAAATTTTCTAAAACGTGTGTGAGTTGATTTGTTTGGGGGTATTTATAGGGAAGTGGAGAGGGGTGGTTTAGGCATTAAGCGGATTTTTCTCAAAAAGAATTTGAAAACCGTTTTGTATAAAACGTTTGGGATCCGCATTAAATGCCACCACTCCACTTTCCCGGGTTTTGCGCAACATATGCATGCCAAGTGGGTAAGTGGGGGCCCAAGATATGCATGCCAACAGGCAAAAGTGTTGGGAATTACAGATTTGATGATTACAAAACCTACAAGCAAGAATGAAGAAAGAAGAAACAATAGGGACCTAATAGTTAATAGTTAGCTTTCTTAGTAAGCTAGGGTTTGTAACCTTCCTCTATTATATAAAGAGGGTAGGCATCTAGGTTATAAACTCATTCATTGATAGATCGTCTCTTTAATGAGAGTCGATTGAAACGCACAAAGCGTGTTTAGTAGTTTGTAGTAGGTTTTTATTTTTATGTTCAATAAAGAAAAACCTTGTTAAGTAATATTGATTGTGTTCTTGTTCTTATGTTTCCGCTGTGCATATCAATCAATGTTGCTATAATCCTAGATGGGCTAGATCTTGGTTTCAACAAGTGGTATCAGAGCCTGGTGAGGATCTCTGATAAAGAGGAAAACATTTCCAAATCTTTTCTCTTGAATCTTTTTCACAATGTCGTTATCAGGAGATAATTTTGAAATGTGGGCAAGGAAGATTAGAACCTTGTTTCATAATGATTCTATGGCGAAGCTGATTGAATATGATGAATCCTATGAGGCAAAGGAAAACTTGGATGAATATGCTCTAATGGGATTCCCATCTCTGGTACAAAAATGTAATCCTGCCTGTCATGAATTATACTCAACTCTTAATAAAGAATATGATGACATGAAATCTAAGTATAATGAATACTTTATTAAGGTTCAAGCTTATGATAATGCTGTTAAAACCTTAGAAAAACAAAAGCTTTGGTTCCAAAAGAATCAGTTAGCGTATGAGGAAAAGATTAAGGTTCTAAAGAGAGATTTAAGAAACACTGCTAATGAGCTTAAATATTCTGAATCTCAAAATGCTAAGGTCATGTTAGAAAAACAGGATTTGCAGACTAAGCTAGACAATTCCTTGGCTAGGTTTGATAAATGGAAAGATTCATCTAAAAACCTACACAAGTTAGTTGATAGTTCTATGTCTGTAAGAGCAAAACGTGGTTTAGGGTTTGGAGACTATATAGGGCCAGATCAAGTTTATGACCCTAATGAGTATTGCGTTTTTGACCCTGAACCTGTAGACTATCAAATTCCTGTTAAGTTTGTCAAGGAAGGAGAAATGCATGCAGTTCCTCCTCCTATCAGAGGAGTTTTTATGCCTTCCCCTGTTCACTCTCTTTCTGACATTGACTCAGATGAGTCACAAATGGCTTATGGTAAAAAGTCCAAAGACTTACCTGAACCTGATGATTTTGTCTCTTGTTCCACAAGTGTTAAGTCCTCAGAACCAGAGTCTAAAGACTTTGTTTCTTATGATTCAAGTGATGAGTCACCCATACCAAAGTCCCATGAACCCTCAAAAGTGACTGATGGTGAATCCATGTCTAAAACAGCTCATTCTGAAAATAGTTCACATAAGTTTGTTAAAATCAGTTCACCCTCAAATACTAGTAGTGAGACTTCTGTGTGTAATAAAACAAGACATGGAAAGAACAAAAAGATTAAAAAGAAATCATGTTTTGTATGTGGTAGTAAAGTTCATCTCATCAAAGATTGTGATTATCATGAGAAGAGAATGGGTGTGTTTGCTAGGCGACAAGTGACAAGACCTCTGTGGAATAATGTGAATAAAATTCCACCTTATGTACCTAAGGCAGTAGGATTTCCTGCTGGAAATGCTAATCCGGTTGCTGCTGGTAGGCATTGCAATCCTGCAACCATTCCTGCTGACAATCCAGTTCCAGCTGGTCAAACCAATTCTGCTGGTTGGAAGAGGAATGTTGCTCAACCATTTTACAGACCCTCAAGCCATTATTTTCAAAATAATTATAGGTCTGATTATTATGAGCCAATTCCTGAAGAGGGATTGTATTACTATCCATAGTTTCCTTGGTAATGGTCTTGATTAGCTAATCATGTTGTTGTACAGTTCTTTGCTAATTTTGAGGGGAGGCATTAGCCTAAGGGGAGGCTAATGCTTGTTATTTTGTTATGTTTCTCATTCTTTTATGTCTTATGTTTTGTGTGTACTAACTTTGTTTTGCAGGTTTTAGTGTGTTTTGTTAGCTAACTTTGTTTTGCAGTTCTCATATTCACAATGCTTGGAATTAAAACAAAAGATAGTCATTTCCATTCATATTAATAAAGGTGATTACATTCAGATTCATAACACAAAAGCTTCACATCATCAAAGAACCTATAAACAACCTACCAACCTACTCAGTCGCACATCCCTCACCACCACTCCACCCAAACCTAACCATCTACTCCATCTTCCCTTTCCCTTTGCCCTTGCTATTGGGCATGAACCTTCTACCCCTCTGATGACTTATTCCTTCATACACACTTGGGGCTGGAAGTGCCAAGACCACTGGGATTGGAAGTCTTGGTTCAGGGAGTGGCTGATCTCTCTTTGGAGTTGAATGACTTGGGGTAGAGTGTGTCTGACGTGATCTGGGGCGTAACCTAGCTGTTGGTTGGCTTGGCCCAGGAGTTGGCTGGCTTGGCATTGGGGTTGGCTGATTTCTTTTAGGTACTGGTTTTTCGTAGAAGGCAGCAACAGTCTTCTCCATCTCTTCACTAAGCATAGCCACAGTCTTCTTCATCTCTTCCCTTAGCTTATCAGAGATGGGAAAATTGGGAGGATATGTTTCCCATTCACCTTGATAATAAGTCAAGGACTTTGGCCATGATGATCCTTCATCATCAGAGCTGGAGTATTCAAAAGAAGAAGGAGTAGATGGAAGAGGGTCGGATAAATCTTCTTCGACCTTAGCTTTGCCCTTGGTTTGTGAAGATGATGTAGTTGGGGGAAAGTATGTTCCCCACCCTAATGATGATTCAGAGGAGGAGGAGGATTCTGATGATATTTCAATGATGGGTGCTTTTGAAGAACTCATGGTTTTGTTTGCTATGTCGATTTTGGTTAGGGTTTGGTGATGAAGTAATTCGATTTGGAGATAAAGACCTTTTATAGTGAGAAGATAATTAGCGGGAATTAATTGTTGGTTGGTGTTGAGAGTTAATTTGGGTGATTTATTTTTAATGACTGGATTTGTAATGTTGACTTTGGTCAAACCACTCCATTGCTGCTGATTGACCGAGTGTTCCGGCTGATTGACTAATGGTTCCTGCTGACTTCATTGAATTTGGGAAAGTTAGTTAAGTCAAATCGGTCAAAGATACGTGCGCTAAATTCCTACAATTTAAATCGCTAAATTTGGCAACCATATAGCAACATCATAACTGACCTAAAATTGTACTTCTCACATCTCAAATCATCAATCTCCTTTCAAACCCTAGCTTATCTTCTCTCTTTTCAAATCCTAGTTCAATCATCTAATACAATGGCAGCACTTCGATACAAGGATGATCACAACAAGGTTGCACATTTAGAGTCCTCTGATAGAAGTGAAGGTTATGACGAAGTGTTGGTTTTTCTACGTGGGTCCTCTATTCACTATGCTCTTACTTACTGTCCAGCTACAGTGTACGACTCTCTTATTAAGCAGTTTTGGGCAACTGCTGAAGTGCGAAATATTGTGGGAAGAGAGCGGGAAATTGTAGCAACCATTGATGGTCGTGAACAAATCATCACTGAGGGATTGGTTCGTACTCAACTTTAACTTCCTGATGAAAATGGAGTGTATGATCTTCCCAAGCAAGAAATTCTGGATGGGATGGCAGCCATTGGATACCCTGTTACCGGTAACTTTACTTTTTATAAAAGTAAGCTCTCTCCTCAATGGAGATTTCTTGTTCACACTTTGCTTCAGTGCATTAGCATTAAGACAGGTGGTTGGGACCAATGTTCTAGTCTTATTGCATCTGGCCTTATTTGTTTGTCACAGGGAAGGGTATACAATTGGGCAAAATACATTTTTGATGGGATGGTTGACAATGTCACTGCTGAGAAAACCAAATTTCTTATGTACCCTAGGTTTCTTCAAATCATTTTAGGTGTACAGACCATTGACCCAACCCATAAGATTGTGGCTAGGTTGACTGCTAAAATATTTGCCACAATGAAGATGAACTTTGCAGGCCCTCACTTGCCATTATTACCTGCAATGTTGCCCAATGCCAATCCTACTGGCAATGAAACTATTCCACCTACACCCAATGCAGTTGATGCCAGTGCATCCATTGCTGCTGGTGAAGGGACTTCAGTTGCTGCTGATGCAAATGCATCGGTTGCTGCTGATGCCCCATTGCCACCATCTCCTAGACCTACCATACCTCAAACTGTTGTCCCTGATGAGCCCATTGTTCAGACCTCAACTGATGACCAACCAACACCTTCTATGGGTATGCCTTCTTCTTCAAGGCTATCAACTCCTAGTCCTACTAGGCAGCCTTTTAGTGATGACACCCATACAGGGGGAGAATTTCATGTATCTCCACCTAGATCCAATGAAGCTCCTAACACCTCAGGCATTCCTGCTGGTGGAGCTGAGGATGCTGCTGATCTCACTTTCATGTCCAAGTTTCTTGACAGGTATAAGCAGAAAATTGAAGCATTGGAGTCTGAGCTTATAGAGATCAAAAGGAATTTTAGTGAGAATGTGGAGTCTTTGGAAAAGGAGCTCAAGGATACCAAAGAATCTTTCAGTGGGATTATCCAACAGCTCAATGAAAGGATCAGCTCTTTAGAAGCTCATCATCCACAAAAGAAAAGAAGGGTTGTGCTTTCTGAGTCTGATGATGATCAGGCTGATATGTCATTTGATGGGCTAAATGTGTTGGCTTCTGTTTCTCTTGATAGTGCACACACTGAAGTACCTACCTCTTCTGAGCCCACTACAACTACTGAACCTCAGGCTTTCACAAGATAAAGGACCAAGCAGCCCTCAAGAGTTTCAGCTTTTGAGAAGTTTCAATCCACCATTGCTGCTGATGTCTCTGGTGTTGCCTCTGATGTTCCTGCTGGGGTTGGTAGTGTTTACACTGATCCTAAGGTTCCTGGTAATTCTGCTGGTAGCTCATCCATTGCTGCTGGTAGTGACACCATTCCCCCTGCTGCACCACAAAATGATGCTGAGATAGCCAGACAGATGCATGAACAGGAACTCGCTACTGAACAAGCTAGACAGGCTCAGGTTGCTCACGATGAGGAGTTTGCAAGGCAAATGTCTGCTGATGAAAGCAACATAGCTGACTTTATGAATAGCACAAGATTAGAAGATCTTAGTTCAGACGAGTTCAATGAGAAAATTCAGTACTTATTGGCTTCTGACATGATTATTAGAGCTCATGGGTTTATGATTCTTCAAGATTCAGAGTTGGGTGTGGAAGAAAAGTCAGATAAGCTCAAGGCATTTATCTTAAAGACTCATAGAGCATCTACTTGGAATGACTTGATGCATAGGATCAGAGAAAGGCAAAACTCAGGTTATAAGATGCCTACAAACAAAGATAATGTCAATTTCATGAAGCACTATTTGAAGAATCAAGCTAACTACAAGCTCAGTGACTTCAAAGGTTGGACTGATGCTGCAATTCAAAAGCTGTTCTTTGATACTTATACAAGGATGAATACTCCAGTCAGAACAGACATTCAACAAAGAAAGAAAAGAGAGTCTGCATCTTTAGAGTCTGATGTCACGAAGAAATTGAAGCCTGGAGAGACATTGACAGGTGCCTCTCCCTCTATTCCTACTGAAGGTTCTCAGGATACCACATCTATTTCTCCAAATCCTTCTGTTGATACATCTGGTGCACCAGAAGAGGTTCATATTCCTGATGTGACACCTTCAACAGTTCACCTCTCCTCTACATCTCCAAGGACCAGAAAGAAGAGTCATGCTATAAAGTCTTTATCCAAGACTCTTGCCGAGATGAGTGATCAGGACTTGATTCAATTTGATTCTGAAAGTGATTCTGAAGGTGATTCTCCTCACCCTTGGTCACATATTGCTGGTTGGGAGGTTCTTCCTATACCTCAAGGAGAAATCCATGCCTTGTACACCCTTGATGGGAAAATAAAACATTTCACATTCCTTAGGGAGATTTTGAATAAGGTGGACAAACAAGATTTGATACATCTCTATGGTATGGTGACTAAGCACTATGAAACTCATCAAGCTACAGGGATTGGTCTTATTCTTTGGGGGGATTTGAAAGTATTAATGGATTCTCTGGAAGGGGGCAATGCTCATTCTGTGTGGGCTGATCAACAATCTTGGAGAGTACACAGTTGGCGATTGTATTCTACTTCCCAGGTTCATGTTTTGGAGACTGTTACTGGGAAGGTGCTCTCTATGTTTGTGGATGTTCCCTATCCTTTATACATAGAACTTATGGAGAGGATGCTTAAGTGTAAGTTGCAAGTTGGGAAGTATGTAATTGGAAATGACTTGACAACTGCTGAACAATTGGTCAGGTTCATTAGAAATCAGCTATCTGCAGCCAAAGGATCATCTGCTTGATTATGGTATTTTTGTTTGAGGTTTTCTGTTGTATCATTCGTTATTTTCTTTGTCTTTCTTTTCTTTTCAATTTCTTAGTTCAAAAAAAAAAAAAAAAAAAAAAAATTGTGCTAACATGTATGGTTTTGTGTAACACCTTTGCAGGTACAGTGTTGGTGTTTACACCTTCACAGCAAATGGTATTCAACTCACCATGTCTCACAGACAAGAAAGAGTTGACTCACCATGAGGGTACAGCTCTGGTGTGATTGTCAAATCTGTTGATAGCTGTAATAGCTTGCTCAAAGCTATAGGGTAATTCAACTCACCCATGGTTCATTCCTGAGAGTTGAAATGGTTGTCAATTCACCATGGATTTTACTCCTTTGGGGTTTCCAAAGAATTGGCTAGCCCACAAGTGTATGGTTTGTGGTAAAGGCAGTTGGAATTCCATACTTGGTATTCAATTCACCAAAGGTTATCTTCAACCTAAGAATTGGCTAGTCCTGAGCAAACGGCTACAGGTAAAGACAAGTCAAATCCGTTTATAGTTGCTGATTTGCTAAAAATCAGATGGTTATCAATGTACCATGGTCTAACACACCTAAACATTGGCTACTCCAGTAGTGATGGCTATTGGTAAAGAGACATCAAATCCATTAATTTTCAATGATTCACCCCTCACAGGAGTTCACACACCTGGAAGTGATGAGAATAGTATGAAACTTCAAGTGATTTGATGTACATATTGTCATAGTAGCAGTCAAGTTCAAGTGAATGACATGGTGACCAGCTTAATATTTTGAAGATGATTTACTATTGCTGTTGAACTATAGAGGTTGCTGCTGGAAGTGTATGCTTAAAGTTTGTTGCTGCTGGTTACTTATAATTGCTGCTGCTCACATGCAATCCTCAAGCCTGAGAAGTTAAAGCTCTATCACGTGGGAATCTTGCAAGTTAACCTAGTCAACTTCAAGATTAGGGGAGGATTGTTAGGATCTCTGGGAAATAAAGATTTCTCATTGCTGCTGATAGTGAAGCTGGTTCCTGCTGATAGTTATACATTGCTGCTGCTATTGGTTCCTGCCGATAGTTTATTTATGTTTCTGCTGATAGTGGTCATTACTGCGGGTTTTAGTAATTGTTATCCCGTAAGTTTAGAATGTTTGTTAGATTTATTTTTAGAAGAGATCATGTTTATCTCTTTACACGTTTTCTTGTATGACAGGTTAGGGTTAGGGTTTATTGTTAGTATAAAAGAAACACCCGTCTATGAGTTTTGTACCTATTACAATATTCAATAACACAATTTCTTAGTTCATAGTCTGATCCATAGAGGATCATTGTCTTCTATTATTTTCTTCTTTACATTCTTGTTGTTTAGTTTCCACATAAACACAAGTCTTACACCTAGAGATTCTCGCTTTAACCAAGCTCTATCAAGCTAGA
The DNA here is from genome assembly GCA_021014915.2 of Artemisia tridentata subsp. tridentata. NCBI lineage: Eukaryota > Viridiplantae > Streptophyta > Magnoliopsida > Asterales > Asteraceae > Artemisia > Artemisia tridentata. Next base: position 422,975,824 of record CP139509.1, read on the forward strand.
AGCACTCGATCCTGCTGGTTGCTTTTGTTTCTACTGGTTGGTTCCTACTGGTAGTTATTTGGTTTCTGCTGATCGGTTCATGCTGGTGGATTCGGTTTGTGCTGGTTTCGATATATTTTATTTTGTTATATTTTATATAGTAGGTCCTCAGACGCCCTTGGATCTTGGACGAGGTGATACTTATGGCTTGACTACTTTTTGGTTTGGTGTTTACAAGGTGTTTAGTACATAACAGGATAATGGTGTGGAAGGTCCGGGACCACACACACATTATTTTATTGGCTTGATCTGGGATCAATGAGGCGGTTATGGGTGATGAACGTCCGGGACGACAATCCATAACTGAGGTGTAATAAACATATTTTGTTCGCACTAAATCAGATAAGGTGTAAAGACATTTGTTGCATGGTTTGTTTTGGAGATTCAGTTCATGGGATAATTCTTAATTGGAACAGTTACACGCGCTTTACAAATATTTTGGGGGGCATATGATACCATACAGTTCATGATATGATTACACAAAATTAGTAATCATAAGCATTGAGTGGTTTCTGGTTGATCCGCCTGCGCTCACTGAGACTATCGGCCATTGCATGTGATCGCCATGCATATATTGACTACAAGAATTATCCAAAGGCATTTGATTACATGATGTCTTTTTCGAACTGAAGGAAGAAATGATCTATGACTCTGAGTTCATGATTCTCGCAAATGGTTAGTATACTTTTAAGGGGAAGCTTATTGTTCAAACATACTTACCATCTACATGAATCACTTGAGGGGAAGCGATTACAAGATGCACAAGACCCCTATTGGATGATTACAAAAAGGGGAAGAAGATTTATGATGTGCAGCTTATTATTTGTGATGACATGTTTTATCATTGTTTCTTCATGCAGATTGTTTTGTAATATCAAATAGGGGAAGATTGTTGGGAATTACAGATTTGATGATTACAAAACCTACAAGCAAGAATGAAGAAAGAAGAAACAATAGGGACCTAATAGTTAATAGTTAGCTTTCTTAGTAAGCTAGGGTTTGTAACCTTCCTCTATTATATAAAGAGGGTAGGCGTCTAGGTTATAAACTCATTCATTGATAGATCGTCTCTTTAATGAGAGTCGATTGAAACGCACAGAGCGTGTTTAGTAGTTTGTAGTAGGTTTTTATTTTTATGTTTAATAAAGAAAAACCTTGTTAAGTAATATTGATTGTGTTCTTGTTCTTATGTTTCCGCTGTGCATATCAATCAATGTTGCTATAATCCTAGATGGGCTAGATCTTGGTTTCAACAAAAAGAACATATATTCCTATATTAAATAGGTATTCAGTTACCAACCTCGGACATTTACTAACTAGATACTTAGAGCATTTAAGTTAGCATTGAATGTCATCTTGAGGGCCCTGAATGACTTTTGCATTCAGTGAGGGGTTCAGGGAAGGTAATTCAGTGATCTTTATCACTGAGGAACACATTGAGTCAGGGACCTGGGGTTTTCTGAATTTACACTTAGTTGGATGGATTCAATCAGTGGACTGATTCTCAATATCCAACATTCCTAATTCAGCTTTCAGTCTAGTGAAATTTGGTTCATCCAATGGTTTGGTGAATAAATCAGCTAGCTGATATTCAGTAGGAATGAAGTGTAATTCAATGTCACCATTCATGATATGGTCCCTAATGAAGTGATATCTAATATCAATGTGTTTTGTTCTCTGATGAAGAACAGGGTTTTTTGAGATGGCAATTGCACTTGTGTTATCACAAAAGATTGGAACCATCTTATACTGGATTTCATAGTCATTGAGTTGACTTTTCATCGATAGTACATTTGCACAACAACTGGCTGCTGCAACATGTTCAGCTTCTGCTGAGGACATGGCAACTTATTGTTGCTTCTTAGCTCTCCAACAGACTAATTTTCCACCAAAGATTTGGCAGGAGCCTGAGGTGCTTTTTCTGTCCATGTTGCATCCAGCATAGTCTGAGTCTGAGTATCCTTTAAGATCAAAGCCTGAGCATTTTGGATAGTATAATCCAAGGTTTGGAGTACCTTTCAGGTACCTGAGTATCCTTTTCACAGTTGTGAGATGAGATTCTCTTGGGTCAGATTGATATCTGGCACACAAACAGACTGAGAATTGGATGTCAGGCCTTGATGCAAGTAGATACATCAGTGACCCAATCATTCCTCTAAAAAGAGTTTGATTCACAGGTTTTCCAGTAAGGTCAGGACCAAGGTTGTTTGGTGGAACCATAGGAGTTTTGACTGAGGCACAGTCACTGATCTCATACTTTTTTAGTAGGCTTCTGGTATACTTCTTTTGACTGATAGATGTTCTTTTATCAGTCTGCTTGATTTGCAGTCCAAGGAAGTAAGTCAATTCTCCCATCATGCTTATTTCAAAATTTTTTGCCATGTTTGCAAAGTTTATAACTTGTTGAGCCAAATATGATATCATCCACATATACTTGTACAAGGATGACATCACCATTTATCCTATAGATAAACAATGCGTTGTCTATCTTGCCTCTGACAAATTTGTTTTTGATCAGGAAGGCTGAGAGAGTTTCATACCATGCCCTGGGTGCTTGTTTCAGTCCATAAAGGGCTTTGTTAAGCTTGCAGACATAGTCAGGAAACTCACTGCTTTCAAATCAAGGAGGTTGCTGAACATAAACTTCTTCTTTCAGTGAGCCATTTAAGAATGCACTTTTTACATCCATTTGGTACACCTTGAAGTTCATGTAGGTTGCAAATGCAAGGAAGATCCTGACGGCTTCCATCCTTACCACTGGTGCAAATGTTTCTTCATAGTCAATGCCTTCTTGCTGATTGTAGCCTTTGGCAAGAAGTCTAGCCTTGTTTTTGATGACTATGCCATTTTTATCAGATTTGTTTTTGAACACCCATTTCATGCCAATGACTGAAACATCTTCAGGACATTTGACCAAGGTCATTACCTTGTTTCTGTCAAATTATTCCAGTTCATCATGCATGGCCTGAACCCAACTTGGATGTTTAAGTGCTTCTTTGACACTTTTGAGTTCAATTGTGGAGATGAAGTCCACAAATAGGCATTCATTGGCTGAGGCTGCTGTTAGTTTAGCAGCCATGCTTCTGGTGAGCATGCCTTCTGTAGGCTCTCCAATTATATTGACAAGTTATATATCTTGAGATCTAGTCCAACTGTCCTGAGGTCTTGGATACTGATTAGAACTTGTGGAGGCCTAATTGGTAGGGTCTGGTGCAGACACCTGATGATCTTCAGGATCTTGAGTGTCTGACTGGGTTGGCAGATCACTGAGATTGTTTGGTTCCTGAGCACTTTGTTCAGACTGATTGATTGCATCAATACTTGTTTGTGCTTCAACAAACTCAGTGATGGTTGGGTAAGGAACGTTGTGAGGGATGATGTAGTAGGAGATATCAGCATTTGCTTGATACTGAGTGGAAGGATCATTGTCAGGATGATGTTCATCAGGAGGGTATCTTGATGAATCATCAATACCTATCTCTTCCACTGAGGTGTTAGAGACTCTGATTGCATCAGTACTCTCATCAAAGGTAACATGAAATGTTTCCTCAGCTTGCTGTCTCCTAGTGTTGAACATCCTGAAGGCCTTTGAGACAAGAGAGTATCCTAGGAAGTATCCATCATCAACTTTGGCATCAAATTTCCCTAAGTGATCCTAGTGATTATAAATAAACACATGACACCCAAAGACATGAAAGTAGCTGATGTCAGGGATCCTTCCCTTGAATAACTCATAAGGGGTTTTGCTGTGTCTCTTGAAAATGATGGATCTGTTTTGTGTATAATAGGCATTTTTTACTGCTTCAGTCCAGAAGTGTTTGGAAAGGACTGATCCATTTAGCATTGTCCTAGCTGCTTCAATGAGTGTTCTATTTTTCCTTTCAGCAACACCATTATGTTCAGGTGTGTAAGGAGAGGAAAAATTTTAGGAAATTCCTTTCTCATCACAGAAACATTCAAGTTCATAGTTTCTGAACTCTGTCCCATTGTCAGTCCTAATCTGTTTGACTTTAATGTCATTTTGATTTTCAATGTTCCTGACAAAGGACATGATTGTTTCAGCTGCCTGACTCTTTTTGGTCAGGAAGTAAACCCAAGTGTATCTTGAGTATTCATCCACAATGACCAGAGTATACTTCTCATGGTTAATGGATCTAGGACTGATGGGCCCAAAGATATCCATATGGAGAAGATGAAGGCAGTTCCTGATGGAAAAGTTTGTTTTGGTTTTAAAGGATGCTCTATGATGTTTACCTTTTTCACAGGCAGAGCATGGTTTATCCTTTGAAAACACAAGTGATGGTAAGCCAAGGACCTTGTTTTGTTTCACATGTTTTGGAAGTTCAGATGGGAGAGTCTCTTATGCCAAAGCCAGTTGAGGGTTTCAGTGGCCTTAGCAAAGAGACAAGTTCCATTCTGAGTTAGACTGGACATGTCTAACACATAAACATCTTGCCTTCTTGGTGCAATAAGGACAACTTCCTTATTTGCATTGAGGATGGTTCCTTGCTTATCATCAAACTGAACTATGTACTTTGCATCACATAGTTGACTGACACTGATTAAATTGTACTTAAGACCATTGACATAAGCTATCCTAGTAAAGACTATACCACTACAGTTTACTGAACCATAACCTTCAGTTAGACATGATGAATTATCAGCAAATACCACCTTGGGTCCTGGTTCTTCTATATATTTGTGCAGATACTCTTTCACACCTGTCATGCTCCTTGAACATCCACTATCTAGATGCCAAACTGGCTCCCTGGCATGCCTCTGCATAAATGGTAAACTGAGTTAGTTCTTTCTAGGACCCCTCTTCTTGGAGGGATTGACTTTAGCAGCCTTCTTAAAAGTAGCAATTGATTCATGGTCAGTGGTTGAGTGGACTAAGCTACCATAGGTTTTGCATTTGATTGCAGAAGTAGACTCAGTAGACTGAGAGAAGGTCTTGGGAGTTCCTCTTCTATTCTGAATGACCTTCTCATGTCCTGAGGTGTCATGAGTAGGATCTCCACAAATGTCACAACTGTTGTTCATTAGATAATCCTTAGGAAGGTGGTCATTGAAGCCACAGTGTGGGCAAAGTGCAAAAGGTCTGGCCTTTTGTTTCTGTTTCTGCTTAGAATCAGAGGGATACTTTAAAGCCTGTGCCTTAAAGTTTGCCATCTTTGATGTGGCTGTGTATGATTGGTGATCAGAGGTCCTGTGATCTTCCTTTTTGAATATCATGCAGTAAAGGATTCTAAAATAATCATCAGTGGAATGATTGGTATAGTGACACAGCTCACACATTTGCAGAGGTTTGGAGGGTTTTGGTTTGGTGCTTGAGGAAGCTGATTTGGGTTCCTTCATCTTAGATTGAGAAGGCTTCTCGGAAGATTCAATCTTCTCACTCGGCTTCCTGACAAGCTCAGCCAACTGATCAATTTTTGAGTCAGGGCTTTCTGTTTTTACTTCAGAAGGGACTAAAGTTGATGAGTCATCAGTATAAACTGAGACTTCAGGGGTTTGCCTTTTCAGGATGGTTTTTCCCATTCCTGAGTTCTCCTTTGGAGAATATTGAGAGTAGACCAATGGTGTGAGGTCTGAGCTTGGTGCAGCTCCCTAAAGGACTTTCAGAGGTGAGAGTGGTGTAAATGATTCTGATTCAGACTCATTGACTGACTCAGTACTACTTGGTTGGTCAGTGAGTCCAAGCATATTTTTCAGAGCCTAACTTTCAGGAAGCAAGATTTTTCCAGTCTCAAAGTTCGGTAACTTACTGACTGGGTTGTCCCTGACAATCTAGTCATTTGACTTAGGTTCCATTTCCTGCTCAAAAGATATGCCAGCTGGAATAAAAGCCTTTTCTCTGTGACTTTCACTGGGGTTTTCAGTTAGTTGGTCTATTCCTATAACTTTCTTGTTTTCACTACGAATTAGACTCACAGTTTCATAGACTTTGGGGTTCTTTTTAGTCCAGCCTTCAATGACAACCTTTTCTTTGTTAAGTTCATTTTGAAGAGCTTTATTTTGTTTCAAAATCTCAGTGTTTTGAATTTGTAGTGTAACAGTTTCTAACTTGGCTTGTTTTAATACAAGCAATTCATCTCTACACTTATTTAACTCTAACACAAGATTGTTATATTTTGAAAGCAAATTAAGCCTTTGTTCTTCTACAAACTTAAGATCTACACAAATGTAATTCATATAGGACTGCCAGTCAGAATCATCATCCATTGAAAGTAAAATATTTACCTTCTTCATGGTTATGTTGACCCATTCTCCATTCCTTGCATGGCTTTTTCCAACAGCCAGCTGATCACCTTCAAAAAGTGCCATCAGTGCACTTACTCTAATTTCTTCATTTCTGAGGAGACCTCTTCATCATCCCAGTCATAAGCTTCTGCTACAAGAACCTTGTTTTTTGTCAGAACAGGTTTGGAAGTTTGAGCAGCCTAAGACATTGAGGGATTAGTTTCAAGGAGGGCAAGTTTAGCCTTAGCTTTCCTATATTTAGCCTCAAAATCTTTTTGAACCTTTTGAACATTATTGTTTTGAAAATGTTGGGTCGACTGAAGCATTCTAGGTTGAAACTTGCTAGTTCCTAAGGAACTGTTTCCAGAAAATTTATAAGAGGTTTCTGAGATGGTTTTTGAATAACAGTCTTTAGCAAAATGACCCTTTTTACCACATTTGAAACATTCAGTGGTTTCATTTGCTTTAGCTTTTGGAAAGTTTGACTGATTTTTTTTGATAAAACGTTTTGAATTAGCAAGGAGTGCCCTTTCTTGAAATTCCAAGTTTAAATCATTTAGGTACTCATCACTAGTTCTTTCATCAACCTCATCATCAGAATCCTCTTGAAAATCCTGCACAACACCATTAGAATAAAAGGCAGTTGATATGGGTGAGGAAGTCAGGGCCTTTTTGGTCTCAAGAACTTTCTTTGAGTCTAGGTATCTCCTAGAGATTAAGTTGTCTTCATAGACAAACTTCCCATAGATCTCAGGGAGCTCAAGGGTGTGAATGTGATTAGCATTCCTGAGGCCTTGTGAGAAGTTTAGCCACTTCTCAGGGAGACTGTTGACAAAGCCAACATTGATCTCATTCTTAGACAAAACTACACCATCATTTGACAATTCATTTATCAGGGTCTTGTATCTGGTATATGTCTGAGAGAGACTTTCAAAGTCCTTTGCCCTGAAAATGTTGTACTCAAGTTTCAGGTCCATGATCCTGTTTTCCTTGGTATCTTAGGGACCTTCAAAGCTATTAATCAAGTCAACCCAAGTTTGTTTGGCTGTAGAGCAGTTAATGACTGATTCCATTATATCGTCAGGAAGAAAAGATATAATTATGCTTTTCAGGCGTTGGTCTTGATTGACCACCCTTCTCTCATCTATAGTCCACTAAGCTTCAGGTTTATTTAACCCCTCAGCAGTCTTAGGGACATAAGGACCTTCATTCATACAAGTGATGTAGTATGGTTCCATACCAGTCAAGTAGCAAAGCATTCGCTTTTTTCACTTGCTAAATTTTCCAGCTTCGAGTCTGGGAGCAACAGCTGAAAAGCTACCACCCTTTTTATCGACGAGCTAGGGCACATTAATATCAGACATAGCAGGATCTTGGTTTTAAAAAACCTTAAGCACTCTTAGTTTTTGAAAAAGATTTTATAAACCAGAGGCTCTGATACCACTTGTTTTTTCCGTTACACAAATAGAGGTAACTACAAAGTTAATCTAATTTGTGTTCTATGACTGAATTAACGTAATGATTAATTTAAACAAATAAGTAAAACGTAAATATAAAAACACAAGTTTTTCAACGTTTAAATTCTTATTAGAAATCAATCAAAAGAATCTATTACCCAAGTGTTTGCGGAATAAACACTTGGAATCGAATAGACAAGGTATGGTGTGTTCTCCTCTCTAAACTCAAGTTATTCTTGAGTGGCAACAATAATGACCCACTGAGCTATCTCAGGGACTTGGTTACTCTTTGGAGGAGAAAATTGGTTTTGTGAAAGTCTAAGCTTTTAATGCAAAAAACTTATTCCACTTTTCTCCATCTGTTTCTATTTATACACAAGTATAAAAGAGCACCTATGATTAAAAAATACAAAAAGAATAACCTAGCGTGTCTGACAAATACAATAGTATTTGTCATTTCCAAGAACCAATGGGAATAAGCTAAAAAGTCTTTCTGAGAGTCAGCTATGACACTTCTTGACTTTAAGCCGTTTTAGGGAAGGTTTACTTCTGGCCCGATAAGACTTCCCCTTATCTTTTCAAACTCTTCCCGCCTAATCCCGCCTTTCTTTCAGACTTCAGATTCTTCAGTCTAGGTCTTCAGTCTTTAATTATTTATTGTTGTTGAGGAGACTGGGGTTCAGTGAGTTCTTTTCAAATACTCACTGAACCCATTACTTTCTTCTTTGGCTTAAGTGACACTCAGGGAGTTCCGCCTCACTGAATGGTGAATCTTTCTTCTTAGACTCGTCCTAAGCATCTTGAAGGTAACTCACTGAGTGGCTGTTCACTCAATGACTTGAGAGTGTTTAAGGTTGATTAACACTTGGCTAATTTGTGTCCAAATCCTGTTTTCAGGATGCTTGGGTACTAACGGACCCAACATTTATCCCAACCTTTCCCAAAATCGATCACGCATGCTCGTAGCATGTCCTCTAAGGTTTGGATAGTTTTCTCACTTTGACCATCAGTTTGCGGATGGTACGCGGTACTCATGTCTAACGGGGTACCCAAAGCTTTTTGTAATGACTGCCAAAATCTAGACGTGAAACGGCTATCACGATCTGAGATAATGGAAATTGGCACTCTATGCCGAGAGACGATTTCCTTCAAATATAACTGCGCAAGCGTACTCATCTCATCGGTTTCCTTGATGGGCAAGAAATGTGCATATTTGGTAAGATGATCAACAATGACCCAAATGGTGTCAAATCTACCCGATGTCCTAGGTAGTTTTGTGATAAAGTCCATTGTAATCCTCTCCCATTTTCACATTGGGAGTTCTGGTTGTATCAACAAGCCGGACAGCTTTTGATTTTCCGCTTTTACCCTAGCATATGTCAAACATTTTTCGACATACTCAGCGATGTCGGCTTTCATGTTTGGCCACCAATACAACTTCTTGAGATCCTGATACATCTTATCATAACCTGGATGAATGGAATACTTTGATTTATGGGATTCGTGCATGATGATATCATGTATTCCTCCATAGAGTGGAATCCATTTTCTGTCGTTGAAACACAACATCCCGTCTGGTTTCTTTACAAATCCATTTTCATTTTTCGGTATCCCATAGATCTTCTCTTTTGGTCTGTTCTCTTCTTTGAGAGCTTCGGACTAAGCTTCCAGGATTTTCGATGGAAGTGATGAATTAATTGTCATTCCCAGAGATCTGACTCTAAGGGGTTTAATTTGCTCTTTTCGACTTAAGGCATCAGCCACGACATTTGCCTTTCCAGGATGATAGCAAATTTCACAATCGTAATCACTAAGTAACTCCAACCATTGGCGTTGCCTCACGTTTATTTCCTTCTGATCTAGAATGTGTTGGAGACTTTTGTGATCCGTAAACACCGTGCACTTGGTGCCATACAGGTAGTGTCTCCACATCTTAAGAGCAAATACTACCGCTCCTAGTTCAAAATCATGTGTGGTGTAGTTCTTCTCATGAGTTTTGAGTTGTTGAGAAGCATATGCAATAACTTTACTCCTTTGCATCAACATAGCTCCTAAACCCTGGTACGATGCATCGCAATATACCACGAAGTCTTCACTTCCTTCGGGCAATGCTAAGATCAGAGCTTCACAAAGCTTCTGTTTCAAGAGTTGAAAGGATAACTCTTGCTCTTCTCCCTAGTCGAACTTCTTCTTCTTTTGTGTTAACTCTGTCAGAGGTTTAGCGATCTTAGAGAAACCTTCGATAAATCTTCGGTAGTATCCGGCAAGACCTAAAAATTGACGTATCTCTGAAGGGTTTGTAGGGGATGCCCAATCTTTAACAGCTTCAATTTTTGCGGGGTCCACGTGAATGCCTTTACTATCAATCACATGCCCGAGAAACTGTACCTTCTCAATCCAAAAATCACACTTGGAAAATTTGGCGTATAATTCTTCCTTTTTGAGCAATTCCAGGATAGTTTTCAAGTGTTCTGCGTGCTCTTCATTATTGCGGGAGTAGATGAGGATATCATCGATAAACACAATTACAAACTTGTCCAAATAAGGCTTGCAAACTCGGTTCATTAAGTCCAAAAACACAGCTGGTGCGTTAGTTAGACCGAATGGCATCATTTGGAATTCGTAGTGTCCGTATCGTGTCCTGAAAGCTGTCTTAGGAATATCTTTATCCCTGACTCTCAGTTGATGATAACCTGACCCTAGATTAATTTTTGAGTAAACACTCGATCCTTGCAGTTGATCGAACAGGTCATCGATTCTAGGTAATGGATATTGGTTCTTCACTGTGAGTTTGTTCAACTCACGATAATTGATACACATCCGGAAGGATCCGTCTTTCTTTTTAACAAATAACACCGGAGCTCCCCAAGGTGAAGAACTCGGGCGAATGAATCCTTTATCTGATAACTCCTGCAATTGCTCAGATAATTATTTCATTTCGGATGGCGCTAACCTATACGGTGCTCGTGCCACTGGTGCCGCTCCTGGTACTAAATCGATTAGAAATTCCACTTGATGGGCTGGTGGAAGACCAGGTAAATCTTCGGGGAATACTTCGGGAAAATTCTTAACTACTGGCACATCTTCAAGTTGCTTATCCTTCGACTTCTTTTCTGTCACTTGAGCCAAGAAGGCGTGACACCCTCTATCGATGTACTTCACAGTCTTGATGAATGATATGATGCTTAGCTGAGTCTTACTTCGTTCACCACGAACGATTAGAGTTTCACCTTTGAGAAGGATGTGAACGACTTTCTCGTCACAGATGATTCTAGCATGGTTCTTGGATAGCCAATCCATACCAATGACAACGTCGAAACTACCAAGTTTAATGGGCATGAGGTCTATGTCGAAAGGTTGATCAAGTAGGAGTAAGGTGCAACCTTGGATTATAGTGTTTGTGCCTACTAGTTTTCCGTCGGTTAGTTCGATTTCATAGGTGGTGTCTAGTTTAGTTGGGGTGATATTAAGTAGGGAAGCAAATGTAGTAGATACAAAGCTTTTGTCGCCTCCAAAATCAAACAAAACTTTAGCAAGATGGTTGTTAAGTGAGAACGTACCCGTGACTACATCAGGGTCTTGTTGAGCATTTCCTTCTCCTAGCACATAAACTCTCCCACGAGCATGATTATTACGGTCGGCATTTGCCTTCGGGCATTTATCCTTGTAGTGCCCTCTTTCACCACATCCGTGGCACATGACTGCCACTGGCTGCAAATTTGCCCCAGAAGCTTTGCAGTCCTTAGCTTTATGGCCTGTCCTCTGGCATTTTCCGCACTTAGCAAAGCAAGGCCCATTGTGATGCATTTTGCATCGGTTTCATTGAGGAGTTCTCCCAGCATAGCCATCAGTTTCAGCGGGCGTGGCAATGTAAGCGTTGGCAGCTTCCTGCCTCTGGTTCTGTTGGTTGTGGTGGTGGTTTGGGCTTTGCTGGCAATGCTAGTTGTTGTTACGATTGTTTTTGTATTTGTTGTTGTTGGAGTGGTGGTTGTTGTTGAGAGTATTTCTCTTGTGATCAAACTTTCTCTTGTGATCATTGCTTCCTTGTGCAGGACCTCGCTTGACTTCCCGGTCCAGTAACCTCTGAGAGATCTCAATAGCCTCCTCCTGTGACTGTGGTTTTGATGCGGTGACATTTCCTTCAATACTTCTAGGCAACCCTTCAATATACTTTTCCAATAGTTTTTCAAGGTCTGGAACCTTGGTTGGACACAATAGAGCAAGTTCTTGAAACCTTCTGTCATAGGTCTTAAGATCGTTTCCCTTCACCACTAGATGATAGAATTCATCTTCCAGTTTTTTTATCTCAGTCCGTAGACAATACTTCTTCAACATCTTTTGTTTGAAGTCGGCCCATGTGATCTGGTAGGCTTCCTCAATACCCATATTATGGGATGTAGAGTTCCACCATGATAGAGCATCCTCCATGAGTGTTCTAGTAGCAAATGAGACCTTGAAGTCGTCAGTGTAACCGCTTCTCATAAAAACTGTCTCCGAATGCTCAAACCAGCGAGCAAGCTCGGTTACTCCTTCTGTACCTCTAAAGTAGGATGGCTTGCAACTCATGAAATCCTTGTAGGTACATTTGCGAGCCACAGTCGTCTCGCTCTCCCCAGTTGGTCTAGTGGTACTACAAGAGCGGGCTACTGCTGCCGCTTGAGCTTCCAGCGCTGCAGCAACGCTATCAGCAACCAATTTTCGGATCGCAGCCTGAGTCATGGCTGGTCCTAAGGCTGTAGCAATTGATTTCTTACGAGGAGGCATTTTTCTATTAATACTACAAGAACACGAGTTTAGAATTTATATAGCGACCATGTTATGTTAGTGTAATTCAATCAACAAGGTAATTGCCTAAACATCATAACAATACTACCACAATACAACTCATAACAAGCTGAACTGTAAGATTATGATAAATACGAACACTGCTATGCAAGCATAGAAAATAACCAACCCTGAACCACGTCAATAAGCATCATAACATAGCAAGAACCGTAATCATAAATACATCACAACATGTCTGAGTATAACCACAACACACATGAATATAATAAAACAACCATAGCAACATAAATTAACATTAAATTATAGCAACCATAACCAACAGTACTGTTTTAATAACTTGTTCAATTGTTTACAAAATAATAAAATACAAGATCTTTTGTTAATGCCACGGGTGGCAAGCTAAGATCTCCATGCTACAACTGATACATCGATAATCTATGAACTGCCCGGTGCATCATCCAATACGCGCTGAAGTAATCGGACCATCTCTGTCAACGCCTCTATCTTCTAGTCTCTCTCTCTCTCCCTGGCCTCTAGTGTCTGAATGCTGCTCCTGGCCACCTCGAGCCCCTCAATCTGGTGCTCAATCATCTCCTGCATAATCGCGGCAATGTCCCTCAAATCCCGGGTCCCGTACCAGCAACAATCTCCTGAGTCTCCTGAAGCTGAGTACCCATCCAGTCGAAAATCTCCTCCATAGCTACTCGACCCACCACGAGGTTCTCCACCTCCTCTTCGATGTTCTCGATACGCTCGAGAGGGATCTCCCTAATGAAGCTAAGGATCGTGCCAATGCGATCCTCATGCTTGGAGAGTCTGGCAGCTAGCAGTGGAACAGTGTGGTGAATAGGCTCTCCGGTGACCGGAAGAACCCTGGAAGCAGCAATGGAAGAACTCTCCCCCCACTCAGTAGCACTCAGGGCACCCTCTTCGGCCCTCCAGCTACGGATACATGATAGCAAAAATGACCATCGTCGAGCATCGACCCTCCTGTGGGGTTTGGGATGAGCAGCAGCCTCGGCAGCGGCCTCGGCATAAGGGTCAGATAGTGAAGGACTCAGAAAACGTGCCCTCTTGCGAGGTGGCAGTGAGGTACTGTGATCATGTGATGATGAGGGAGTAGGTGATGGAATAGGGGATGATGCTGGAACAGTAGTGTTCTGGTAGTAGAATACAGTAGGTGGTGGTACAGGAGATGGCAAAACATCTGGTACATGTGGTGAGAGTGGTGATGTAGGTGATGGTAACATGTAGGGGTGAGGCTGTGGTACTGATGGTGGTGGTATGGGGTGCTCTAAGGATGATGGTGGTGATGGTATGGGAGTTGGTGATGGTACAAGTGGGGTTGGGGGTGCACGTACTCGTTTCCGAGTAGTGTGGACCTTGATGGGTCCTCCCGGAAAGGGTCGGTAACGTCGCCCATATGGTGTGGGCTCGTAAGGCTGCAAGACTCTAACTCGCCTGCGCCGGCGGACCGGTGCAGGTGGGGGTGGTGGTGGCAAGGGTGTGTCTGAAATGTTTGAATAAGATAACTCATCATCTGCCTCTGAGCTAGAGGAGTGATGAGGGGCTGGTACAACTAAAGGTGGTGGTGGTGAAGAAGTCTCAGCGGGTAGCCACTGTTGGGTCTCCATATAATGGTCCCAAGTCAGTGGGGTGTAGGTAGGGGAAACTGGATGATCTTCTAGTATAGTGGGTGCAAGAGTTGGGGTAGGAGCGGCCTCACCCTCTTCAAAGGGCTTAGTCTCTCCTGACCTAACCTCAGATGGGGCAACGGTAGGAACAACTGGTGACACTGGTAAGGTGGTATCTGTCTCAACATCTGATAGTATGAAGATAGGAGTCGGTGGGACAGCTGGTGGTATTGGCGGAGTAGCATCTGTCTCAACGTTTGATAGTATGATGATGGGAATCGAAGAAGAAGACATAGTACTGTAATATCCCAATAATAACGAATATAAGTCATTTAATAATATTAAATATCCACTAGTTATGATGTCTAATAGTTATGCATCATCTGCCAAGCAAATCTCAATGCATGTGTTGGTAAAGTGTTGGCACGGAGGGCATGAGGTGGTAAGATTTAAAATAGTCCATTTTGAAATCGTAGTTATAGTCCAGTGTTTTGAAAATCACTTGGTTCTCTATAACCATGGCTCTGATGTCAATCTGTAACACCCCGTAAATATCATTGTAGCAGCGGAAGACTAAACGGGGTATTACTTCTTAGATCACAGTCATAAGTATAGAAAACGACTCGAAAGAGACGTTTTGAAAAGCGTTATCATTCATTAAAAACTTAATATTTGAGAGTACAAAACATAGTTTCAAAGTGTTAAGATTTCAAAAAAGACATGAAAAAGTTTGTAACGAATGATAACTTCATTTAACATCATCAAGGGGGTCCAATGCCAACTCCGTGCCTTATGCCCTTTAATTACCTGAGATAAAACATGCTACAAAGTCAACACAAAGGTTGAGTTAATCCATAGCGTTTAAATTTGTAATAGTTTGAACACAAGTTGAATAGTAGTAAAACGGTGATATCGTTCTGTAATATATATATATATATATATATATATATATATATATATATATATATATATATATATATATATATATATATATATATATATATATATATATTGCCCTGAGTCTCATGACACGCAAACGTTAACATCGTGTGATATCATAAAATGATATAACTCACATCATAATAATGATGTAAGTGATGGGGCCCTCGTAGTAGGAGTTTGCCATTCTCCTATTGTTTCTTAAATAAAATGCATTTGGGTCGCCATTCCGGCTAACACAAATGGGGTCGTCATCCCCAAATAGATCTATCCACAGTATTCGCGTTCACTCGCAGTGATTAATGGTTCATGATATGATGGGCTTTTGGCAATATCGATAACTTAGGCAATATCAATCAGAATAGCATACAGAAAATACTTGTGTTCATATTTAGAGCATGTATCTCCCCACGGGGTTTGAAAACGTATAAAAAGTGGGACTATTAACTCACCTCGGTGATACAGTAGTCAAGTAGTAATCAAATGATGTAAGTGAATGGCTTCGGCTTGCGACCTAGAATAATATGGAAAGTGTTTAGATTCGTTGGTTTAGGACTCGATGTGAGTAAGATTAAGTGCTAGGTTGTCGATGCTTGTGAAATGCTTAAGGTTCAAAAATATAGTTCTCTAAGTATTATTTGTGTTGTGTGGATTTTATTATTTATTGTATAGTCGATAGTGAATTAATGAATTATTATTATTCGTTTGAATATAACGTTGATGAGTGTGTAAATACTCATCATTTTACACCCATAAAAGACACAAAAATGACCAAAAACACCCAAATATATTGCAGATATCCTTGGTTTTGTGTTTTTACATGTTTCAGGTACATAGGATTGAAAACGGAGCGAAATCGAGCATTTTGGGATCGACTCGACAACGATGGTGCATTTGATCAAGAAAAGTCAAAGTCAACCCCAAAATACCAAAACAACACAAATGGTCCTTGGAATTAATTTTCAGTCATTAGCAGCCTCAGTCCTTGAATTTTCAGAATTTACATTATTGGCCCCTCAAAGTTTAACCCATTTTCACAACTAATCCCTAAAACCCTAAACCCTTTAACCCAATTCCATTTAATCCTTAACCCATAAACCCATTTTTCCCACCAAGCCCACCAAATAAAATACCCAAAGCCCAAAATAAACATAAACCCAAAACCCGGCTTATTTTTGTTTTAGATAAACATCCCAGTTGACCAAGTCAACTCTCAACCCTTCTCTTCTTCTTTCCCGCCCAACCAAAAAGCACCCAACACCATCATTGCCTGCCATCTCCTCTGCCACACTCCATCTCCCCTCCAGCTACTAGTCACATGTATCCACCCTATCTTCACGAGATACCATGCCAGGTTGGCAATCCGCAACCAAAATGGGCGCCAAAACAATATTTAAGGGCTGTGATGACTCCTTTTCTAATCCAAGGGTTGGGATTTTGTCCAAAGAAGCACACAAGATTTTCCCACTAACTTATCTCACAAAAGAAACACATCGTGAAGACTTTAGCTTTATTTTTTTTAGTATAAATAGATAAGTCTTGTAAGCCTTCAAGGCAGGTTTTATTTAGCTTTAAATTTAAGGTACTTATTTTCTTTTAAGTTTATTGTATTGTAACTTCATTTTCAGTTGTAATCTTGTTTTAATCAAATTTCAAGTTTTATTTAATTGGTCAACCGAAGTCAACTTACTGTAGAACTGCTTACTTGTGCTTATTTTCCTTTCGCTGCTTATTTGATCTTCACCATGTTAGTTAAATGTTAGTTAGGTAGTTTGTTTGTGCCTGTTATTAGTTTTGCTTTAAAAAACTCAAGAAAAGTCAAAACAGCCAAAGTAGCTTATAACCTATTAAGTGCTTATCTCACATTGAAAGTTGCTTAAAAGGAGATCATTAAGTTAGGTAATCAGTAGTTCATTAGATTAATGGGTTTATTCAGTGTTTTCTAGTTGAAATTTGTCATCTCAGATTTTAAGGTAGTGTTTGGTTTAAGCTCATTTTTTATCAAAACAACCATGGACTGTTCATCTGCATTTTGATTGGAATTGGTTGAGCTTAATTTAAGCTTGTTAAGCTGTTTCAGAAAGATTTAAGCTTCTTTGATCCATTTGTGAGTTTTTGCATCTATTGGTAAAATTCTAGGAATAGAACTACCCTTATAAGCTCAGTATAAGCTGAGGCTTATTTGATCTATTTTGTTTGCATTTCTAAGTATAACATAGAGGTTAAAGTGTGAATCCAAGTGATGGTATAGTTTAGTCAAGTTTTGCAAAGATTTGAGGTCAAAACCTCAACTGCTGCATCATTTCCAATTGTGCAGGTCTGCACAAAAGCTGTGTTTCTCAGCTTATTGCCTGCTTCTTATCTGCTTATTCCCTTGGACTCTTGGCATGATTTTTGTTTTCATTAGTAGCTAGTAGTAGTGTATTCAAATATCTGAGCTTAGTTTTCAATTTTTAGCTTATTTAATAGCTTAAAGAAGGTCTGAAAATTCCCCCCAAGCCTGATCTGAGCCTGTATCAGTTTGTGTGTGATTTTGGCCATCTGATCTAGACCAATTTTAAATAAGCAATTATTGTTAACTTTTGGGCATATTGGGTTTAGTAGTAGTCTGATAGGTAAGCTTTAAGTTGTAGCTTTTTGTTTCCTCCCAAGAGCTTTTCTATAGCTTATAGACTAGCTTAAAGTAGGTGATCCAGTATTGTGGTTCTGTCAGAAGTAGTGTACTGATCAGTAGCTTAACTGCTTATTGAATGTGCTTATTTGAGCTTTTCAAGTTGAATTAAGCTTTAATAAGTCCTTTGAACAAGTTCTGAGCTTTTGATAATTTTTAGATAACTTTAGCTTATTTTTAGCTTATTTCCCAACTGCTTATCTGCCTAAACTGCTTATTAGGGTTGAACTGAGTTCTGATTTTATTTTTCCTAGCTTTAGAATAACATTTAAGATTTTTCTGCAAAAATTCAGATTTTTCCAAAGTCATTTGCTATTTTTAATCATTTAAATAGTTTCTTGTAGTTTTTAATTCATAATAAATAATTTAAAAATCAGAAAAATACAAATCTTTTTTCTAAAATTTTCTTTTATCATTTAGAACTTAGGAAAAATAATTTGGTACTTGTAGGATTAGATTTCCATAGATTTGACGTTTATGCTCGTTTTTAGATTTCCCGATTCGCGTTTTCTAGTTTGTGCTTAATTTTGCTTTGTAGATTTATATGTTTAGGTTTCCCTTAGCCTATTTATGCTTCCCGTAATTGTAGAATATTTAATCAAGATCAAAAATCCAAAATCCAATCATCAAGCATTTTAATTCCGAACCAAAAACGATATCCTCGATTCACACCTCGTTGGGACACGACCCGGGTGATCACTTACCCGGTATCACACACATCACATTCACGGGTTTTGCAAGTTTGACTTTTCCTAAAGGTTTGACTTGTCATTTCCCACGTATCACGTGTGCACGATACTATATTTATATATATATACTCACACACGGATCAAATTTTGGCGCCGCTGCCGGGGAGGTTGTGTTGCGACAATATTGTTAAAGGTTTTACCGATTAGTGACTCTAGATCCTTCCTTGTGAAGTTCCCGTTTTCCATAAACCCCATAAAATACAAAAATATTTTTCTTTTTCTTTTGTATATATATTATCATATAAAAACAAAAAACCCAAAAACATTGGTCGTTTTATTGTGTTAAATAAAAGATAAAAGCAATCTCAATATAATATTCCTCAACTTGGAGTATTATCATATTAAGTTCCCAAACAAAAGATATAAAACTTGCCTTTATGTCGCTTGCGAATTCGACTCACCTTTGATTGATTAACAAACTATAAAGGAGGTTCTAGGATGGTCTTGACATTAAATTGCAGACCGAAAGGAGCGGGTTTTTAAGGGCATTTATTGCCCACCTTTGCTCCTCCGCCACCCTGTGCGTTTTTCTTTCAAAGAGCTACCGTACGCTTGTTTGATTTAAGGTTTAAGTTCACTTGTGTTTTGCCTCGGTCTTGTTTTAATTGAATTGTTTTTGTTAGTGCATGCGCACTCGTTCTTCTCCGTCAACAAGTCCTTTACGTGAACTTGTACATACTACGGGAAGACGTAATCGGAGACGTAATCATAGGCATTCTGCCTCAATAGACGAACCCAAAGTTCGTGCTATTCCTAACCCCGTTCCTCCCATTGTTACAATGGCGGAGGAACGTACCATGTGTGAGCTTCTCCAAGCACCCAACGAGGGTTACGGAGATGCTATTGTTGTTCCGGCAATCGTTGCCGATAGATTTGAGCTTAAGACCGGGTTGCTATCCTTAGTAACCGAGAGTCAATATTTCGGATTTGAGAGGGACGATCCTCATTCCCACATTCGATGGTTTAACAAGATCACCTCTACCATCAAATACCGAAATGTTCCTCAAGAGGCAATCAAATTGCTTCTTTTTTCCTTTTTCTCTCGAGGGGGCCGCCCGGATTTGGCTCGAAAAACAACCCCCTCGTTCTATTGAAACATGGGAAGATTTGGTGTCGAAATTTGTGAATGAATTCTTTCCCCCTTCTAAAACCACAAGCCTTAAAAATGAAATCACCAAATTCACTCAAAAATTTGATGAATCCTTTAGTGAAGCGTGGGATCGTTTTAAAGAATTACTTCGCAAATGTCCTCACCATGGTTTCTCCGAGTTACATCAACTCGATACCTTCTATAATGGTTTGAACCATTCCGATCAAGACTCTCTAAATGCCGCCGCCGGTGGTAATCTCTTGTATCGGACGACTAAAGATGCTTTAGCCATCATTGAAAATAAGTCTAAGATTCGTACTTCACGAAGCAAGCAAGTTGTTTCTCAAGTGAATGCTTCACCTTCTACTTCATCTCCCGTGAGTTCTTCTAGCACCGATGCTAAGATTGACAAACTCACGGAGGCTATTCAAGCTTTGGTTCTTTCCAAGCAAAAGAAATAATCTTCCCCACAAACTTCTTCACCCACTCAAGTCAAAGCGGTGGAAGAAACTTGTGTCACTTGTGGTGGTCCTCATGCATACTACAATTGTACTGCCACCGATGGTAGTCGTTGTGATGTTAATGCGGTAGCCGGGTCTTTCAACCAAGGAGGTAATCAATACCGTCCTCAAGTTGACCCGAACTATCGTGTTAGCAATCAAAATGGACCACCCGGATTTTCTCAACCCAACAATCCAAATAGATTCAATCAAAACCAACCGAGAGGGCAAAATGTTCAAAATCAATTTCAAGCCCCGATCAATCAATACCCAAATCAAGGTGGTAATTTCAATCAAGGCTTTCAAGCTTCGAATTACCAAGCCCCAATTGCTCCATCAAACGAACTTGCTAATTACATCAAGTCAAATGAAGCAAACATGAGGTCAATGCAAAATCAAATCACCACCTTGAAAAATGATTTTCAAACTTCAATTTCAAAACAAGGTCATGAACTTAAAAATGAGCTTAAAAATACAAATCAAAAGATTGATCAATCTCAAAGTAAAATTGAGAACATGTTTGCTAGTCTCATGTGCCAATTGAATCAACCTTCAACTTCGGGAACCCTCCCGGGAAATACCATTCCAAACCCGAAGGGTGAGTTGAAAGCTATTACCACTCGTAGTGGTAAGACAATTGATGGAACCTCGATTCCTACTCCCTCTCCGGTGAAGGAAGTGGAACGAGAAACCAAGGTGACAAAGGACAAAGTGCAAATTACTAGCCCACAAAGTACCGCACACGTCCAACCTTCGGTCGTCAAAAATCCAATTCCGGAACCCGATGTTCCGAAGACAAATTCTAAGCCCTCGATTCCTTATCCTTCGAGGCTTAATGAACAAAAGCTCCGTGACAAAACTAATAGTCAAATGATGAAGTTTCTTGAAATCTTTCAAAAGATACACTTCGATATTAGTTTTGCGGATGCTCTTCTCTACATGCCAAAGTTTGCTTCAACATTCAAGAGTCTCCTTAGCAATAAGGAAAAATTGTTGGAATTGGCAAAGACTCCATTGAATGAGAATTGTTCGGCGGTGATTCTTAAGAAGTTACCTGAAAAACTAGGAGACCCCGGCAAATTTCTCATTCCTTGTGACTTCCAAAAGCTTGATGAATGCTTAGCCTTGGCCGATCTTGGCGCAAGCATCAATCTAATGCCTCTTTCCGTATGGCAAAGCTTTCTCTACCGGAACTTGCTGATACACGAATGACACTAGAGCTCGCAAATCGATCGGTTACTATTCCGAAAGGTATTGCCGAAGATGTTTTCGTGAAGGTTGGCAAGTTCCATTTCCCTGCTGACTTTGTAGTGGTCGATTTTGATGCCGATCCCCGTGTCCCCCTTATCTTGGGACGACCATTCTTGAAAACGGCTCGTGCATTAATCGATGTCTACGAAGGTGAAATGACTCTTAGAGTCGGTGATGAAAAATTGGTCATTAATATTGAGAGTACTTCAAAATATCCTCTCAAGCGTGATAGCGAGTCAATTAACCAAATTGATATCATTGATGCTACATGCGAGGAATATTTTTATGAAGCACTAAGTGGCAATCCCACTTCTTTAGACCATACCGTTGCTCTCTCTTCCCCCTCTCTCTCACTCCGTTTGAGGGAGGTGACTTCATCTTGGAAGAGATTGAAGCTTGGTTGTCTTGTGATTCAACTCCATTTGATGATGGTGTATTTGACATGGAGGGAGACATTCTTCTAATTGAGAAGTTACTTAATGAAGATCCATCATCCCTCCCTCCGATAGAACTTCATAATGAGGAAATCAAATCTGTTGAAAATTCTGATGATCCTCCGGAGGTCGAACTTAAGGACTTACCGCCTCATCTCGAATATGCATTTTTGGAGGGTACCGATAAATTACCCGTCATAATTGCTAAAGATTTAAATGATGAGGAGAAAACCGCTCTCATAAAGGTTTTAAAGTCACACAAGCGAGCCATCGCTTGGAAACTTTCCGACATTAAGGGTGTTAACCCGGAATTTTGTACACACAAGATTTTAATGGAAGATGACTTTAAACCAGCGGTTCAACATCAAAGAAGGGTTAATCCTAAAATTCATGAGGTTATCAAAAAGGAAGTTCTTAAACTCCTTGATGCCGGCTTGATTTACCCTATCTCGGATAGTCCTTGGGTGAGCCCCGTTCATTGCGTGCCTAAAAAAGGTGGCATTACCGTTGTTACAAATGATGAGAACGAGTTGATTCCTACTCGATTGGTGACGGGATGGCGTGTATGCATTGACTACCGAAAGTTAAATGACGCCACCCGTAAAGACCACTTCCCTCTTCCATTCATGGACCAAATGCTCGAAAGACTAGCGGGAAACGAGTACTATTGTTTCCTCGACGGTTTCTCGGGTTACTTCCAAATTCCCATTGACCCGCAAGATCAAGAAAAGACCACTTTCACGTGCCCTTATGGAACGTTTGCCTACCGACGCATGCCTTTTGGCTTATGTAATGCTCCGGGTACGTTCCAAAGGTGTATGTTGGCCATTTTTCACGACATGATCGAGAAAACTATGGAAGTCTTTATGGATGATTTCTCGGTCTTTGGGGATTCTTTCACCACATGTCTCTCCCATTTGGACAAAATGCTTCAACGTTGTGAAGACACTAATCTTTGTCTAAATTGGGAGAAAAGTCATTTCATGGTCAAAGAGGGCATTGTCCTAGGCCATAAGATTTCTAAGAGTGGGATTGAGGTCGATAAGGCTAAAGTTGATGTTATCACTAAGCTACCTCATCCCATTACCGTCAAGGGTATTCGGAGTTTCCTTGGTCACGCCGGTTTCTATCGTAGATTCATACAAGATTTTTCCAAAATCGCCCGGCCGATGACTCGTCTCCTTGAAAAGGAAACTCCGTTCATTTTCTCACAAGAGTGCATTGAAGCTTTTCAAACTCTAAAGAAAAAGCTTACTGAAGCACCAATCTTGGTTGCCCCCGATTGGGACCTACCTTTTGAGCTTATGTGTGATGCAAGTGATTTTGCCATAGGTGCGGTCTTGGGGCAACGAAAAGCAAAACATTTTCAGCCTATACACTATGCTAGCAAAACTATGACCGAAGCTCAAGCACATTACACCACGACGGAAAAAGAATTATTAGCCGTGGTGTATGCTTTCGAAAAGTTTCGGCCATACTTAATCTTGTCTAAAAGCATAGTGTATACGGACCACTCGGCTCTCAAATATCTCTTTGCAAAACAAGATGCAAAGCCGAGATTGCTCCATTGGGTTCTCCTCCTACAAGAATTTGATATCACCATCCATGATAAAAAAGGAGCCGAGAACCTTGCTGCTGATCATTTGTCCCGATTAGAGAATCCTCACCAAAGTGTGCTCGAGAAAAAGGAAATAAATGAAACATTTCCTCTCGAGACACTGAACGTGGTATCTTTTCGTGGTGATTCTAGTACCCTATGGTTTGCCGATTTTGCAAATTACCATGCGGGTAACTTTGTTGTGAAAGGGATGTCGTCCCAACAAAAGAACAAATTCTTCAAAGATATGAAGCATTACTTTTGGGACGACCCCTACTTGTTTAAAGTGTGTGCGGATCAAGTCATCCGGCGGTGTGTTCACGGCCAAGAAGCCGTTGAAATTCTTAAGGCTTGCCACAATGGACCCACGGGGGGACACCATGGTGCCAACTACACCGCCAAGAAGGTGTTTGATTCCGGGTTCTATTGGCCCACAATCTACCGTAATGCCCATGACTTAGTCAAATCTTGCGACTCTGGTCAACGTCACGGGAAGATCTCTCAAAAAGATGAAATGCCACAAAACGTCGTTCAAGTTTGTGAAATCTTTGACGTTTGGGGCATTGAGTTTATGGGCCCGTTCCCGTCTTCACGAGGGAACAAGTATATACTCGTGGCCGTCGATTACTTGTCTAAATGGGTTGAAGCGAAAGCACTCCCCACCAACGACGCCCGAGTAGTATGTAAATTTTTGAAATCTCTCTTTGCTCGGTTTGGAACTCCCCATGCTATCATTAGTGATCGCGGTACGCACTTTTGCAATGACCAATTTGCAAAGGTCATGCTTAAGTACGGTATTACTCACCGTCTTTCTACCGCGTATCACCCACAAACAAGTGGACAAGTGGAAGTTTCAAACCGTGGTCTAAAAAGAATTTTGGAAAGGACCGTAGGTGAAAACCGTGCGTCTTGGTCAGATAAATTGGATGATGCACTTTGGGCCTTCCGTACAGCTTATAAAACACCCATCGGGTGTACTCCTTACAAGCTTGTGTACGGAAAGGCATGCCATCTACCGATCGAGCTCGAGCACAAAGCCTATTGGGCCTTGAAGCATGCAAACTTTGACCTAAAGTCCGCGGGTGATCACCGCAAAGTTCAACTCAATGAATTAAATGAACTTCGTGATCAAGCCTACGAGAACTCTTTGATCTACAAAGAAAAGACAAAGAAGATCCATGACTCCAAAATCAAGAACCGCGTTTTTAACGTTGGTGACCAAGTCCTTCTTTTCAATTCTAGATTAAAAATATTCTCGGGTAAGCTCAAAACCCGTTGGACTAGACCATTCACCGTTGCCAAAGTTTTTCCTTATGGTACCGTCGAGTTATCTCAAAACGACGGACCAAACTTCAAGGTGAACGGTCATAGGTTGAAGCATTACTTTGGAGGGGACATACCATCCATGGTTGTCCCGGATCTCCAAACTTTCCCTATGGACCAATGAATTCGGGGTCGAGTCAAGCTAGTGACTCGGTTAACAAAAACATTAGCACCACATGGGTGACAACCCATGTTTCTGACTTCTTTCTATTTTCTAACAACTAAGTGTGGGGGAATCCCACTGTGCTTGGCTTTTGTGTTGTTTGCTCTGATTTTCAGGTTTCCCTTGGATAGTGTTGATTGTCGCGCCTGTTTTCAATCCAGCCGCTCAATATCCTATCCTTTTGCTAACGATTATCTAGGGATATCTTTTTAACCCTTTTTTGTGAAAAATGGAGATTTCTGTTCCCCACTTGGCTAGTGGTATTACCTTTTTACGTTCTAAGTGTCGGCATAGTAACCGGTACTTTGAATATTGAGGGCAATATTCAATTCTAAGTGTGGGGGGGGGGGCATTCTCTCGAATTTTGTCACATGTGTACCTTCTAGTCCCTAGTACCCCCGTTTTTGACCAAAATTTTAAAATTTTTGTCGTTTTTAGATAAGAAATTGCAATAAAAAAGTAGTGTTTAGTCTTGATTAGGTTAGAACAAAGGGAATCCCGACTCTGCCAGAGTGTTGATCTGGCTGCTTCCTTAACGATTAGACTAAGGTTTTACGATTTGTGCAAATGAAAATGCTAAGCGTAGAGTAGTTGGTTCTTTTTAGAGCTTATACAAGTAATCTATGGCTTTTCCTCCCAGAAGATAACTAATCGGATTAAATACGTGCTATTTTCAAACGTTTGAACGTTAAAATCATGTTGTTATGCAAAACAAATTTTTATACAATTTTGATATAGAGCCCGAGTTCAACTTTTTATATTAATTTTTGAGAAAGCATATAAGTCCTAAGCTACGGTTCGAAATCGGCCCTTGGATCCTTTATTCCGAAAGGCGTTTAGGTCTTGGTTCCCGTGAAGCTCCGTTAATTTATGTTGCACAAGTTAAAAAAAAAAAAAAAAAAAATGAAAAAATGAAAAAAAATATAATAAAATAAAATGGAATGATATTGCAAAATGCAATAAATTTTGATGTTGCAAAAATAAAGTTATATATGTTAATAAATGTAGAAATTCCTTTCTTTTAAATTTAAATCGGAAGTTGAACTTGGATTCGTCGATTTTGTATAAAGGTTAAACGGTGATTTAGAAGATTGTTCATTACTTCAGATGATCGGATTGCTAGGGACTAGCAATAGCTTAGTGTGGGGGATTGATGAGTGTGTAAATACTCATCATTTTACACCCATAAAAGACACAAAAATGACCAAAAACACCCAAATATATTGCAGATATCCTTGGTTTTGTGTTTTTACATGTTTCAGGTACAAAAGATTGAAAACGGAGCGAAATCGAGCATTTTTGGATCGACTCAACAACGATGGTGCATTTGATCAAGAAAATTCAAAGTCAACCCCAAAATACCAAAACAACACAAATGGTCCTTGGAATTAATTTTCAGTCATTAGCAGCCTCAGTCCTTGAATTTTCAGAATTTACATTATTGGCCCCTCAAAGTTTAACCCATTTTCACAACTAATCCCTAAAACCCTAAACCCTTTAACCCAATTCCATTTAATCCTTAACCCATAAACCCATTTTTCCCACCAAGCCCACCAAATAAAATACCCAAAGCCCAAAATAAACATAAACCCAAAACCCGGCTTATTTTTGTTTTAGATAAACATCCCAGTTGACCAAGTCAACTCTCAACCCTTCTCTTCTTCTTTCCCGCCCAACCAAAAAGCACCCAACACCATCATTGCCTGCCATCTCCTCTGCCACACTCCATCTCCCCTCCAGCTACTAGTCACATGTATCCACCCTATCTTCACGAGATACCATGCCAGGTTGGCAATCCGCAACCAAAATGGGCGCCAAAACAATATTTAAGGGCTGTGATGACTCCTTTTCTAATCCAAGGGTTGGGATTTTGTCCAAAGAAGCACACAAGATTTTCCCACTGACTTATCTCACAAAAGAAACACATCGTGAAGACTTTAGCTTTATTTTTTTTAGTATAAATAGATAAGTCTTGTAAGCCTTCAAGGCAGGTTTTATTTAGCTTTAAATTTAAGGTACTTATTTTCTTTTAAGTTTATTGTATTGTAACTTCATTTTCAGTTGTAATCTTGTTTTAATCAAATTTCAAGTTTTATTTAATTGGTCAACCGAAGTCAACTTACTGTAGAACTGCTTACTTGTGCTTATTTTCCTTTCGCTGCTTATTTGATCTTCACCATGTTAGTTAAATGTTAGTTAGGTAGTTTGTTTGTGCCTGTTATTAGTTTTGCTTTAAAAAACTCAAGAAAAGTCAAAACAGCCAAAGTAGCTTATAACCTATTAAGTGCTTATCTCACATTGAAAGTTGCTTAAAAGGAGATCATTAAGTTAGGTAATCAGTAGTTCATTAGATTAATGGGTTTATTCAGTGTTTTCTAGTTGAAATTTGTCATCTCAGATTTTAAGGTAGTGTTTGGTTTAAGCTCATTTTTTATCAAAACAGCCATGGACTGTTCATCTGCATTTTGATTGGAATTGGTTGAGCTTAATTTAAGCTTGTTAAGCTGTTTCAGAAAGATTTAAGCTTCTTTGATCCATTTGTGAGTTTTTGCATCTATTGGTAAAATTCTAGGAATAGAACTGCCCTTATAAGCTCAGTATAAGTTGAGGCTTATTTGATCTATTTTGTTTGCATTTCTAAGTATAACATAGAGGTTAAAGTGTGAATCCAAGTGATGGTATAGTTTAGTCAACTTTTGCAAAGATTTGAGGTCAAAACCTCAACTGCTGCATCATTTCCAATTGTGCAAGTCTGCACAAAAGCTGTGTTTCTCAGCTTATTGCCTGCTTCTTTTCAATTATCTGCTTATTCCCTTGGACTCTTGGCATGATTTTTGTTTTCATTAGTAGCTAGTAGTAGTGTATTCAGATATCTGAGCTTAGTTTTCAATTTTTAGCTTATTTAATAGCTTAAAGAAGGTCTGCAAATTCCCCCCATGCCTGTATCAGTTTGTGTGTGATTTTGGCCATCTGATCTAGACCAATTTTAAATAAGCAATTATTGTTAACTTTTGGGCATATTGGGTTTAGTAGTAGTCTGATAGGTAAGCTTTTTGTTTCCTTCCAAGAGCTTTTTTATAGCTTATAGACTAGCTTAAATTAGGTGATCCAGTATTATGGTTCTGTCAGAAGTAGTGTACTGATCAGTGGCTTAACTGCTTATTGAATGTGCTTATTTGAGCTTTTCAAGTTGAATTAAGCTTTAATAAGTCCTTTGAACAAGTTCTGAGCTTTTGATAATTTTTAGATAGCTTTAGCTTATTTTTAGCTTATTTCCCAACTGCTTATCTGCCTAAACTGCTTATTAGGGTTGAACTGAGTTCTGATTTTATTTTTCCTAGCTTTAGAATAACATTTAAGATTTTTTTGCAAAAATTCAGATTTTTCCAAAGTCATTTGCTATTTTTAATCATTTAAATAGTTTCTTGTAGTTTTTAATTCATAATAAATAATTTAAAAATCAGAAAAATACAAATCTTTTTTCTAAAATTTTATTTTATCATTTAGAACTTAGGAAAAATAATTTGGTACTTGTAGGATTAGATTTCCATAGATTTGACGTTTATGCTCGTTTTTAGATTTCCCGATTCGCGTTTTCTAGTTTGTGCTTAATTTTGCTTTGTAGATTTATATGTTTAGGTTTCCCTTAGCCTATTTATGCTTCCCATAATTGTAGAATATTTAATCAAAATCAAAAATCCAAAATTCAATCATCAAGCATTTTAATTCCGAACCAAAAATGATATCCTCGATTCACACCTCGCTAGGACACGACCCGGGTGATCACTTGCCCGGTATTACACACATCACATTCACGGGTTTTGCAAGTTTGACTTTTCCTAAAGGTTTGACTTGTCATTTCCCACGTATCACGTGTGCACGATACTATATTTATATATATATACTCACACACGGATCAAACGTCGATATTTATAATTCGATATTGTTGTATTTATATAAAATCTTGACATAACTAGTTTGTAAATATATAAGTTTTCAAAAATATTATAAAGTTTACAAAACTTACCCTTAACTTATATAAAAGTTACAATTTTAACCCAATGTTGATACTATTTACAATTTTAGTCCAAAACCTTCAAAATACTCTTTTTACCCAAACTTTCTGTTCTTTACAGTTTCTACCCTCTGTTTTTACTCAAAAATCACATTTTCTGTTTTCGATCCTTATCTTTCCAGATTTTACACTTTTAACCCACGTTTCGCACGATTTGCACTTTTAGTCCAAACATAAATAAATGAAAGTTTCATTTTTCTCTTTGTTCAATATGATTCAGGAAACTCTTATTTACTTCATATATTAACTGTTTGCTTCGAAAGTTATGTACACGAGAGGTCAGTGGGCTTAAGGCCCATCAAGGATGCGTTTTGGTTTTAAAAAGAAGAGGAACCAAGCAGTAACAGAAATATATATATATATATATATATATATATATATATATATATATATATATATATATATATATATATATTATATATATATATATATATATATATATATATCTCTCTCCACGCCTAGGTTCGAACCTGGGTGAGATGTCTATGTACCCACGACACAACCACTGAGCCATAGGCTCCTTTGTGTTTTCTTTGTATCTCGTACGTATATAAAAGAGTTTCGAAACTGGTTTAATGTCTAGCCTTACAACACAGTTTAAACATGCATGGAATTACATTTTCTTTTCACTTATACTTCTCTTCTACGTTTCAACTGAGTTAGTTCTTTCTTGTTTGTGTTTCTACTTCTTGTTAGCATATATATATAACATGCATGCATGGTTTGAATTTTTAAGTGTGAACATGACTATATTTGTAAAACAGTTCGGATTCGATTTTAAGGTATGTCGAGTATATGAATATAACTAATGAGACTCAAGTTAATCTACAAAATGAAATGGGTTCGAGAAACTTACGACACAAAATATGGTGGTGATGGCGTAGGAGTGGGGGGGGGGAAACATGAACGAAATACGGGTACTTGATCACCACTTAGCTTCCAACGATGTTACTCTTAACGAAACTAAACCCTATTGTTATCTTGGATTCTTATCGTGACCATGGACTTGTTATCTTCCTTTCTTTCTTGCTTAACAGTAACAAAGATAGATGTATGTGTTGGTGTTTTGTGTTTTCGTTTTTGGCAGTGAAGTTCGAGTGGGATGATGTGTTTATATAGCAACCTAAGTATGGCTTTTGGTTTATTATATTCTTATTCGCATGGTTACTAGAAAGAAGAAGGGTCTTGCATGTCCTAGGAACTAGGTAGGTCGACTAAAGGTTTTGAAAGTATGCTTGTGGATTGTCATGTCGAAATGGATGGGTAGTAGTACATGGCCTAGGGTTTCTATAGTCAAAGTTCTTTCATGGTCAAAGTAGAGGGTGCATGGTATAATTGATTGTTTATTCTCTTAGTTGGTACTATGGAGGCTTGAGGTACAAAAGAAAGGAAAGGTGAAGTGTGACCTTAGAAAATCTTGTGATCCTTGTACCATGCATCGAGTGGTATATGGAAGAAAAGAAAAGGACCATGTGATGTATAGGGAGCATAATACTCAATGGTTCCTAGGATTAAGGATTTAAGCATGGAATAGATATTTGTTTGATGCTTTAGGTAGGGTGTTGAAGGTATGGCTTGGTCTTATATAGCTCTTGACATGTAAAGTAGAAAACCCAAGGATGCTCGTTTAGTCTTGTTGAATGGACGAAAAAAATAAAACATATCGCGTGTTGTCGAGAGTTATCATAAAAAGGATTGAGTTATCTTTTATGTGTTGGGGCTTTAGGTTCAAGTTACAAAAATGTTGCACGGTTTATTTTAGGGTGCTTTTTAATATGTAGATACAAAGATGTGTGTTTGTGTTCAATAATTACCAAGCCTCAAATCCAAAAAGGAAATGTATTAGTTGGGCTCGTGAGTTTGTTTAGTTTGTGAAATATGGGTCGAGCCCATAAATAATATAGATGTGCATTGGGCTAATAGTGCAGCCGCGGCCCAATGGAAAGGTGTCGGGTTTGATTAGCCCGAGAATAAATTTAGTGTTGGTAAGTTGTGAGTTCGTTCGCAAAGAAATGTTAGTCACGTCACATAATTAATTGCCTCGTAAAAACTCGTAGATGCATTATATATATAAAAAAAAAAAAAAAAAAAAAAAAAAAACCTCGTAAAAAGGGATTAATTAAACTCACATTGAGTTTCTTCATGTTTATCGTTAATAAATGACTGGGAAATTACAGGTTACTACATATTTAACCTTCGTAACTCGGGATCAATAACGGGCTACTAATAACTAAGCTAGTACTTAGTTTATTGGATTGGACCAACAAATGGGCAAGCCCATTTAGGGCCCCCATATGGCCGGCCATGGTAGGAAACAAGAGGGAATAGAGCAAGGGGTTAAGTGTAACATTATTTCTTATAACCTTCCATTGATTTGGTCATTTAGGGTTATCAATTATAATAACAACTTGCCCAATGTCTCTCTTCCTTCCTCTACCCAAAAGCCACGAAATAACATACACCCATATTAGGGTTTGTGGTTTTTGATCCCATCTAACCTTATTCTAGTGTAGTTCAAGGCTAGATCGCGTGTTATAAGGTCAAGACTAGCATCAAGTGGTGATCTGTGATGTGTAGTATGTTTCACACATAAGGGAAGATCAACCTTATTGATCTTTTGTTTCTTACATCCAATAGTGGCGTTGGTGTTGGTGGTGAAACCCGAATCACGCTTCAAAGGTATATAATTGTGATATTTATTATATTAATTAGTGATTGATCATATGGCTATATGGATTCATTGATAGGTGATCTTCCGCTGCAACTATTTATTTATAATATGTTATTTTTATTCATCATCACCTATACGTTGCAACTTAAAACTTGACTATGCTTTAACTTAATCGAGGGCCAAGAGTGAAGCAGGAGAAACATTGTCCTTTCCCTTGTTAGCTAATAAGGTCTATTGCCCGGCCCGTTGGTTTAGGCTTGTTTAAATATTTAGGGTTTGTGTGTATCTTTTCTTATTTATTGTCATTGTGTTGGAATAGTTTAGTTTTGATCAATATAATATTTTCAGTATTCTCTCTGATTTCTATATGGCGTAAGAGCTATATATAAAAAGATGTTGGTTTTATTTGACAGTAATATGTTTGCTTCATTTTGTTGAACTTTGAAACCGCAGTCATCGTACCTCGAAGTCAAAGGTAGCCAAATATTATGTTTGAAGGAAATATTATTTTGTTGAAAACCGGGAATGGAATCGGCAATTAAAATCTTGCGGCTGAAACTTAAATTGAGTATAGTAAGGTTTAAATATTTTATCTCAGGTGGTGGACTTTTGATTTGCAACTTTCAAGATAAGTAAGTTGTTTGATATATGTAACACCCCAAAATATCGTAGCGGAATGTAATATCATTGGGGTGATACTTATTAGTACAACAGTTGAGTGAAATTCACAGGTTTAGTGATATTCACAGGTTTATAAATAATTAATCGACCACAAGATTTCAGAGTTTAAATCAATAATTGCAACGAATACAATTATGGGTAAATAGTAAGTATTGCACTAAGATCACGAACTCAAACATTTACTAATATCATAGAATGATATTAATAATGCACTAAAAGGTTATTTGTCATATTACCTAATTTCTCAATATTATGTGTTCGTTTGACCTACAGTTATCAGGTGAGCGCACTCACCCGGACAGGCTCGTCAAGCCCAATATGCATATTCATAATATTAGCCTTTACTCAGTATGTAATTAATGCTTCATGATGTTAGGGACTTATTTATAGCAATAAAGGTACCTAGGCAATAATACTTTCTGGTAAGCATGCAGTTTAAAGCACATGTGTCCAAATTGTAAAATAGCATGTATATCCCCCAATGGGTTTATAAACAGTTTAAAGAATTAAAGTGGGGCTATGAACTCACTATAAACAAAAGTGAATAGCAAGATGTAAATAAAGTGACGGGTAAACCGAGAAATCCTACGAGCAACCTAAAAATAGTATGTTGCGTCTTAGGCTTTTAAAATAATAGAGTATGAATGCAAGAAAGTTTTATATAATTATTATATCAATCATGCAATTGTACATAGAGTTTTTAAGGTTTATAAAGTGATAGGGACTAAAATTGACAAGTTAGGAAAGTGTTACGAGCCCTAATATATAAGTTGTCCGAGGTTCGGGTTTTATGATATTTTATAATCCAAAAATCCTATTGTGTCGATATGTGGTTAGATTGTCCAAAAATGAGTTATCGGGTTTATTCCTCAAAGTGGTCTTACCACTTCGAGTAAGTGTAAAATAAATTAATAAGTGTTTGTAGAAGTTTATAATTTTAAAATTTTTAAGTTACAAAATAATTATAATAGTTTTTATCATTCATAATGGGTATAGATGTTATAAAAATATTTTTGACCATTTTTAAGTAAACTTTAACAAGTTATAAGATTTTTAAGTTAGGTGCTGGTTTTGATAAAAAGTCGGTATTTAATATTAAAAATTCCGTTTCTCCTAAACCGTAAGGAGTTATACTTCAAATTTTATATTCTCGAAAAGGTATTTAAGTGTACTAATCAGATTTGTGGGTCCCACTGCTCTGAAAATTATATAACTTAAGTGAAATTACCATTTTACCCTAATATGTCAAGTCTGATCGGGACATCACCTAACAGTCCCGCCGTTTTTACGATAAGTTGAGTTCCGTAACTTCTTTTTATGCAGGGTTTTTGGCTACGTTCAAGTTAATGTGTTACCTACAACTTTTATGTTTTGTGCAACAGGGGGTTCAATACAATTTTTTAGACTTTTTGCCATTCAAATCTGATGTGCGTTTTCCGATGACCTTTGCCGTTTATTTTCTAATTAATTCATCGGGTATCGTCTCACGACCCTCCACCCGGAAAATCGAAGCTAAGAGATAGATCTACAGACCTATATTTTTACCTAAGTCTCAAAGTGTACTGATTAAGTGCAGCAATTATGAAAACAGTCCCTAGTCTAAATGGTCTTTGCAAACTTAGTCCCAATCATAGTTTTAGGTATTTTAAGCTATGTACAATGCATAAATTAATACTACAAGCATATGAAACATGAAAAATACATGAAATGAAATATAGATCAGTAGTGAAATAAAAATTATTGTGTGGTTTCTTACAAGGATGAAGTGAAAAATACAAGGAATCAAAGACAAGAACTCTAGATTGCAACCACCACAACAACCCAAGTTTCCAAATTTTGTCACAAGTTTTGTGAACACTAGATCAAGACACTAAAACTCTTGCAAAAACTTTTGTAAAACACTTGATAACTTCTTAAATATTTCTCTTGGATGGATGAAATTTGACCAAGGACAATCAATGGAACCTAGATCTTCATTTCTTGTATAAATTTTTAGTTAAAAATCAAAGTATGGAGGTTGTTTGTGTGCTAAATCCCACGACAACAATGAGGAAGGGAGGAAGAAATGAGCTAGTTTTGAGATCTAATTTTAAGTGGTATAAGGTTTAGTGGTTTTGTAGAAATGGTATTAGGAGATAATGGGGAACAATGTAGGAAGAAAATTTACAAGTGTCAAGAGACACATTGCAAAAATCGACCACCTCATGAGGAGGCAGTGTGATTTTGTTAATTTTTTTGTTATTTTGTTTAAGAGGTACCGTTTAGTGTATAGTTTGATCCCGGTAATTGCAAACGTGATGTTTTTAAGATGTGAAACTTAAAACTGGGTAACGTAAAAATATAAAACTTACAAAAATGTTAAAACTTGACAACAAAACCTAATTTTTATATTTTGGGTGATCCTTGAGCTTGTTGGATGATTACTTGATGTTTAAAAATTGAAAACGCGCAAAACGTAAAATGTGCAAAGTTTAAATAAAAATGCAAAAGAAAAATTGGGATATTTAAATTGTGATTGTAAGAAACCAAAATGCATAAAAATAGTTATATTGTACATTGTCAGATGTCGGTTTAAGTTAAATGTACGTTTAACGACGTACACGAAATAACCTATCTAGTTACTCGCAAGAGTAAATTTTCTTAAAAATAAAAATAATAAGTAAATTAAATTGTAAAACCCAAAAATTCCGAATTCACAAATTTTGAATTTTACCCTAAACTATATATTATGTGTTATAATTAAATCATAACAAACTAACCTAAGTTTGGTAAATAATAAAAGTGAGTTACAAAAAATAAATAAATAAATAAAATAAATCCTATCCTAATCCTAAACAAATCCGGCCCCCTTCCCCCCCCCCCCCCCCAAAGTATGTACACGATTTTTTTTATTTAATGGGTATATCTCTAAAATTAATGTGTATATCTTTAAATTATAAAAGATTATATGGTTTCCATAATACTCACACCAAATCACACGCTTTCTCTTTAAAACATACGGTTCTTTTTCTTTTTTTTCATTCGACATTCACACACACACAAAGAGTTTCCTGGAATTTTTTTTCCCTCTCAAAGACCAAGGCTAAAGCTTATTGCTGTGGTGATCAATTCGTGGTGTTAAGGGTTTTCTGTTTAGGGTTATTATTGTTCTTAATCTCTCCTTGATTCTGTCTCGTTTTCAGCCAAGGTAATCACATAAGTCCTCCTCTTTTGCATTCACTTATGATACGACAAGACCATGCTATATAACCTGTAAAAATCATGCTTGAATAAGTATTATTTGTCTCGTTAACTTGTACTTAAAAAAAAACTGCATAAAATCATAACAACTATACGCCTATAAAACGGTTTGGTGTCTTATGTATGGACTATTTTTGTGTCACTTTTTACAGCCCTAAGTTATAACTCGTGAAGCCCTAATAAGATCATTAAAGATACATTTAATATGTGTTAAAACCTGGAAAAAACCCTAGAATTAATTAATGTTCGATCAGGGTTTAAAAGGGGTTAGGGATTTGTTTTCTGTCTCAACTGCATGCTGTTCAGAATTTAGGTCGGGTTTAAAGAGGTCTAAATTGATGATGACAACGTGTTTTTGCAAAATTTTTGAGCCTAAAACTAAGTTCAGGTTGTGTACTATCTTTATATAAAATTTCATAACTTTTGGAGGTCGGGTAGATGACTTTTTGATTTTTAGAACATTAGATGCCAATCCTGAGTTTAGGAGTCTAGAAATTCAGCTGGTGTTTTTGAATTTAATTTCCAAACTGTGAAGAATTAGGAGGTCTCCTTGTACAGGTAGAATATTTTGGATGTATGGGACTTAATAGAATTTTTATAGATTTTTCTGAAGGGTTCTCATAGGGTAAGAAAATGCAAACTTTCTGGGTGTCTGTGTAGTTATCTTTCTGGGCAGGTTTGGGAAAATGATTTTTGAAATGGTACTATCACTTTGAAATAAAATCTGATAAAATTATAGTAAGTGCCCAACATGTATAAGTATCTATGATAAATATTTGAGCTTCCCAGTAGACACTTAAGGATGGTTTAAAATTCATAAATATTGGGACCAGAATAAGATAAAATCTGAATTACATGACAAGTTAAGAATTTAGTGTAACCTAACCCCATTTAATGTGTTTTGACCTAAATAACATTTGTAACATTAATACGGATACTCTTAAACATGTGTTAACCTACTTTCGACCTAACCTTATACTTAATTGATTTTGCTTAAACTCTAAATTGGTCATCAATGTAAATTAAATACGATATAAACCCTAATTAACTATTTATTATACTTAAACCCTAACTTTGTTATATATTGATTTTAAGTGCATTTAAACCCTAGACTTAACTGATTATCATTTTGAAACCTTAATTTGACCAATTAACAGGAAGTTACTAAAAGTAGTAAGTTACTAAAATCAGAAAGTTACTAAAAATGAAAAGGTACTAAAAATGGAAGGAAACCCTAAATAAATATAATAAATGAACTGATAAATAATAATTGATCCATAATTTATGTAGATTCTCTGAAGAAGGAGTGATCTCCGTCCCTGTGTTCATTTCATTTCGTTTCCATTTCGTTGCTTGCAAAGGTACATATATTTCGCCCTTTTTCAGTAAGGGCTTTCTCTCAAGACTTGTTTCCCTGATTTGATTTCTGTTATTCTATTTTGCTCCTTATCCGTTTTGCTATGCTTATACTATATGATGAACTCAAATAAGTACATTTTATTATCATCATTTATACTATTTATTTGACTAGTTTTATTATATTATCTATGAGAATCGATACATTAATGTTTACTTTAGTAATTCTCAGGTAAAAACAAGCATTATGTGAAACTTGGCGATTTTGGACTAATTATGGAGCAAAACAAGCAAGATGTTAAAAGCCTACTGAAATCCAGAAGATCAAGCTCGTTCTACTCCAGATACGCCGCAATATAATTCTAACATACGGCGTATCACTATCAAGATTTCACAAGTAACGATCCAAGTACATGCGCCGCATACAAAGATCAAGATACGCCGCGTCTGAAGACGGTGTACGAATATTCCTGAATATATTAATCTTAGACCCCACGCGAAGTTAAGTCAATGCGCCGCATCTATTAACTCTATGCGCCGCATCTATCCCTCAGACAGAAACTATAAATACCCCAAGGCCAGACGAATTTCGAGAGCTTAGTTTTATATAAAGACCGAAGACCACAAAACGCTAGAGCCGAATTCAGACGAACAAGCAGCACAAGACACTCCCTAAACAAAGATACAAGAGCTGTAAGAAGGTCCTGCATGTATTCAATTCATTAAGTAGTTTTGTTTTATTGTTTTAGTACACTTTAATTCATCAGGATTGATGGGCTTGTGTCATGTGACTACGGAAAATCATGCACTCCCCTTAATATTGCTTTCCCATTAATTAAAGTTTATATGTTGATGTCTTTGGTGACTTTTATTAGTACATTGATAACCTCTGTGTCTAGCTGAGCATTGCTTGGGTCGTCATGCCCCTTCCTAGCCTATTTGTTTTAGCGTCTCTTAAATAAATAGGATAGACATAAGTAACCATTAAGGGTTTACTCGCCGATAAGATTAGAGTCAACGAGAAAGGTTTAATTATATACACTTCATATAAAACTAGCAATAAAACAAGTGACAAGCTACTTAATCATCAGGACAGGTCTTCTTATTGTCTCGAGTATCTATCTGTGTACGTGTGTGCTAATCGCTGATTCGTGCTCATTAGTTTAGTTTACTATTTAATCATAACCAAACCGTGCCAGTCTCTCAGGCTGAACCCCCTTGCGTTAGATTAGGTTGTATAGCTAACTTAGGATATTAAAATACTGATTAGAATAACTAGATAATATGTTCCACTCTTAGTGATCGACACTCTACTTACCATTATATTCATACTGACCGGGTACACTGCTCGTTAAGTGTGTGTGTTATTGATAAGTCGGCTAAATATAAATTTAAAACTTGAGAAGGCATTAATACTGCTAAACCGCAACGACACGCGCACGCATCAAGTTTTTGGCGCCGTTGCCGGGGATATTAAAATAATATTAATACTACACACATACCCATCAAGTTTTTGGCACCGCTGCCGGGGAGTGAATTGTTATTATCTGTTAATTTGATTAGTATTTTAATTAGGTTTTTCTAACGCTGTTATATATTAGATAAATTGCATTCATTGTATAGTTTGCATATTTACTGTTTTTGTGTGTTTTTGTTTCTGTAATTTTTGTTTCTTTTTGTTCGTTTTTTTTTTTTTTTTTTTTTTTTTTTTTTCTTTTTTCTATTTTTCTGCATTCTGCTATCGTTGTATTGTGCTAATACAAACGATACGGCGCATCTGTTTTCACAGATACGGCGTATTGCGTTTAATTTTTATAAAATACAACGCGTTTAATAAATTCGAGTACGACGCATCTTTCCCCAAGATACGGCGTATTCTGTTTTTAATAAGAAATTTTTCTAAACCCTAACGCCATACGACGCATCTGTTTAAACAGATACGGCGTATCAACTATAATTAAAAACAGTTTTTCGAATTCTTAAACAAAAGCGACGCATCGATTTTTATCGATACGGCGCATCTTCTAAATAAAAAATCTTGTATTTTGAAACATAACGAAAATACGGCGCATTAGCTTTTGTTAATACGACGCATTTAATTTTAATAAATATAATCGATTTTTGATAATTTAAACCTGATACGGCGCATTCTTATTCATAAGCGGCGTATCTGTTTTCTGAATAAAAGTGTGATTAAATTTTAACGTAATAAGATACGGCGTATCCAACTTCCTGGATACGGCGCATCGTTTGCAGATATCAGCAACTTTTATTTTTCTTATTCCCGAATGGAAAATATTCTAACTTACCCTTACACTAGGAAGTTTTTACTTTGAAATCTACCTGTTTTTAATTTTCAGGAACAATGTTCGATATTTTACCCAACTGGTTCGGAAGACCCCAAAGAAACCTTACCATGGAAGAGTTTGCACTACTAATCGCTCAAGCAAACGAAAAAGAACATCATGAAGCAAAAAACTTTATTAATTAATTCAAAGGCAGTCATGAGCTGTTACTAAAGGAACAAAACAACATGATTAATGGATTGGCAATTGAAGTGCACCAATTGTCAACGGTGCTTAACAAGATTCTTTTGGTAAAACACGATTTGAAAGGTATTACAACTAGAGGCGGAAAGTCAACCTTTCAAATCGGAGAAACACCCGAGGATAACAGCACAAACAAGATTTCCCCTGAATCTATATCATCTGAGCAAGAGCAACCAAAAGAGACTAATCCAGAACCTGTGATTAGAGAAGAACCTTCTGTTGAACCTAAACAATCAACACTACCTTTTCCACATAGGGTAAGGAAGGAGAAAGAAGATGCCTATCAAAGGAAGTTCCTGGAAAATCTCAAGCAGCTGCAGCTAAGCATACCATTTATGGAAGCCCTAGTGCAAATGCCAAAATATGCTAAATATCTGAAGAGCTTGCTTACGAACAAGTCCAAACTTGAAGAAGCTTGCTCTGTAACAATGGGAGAAAGAAGCTCGGCAGCATTGCTCAACAAACTTCCATCTAAGGAGAAAGATCCAGGGAGTTTCACTATTCCTTGTCAAGTTAAAATTTTACATATTGGAAATGCTTTAGCCGATCTAGGAGCTAGTATAAGTCTTATGCCCTCTTCTATGTATGAAAAATTAGGCCTTGGTGAACCAAAACCTACTAGGATGTGCTTAGAGCTAGCTGATAGGTCCATACAATACCCATTAGGAATAGCTGAAAATATATTAATAAAAGTTGATAAATTTGAATTACCTATTGACTTTGTTATCCTCGATATGCCCGAAAATTCTAGAACTCCTATAATATTAGGACGACCATTTTTAGCCAATGCTAGGGCCATGATTGATGTTTTCAATAAAAAGATAACTCTTACCATAGGAAAAGATGAGGTTGAATTTAATATGGAACAATCTATGAGTAAAACTAATTCTGAAGATGATGAATGCTATAATATCGATGTTTCTGATGACACAATTAATCAATTTACTCAGAAATTGTTAAAAAGTAATTTGCTTGATTCTTTTCTGCTTAAAAATTTAGAAAACAAAATCGCTATAGAAGATCAAGTTGATGAAAATACTTTTGATAATAATTTCACTGTTGATTCCGCTGTTTGTAACTCTATACGGCGCATCGGAAATATCTATGCGGCGCATTTATCTGATGACAGCAACGACATAATAAAAGAACAAGTTTATTCCGCTAGTGCTAATGAAATTGATGATGTTAAACCTGTGCTTAAGGATCTCCCTTCTACCTTGGAATATGCCTATTTAAATGGGAACACTAATTCGCCCGTTATTATTGCATCTGACTTAACGCCAAAAGAAAAAGAATCCCTTTTGCAGGTACTATATAAACGAAGAGGAGCATTAGCATGGAGTATGTCTGATATTAAGGGAATTAGCCCGTCATTCTGTACACATAAAATCCTTATGGAAGATGAATTCAAACCAACTATCCAACCCCAAAGGCGTTTGAATCCAAAAGTCCAAGACGTGGTGAAAAATTAAATTGTGAAATTACTTGACTCCGGACTTATCTACCTAATTTCCGACAGCTCGTGGGTCAGTCCTATCCACGTTGTACCAAAAAAGGGAGGAATGACGGTAGTACTCAATGAAGACAATGAGTTAATCCCTTCAAGAACTGTTACTGGATGGAGAGTTTGCATCGACTATCGCAAACTCAATGATGCTACGCGAAAAGATCACTTCCCTCTTCCATTTATTGATCAAATGTTAGAAAGACTATCAGGACATGATTATTATTGTTTCTTAGATGGTTTTTCAGGTTTCTTCCAAATACCCATTGCCCCCGAGAATCAAGAGAAGACGACTTTCACCTGCCCTTATGGAACCTTCGCCTATAGGAGAATGCCGTTCGGACTATGCAACGCCCCTGCTACTTTCCAACGTTGTATGACGGCTATCTTCCATGATATGGTAGAAGACTTTATGGAAGTCTTCATGGACGACTTCTCGGTGTTCGGTAACTTATTTAGTGATTGTCTCTTTAAACTTGATAAAATGCTTGCTAGGTGTGAAGAAACTAACCTTGTTCTTAATTGGGAAAAATGTCATTTTATGGTTAGAGAGGGAATTGTGTAGGACATAAGATTTCTGGGAAAGGTATAGAAGTCGACAAAGCTAAAATTGATGTAATTGCCAAAATACCTTACCCCACTAATGTTAAAGGTGTTAGAAGTTTTTTAGGGCATGCTGGATTTTATCGTAGGTTCATAAAGGATTTTTCAATGATATCTAGGCCTATGACCCAATTATTGCTAAAAGATGCGAAGTTTGATTTTTCTGAAGATTGCAAAAAGGCATTTAATATACTTAAAGAAAAACTAACTACTGCACCTATTATAATTTCGCCGGATTGGAATCTGCCTTTTGAACTAATGTGTGATGCTAGTGATTATGCTGTTGGAGCTGTACTTGGCCAAAAGATAGAAAAGAAATTTAAGCCAATTTATTATGCTAGCAAAACATTAAATAATGCCCAAGAACATTACACCACCACGGAAAAAGAACTTTTAGCAGTAGTTTTTGCATTCGATAAATTTAGGTCATATCTTATATTGTCAAAAACTATGGTTTACACTGACCATTCTGCTTTGAAGTATTTGTTCAATAAACAGGATGCCAAGCCAAGGCTTATTAGGTGGGTTTTATTGCTCCAAGGATTCGATATTGAAATTAAAGATAAAAAGGGTGCAGAGAATCTAGCTGCTGACCACTTATCTAGACTTGAAAACCCTGATATGGAGGTGCTTGATGAAAGGGAAATCGCTGATGACTTTCCTGATGAACACCTTATGATGGTAAGAATTAAGAGTAATAATAATAGACCATGGTATGCCGACTATATAAACTTTATTGTTGCAAATGAAATTCCAAAAGGGCTAACATCCGACGAGAAAAGAAGGTTTCTAAATCGCGGTAGTGAGTATATTTGGGATGAACCTTATGCCTTTAAATTATGCCCTGACAATATTATACGAAGATGCGTAGATGGTGATGATATCCCAGCAATATTGGCACATTGCCATTCAGGGCCGACGGGGGGACATCACGGTGCAGTTATTACAAGAAGAAAAATCCTTGATGCAGGATTCTATTGGCCCACTATGTTGGATGATGCAAAAGATTATATAAAAGGATGTGATGCGTGTCAACGATCCGGAAATATTACATCAAGAAACGAAATGCCTCAAAACTATATCCATGTATGTGAAGTTTTCGACATATGGGGATTGGACTTCATGGGACCGTTTCCTGAATCTAAAGGTAATAAGTATATTTTGGTTGCTGTTGATTACGTATCAAAATGGGTCGAAGCGCAAGCGTTACCAACAAACGACAGCAAGGTAGTGCTTAAATTTTTGCAAAGTTTGTTCGCTAGGTTTGGAGTTCCTAAAGCATTAATTAGTGATAGGGGAACACACTTTTGTAATCACCATCTAGGAAGAGCTTTGCAACAATATGGAGTGTATCATAGGGTTTCCACTGCATACCATCCTCAATCCAATGGGCAAACTAAAGTAACCAATAGGGCTATAAAACGGATTCTAGAAAAAACGACTGGATATAATCCGAAAGGGTGGTCTGACAAGTTAAATGATGCTTTATGGGCATTTCGTACAGCCTATAAGACACCGACGGGATGCACTCCATTTCGTCTCGTATACGGAAAAGCATGCCACCTACCGGTCGAAATAGAACAAAGTGCATATTGGGCTTTGAAGAAATGTAACATGGATATGGAAGCTGCAACGAATAACCGTTTCATGGAACTTAATGAACTCTACGAACTAAGAGATGAGGCCTACAGAAATACTAAGATCTACAAAGAAAGAACTAAAAGATGGCATGACTCGAGGTTACATGGGGATAAAATGTTTACTATTGGAGAAAAAGTGCTGTTATTTAATTCTCGATTAAAGATGTATCCAGGTAAACTTAAATCAAGATGGACGGGTCCGTTCGTTGTCAAGAAAGTGTATCCATATGGGACTACTGAAATATGCGATAAAAATGGTTATATATTCAAGGTAAACGGGCAACGAGTTAAAAAATACTTTGATAATAAAATTGAGGATACTGAGAACGAGGTGGTGGAGTTTGAACCCGAAGTATTGGAATAAGGAGCTGAACGTGAGTCTAACTTGAAGACTCTGGAATAAAGATAAGTGCTGACCGGGAGACAACCCGGAAGAAAAATTTTTACTTTTCTGTTCTGTGTCGAGTCTGTCAGACCTGCAGGAGATGCGGCGCATCTCCATCATAAGATGCGACGCATCACTTGCACTGGTCATATCTTATTTTATTTTCTGCATTTTTATTTTTGACTTTAAAACTTTTTGTCAGTTTATTTAATGCGGCGCATCCCTGGTTAAGGATGCGACGCATCTTTTATTCTAATTCGTATTTATTTCAGGCTCGATACGGCGTATCTTCTTCCATAAGATACGGCGTATCGACTGACCTGATGATTTACATATTTAATTTTTTAGCTTTTATTTTTACTAACTACTAATGTATTATGCAAGTTTGAACCTTCTTAACTCAGGTGTGTTAAAGTCTAAATGGTATTATAGATTCCTGCAATTTTTGTAGATACATCATCTATGAAGCTTAAACGTTCTAATCCACAAGAAAGTTGATTTTTGCTCTTATACGAATAATGGAGGATCATACCGAGCAAATCTCAGGGGAGTTTTTCTGTTCTAATTCTTTTATTTTCCAGTTTTTAACCTTTGACACAAACAACGAGGACGTTGTTTAACTTAAGTGGGGGGATGGAGAATTAGAACACTTACTTGTCCTAAACTTTTTCAAATTATGCTTAAAATGCGCTTAATATATCAAAATTTAAATTTTTTTAGCATGTTTTTGTTTAAAGTCTAAATTACATAACCGCACACATAACTCTATTTTTTCAAAAATATTAAAATTTTAGTGTGCTGGTGACTTGTAAACTTTAGAACTTGGCTTGTATACTATTCGAGACCACCATAATAAGTATTATCTATATAATTGGAGTGACTTGTCTAACTTGGTAAATTTCTAGGATTACACCCAAATAGCCTTTATATGTTATGTGATATTAACTAACTACACTGGTTAGTTAACCCCCGTATAAACCC
Source organism: Artemisia tridentata subsp. tridentata (assembly GCA_021014915.2). Lineage (NCBI taxonomy): Eukaryota > Viridiplantae > Streptophyta > Magnoliopsida > Asterales > Asteraceae > Artemisia > Artemisia tridentata. The sequence goes on from CP139509.1 coordinate 423,020,384, forward strand.
TTTGTTACTCTCACTTTTAGAGTAAGATACCCCTAGAAAAACCCTCAGAGCCATTCCTTTCGTTTCTTACACCTTTGTTATAATGTTTCGATACACCCTTACACCTTAGCCTACCCTGTAGATTAAAATCCGTAGTTAATTGCTTTAGGCAAAGTGTGTTTCCTTACATTACCTGTGTTCGCGTGCGTAATTCATTATCTTTGGTTAGGTCAGGAAATTGCACAATGCAATTGGTATGAAAGTAAATATTGTATAACTTTTAGTTTATTTTTCGTGTGTTTGCTACTTTCACTATTACAATTATTTCTGAAAGTATGAAGAGTATGAAAAAATTATCCGGAAAAATAGTGATAGAAAAGTTGTGAAATTTTACACATATATTTCATATGTTGATGTCAAAAAAAAAAAAAAAAAAAAAAAAAAAAAAAAAAAAAAGGAAAGTTGGAAGTTTGTTTTAACCAACTTATGTAAAGTTTTGTATTAAGTGGGAGATATCACCACTATTTGTTGTATATTATATTTATGGATTGAACGGGAGTTGGCCGTTATGGGAACGCCAACTAAGGTTATTCTTTGATTAAGATCTTGTTGAGTATAATTCGTGTCTACCTAAAGCGTGCGTTTCAAGTGTTAAAGCGTGAGTTATTCAATGATATGAGTCTTATTCATGGGATGGTTGGGAAAGTGATTTACCACACTTAGGATTTTAATTTATCTGTTTTGTTTATTTTTCATTTTACACCAATTTGTATCCCAAATATTATCCATACCCTATATCATTCTTCATCCAAACCTTTGATTTATTGAGATTAGGGATTTGAGCAATCTTAAGTATCGTAGTCGTGGATTCGACTATGTATTTATGATTTTGTCGCCCTTTTTGATATAATATTATTGGTGAAGATTACTTGGTCCTATCTTTAGCCTATTCGAGTTGAGGATTTGAGCAATTGCAAGTATCGTGGTCGTGGATTCGATCATGTATTTGTGATTTTGTCGCCTTTTCTGGAATATGAAATCGATAGAGATTAAAAAGGATGATCAACCCTTAAGCCTCAAAACCCTTTTTACCGCTTTAGACTTGTTATTCCTTGGCTTTAGTGGGGGAGATGCGTATACTAGCCAAGCCTATGATAGAATATTCGTCACGACTAAGCAACTAAACGATTTAGAATTGTTTTACATTAAAAAATTATTTTGGTTTCTACTTCGTTAAGTGTTTGGTTGTGTGATTATGAAAAAAATGAATACGTGCTTAAATATAAAAATAAATCCTAATATCTTTTAGGATACATTTTCATTTGATTAATTCTAAGGTTTACTTGGGGACAAGTAAAGTTCAAGTGGGGGATATTTGATGAACTCAAGTAAGTACATTTTATTATCATCATTTATCCTATTTATTTGACTTGTTTTATTATATTATCTATGAGAATCGATACATTAATGTTTACTTTAGTAATTCTCAGGTAAAAACAAGCATTATGTGAAACTTGGCGATTTTGGACTAATTATGGAGCAAAACAAGCAAGATGTTACAAGCCTACTGAAATCCAGAAGATCAAGCTCGTTCTACTCCAGATACGCCGCAATATACTTCTAACATACGGCGTATCACTATCAAGATTTCACAAGTTACGATCCAAGTACATGCGCCGCATACAAAGATCAAGATACGCCGCATCTGAAGACGGTGTACGAATATTCCTGAATATATTAATCTTGGACCCCACGCGAAGTTAAGTCAATGCGCCGCATCTATTAACTCTATGCGCCGCATCTATCCCTCAGACAGAAACTATAAATACCCCAAGGCCAGACGAATTTCGAGAGCTTAGTTTTATATAAAGACCGAAGACCACAAAACCCTAGAGCCGAATTCAGACGACCAAGCAGCACAAGACACACCCTAAACAAAGATACAAGAGCTGTAAGAAGGTCCTGCATGTATTCAATTCATTAAGTAGTTTTGTTTTATTGTTTTAGTACACTTTAATTCATCAGGATTGATAGGCTTGTGTCATGTGACTACGAAAAATCATGCACTCCCCTTAATATTGCTTTCCCATTAATTAAAGTTTATATGTTGATGTCTTTGGTGACTTTTATTAGTGCATTGATAACCTCTGTGTCTAGCTGAGCATTGCTTGGGTCGCCATGCCCCTTCCTCGCCTATTTGTTTTAGCGTCTCTTAAATAAATAAGATAGACATAAGTAATCATTAAGGGTTTACTCGCCGATAAGATTAGAGCCAACGAGAAAGGTTTAATTATATACACTTCATATAAAACTAGCAATAAAACAAGTGATAAGCTACTTAATCATCAGGACAGGTCTTCTTATTGTCTCGAGTATCTATCTGTGTACGTGTGTGCTAATCACTGATTCGTGCTCATTAGTTTAGTTTACTATTTAATCATAACCAAACCGTGTCAGTCTCTCAGGCTGAACCCCCTTGCGTTAGATTAGGTTGTATAGCTAACTTAGGATATTAAAATACTGATTAGAATAACTAGATAATATGTTCCACTCTTAGTGATCGACACTCTACTTACCATTATATTCATACTGACCGGGTACACTGCTCGTTAAGTGTGTGTGTTATTGATAAGTCGGCTAAATATAAATTTAAAACTTGAGTAGGCATTAATATTGCTAAACCGAAATGACACGCGCACGCATCACTATACAATTGATTAGATTTTTCTTTCAGTTACATGATTAATGATTCTCTTTATATTCTGTTCATATCATTTGTTTGTCTTTGTTGTCCGAGTTATTTGAACTAGTCATGGAGGTACCATGACCATGTCATAGAGGCACCTATGGCATGACACTATCTGTGGCGGTGTGATTAGTCCACAACATTTCTACTAATGCTATATAGCAACCATGGCCCCCATATTTATTATTATTATACTAACATACGTATGCACAGTCTCGAACTTATATATGTATATCAGTTTTGTAGGGAGCGTATGGATGCATCCTAGGTACTTTGTTCAGTTTAGGTATTTAGTAAATGGATGGTGTGTGCCATACACCCCATATCACATTTGGTACATCATGAGATGCATATCATGTGTACATTATATTATGCTTTGCTATGATTATGTTTATCTGATTTGGGTCTATTCATGTATCATGTTTAGACATTTTTGTTTAGGGCTCGTGGGCATTCCTTGTTATTTCTAAATTCCTATTCATTCATTTATTTCTCATGACGTATGATATATTGTTCAGCAGATTCCCTTGACTTCGTTTTGTATACCTATTCATATTCAGTTATTACTTTATTCATTCGTTTGATTATTACCTTTCATTATTTATATCTGTTCACTGAGCGTTAGCTCAGTCGCATTTTCTTTTCCCTGTGGCAGGTAATAAGCGGGATGCTGGGCTTGATTGATGAGAGTAGGAGCATTAGAAGTCCTACCTTGCTTAGTTTCCCATTGTTGAACTTATGAATTATTAGACATATGTTTTGGATATTTCCATTTGGTTTAGACATCGTTTGGATTTAGTACTTGGGAAGTCTTTGGTTTTCATGACTTTGGTATTTATTTAATAAATCTTCCGCTTGCGTTATTTATTATGTTCTGATGTGACACCATAATGTGGCATTTCGACCCTTTTCAGGTTGGGGTGTTACAATTATGGTATCAGAGCCAGGTTTTGCCCTGTAGAACTTAGGATATGACCTGTAAGGATTTGGGTAGACATTAGGCTTCCTTTGCTATGCTCTTTTCTTTGATATTTTCCTTCCATACTTTGATATTATGCTCTTTTTATCTTACTAATCCATTTGTGAACCGTTCAGATGGTGAACACCCATACTAACGAAGACTTTAGCTCAAACCCTGCATTTGCTACAGCAGTTCAGAATGCTGTAAACGCTTTATTACCGAATCTTACCGCCCAAATTGCGGAGGAGGTCCATCAGGGATAGGCATCTGGTAGTGGAGGTTCTGGTGGTGGTTAGCCCACCAACATCCACACTTGGTTAGAGAAATTTATGAGGCAGAAGCCATGATCCTTTAGCTCGGCTGTTACTCCTGTGGATGACGAGAATTGGATTGCCCATATAGAAAAGATTTTTGAGGTTTTGGGCTGTGCAGATGAATTTAAAGCTAGGCTGACTAGCTATAAGCTTGAAGGCGATGCTCTGAGTTGGTGGAAGGCTCATAAGCAGGCAAAGGGTGGTGAGTCGTATGTGGCGGCTTTGTCATGGAATGATTTCCGTGACCTTTTCTTTCTACAGTTTTCCCGCTGTCCGAACAGCAGAAGTATGAGCGTGAGTATCATACTATTCATCAGGGTGAGGATGAGCCGAGTACTGAATTCATGAAGCATTTCCTTAGGTTGGCTGGTTTTCTGGGGTCTAAGGCAGGTACACAGGCTGAGCAGGCTAAACATTTTAAGTGGGCTCTTAATGATGGGATTTTGGATGGGGTGGTTAATATGGAGTTCATGGATGTAGCCCAGGTGGGCAATGCTGCTTGAAATATTGAGATACTACGAGAGAGAGCTAGGCAGAACAACAAGAGAGATCGTTATGGGGACCGAATTAGGCCAGCAGTTCAAAGCAACAATCAGAGGGGTTATGAGCAGCGGTCCTATGATCAGAAGGGGTTTGATAGACGAGTTCTTGCCAAACAGGGTAACAACAGTGGTTAGAGGTATGGACATGATCGTGATCGTGGTCAGCACTCCAACCATGCTTCAGGTTCCTCTAACCAGAAGAGATTTCCTGATCAGGCTTCATCTCCACCCTGTGAGACGTGTGGAAAGTTGCATCCAGGGAAACCTTGTCATCGTGTTACTGGAGCATGCTTTATTTGTGGGTTGACTGGGCATATGGCTAGGGATTTCCCTAAGAATGATGGAAACGGTGGTAGGGGTAATAAGAATGATAAGCCACCTACTGCAAAGGGTCGAGTGTTCTCCTTGACCAGAGATCAGGCAGCAAACTCTTCAGGTACCGTTTCGGGAATTCTTTTTATGTATGATCGTGTTGTATTTGTCTTATTTGATACTGGTGAAACTCACTCTGTGGTTAAATTTGCTAAACACATAACTGTCTCTCCCACACAACTTGATTATGCTTTATCGATCTCTACTCCTATGAAAGATCTTGTGATCATTCATCACGAATATCTGAACTGTCCGCTTCGATTTGACGATAAAATTCGTTCTGCTAATCTGTATCCGTTAGACATGTGTGATTTTGATATCATTTTGGGCATGGATTGGTTGACTACACATCGAGCCACTATCGATTGTCATACCAAGCGTGTTATATTTGGTGATTTAAATAATCCAGAATTTGCCTACCATGGTTCCCCATCTAGTAATCCCATTAAGATCATTTCCGCTCTGAAGGCTCGTACCTTAATCTCCCATGGTTGTGAAGGTTTTTTGGCCTCTATCAAGGATACTTCATTGGATGGTCCTCACCTCGAGAGTCATCCGGTAGTTCGGGATTTTCCTGATGTATTTCCAGAAGAGCTTCCTGGAATACCACCTGAACATGAAGTAGAATTCGGCATTGAACTTATTCCTGGGGCTGAACCCATTTCTAAAGCTCCATACCGTATGGCTCCGATTGAGTTGAAGGAATTGAAGGAGCAGTTGCAAGAACTTCTAGAGCGTGGTTTCATTCATCCAAGCGTTTCTGCTTGGGGTGCTCCCGTTTTGTTTATGAAAAAGAAGGACGGTAGTATGAGGTTGTGCATTGACTACCGAGAGTTGAACCGTATTACTATTCGTAACCATTATCCTTTACCTCGCATCGACGATTTGTTCGATCAACTTCAGGGTGCAAGGTTCTTTTCTAAGATTGATTTGAGGTCCGGCTACCATCAGTTGCGGGTAAAAGAGCAGGATGTTCCTAAGACTACCTTCCGTACATGTTATGGTCATTATGAATTCTTGGTGATGCCGTTTGGTTTGACCAATGCACCAACTGTGTTCATGGACCTGATGAATCGTATTTTCCCTGAATTTTTGGACAAATTCGTTATTGTGTTCATTGACGACATTCTTGTATATTCGAAGACGAAGAAGGAACATGAAGAGCATCTTCGTATTGTATTAGAGATCTTACGTCAGAAGAAGTTATATGCAAAGTTTTCGAAGTGTGAATTTTGGTTGGAGCAGGTGGCTTTCTTAGGACATATTGTATCGTCAGATGGTATTACCATGTAGGATCCCACGAAAATCCGTTATGATAATCCTCATTAATTAATCATAACCTTGAGTTACTGTTTGCCAAAACCCATTTTTATGGGTAAAATTTAAATTTTCTTGATATATTACTCTCACCACAACACAACAACACAACAATTAACGAATATCGACACTAGCTCTCGACATGTATTTTGAAACGTGACCATTACGTGAATCACTCTGTACACTAATTAGTACCAATAGAAATATACACTAAAAACACATTATCCACAACTCATCATGTTACAACATTTAACTACACAAAATTCACTCTAAACATATTTCACTTCTTGCACTAAACTAATCAAGCTACAAACCGAGTGGGCTGTTTCGTTTCTTCCAGGCCCAACACTCTCACGCGTCAAGCCCATCATCACACCGCACGATCCAGGCCCAATCTCAAAACCAGTTTTTATGTTATGACATTATACAAGATTCGACAGCCACATACCCTCCCAAAACAACTCGAGATCTTCCGATTTTTAAACACAACCATTATAGAATTTTTGAACCACCTAACTGCCCTCCCACCAAGGAAACTAGTATACACATTATTAGCTAGTAACACGAACGTTTAGTATATATTCCGAGGCCAAAGTGCTTGGGCGTTTTACACCTACTCGACTTATATAAATTTCCACAAAACAAACCACTTGGAACCGGATTTGTTTTAACCTTGTTCTAACAGCCAAGTATGACCATTTGTAAACTGTTAAGTATAGTTATCACCCAAAACCTCACAATGACTCAAACACGTGTACACACAAAAACCAAACTCGATACATAAGGAACAAAGAATGTCGACATTCCCTTACTACCTACCCACACCCACATGCTTCTATAGTTCTATTGTCAGTGAAACTATCTTAGGTGTCCCATTTTCTACAGTGTCACCAATGATTGAGTGAGAACAAAACGTGTTAAATCTTCTATAAATTAGACCCTCCATTTGACCATCCACACTACTTGTCTCATCCTTCTTTCGCCCTCCCCAGTCACCTTAGAATGTCCAACAACCTTGTCTTAACCCAGGAAACAACCAAGTAAATAGACGCGTTAAAATGGAGACTCGAACCTAGCTAATAAACTACTTATTTCGTTCTTGTGAGTTCGAACATCACTGTCCCATTCCCACCTTTCACCCTCACCTTTAATACACATCCTCAAACCTTTTTACACCAATTAGAAAGAAACCCAAGAAGTTTGGAAGCACAAAACCTCAGCGGGTTACACGTACAAAGGATATAGTGTAGTCGAAGTTCTGGTGTTTTTGCTTAAATCCCAACGTACCACAGCACTCTCTCACTTCATTGTAAGTCTCTTAACCTTGTCAAAACTTCATGTTAACACTTCAACATTTCTCATGCATGACTATCCATCATTATACGAACGTATATATATGTATAAATTAATTACTATAATCATTTTGTGGTTATACCCATCTTAACGATCACCATTTTTCTCACAACCCACTTGCACAACCAAGATATCACACTCCTGCATGTATCATTTCACTTGAACGTATAGCATTTTATTATTTTGAAAACACAGTATTCTATTTTGAAACATATATACTATCAAACTCACTTTGTGGAGTCTTAACCATCACCTCACACTATTCGTATGTTTAAATATCATGTCATGCATCAATTTCGTTTCCCACTCGAACGTATAAATATTTATATATATGACTATGTCCATTTCATTTAGAGTAGACCATGCTCACTGTCGAACTCATTTTGTGAAGTTTTAACAGTCACATGCATACCACACGCCTACTTACATAACCCATTTAGATAGCACTCGAACGTATAAAAACCTTACCTCACACGTTATAAGTAAAACTGGGAACAACTAAAATATACTAAGTGTTTTATACGTAGGCAAACAGTCCCAAGTAGCCTTCAAATTGACTTCCTATATCGCGATATAAATTAATAACCATGCCCTCTCGTTACACGACCTATTACGCCAAGTAACTAACTACACTTTTCGTTTAGAAACCTTGTAAAAATAAGCAAGTTACGACTTCTTAAAACAGCCTAAACAAGTCGCATAAAACCATGTCTAAGAAATAACTAAAGGTAATATTGGGCCTAGAGTGTGGCTCGTTAACAGGCCCAATGTGTAGAAAATAAGCAACAACCGAATAAGCTAGTAAAATAAGCTTTAAAAATCTTAAATATAACTTATAAAAAGTCGCATAATTTTTCCTTATCATTTTTATACTTTTGGACTAAAGATGTAACGCGAACTAACCGGAAGGACCAAAACTGCCAAACTATGAAACTGATGGACTGAAGCTGTGAAAACAGTTTATAAGGGACTTAAATTGACATACCATTGGACTCCAAGCTCTATTTGTACTATTGGACAAGTTTTGGACTATTATGGACTTTGGACCTAACCGAGGACTAACGACGTAACGCAAGCACAGTTAAAGTAAAAAGAATAAATCTAAAAAGGCAAGGACCTATTTAAGTTCACTTGACATTCTTAGTTTATTTTCATTTTGCACCCTTCATTTCATATGCATGTTTCATTTTAAGTTATGCATTATTTAAAGTTTCGTTATTAGAAATTTAGTAACTTCACTTGCATATTATTTCAGCATATTTTGAGAAAGTAATATTTTGGGTCAATTGAAATAAGAATCAGGATGATATTATAGAAATATCATATTTTTAACTTGAGGCATTTTAAACATATCACACACTCACATCACCGATCAAATCGTTATACGATTTATCCTTTCCACATTCGTTATTAGTTAGACTCTTAGACTTCGCTTATACTCAGGTCTCGTATTGAAGAAGTTTTCGTGATCGTTTACTTGGTCTTAAAAATTTCGTCTTGACAGATACGCTCCAGGTGAGTCGTGGCCCCTACTTTTAACTCTTGTTTTAATAACTCTTTTGGGGGAGATACATGCTTTAACTGTTTTAAGTTACTTATATAAAACTCTTATGATTTACTCAAAATCATCCACTATGCATTACATGTTTGAATCACCTTTGAGAGGAATACATGTTCGTTGTATGTACAAACTGCTTGCATAGCTTAAACACGGAACTTGGAAGATAACATTTTCAACTACTTGATGTAATATGACACTGAGACTCATTGTATGCATTCATATATCAAATGAATGTACTGTTACTTTATTATGATATTTCTACATTTCACTAGAAATAATTGCCAAGACTAAAATTACGCATAATTCATGCACCCTGAAACCTATATTGCCTAAGTTTACTTTATTGCCATAAAGTCCCTCGATCATGAGCCATTAATCACTACGGTGAGCGCGAATATAGTGAACAGCTTCGAAACCTGTTAGAGGCTGACAACCTATCCCACTAAATACTTTGACGGAATGCCTTATGGTTAGTCGTATTTAGTCGCGATGCACTATATTTGAGAAAAATAGGAATTGGCAAGTCACCTATTAACATGAGGGCTTAATCACCCATCAATAATCCTGGTGGGGCACCGCTGTTTTACGAAACTGTTAACATTTTGCGTGTCATGAGGCTTAGGGCAATATAACTTTATGAATATATGAATGTTTCATATATATCCTAGGATACAGCTGTATTTAGAAGACCACCACTTTACACTGATAGATTTCAGACTCTAAATTACTATTCTTACTATGTGATATGATTTTTGAATCCTGTACTTAAACTTTAATTGTTATCATATATGACTTAAATGAGAACTCTACACAAGACAACCCAGAATGCTTGGGATATCGTTATATTTAAAGTTGACTCAACATTCTATTTCGAGCATATAACAACGTAGCTCAGCTTCATTTATAACATGAAACTTATGATTTTGGGAGATCATACATGATTCGCTTGTGGATTTTTATACAACACAACTTGTTATGTATTTCATGAAGAACTATTATTTATTTCAACAATCACCATACACCTTTCAAAGAAAGTTATTTTCTATCAAACTCCACGAACTCACCAACCATTGTGTTGACGTTTTAAGCATGTTTATCTCAGGTAATTAATGGAGCAGGACAAGACACGGAGCGGGCATCTTCTACTCTGATAAATAAACTGGTGTAAAATCAAATATGTCATTCTTTCCAAATTATCACATTTTCTCATGGGATTTTCAAATCGAATAATTCACTTCTGTATCAAAAATATTCTTTGAATGACATATAACTTTCAAAACGCCCCCCTTCCGGGCCGTTTTCTGTAATTTAAACCTCGATCCTCACCGTAACACCCTAATTACTTTTCCGCTGCCACAAACCAAATTAGGGGGTGTTACATACCATGGATCCTGCGAAGGTTGAGGCTATCACTAAATGGCCAAGACCGACAACAGTGACCGAGGTTAGGAGTTTCTTGGGTCTTGCTGGTTATTACAGGAGGTTTGTGGAAGGATTCTCACGATTAGTTTTACCGTTGACAAAGCTTATGCGAAAAGGTGAGAAGTTTGTTTGGTATGAAGAACGGGAAAAGAGTTTTGAAGAGTTGAAAAAGAGATTGGTGTCTGCTCCGATACTTACTCTTCCTTCAGGAACTGGTGGTTTTCAGATTTACAGTGATGCTTCAAAGAAAGTTCTGGGATGTCCTTATGCAAAACGGTAAAGTTATAGCTTATGCATCTAGGCAGCTGAAACCGTATGAGGCAAATTATCCTACACACGACTTGGAGTTGGCGGCAGTCGTGTTTGCCCTTAAGATATGGCAACATTATTTGTATAGCGAAACTTGTGACATCTTTACCGATCATAAAAGTCTCAAGTATATCTTTACTCAGAAGGAGTTGAATATGAGACAGAGGTGTTGGTTGGAACTCCTTAAGGATTATGATGCAAACATTCAGTATCATCCAGGCAAGGCGAATGTGGTTGCAGATGCTCTTAGTAGGAAGTCTGAGATCTTGGCTAGTCTGGATATTGCACCAAAGATTCTCAACGACTTGGAACTTATGGAGGTTGAACTATGTATTCGAGGTTTAGATGGTTATTGGGCGAGTTTGAAGGTTGAGCCTAACCTGATACTTCGGGTTAAGGAAGCATAGAAAGACGATAGCGAATTGTGGTCTATAATTCAAAACCTGGAAGAGGGTAAACAGACGGAGTTTCGTATTGATGGTGATGGAATTGTATGGTATGGTAATCGTCTGTGTGTTCCTGGTGATCCTTCTATTCGAGAAGCGGTGTTGTCTGAAGCACACAGTTCTCCTTTCACTATCCATCCTGGTTCTACCAAGATATATAGAGATTTGAAGCAACATTTCTGGTGGAATGGGATGAAGCGGGATGTGGCTACGTTTGTGGCCAAGTGTTTGACATGTCAGCAAGTGAAGATTGAGCATCAACGTGCTAGCGGTCTTTTACAACCATTGGATATTCCTACTTGGAAGTGGGATCAGATTTCCATGGACTTTGTGACGGGACTACCTCGCACACAGAAGAGGAATGATGCTATCTGGGTTGTGGTTGATCGTTTAACCAAGTCAGCTCACTTTTTACCCATTCGGAAAGACTTTTCGGTTAGTAGGTTGGCAGAAATATTTCGGCAGGAGATTTTCGATTGCATGGTACTCCAGCAGCGATCGTGTCGGATAGAGATCCACGTTTTACTTCTCGTTTCTGGAAGGGGTTACAGAAAACTTGGGGTACTAGACTCAAGTTTAGTACAACATTCCATCCTCAGACTGATGGATAGACGGAACGGACTATTCAGATCTTGAAGGATATGTTGAGGTCTTGTGCCCTTGAATGGAACAAAAATTAGGATAAGTATTTGTGTTTGGTGTAATTTACTTACAACAACAGTTGGCATGCTAGCATCAAAGCGGCTCCCTTTGAACTATTGTATGGACGAAAATGTAGAGCTCCTATCTGTTGGAATGAAGTCGGAGAATGACTTATTGAAGGACCGGAGTTAATTGAGGTGACAAATGAGAAGGTTGCAATTGCTAAGGAGAAACTCAAAGAAGCAAGGTAACGACAAAAGAGTTATGCTGATCGTCACAGAAGGGATTTGGAATTCAATGTCGGTGATCGTGTATTTCTTAAGGTGTCTCCGTGCAGAGGTGTTAAACATTTTGGTATCAAAGGGAAGCTGAGTCCGCGCTTCATTGGTCCTTTTGAAATCTTAGAGCGTATTGGTAAAGTCTCTTATCGATTAGCATTACCTCCGCAATTGTCTCATGTGCATAATGTGTTCCATGTGTCCCTATTGAGAGGATACAATTATCATCCGTTGCATGTGGTTTCGTATCCATTTGATTAGATTCGGGAAGATTTGTCTTTTGTTGAGGAGCCTGAGGCCATTTTGGACCGTCAGGAGCGAGTCATGAGAAATAAAACGATCCCATTCTTTAAGATCCTTTGGAAGAATCATCCCGAGCGTGAAGCTACTTGGGAGACCGAAGAATCTATGCGAGCTAGTTATCCGCATTTCTTTCCATGATTGGTACGTTTCTGTTTAATCTTTCATTTCAATTTCGCGGACGAAATTTCTTTTTAGAAGGGAAGAGTTGTAAAACCCAAAATTTCCGAATTCACAAATTTCGAATTTTACCCTAAACAATATATTATGTGTTATAATTAAATCATAACAAACTAACCTAAGTTTGGTAAATAATAAAAGTGAGTTACAAAAAAAAAAAAAAAAAAAAAAAAAAAAAAAAAAAAAAAAAAAAAAAAAATCAAATCAAATCCTATCCTAATCCTAAACAAATCCGGCCCCCTTCCCCCCCCCCCCCCCCTCTCTATGTACACGATTTTAGTGTAACCTAACCCCATTTAATGTGTTTTGACCTAAATAAAATTTGTAACATTAATACGGATACTCTTAAATATTTGTTAACCAACTTTTGACCTAACCCTATATATTTAATTGATTTTGCTTAAACTCTAAATTGGTCATCATTGTAAATTAAATACGATATAAACCCTAATTAACTATTTATTATACTTAAACCCTAACTTTGTTATATATTGATTTTAAATGCATTTAAACCCTAGACTTAACTGATTATCATTTCGAAACCTTAATTTGACCAATTAACGGGAAGTTACTAAAAGTAGTAAGTTACAAAATCGGAAAGTTACTAAAATAGAAATGTACTAAAAATGGAAGGAAACCCGAAATAAATATAATAAATGGACTGATAAATAATAATTGATCCGTAATTCATGTAGATTCTCTGAAGAAGGAGTGATCTCCGTCCCTGTGTTCATTTCATTTCGTTTCCATTTCGTTGCTTGCTAAGGTACAGATATTCCGCCCTTTTTCAGTAAGGGCTTTCTCTCATGACTTGTTTCCCTGATTTGATTTCTGTTATTCTATTTTGCTCCTTATCCGTTTTGCTATACTTATACTATATAATTGATTATATTTCTCTTTTAGTTACATGATTAGTGATTCTTTTTATATTCTGTTCATATCATTTGTTTGTCTTTGTTGCCCGAGCTATTTTGTTAGGAATATAAATATTCAGTTGAAGACTCGGTCACCCCGAGAACTCATTAGCACTAAATAGCTCGTAGGATTAGTAATATTATTAGTAGTAGATTAGTTATTATAGATCTTGTGGAGTGGGTCGGGTCTTTACCCTCTGTCAGCTCGCTCCACAGCCCACTCGGGGCATAATATGTAATAGTATATATACCCCTCTCCACCTAGGGAGAGGGTTGGACCTTTTCTCACAAGCTAATATATCATACTTCACTTTCTCTCTCAAGGTTCCAACTCTTCTACTTCTCTCTCTAAACTTTCTTCTATTCGATTCATATTTGTGTACCATACATGTGTTTCTTTGATCGTGAATATTCTACAATTGGTATCAAGAGCCATGGTTAGGTTCACGTATGGTTATATTCACGCATTTGCTTAGTAGTGTGGTACTTTTGGTTCGAATAGAGAAACCCTTAGATCTCTCTTTTGCGATTGTTTAGTGGCTAGATGTAGTAAAATCTTGTACTTTCTTACTTAGGGTTAGTGTTGAAGTGCAGTTTGGTGTTTGGAATCATTGTTTTCGGCCTTGTGTGGTTGTTTTTGGTCGATACGTGTGGTAGTGTTAAGTTGTTCATAGTAGCGATTTGACTCTCGGTAAAAGTTTCAAAGTTGCGACTTGTGTATTGTTAGGAAAGTGATAGTTGCGATTTGGGGTTTCTTGGAGTTGCGACTTGGCTTATTACTGCTTTTGGTGAAAATGACAAATCGCTAAGAAAGGGACGGGTTTGGCGCTTTGTGTGTTGCGACTTGACAAAGATAGCGACAGTTCTGTCTTATTGTGACTTGCGTTTTGGGTGTTGCGAGTTGTGTTAGTCAGGGTTTCGATTTGATAAAGTTGCATGTTGACAGTTGCAACTTGATCAGTTTCCTTGGTTGCGATTTGCCTGTTGCGGTTTGTGGATTCAAGGCTGTGATTTGTCTGTTGCGATTTGTTATAGTGAGTTGCGACTTGAGCAATTGCAAGTTGAACTTTGTGTTTTGACTCATAGTTAACAAATTGCGATTTGATTGTCTGCGATTTGACAAGTTGCTACTTGACTTATTGCGATTTGATAGTTTGCGATTTGACGTTGCAAGCCAACACTTGTGATTTGACTTATTGTGATTTGATAAGCTTGTGATTTGTCTTGTTGGGATTTGTCAAGCTGTGTCTTGAATCTTCGCGATTTGATCAATTGAGATTTGTGTTTCCTTGAGTTAAGACTTAAAATTCTATTTTGCAAGTTACTCTTAGTTTACGGTTTGTTTCTTGGTGATTTTAGAAAGTCCCGCGAAAGATTCAATTTCTCGGTTAAATCACAAGAACTGTAAAATCCCGTATACATTATGGCCAGTGTACCAAGCACCTCATCCGATGACATTCAAGCAGCAGGGTCCGATACCCGTCCGCCTATGCTGGATAGGACGGATTATGAGTCGTGGGCACAAAGAATACGGCTCTACTGCTTGGGTAAAGAAAATGGAGTTAACATCCTTAAGTCAATTGATGAAGGACCATATCAAATGAGCACCACCAGAGACGTTGTTACAACTGGTGAAGATGGAACTGTGACTCTGGGAATTGACAGACCTCGAACTTACAATGATCTTAATTAAGAGGAGAAGAAGAGGTATGATGCTGATATTAGAGCCTCAAACATTGTCATTCAAGGTCTGCCTAAAGATATTTACAAACTCATCAACTTCAACACGGAAGCTAAAGCAGTATGGGACAATGTTAAGATGTTATTGGCTGGGTCAGAACTCACTAAGGAAGATTGTGAGTCACAATTGTATGATGAGTTTGAACATTTCAAAATGAACTCAGGAGAGAACATCACAGACTACTATGTGAGATTCCACAAGTTGGTAAATGATATGAGAATGATCAAAATGACAATGCCAAACATCCAACTTAACTCCAAGTTCGTGAATAACATGACTCCAGAATGGGACAGATTTGTCACTGCAGTGAAACTCAACAAGGGATTGAGAGATACCAATTATGAACAATTGTATGCCTATCTGCAGCAACATGAGAAACATGCTGCATATGATCGTCTGTTGAGAGAAAAACTTAATCCAACTGCACCAAATGATCCACTTGCTCTTGTTGCTAATACTCAACCACTCAACCAATCACCATCTGATCAAGCTTATCGTCATCCCTACTCATCACCATCTACTTTGAGTACCCAACTGGATTCGGGGCATTCTCACACCGATAGATTGATTGATAACCTCACCAACCAAGTGTCCTTACTTGTTCAACAATTTAAGGCAACGCTCCCTCAGACTAACAACCAACTCAGAACCTCATCAAACCCACGCAATCTTGCAATGGTGGAGGATGGAAAAATTGTGGTTCAGAACGTGCAGGGGAGACAAAATTTGAATCAAAGGAACATAGGTTGAGGTATTGGGCAGTTCAGAATGGGTAATGCAAATCAAGGGCAGGGGAAACAGCCCAAGTGTTATAACTGTGGTGGACTGGGACACATTGCCAGAAACTGCAATCAACCAAAACGTCCTCAAAATGCAGACTACTTTAAGGACAAAATGATGTTGATGCAAGCTCAGGAAAGTGGAGCGGTGTTGGATGAAGAAGAACTGTTGTTTCTGGCTGGTGATGGAGGGAATACTTTTGATGCTGATGTGGACGATCAACCGGTTCAGGACCTTGCGCTTAATGATCCCAACATTTTCAAGGCTGAAGACTGTGATGCATTTGACTCTGATGTGGATGAAGAACCAACTGCTCAAATGATCTTCATGGCTAACTTGTCCTCTGTTGTCTCATCACCTCAACAAGCTGGTTCCTCCAACACATCTGTGATCTCTGAGGTACTAAAACTTTATGACACATATAACGTAGTTGATGTACAGAAGATTCCCAACGAAGTACAACAGACAGATGTGGTTGATTCAGATACTGTTGACATGGGAAATAGTAATATTATTCCATATGAACAATATGTGAATCACAACAACTTGTCTGATGTACAAGATGGTGCATCTTCTGTTAAAAACATTGCTTGTGTTGTAAATAATGTATGTGCCTTAGATAATACTTGTGTTGTAGATAATACTTGTGAGTCGCATGAAAACACTGTGTTTGTCACTAATGATACCTTGACAACTAGATTAAACATTTATAAAGATCAAGTGGCATTGTATGAACAACGCGCTAAGTTTGAACTAACAGAGCGTGAGCAGAAAATGGAAAGTCAAATGCATACTCTTATCTCAGAGCGTAATGTAAGGGAAGAAACATTAAAACAAGAGTTAATTTCTTTGAAAAATCAGTTGGATCAAACTGTTAAACAAAAACAGGAGGCCCAAAAGCACTTAAATACAATAAAACAATATTTCAAATAAAGAGAAACGCAACTCTTAAATGATTTCTCCAGACTTAAAACATTAAAGAATAAGCTTGAAGATAAGTTGTACACACAAGACCAAACCAGACAGACTGCCCAAATGATTCATAAGCACAGAAAGTTAAGTGACAAGCATAGTGAAAGCAATGTAGGTGAATCTAAATTAGCTCTTCTTAAGATTACTAAGGTAGCCCAACCTGCATTATATGATGCCAATGTGATGATTATGCCCAATCATGAACCACCTGAGGTTGTATCCTTGAATGAGGCTGATGAGATAGAAGTGCGAAAAAGAGAAAAAATGAATGAGAAAATGAAAGATCCCATGTGCATAGCCAAGTGAGTTATAGTCAAACCCCATGATTATAATATGGAAAATCGCTTAACGGTGTTTGCACCTCAAATGAAGTTAACGCCTGAACAAATATTTTGGAAGTATGATACTGAAAAGAAAAAAGCTGATGAGCTTGAAGCCAAAACCCCATCCCTTAGGAAAATTGCTGCTGCGATGGTGTATCCTCCCAATACACCTAGACATTTGGTTCCTATGACTCTTCCCACTGAATGTAAAACCTTAATTAGCATATATGTACTTTGTCAACTATTTGCTGATTTTGATAAAACATGTAAGAAGAGAATTACACCAACAGGAATAACTGAGGGAGAAAGGTGTTTTGAACATACAAAAAGGTGTTACTTAACTGAGGTCATGCCATTCTTTAAACTACTTAAAGAACATTTTGAAGGGATGCAAAATACTATTAAAACTGAAGTAAATGAAATGAAAGCAGTGTTTAAAGATATGGAAAATGAGGTAACTCAAAATGTGATAGAACTTAAGACTCGTGAGATTGAAAGAAAGAACATTCTCCTCACAAATGAGAATTTGATTGCTAGATGTATTGCACAAGATGTATTTTATACTGCTACTGATTCTGCATTATCTGCTTGTCAATTTCATGAGTATTCTATTGCTTTGAATGTTACCCAGAATCGTGTTGTTGAGCTTGAGGGGGAGAATTTGAAATTGCTTGATCAAATTCAAAATGATGACCATGATAACATGGTTAAACATTTTTCAAAACTAGAGGTTGAGTATCTTAATTTACAATTAAAATATCAACACTTAGAAGAAAAATGTAAACTATCAAATGTCAAGACATCTTTGGATGCTCCTGAGTTTGATACGTATTTTGAATTAAGCAAATGGGGTGAGAAAATTCAAGCTCACACGAACACGATTCGGCTATTGAGGGCTCAAATTGCCCAATTAAAATCAAACAAGTGTGATGTGCATGGCACCAATAAACCTCCGTCTTTAGATTCTCAGAATTTTCACTATCAAGACACCATCAATAAGTTACACTATGAAAATGAGTGTTTTCGAGCTGAGAATTCTAAGATTAAACAGCATTACAAAGAGTTATATGACTCAATTAAAGTTACACGAAACAATCATAATGAAAAGATAACTTCTTTGTTAAATGAAATTGAGAATCTTAAGACTCAGGTGAAAGGTAAAATGCCAAGTATCACCTGTGATTGTGCTTTATCAAAGGTTTTTGCTATTAAAATGTATGATGTTGATGTTGGGCCTATACCATTTCCCCATAGAAACAATAGATCTGCCCATCAAACATATCTCGATCACCTTAGGGACGGCCTTGACACACTTCGTGAGGTGGTAGAAGAGGACAAAATAGAAAAGCCACTCGATAGGGCAGTTGTGTATGCCTGCGTCCTCACTAAAAGGATTCAGGAACAGTTAGAATATGCCATTGGCACAAATCCTAAGGCTGATAACAAAAGAGATAGAGTTATTGCATCATCATCCACTATTAAGAACAAGCATGTAACCTTTGATCTGCCACCTAGAACATCATAACCCAGCACATCAAAATCAGGAAAGCATGTGACAGAGAAACAAACTAATGTTCCCATTATTACTTCTACAGGAGTGAAAAGTGACACCCAAGCTAGCGGGTCAAAGCCTAGAGGCAATGCAAGGAAAGATAGGACTGCGCCAGCTAAGAGTGATCACTTGAAGAAAGTAGAAGCCCAACCTAGGAACAATAAGTTTGCAATGAGTAGAATGAATCGTGTTGATTCTAGTATCAAAAGTACTGTAATTAATTCGAATTCTAATGCTGTCTGTAAAACATGTGACAAATGTTTAATTTCTGCTAATCACGATGATTGTGTTGTGTCTTTCTTGATGTCTTCTGTTTCACCCCACGTTAAGAATGTTAGGATAACAAATACACGCAAGAAAGTTTGGAAAGCATCAGGAAAAAGTTTTGCTAGTGTCGGCTATCAATGGAAACCCACTGGAAGGAAATTCACTTTAGGAAGACAGTGCACCTTACCTAGAATGAATAATCCTAAAATTATGAAGGTTAAGGAATGGAGACCAACTGGTAGAATCTTGCCTTTAGGATCACAATGCCTTCCAACTAGGTCATGTATAGCCTCTAGTGTTGTTCCCACCGCAAAGACAGTAGCATCTGTGAACTCTGTGGTTCCAGAATTTGTATGTGCTGACCAAACGGACCCCAACTGCACGTGGGGATCCACATTTTTCAGTTATCCATCGTTGTCTGTTTTCAAATGCAGGTCGTACAAATCGTCCTTTGGTATTTGGACTCAGGTTGCTCAAAACATATGACTGGGGATCGCTCACGGCTCAGAAATTTTGTGAAGAAGTTTATCGGGACAGTTAGATTCGGAAACGACCACTTTGGAGCGATTATGGGTTATGGTGATTATGTGTTCGGCGATAGTGTGATCTCACGGGTATACTATGTAGAAGGTTTAGGGCATAACTTGTTTTCTATGGGTCAATTCTGTGACTTCGATCTTGAAGTGGCATTCAGAAAACACACTTGCTTTGTCAGAGAGTTGGATGGTGTTGATCTTCTTAAGGGCAGTAGCGGCACCAACTTATACACCATCTCAATTGAAGAAATGATGAAGTCCTCTCCTATCTGCTTGCTCTCAAAGGCCTCCAAGACTAAATCTTGGCTGTGGCACCGTCGTTTAAATCACTTAAACTTCAGCATCATAAACGAGCTTTCTCGCAAAGATCTTGTAAGAGGCATGCCCAGATTAAAATTTGAAAAAGATCACCTTTGCTCTGCATGTCAATTAGGCAAAAGCAAGAAACATACCCACAAACCCAAAACCATCAACTCCATCATGGAAGTTCTTCACACCCTTCACATGGATCTATGCAGACCAATGAGGGTGCAAAGTATCAATGGAAAGAAATATGTACTTGTAGTGGTAGACGACTACTCCAGGTTCACTTGGGTAAAGTTTTTGAGAACCAAGGATGAAACTCCAGAGGTTATCATTAAGCTAATCAAGCAGTTACAAGTAAGGCTGAATAAAACTGTCAGAATCATCAGGAATGACAATGGAACTGAGTTTGTCAATCAACAACTCAGTCAATTCTATGAAGATATTGGGATAACTCATCAGAGAAGCGTTCCTCGCACTCCGCAGCAAAACGGCGTTGTCAAAAGACGAAATCACACTCTTGTGGAAGCTGCAAGAACCATGCTAATATATTCCAAAGCTCCGATGTTTCTTTGGGCAGAAGCAATTGCAACTGCATGTTACACACAAAACCGTTCCTTGATACACACCCTTCACAAAAAAACTCCTTACGAGCTGTTACACGGCAGGCAACCAGATCATTCCTTTCTTAGAGTGTTTGGTGCTCTGTGATATCCGACGAACGACGGTTAAGATTTGGGAAAGTTAAGAGCTAAAGCAGACGTAGGATTCTTAGTTGGGTATGTACCTGATCGTAAGGGATATAGAATCTACAACAATAGAACCCGACAGATAATGGAAACGATTCACGTTACTTTTGATGAGCTGACTGAGCAAACGGCTCCTGGACAAACCAGTTCTGGACCCACACCTAATCTTTTGACACCTGGACCAATTAGTTTGGGTCTTGTACAGAATTCCACGCCTGCAGTTCCTTATGTACCTCCCACAAGTGAAGAGTTGAAGAAGTTATTTGATCTGATGTTTGATGAATATTTTGAGCCAACAACAATTGATACTACCACTGATACTCCAGCTGTACTTCCGGTTGCTGATACTCAAATTCCACATGATTCAAAAGGCCCATCAGTATCGGTCTCAATCAGTCTCGATGCTCCTTCTGCTAGTCCTTCACCCGTATCATCAAATATTCAATCCTCTTCGGTGCAGCAAGGATCTGCAGATAACCATTCTTTTGAAGTTAATCCATTTGCTCCTATTGATGATGCTCCATTTGAAAATGTATTTGCTCCTGAGTCTTCATCAGATACATCTTCCTTAGGAGATCACAACACGGCAACATCAGTTCAATACCCGCAACCCCACGATCATCTTAGAAAATGGACCAATGATCACCCAATTGACAACATCATTGGCAATTTGTCACGTCCGGTGTCTACACGAAAACAACTGGCCACTGATGCACTATGGTGTTTCTTCAACTCTGTACTATCCAAAGTCGAGCCAAAAGATGCCAAAGAAGCAATGACCAAAGATTGCTGGTTCAACGCTATGCAAGATGAAATACACGAATTTGATCGGCTTGAAGAATGGGAATTAGTACCTCCTCCAGAGTGTGCAATGATCATTACTCTAAAGTGAATCTTCAAAGTGAAACTTGATGAGCATGGTGATGTTCTTAAGAACAAAGCAAGGCTGGTTGCAAAAGGATATCGACAAGAAGAGGGAATAGACTTTGAAGAATCATTTGCTCCGATTGCATGAATTGAAGCCATCAGAATCTTCCTCGCAAATGCCGCTAGTCGAAATATGATAGTCTACCAGATGGATGTGAAAACAGCCTTCTTGAATGGTGACTTAAAGGAGGAAGTCTATGTGAGTCAACCAGAAGGATTTGTGGACGCTGATCACCATACACACGTCTATCGCTTGAAGAAGGCCCTTTATGGCTTGAAGCAGGCACCTAGGGCGTGGTATGACACATTGTCCAAGTTCCTTCTAGCAAATGGATTCTCAAAGGGTGTTGTTGATCCCACATTGTTCACTAGGAAGGCGGGAAAACATCTACTCCTTGTCCAGATATATGTAGATGACATCATCTTTGCCTCGTCTGATCCTAGTGAATGTGATCGGATTTCAAAAGAGATGAGCTCAAAGTTCCAGATGTCTATGATGGGACAAATGTCTTTCTTCTTGGGACTGCAAATCTCCCAAAGTCCTGGAGGCATATTCATTAATCTATCCAAGTATGCAAATGAGAAACTGAAGAAATTTGGATTTGATTCAAGTGATGCAGTTGACACCCCTATGATTGAAAGAACAAAGCTGGATGAAGACCTCTCTTGGATTCCTGTTGATCAAACAAAGTATAGAAGCATGATTGGATCCTTGATGTATATCACCGCCAGTAGACCAGATCTTCTATTCGCAGTATGTATGTGCGCCAGGTACCAATCCAAGCCCACTAAAAGGCATCTGGAAGCAGTGAAAAGAGTCTTCAGATATCTACATGGCACGGTTCACATGGGTCTCTGGTATCCAAAGGACACTGCAATGGAACTCACAACGTATGCTGATGCGGATCATGAGGGGTGTCAAGATACTCGTCGCAGTACTTCGAGGGGAGCTCAGTTTTTGGGGGAAAAGTTGGTTAGTTTGTCTTCTAAGAAGCAAATGAGCACATCAATATCTTCTACAGAGGCCGAGTACATTGCTATGTCTGCTTGCTGTGCTCAAATCCTATGGATGAGATCACAACTTTCAGACTATGGGCTTTCATACAACAAGATTCCCCTGTATTGTGACAACAAAAGCGCTATCGCTCTTTGCTGTAACAATGTCCAACACTCCCGGTCAAAGCACATCGACATCAGGCATCACTTCATAAGGGAACAAGTTGAGAAAGGGATTGCTGAACTCTACTTCATGAGGACGGAGTTTCAGTTGGCCGATATCTTCACCAAGGCACTTCCAAGAGAGCGGTTTCAGTTTATTCTAACTCGTCTTGGTATGAAGAGCTTGACACCTGAAACGCTCAAGGGTCTTCAAGAAGAAGAGGAGGAGTAAAGGATTGGCTTCACATATCCTTGTATATATTTGTAAATATCTTAAAAACAAAAAGAAAAGAGAAAAATATAAAACCTATAAAAACCATAAAAATCAGAAAATCACAAAAATACCAAAAATAGCTCTACTAGGCATGTCTTCTGTTTATCGATAACATTTATAGACCTAGAAATGTCATTCAATAATGACACGGGTCTTTAAATGAAGCTCGAGCAGAAGTTATATTAACCAGTTAAAACATGTCTAAATGGCTTGCAATTACTTCATACTACAACCCGCGCTGGACAATGAGGAAAGCATGTCGCCAAAAGGACAGCTGTTCCTCCAACCGGGTGATGTTCACCTGGGCATGGATTACTTTATATCCATGTTTCCCCGATTTGATGTACGGTTCAGTGCATCATTTCGTGTATAAGAAGAGAAGTCTTCTTTACATCAAACTCTTTATCTTCTATGATTCTTCAAGAGAGTTTTGATGTTACACAAGGTGGTAAATTGTATTAAATTTTCACAAATACTTGATGCTCAATTGAATGACTACAACTCTTTAAATAGAAAACGGGTCATTAATTGAGGGGGAGAGTATTTGTTCAAATTTCTAACACCTTGCAAGCTTTGTGCAACATCAGCAGTGACACTCTCTCGCAGTTTAAGGGGGAGCATTGTATGCTCCATAATCAGAATATATTAAAACCAGACCACATTTTCTCCCAAAATTTCTAAACTATTTAAATCAATTGGGATCCCAAATCTCAAATGATTTGAAATTTTTGATCGGGGGAGAGAATGTGATTTAAATATGAAATTCTGATAAAAAATGTGATCTTTTAGAACTCAAGTGTAGGCTCTCCCATATGTGCCAAACCTTTTCGTATATCGATGCACATATTGAGGGGGAGCAAATGATTTATGATGGCAATTGTGGAAGAACACCAAAGACCGACCATTTTATTTAACGTACTGGAGTTATAAGGATGGTTAGGTTAGGTATTCGTTCCCACGATCCCGCCAGAACCGGAGGGATCTACCCAGGGACAATCCACTAGTTAGTGTAGAAGTCCTTAGGTATGATTAAAAAGGAGAAAAATGAATAAGGGAATAGTGCAGACTGAGATGGAGCTAGCACTGGAACAAACCCAACATGGTGCTAGCAATGAAGTCTCGGTAAGCGCTGAAGGGGTTGAAGAATGAAAAAAAAATGTAAAGATAAAGGGTGAAAAGAAAGAAGCCCTCCTTACACCTTAGGCAAAAACCGGGTCAATACATATGCTGTCAGAATCACTTAGTTGATTGCTGACATTGAAGACAAAGTATCATGGACCCAGTAATACGCTGCACAACCCTCCCTAGCCACACAAGGTCCCTCAAAGGACTCTTGTTTCACTTGTCACGGAGATCAATACATTGCTATCGTCTCTCTCACTCCGAGTTTGATGATATTGAAAAGGTGGCAGTCCTCTCCAGCCTCCGATCACTAAATCAAAAAGCACTATTGAGTCTAGAGCCAAGAGATCATCAATTAATCTCATTAGGACACATTTCCAATATGCTTGCTATTTCATACACCGTGAAAAGCAAGAAAATATATATGAAGAGTCCTACGCATTATCCTTGTGGTATTGCCAGAACATCCGAGTGATACGTAAAGTATTCACAATGAAGATGGAAATCCTTCTAGAGCCAACATCTAACAAGCTCTTGGTGGGTGACATGTGAGATCCTTCATGGATCAAGCTTGTGACAACTGGAAAGAAATGATGGGGCGATTCAAATTTGAATCAAACTTGTTCCAGGAAATGGATTGACGGATACTTTTGGAAAACCTTTCAATGTGCTCACCAACAAAGTTTCGAGCACATTGATTGTGAAAAATTTTCAAACAAAAGTATTTTTGACAGAAATGTGATTTCAATTTATAAAACCCTTGTCGTGTTGCACAAAATGTTTATTCGGTGACACGCAAGTGATTTTTCTAATCAATTTCTCGTCAATCAGTGGGTATTTAATTCACTGATTCACTCTACCGTGCTGTCTGCTTTGAGACGTTCCGGTATGAGAACATGCTTAGTATGATGTTTTTGACATTAATTTGTTGGAAGACTCATTACTACAAGCTGTAAATTCCTGTCAAGGAGAATCTTCTTTAAAGGGGATTCTACCTGATCACAGGTCGGTCTTCACAGAACCGAAGGTTAAATCCAACCACCACATCGAATGAATGACAAAGCCATATTCGTTCTCCAACTTTATTGCTAACTGTTTTATTTCAGATTCATATAAAGATGGCGATGGTGGTTCCTGATTCCAGCAGAGACGTGTCAATCCACACTCCATGCTCACACTTCTAATTCATTACCAAAGACATCATGATAGTTGAAAGACCTACAACACCGCTTCTGCAACTCTGATGAAATCTATCATGATCCAGAAAAGTGTGAGCATGCGAGCCCAACGGTCACAACAAATCACATGGAGGCTTTATTACAATGGATGAGCTAAGAGATTTACGGTGGCTGATGATCTCAAAAAAGGCTCTAAGATCACAACCTCACATAATGACGATGTTGCAAGATGACGTGAAGACATATGATGGATGATAACTTCAAGGATACTCAAAGATCATCCGAGATAAAAGATCAGTCATCAAAAGGTTCACTACTGAAGGCACAAAGATCCTTGACATTGAAGAATCAAAGTCTACGAGCTATGAAGTCATGTTCAGAAGATAGAGTGCTAGAATTCAGATCAATATTTCCGGGGTGACCTCCCTTAGGGGGAGATTGTTAGGAATATAAATATTCAGTTGAAGACTCGGTCACCCCGAGAACTCATTAGCACTAAATAGCTCGTAGGATTAGTAATATTATTAGTAGTAGATTAGTTATTATAGATCTTGTGGAGTGGGTCGGGTCTTTACCCTCTGCCAGCTCGCTCCACAGCCCACTTGGGGCATAATATGTAATAGTATATATACCCCTCTCCACCTAGGGAGAGGGTTGGACCTTTTCTCACAAGCTAATATATCATACTTCACTTTCTCTCTCAAGGTTCCAACTCTTCTACTTCTCTCTCTAAACTTTCTTCTATTCGATTCATATTTGTGTACCATACATGTGTTTCTTTGATTGTGAATATTCTACATATTTGAACTAGTCATGGAGGTACCATGACCATGTCATAGAGGCACCTATGGCATGACACTATCTGTGGCGGTGAGATTAGTCCACAGCGTTCCCACTAATGCTATATAGCAACTATGGCCTCCATATTTATTATTATTATACTAACATATGTATGGACAGTCTCGAACTTGTATATGTATATCTGTTTTGCAGGGAGCGTATGGATGCATCCTAGGTACTTTGTTCAGTTCAGGTATTTAGTGAATGGATAGTGTATGCCATACACCCCATATCACATTTGGTACATCATGAGATGCATATCATGTGTACATTATATTATGCTTTGCTATGATTATGTTTATCTGATTTGGGTCTATTTATGTATCATGTTTAGACATTTTTGTTTAGGGCTCGTGGGCATTCCTTGTTATTTCTAAATTCCTATTCATTCATTTATTTCTCATGACGTATGATATATTGTTCAGCAGATTCCCTTGACTTCGTTTTGTATACCTATTCATATTCAGTTATTACTTTATTCATTCGTTTGCTTATTACCTTTCATTATTTATATATGTTCACTGAGCGTTAGCTAAGCCGCATTTTCTTTTCCCTGCGGCAGGTAATAAGCGGGATGCTGGGCATGAGTGATGAGAGTAGGAGCATTAGAAGACCTACCTTGCTTAGTTTCCCATTGTTGAACTTATGAATTATTAGACATATGTTTTGGATATTTTCCTTTGGTTTAGACATCGTTTGGATTTAGTACTTGGGAAGTCTTTGGTTTTCATGACTTTGGTATTTATTTAATAAATCTTTCGCTTGCGTTATTTATTATGTTCTGATGTGACACCATAATGTGGCATTTCGACCCTTTTCGGGTTGGGGTGTTACATAAATAGTTAAATAATGACCTCAAAATTGTGAATTGTTACAGTACCTAATCCTTAAAGGGAATCCTGTACCGGGATTCAGTTCGAGTTAAAAGTCGAAGTTGAGTTAGTGAAAAGGTGTGGATATTTCTGACGCATCTGGTCTTCTCTTTCTGAAGTGTATTCCGGTTCTCGTTGAGAGTTCCAACGAACTTTGACATTAGGAATACGGCTCTGCTTGAGCATTCAAGAGTCTGTGCGAGAAAGTTTGAATTTATGGTCATGACCAAAGCTCGAACCCGTAGTGGCTTAATCCATTCTTTTTGGCTCAGGGCGTCAGCTACTACGTTTGCTTTTCCCCAGTGATAACGAGTTTCGCAGTCGTAATCACTTAGCAGCTCTAGTCATCGACGCTGTCTTACGTTTAATTCCTTCTGATCAAGAATATGCTGAAGACTCTTGTGATTTGTAAATACAGTACACTTTGTATCGTATAAATACTGCCCCCAATTCTTGAGTGTAAAGACTATAATTCCTATTTCTAAGTTATGGGTCGTGTAGTTCGCTTCATGAGTCTTGAGTTATCGGGAGGCATAAGCTATAACCTTCTTCCTATGCATCAATACAACACCTAATCTTTAATGCGAAGGGTCATACTAAATTATAAAGTCTTTGGTTCCTTCTGGCAGGGTAAAAATGGGTGCACTACAAAGCTTCTGCTTTAATGGTTGTAAGGCTTCTTCTTTTTATGAACAACACCGGAGTTTCCTATGGTGATGAGCTTTGTCAAATAAACCCTTTATTCGAAAGTTCTTGTAGTTGATCGAATAATGTTCGCATGATACGTGAATAGTCATACCGATGATGACGTCAAATTTTTTCTAAGTTTGGTCGGTATTAAATCAGTATCGAACGGGTGGTCTACTAAATTAAGGGCGCAACCTCATAAATCATCATCAGTGCTAACTATTTCCTTTCAACTAATTTAACATCATACTTAGTGTCTAAAATGGTTGGTGTGATGAAATCCACTCTTTAGTTTGATGTATAGAATACGGTTGATATAAATATGG
This sequence comes from Artemisia tridentata subsp. tridentata, assembly GCA_021014915.2. Classification (NCBI taxonomy): domain Eukaryota; kingdom Viridiplantae; phylum Streptophyta; class Magnoliopsida; order Asterales; family Asteraceae; genus Artemisia; species Artemisia tridentata. The sequence goes on from CP139509.1 coordinate 423,048,627, forward strand.
TATGGTTGCGGTAAGAGTCTACTTAGTTTATGTGCTTACTAATACGTGTGCCTATGACATGAACTTGTTTATACGCACACTAAAATTTTCTTTTTAGGGATATAAGTGAAAGATCGTTTTTAACAAGATTTATAGATAACTACTCCATGCATAACATTATCTTTCCTGAATTAGACATAGGTGATCCGGCTATCTATAATCGAGGCTTAGTGATGCAATGCTCGGCTTAGTCGATTTAATTTTTTTATGGTCCTTAAAGTTAATTAGTATTAATCATACTGTTTATAAAATAGTATTCCAAATAGTTGATATTGTAGCGAAACAGTTTATATGATTATGTCAAAGTAGTTTATAGGAGAATGGCAAAAATGATTTTATGATAACAGAACAGTTTATGAGGTAGTAGCAATTCAGCGTATTAGTTTATAAAATAGTGGTAGAGTAGTTTGTAAGAAAGTAACAAATTGGTTTATGGAATGGTTACATACAACGTATAAGATAGTAGTAATTTAGGTTAGTAGTTTATAAGGTAATAGTAAAGTAATTCATATGAGAGTAGCAAATCGGTTTATAATATGGTAACAAAATAGTTTAAAAGTTAATAATAACACTGTTTACAAAATGGTAGCGAAATAGAAAGTGTAACGAACGAAAATTGTTACAACATGTTGATAATAAAAGTGATAGATAGTCATGATTTAAGTAAATCCCACAACTCGGGATAAACATAAACAAAATACAACGAAGTTCATGAAGAAGTACTAGTGTTATTCCCTTATGGGATACAACTTAATAGGGCCTAGGCTTAGGTCTTATTATGCAAGGTAGGAGAATTCATTCTCTAAACATCATCATTTCGTAACGTCTTTACTAGCTTTGGTGGGCTTTTCCTTCTTTATTTTGGTTCTTCAGTGCTGGACATTTATTCTTGTAGTGCCCTTTTACTCCACACCCAAAGCAGGCTACTAATGGTTGTAAGTTTCTTCCAGTAGTAAGGCCTTTTCCTCTACAGTCTTTAGTTTGGTGTCCCACCTTCTGAAAATTCCTGCACCTAACAGTGCAAGGGCTTGTGTGATGCAGCTTACATCGATTGCACAGTGGTTTGTTCCCAGCATAACCCCTCTTGTCATTTGGTCCAGCAGTACAAGTCCCAACCATTTCTTGCCTCTTGTTTTGTTGTTGGTCAGAATCTCCTCTATGATTACTTTCTCATTTCCTCTTGTTGTTGCTGTGGTTTTGGTTGTCGTTATTGATACTTCGAGCAATCCTAGTTCGCACAACTTGGTGTATTTCGTTATGTGCCATACGGATGGCTTCATGCATAGAAGCAGGCTTGGATAAGGCGACATTCTTTCGAATTTCCGGGGAGAGTCCCTGGATATACCTTTCGAGTTTCTTGTGCTCGAGTTCCGTCATAGCAGGGTATAGTAGTGCCAGCTTGTAAAAGTGAGTGTTGTACTTGATGACATCAACTCCTTTCATAGTCAATTCCCAAATTTCTTGTTCCATTTCCCGTAATTCGCTCTTCGAACAGTATTCTGCAATCATCATCTTTCTCAGTTCATCCCAAGGGGTTGAGTAGGCGATATCGACTCCTACCGACTGAACATATGCGTTCCACCATGTCAGGGCACGTCCCTGAAATGTACAAGTAGCAAATTTGACCCTGTTTTCCTCGGAGCAGTTTCCACATCGAAGTATTGATTCCACATCTTCAAACCATTTGCACATTCCTACCGTGCCTTCATTTCCACTGAAGGTGTGGGGCTTACAGTTCATAAAGTCCTTGTAAGAGCAACCATGGGTTGTGGGCTCCATTCTGACTGTATTTCCACTGACTTTGTAGGCAGCAATTGTCTCTGCAACTTGTTGGGCCATGAGTTGCTCTATATCAGTTTTGTTTCTCTTCTATGGCGGCATGGTTCTATCAATCATTACAAGTGTTCAACACAATGAGTATTTGATCAATGTAAAAGAACCATACACGATAATATAAACCACCATAACAACGTAGAATAACATTCCAAGATAGCAAAAGTCATCATAATACAAAGTAGATTAAACACTTTTTGCATCGTTTCACAAAATGTGAAGTACAAGTAAAAAAGATAGCATCGTTTCCACTAACTGAGACTCTCAGTTTAGTAATATAATGAACAGAAAGCTACATAAGAAATCTATTCTAGTGTGGACCATCTGGTGGTCTTGGCTGCCCTGCTAATCGCTGCTCTAGTGCGGCGATACGGTCCTCCATCTGGTGAAATAAAGTCAACAGGCTAGGTCCTCCCTCTGAATCTCGTATCAATCGGTTGTGCAAACCGATCATCACAAGCCCCATGTTCCGTAAGATACTACGGGTGTGTTGAAACCCATGCTGAATAGTCTCAACACCTAATCATAGCTCACTAACCTCGACCCTCAATGCCTCTCCCTGATCGGGTGGATAGCTATCCATGATACTCTGTATTCCAGTAACCCTAGCCTGAATCCCATCCAACTCCCTCCTGAGGTTGCTAACTCTGCCATCAGTGGCAGTCACTTGCTCCTGTAGGTGTACAATGGCAGTACTGTTCAAACCTAAATCCTGTGCCATCCGCCTTATATCTCGGCGAACATCTCGTGCCCATGCACGGATCTCCTCATAGTGGAGTATCATGAATCCCAAGTCTCTCTCAATTTCCTCTCGTACCCCCAAGTCTCCAACTCGGGCACGGTCAAACTCCTCTACCCTCCTCAGCAAGTAGAGAATCTCCTGGTCATGAAGCTCTAATCTGTCAGTCACTCTGGTAGGAGGGCATACTATAGAAGGTGGTTCGCTAGGAACAGCTGTGGAAGTACCTCCAACCTCGAATGTACTTTGGAAACGGCTACTCTGATGGTGAATAATTGGCGTAATAGCTGGAGTGGAAGCTCTAGTCATCTTGTTCGAATCAAAGTCGTCCGAATCTAAGTCTCGGGTCAAGGGTGCATATACAAAGCAATACCTCTTACGAGGTGGCATTAGTCTGTCTCTGGCTAGAGAGGCCAGTAGGTCTGGAGAAAGGGCTATGGGCTTCCTAACACTAATCCGGGCTGAGCGGAAAGGAACAGTGTCTTGGCAGTCGGGTAGTATAAGCGGGGGTAGGTGGTAATGAGCAGGGGGTAAGGGTAAATGTGATATAAGAGATCTGTCAACTGGTGTATATGATACTCGTGTAGGTGATCTAGTGGATGGAGTAGGTGATACAGGTGCATGCTCAGGTATCTCTGGTAAGGGATTGGGTATGTGAACTGGGGAAGCTGGTACTGACATAATGCCCTGCAATTGGCATATGAGGTCAAAATTAGTAAAATTTTTATATAAATATTCTTTTATATAAAGAAATAGTGATCGAAAGTAAATCAAGTATATATACACTTATATAAACAAGTGTAATAGTGTACAGAATAAATGTTCGAAAAGTGTAAGCACACGGTAAGGGATCGGGTATGTGAACCGGGGAAGCTGGTACTGACATAATGCCCTGCAATTGGCATATGAGGTCAAAATTAGTAAAAAGTTTATATAAATATTCTTTTATATAAAGAAATAGTGATCGAAAGTAAATCAAGTATATATACACTTATATAAACAAGTGTAATAGTGTACAGAATAAATGTTCGAAAAGTGTAAGCACACGGAGAGTGTAAGGCAATGCAAAGTAAAGTAGTTAAAATATAAAAAGCGGTTATAGTCTAGGTCTAAAAATGCGACCTGGTTCTCTATAACCATGGCTCTGGTACCAATCTGTAACACCCCCAAAATATCGCAGCGGAATGTAATATCATTGGGGTGCTACTTATTAGTACAACAGTCATAATCATAGAAAACGACTCTAAATGAGACGTTTTTAAAAGTTTATCATTCGATCGTAATAAAACATCAGAGTTATAAGAGGTCCCAAATAGTTTTAATTTGCATAACACGTAAACATAAAAGTTTATAAAGGTTTATCGAATGATAATATTATGCAAGCCATCAAAACATTCTCCGTGCGACTTCGTGCTTGCCAAAAACCTTAAGACCTGAGATAAAACATGCTAAAAGTCAACACAAAGATTGAGTAAAATTCGCAGGTTTATAAATAATTAATGGACCACAAGATTTCAGAGTTTAAAGCAATAATTCAACGAATACGATTATGGGTAAATAGTAAGTATTGCACTAAGCTCACGAACTCAAACGTTAACTAATATCATAGAATGATATTAATAATGCCCTAAAAGGTAATTTGTCATATTACCTAATTTCTCAATATTATGTGTCCGTTTGACCTACAGTTATCAAGTGAGCGCTACTCACCCGGACAGGCTCGTCAAGCCCAATATGCATATTCATAATATTAGCGTTAACTCAGTATGTAATTAATGGTTCATGATGTTAGGGACTTATTTCTGGCAACAAAGGTACCTAGGCAATAATACTTTCTGGTAAGCATACAGTTTAAAACACTTGTGTCCAAATTGTAAAATAGCATGTATCTCCCCCAATGGGTTTATAAACAGTTTAAAGAGTTAAAGTGGGGCTATGAACTCACCGTCAACAAAAGTGAATAGCAAGATGTAAATAAAGTGACGGGTAAACCGAGAAGTCCTACGAGCAACCTAAAAATAGTATGTTGCGTCTTAGGCTTTTAAAATAATAGAGTATGAATGCAAGAAAGTTTTAAATAATTATTATATCAATCATGCAATTGTACATAGAGTTTTTAAGGTTTATAAAGTGATAGGGACTAAAATTGACAAGTTAGGAAAGTGTTACGAGCCTTAATATATAAGTTGTCCGAGGTTCGGGTTTTATGATATTTTATAGTCCAAAAATCCTATTGTGTCGATATGTGGTTAGATTGTCCAAAAATGAGTTATCAGGTTTATTCCTGAAAGTGGGTACTACCACTTCGGGTTAGTGTAAAATAAATTAATAAGTGTTTGTAGAAGTTTATGATTTTAAAATTTTTAAGTTACAAAATAATTATAATAGTTTTTATCATTCATAATTGGTATAGATGTTATAAAAATATTTTTGACCATTTTTATGTAAACTTTAACAAGTTATAAGATTTTTAAGTTAGGTGCGGGTTTTGATAAAAAGTCGGTATTTAATATTAAAAATTTCGTTTCTCCTAAACCGTAAGGAGTTATACTTCAAATTTTATATTTTCGAAAAGGTATTTAAGTGTACTAATCAGATTTGTGGGTCCCACTGCTCTAAAAATTATATAGCTTAAGTGAAATTACCATTTTACCCTAATATGTCAAGTCTGATCGGGACAGCACCTAACAGTCCCACCGTTTTTGCGATAAGTTGAGTTCCGTAACTCCTTTTCATGCGGGGTTTTTGGCCACGTTCAAGTTAATATGTTACCTACAACTTTTATGTTTTGTGCAACAGAGGGTTCAATACAAATTTTTAGACTTTTTAGCCATTCAAATCTGGTGTGCGTTTTCCGATGACCTTTGCCGTTTATTTTCTAATTAATTCATCGAGTATCGTCTCACGACCCTCCACCCGGAAAATCGAAGCTAATAGATAGATCTACAGGCCTATATTTTTATGTAAGTCTCAAAGTGTACTGATTAAGTGCAGTAATTACAAAAACAATCCCTAGTCTAAATGGTCTTTGCAAACTTAGTCCCAATCATAGTTTTAGGTATTTTAAGCTATGTAGAATGCATAAATTAATACAACAAGCATATGAAACATGAAAAATACATGAAATGAAATATAGATCAGTAGTGAAATGGAAATTGCTGTGTGGTTTCTTACAAGGATGAAGTGAAAAACACAAGGAATCAAAGACAAGAACTCTAGATTGCAACCACCACAACAACCCAAGCTTCCAAATTTTGTCACAAGTTTTGTGAACACCAGATCAAGACACTAAAACTCTTGCAAAAACTTCTATAAAACACTTGATAACTTCTTAAATATAGCTCTTGGATGGATGAAATTTGATCAAGGACAATCAATGGAACCTAGATCTTCATTTCTTGTATAAATTTTTGGTTAAAAATCAAAGTATGGAGGGTGTTTTTGTGCTAAATCCCACGACAACAATGAGGAAGAGAGGAAGAAAAGTGGTATAAGGTTTAGTGGTTTTGTAGAAATGGTATTAGGAGATAATGGGGAACAATGTAGGAAGAAAATTTACAAGTGTCAAGAGACACATTGCAAAAATCGACCACCTCATGAGGAGGCGGTGTGATTTTGTTAATTTTTGTGTTATTTTGTTTAAGAGGTACCGTTTAGTGTATAGTTTGATCCCGGTAATTGCAAACGTGATGTTTTTAAGATGCGAAACTTAAAACTGGGTAACGTAAAAATATAAAACTTACAAAAATGTTAAAACTTGACAACAAAACCTAATTTTTATATTTTGGGTGATCCTTGAGCTTGTTTGATGATTACTTGATGTTTAAAAATTGAAAACGCGCAAAACGTAAAATGTGCAAAGTTTAAATAAAAATGCAAAATTAAAAATGGGATATTTAAATTGTGATTGTAAGAAACCAAAATGCATAAAAATAGTTATATTGTATATTGTCATGTGTCGGTTTAAGTTAAATGTACGTTTAACGACGTACACGGAATAACCTGTCTAGTTACTCGCTAGAGTAAATTTTCTTAAAAATAAAAATAATAAGTAAATTAAATAGTTAAATAATGACCTCAAAATTGTGAATTCTTACAATATAGTTCTTGTAAACTTTATTTCTAGATTTTGTTAGTTGATCTATTGTACTTAAAGACTCAATATGATGAATATTATTTGTAGTTAGTGGGTTGGTGAGATTTATTGGATAATGGTGTATGTTAGTTATTTTCGTATGATGTTTCGAAGATGGCTACTGTTTGTATTTGGCTATTTGGAATTTAGTTTTGTTGGGAACATGAGCTTTGTTATTTTATTGTTTGATTTGGATTTGTAATTGGTACTGATATTGGTACTCAGTATGGTATCGTTGCATTGGTGTTGGTGATGGTCATGTTATAATCTTAACTAATTCGACTAAGTCTTGAGTAGTTATGTGTAGTATCTCGACATCAACAACATGTATTGATTCTGGTTCCGCATCTGGTTTTGCATCTGTCTGATTCCACATGATTCTGGTTATGTATGGTTCTGCATTTGTCTGATTTTGCCTGATTTTGTCTGGTTCTACATCTGATTCCCCCTGGTTCCGCATTTGATTATGTGTATGGTTCTGTTATGTCCGCATCTGTCTGAATCTGCTCTTTATCTGCTTATGTTTGCATATGTCTGCCTGAATCTGCTCTTCATCTACTTCTGTCTGCATCTGCCTGTCTGAATCTACTATGGCTCTTCTCCGTATTTGTGTGACTCTACTCTAGTTCTACATCTGCACATGTCTGCCAATCCTACTCTTTTCCCTCTACCTGATTATATGCTTTACATCTGCCTGATTTTGCTCTATATTTGGTTCTGTCTGTTCTAATCTTGTTCATCTCCGTACTTGTGTTGCTCTACTCTGATTCGGCATTTGGGTTTGGTTTTGTGTCGACTTTGATTCGTCTGTTTCAGACTTGATTGATTTTGCAGTGTTGCTAGTATGAAGTTTGAATTGCATCAGATTGAGACTTCGTCTACAATTGAATTTGAGCTATGGGACACTCCGAAGCTACTGTTTAGTTTTTAGTTTTAGTTTATTTTGTGTGACAAACTCCCAATGTTCATCACTGCGGCATTGTGAGTTTGAGGGGGATATTAGCTAATAAGGCCTATTGGCCCGACCCGTTGGTTTAGGCCTATTTAAATAATTAGAGTTTGTATGTGTCTTTTCTTATTTATTGTCATTGTGTTGTAATAGTTTAGTTGAATCTTATCAATATAATATTTTTAGTATTCCCTCTTATTTTTATATCCATAATTCTATTGATTTATCGAGGTAAACCTTGATGAAATATTTTGTATGTTTACACGGTGGTGTAAATCAGGCAAATATTCGTGGGGATGACAATAATAAAAATTATGAGAATGTTGATGGGGATGATGGTGTACTGAATTTCTTTGATCTTATTTAGTAGTTATAAATTTCTAAAGACATACAAGCGGAGGATGATCTAAGTCATTATTATGACTATCATCATCCAATTATATTGCTTGGTTGATTAAGTTACACATTGAGTCATAGTAATGACTCTTAGCGTTATATCTAGCATTGTGGTAAACAAACATTCTTTCTTATTAAGATTGTAGAATTCATGATTGATTTGAATACAATTAATTGAGAGTCGTGTCTTACCTTATTACTGTTACACAAATAATAAAAAAGTTTACATGAAGTTATCTGGAAAGTATTTGGGGTGTTTAGTAGTTGATTTTTTATAGAAGTTTCTTTGGAGTTGGTGAAGCCTTGGTTTTTGGACTTTTAGTTACCATGTTTAGCGAATGAGGCGCGATCACTTTACTTTGTTATTTTTGTATCGTTATAGTTAAAAAAAATGTAGCCTATTTCATTTAGTTTATCCTTATCTTGTGGTGACCTAATTATTGAAGATGATCTTCTAATCGGCTTCATGTCTCAATTGGTGGTTATAATCATCATATGCTGACAAATGTTAGATGTCATGTAAAGAATGTCATGCATGTAGTATTTAATCTTTTGTTAATGGTATTATCATAGTTTCGGGGTATTGGGTATATTGTTTTTGGTTGAGTGTAACTGTCTCAACAAAACACATAGATAAAATATGATCTTTTGTGGTGGAAAACATGGTTTGCAGTAAGTTCTCCTAATAGAATTCCCGAATGGATGCTTGTTGATGGAGACTGTATAGTAGTTTGGATGTTGTATTAGAGTATCGCAAATGAATAGTTGAAAATGCGAAAATGACTTGGAGAATGGTTGACCTAAGGGTTAATAATGACTTGGTTGAGCAATGGGTTGATACTGCTCGACCAATTCCTTAACCTATTAAGATTTTTGTTGTGTAAGTAAAATAGGTTAGAGATTGAACTGAAAAGTCTATTAGCATTAGAGATATAAGTTGAAAAATTGGTTAATAATTTTTAAAAGCTTCTTTGCATTGAAAGTGCTTTTTTTTAAAGGCAACATATATTAATAAAATAGTAAGATGCTAAAGTTACACGACACGAACATAATACATCGACCAGACTAAATCCAAACTCACTACGACCTACAAAGGTTATCACAAAGTGGATATCATACTTACTAAGATATAACTCATACATACCAAACCCACCAAAACGTAACAACACATAAAGGAAAACACATGGTATAAAGCATGACACGGATTGACAACCGACCACAAACATTGACCTCACATGTAAAACATAACCCCACACCATATCCTCTAATCACACAGTTCCGAACATACAATCTAACCAAGTGGTGGCATTGCGAATAGTGGCGATAGTAGAATGAAGAAAATAACCCAACAAGTATGAACACCACCTAATGAAAACCCCCCAAACCTCAACCTGAATCTCACCATCTCACAACCTCAAAAGCGACCTTTCCTTTTCACGGCTTTACAATCTTCACCATCCGACAGCTGAATACCTCATAAAACTTACCATATCCACACTTAAACCATCTTACAACCTCACTATATCCACGACGTGAACCACCACACGACCTCATACTATCATTGACTTGAATCAACACATAACCTCAACATCTAACGACCTCAAGACTCACGACCTCACCATCTCCCCATCATCTCGCCCTCTGAACCATCTCACCGATGAGCCGAACCACCTCACAACCTCAAATACCTTAGAACCTCAACACCTCACGACCCTAAATACATCAGAACCTCAACATCTCACGACCCGAAATACCTCACAGCCTCAACATCTCACGACCCGAAATACCTCCCAACCTCACTATCTCCAAGACCAAAACACCTCACACTCCCACACAACTCACTATTTCCATGACACCTCACGAACTCACTATTTCCGTGACCTGAACACCTCACATACTCGCCATCTTCATGACCTGAACTCCTCACATACTCACCCTCTCCGCGACCACATCGAACTCACGGCCACACCACTTGATAACCCGATCCACCTCACTAGCACACTATCTCCACAGAACGAACCATTTTCACGACCTCACAGCCTCCATAGCCTGAACCAGTTAACAAAAAAAAAAAAAAATAATAATAATAAAAAAAAAATAAATAAATAAAATCTTCAACAACCTAAACCATCATCACAACCCGAACGATCTTCACACCCTGAAACGTTCACCACTTTACCATCTCACGATTTGAACCACCTCACAACCATACGAAGTTATTCTACTTTGCGCAAGAAGCGACATGACCAAAAAACTTGCCTAACATTTATGCAACCTGATTTATGAGAGAAAGAAAATACAAAATAAATTATGTACAGAGAAGAGTGAAAGGAAGGAACCTCCGGACCGCCGGCCGAAGCCGACGGCCGGAGAAGGAGGCGGCGGCTGTCTTTAGATCTAGGGGTTTTTTTTTTGGCTCCATGGGTTTATACCCCGTTAAAATAGGATCTGTACCCCATTAACTTTCACTAATCTACCTAATGATTGTATTCTTTTTCATTCCCAAAACACAAATAATTATAACATCTCATTTATTACAATTTAAACCTAAAACCATCTTTTTTGTTATTTCACCGTATTTTGCATTAATTATAATTAATGTTCCGTTATTTGCTTCCTATTTTTATTTTTATATTTTTATAATGACAATTTTAGGGTAAAAGTCATATATTAACAACGTACTTTCGAAATTTTGTCGACTTGAAACGTTTTATTTTTAACATGAAAACCCATGTACTTCTAAATTTTGTCCCGACTTGAAACACATTATATACTTTTAGTATATAATGTGGCAACATTAGTCCATTTAGGCAACGAATGTTTGCAACGTTATTCCTTTATACTAACGGTCGTTTTTAATTAACTAAAAGTTTGATTTTCTTCAAAAAAAAAAAATCTTTTTTAATTACTTTTAAAATTTATACAAGTTTTTATACACACATTTTAATACAAGTTTTATAGGCATTTTTATACAAGTTTTTATACATGTTTTTATACACGTTTTTATACACACATTTTAATATACTTTTTTATACATTTTTTTATTCAAATTTTTATACACACATTTTAATATATGTTTTTATACACGTTGTTAAAACGTGTATAAAAACTATATATAAAAATGTCTGTATAAAAACGTGTTGTGTCATTTGTCAATTTTTAAAGTGTTGGATGTTGTTGATTCGGTCTGTAAATGAATGAATGAGTGACAAAAATGCAGCCATGTTTTGTAGTTGTTACGGTTTCTAACCCAGGTAACCAGTAACATTTTAGATTAGAACAACTGTTGTGCGAGTTAGTTATTTGGGGTTGTGCACTTTATAAACTTTCAATAAGGTAATTTACAATTTTTTTTTTTTGAACGAAGGTAATTTACAATATAAAAATACACTATTCTTGTTAAATGGACTTTTTTTTGTCCATTTATTGCTACAAACAAATAATAGTAGCAACAGTTCTCCATGTACGAAATTTGAAAATGAAATATTATCATAACAAATAGTACCTATCAACATAACAAGATTAAATAGTAATTAGTAATTAGTTAAGTAATTAATTAGGGTGGTTAGATATTGAATCTTTAGTGTTTTCAATGTTGGTCAAAAAGTTGGTTGAAAAACATGCTCACAAAATTTGAGGTGAAAAAAATAGGTAAAAAGCTAGTCAAATGGGGTATAAACCATATGACCCTTTTTTTTGGGAGAGACTTTGTTAGAGAGAGAAAGTTGTGGCTCTCTTTAACACATTGAAAGTGCTTTTAGTTTAGCTTTAATCCGATTGTATTATGTGTTTTTCTTAAATGTTGTTGTTAGTGATTCTATTGCATTACGATTGTTAAAGAAATTCATGATAATTTTTTACAGAAAAAAAACATTAATATGTACTAGCTCAAAAAAGAATAACAAAGTTATTATTGTAAAAATAAAATATGCCGTGTTTATAAGCTTAGGGTTCCTTTGGTTTGTAGGTGGGTTTAGGATTATGATTTTGATTTGGATTAGGATTTAGACTTGAATTATGATTTAGATTTGAATTTGAATTAAATGTAAGAGAGAGAAAAATATTTAAAATTATTTTATATTTAAAATATGATTTATAAATTATTTATATAAAAGTTTAGATGAGAGAGAAAAAAAGAAAATAATGTGGGTTCTACTCTTTGTGCATAAAACCTACCATACCACCTTATTTTACTAAACACCTTGATATTTGTCATTGAGTCCAAACCTAAATTATACCGAACAATTAAAAATGAGGTAGGGTCCATTTTTCTAACCCAAACCCAAGATAAACCCACAAACCAACGGGACCCTTAAAAACTATCTAAACAAAACCATTAGCCTTGACAAACATCCAATCAAAAACTTCCGTCTCGGTCTGCGTTTTCTATGAAGTTAGTTTTAACTTATAATGATCTTTTAAGCCCATAAACATGTGTTAAAATTTGAACACCAAAACATTAATCTCAACGCCGGTCAAGTTCTATAGCTCTTGACTTTTGAGTACTTTCATAAGCCCATCAAGATCTGTCTTCTGTCACTAGTAAAATTTTCTAGATTAACCAAACACCCCAACATTAATCTCAACTTCCATCTCTTGCAGAAACCCTCTTCTCACTCTCCACTTGATCATCATGGCCGATGATTCAACCGACACCACAAAAATCACCATACGAATCCTATGCCCAAAACAACTTCAAATCCCAAAACCCCAATCATCAAACATACAATGGCTAATCGGTTCCCCTTTTTTACCTTCTTTAACTATCATCTCAACCGTCACATGCATTCACACCGATTTCTCTAAAGAATCAGGTCTCATTCTACATTTTTTTTTTTTTTTTTTTTTTAACTATTTCGTATTAATATGACCATTAATTTATACCTCTCGCCTAGATGGCTAGATTAACTCGAATCGTGTGCAATTACAACTAAATGTAACTTACTTTCACATTTTTGTTATTGTATTTTAAAAAAACAATATGTTTTTTTCTCCGTTGTATGTAACATACTTTTAGTTTTATACTATTGCGTATCGTGTGTAAGTAACTTCTACAGCGGGTGGTATAAGTTTTTGATGACGTGGCGGTGCCACGTCACCATTTTACCTGCTGTAGAAGGTTACTCACGTACGATACATAATGGTATAAAACTAAATGTATGTTACATACAATAGAAAAAAAAGCATATTGTTTTTTTTTTTATTTTTTATATATATATATATATATATATATATATATATATATATACAATAGAACAGTTTCTGTTTGTATTTGTTTGGTTTGAGTTGGATTATTTATGGGCAGATGAAATACGGGCGTTGTTGCCTAAGGGATTTGAGGTGATCGGAGCTTTGGTTGTTGGTACGGCAAATGCGAATGTTGAAGGGTCTGCTCGAGATGCTATAGATGCCTCGGGTAAATTGAGGAAGGCGCTTTGTCAATTGGAGAGTTGTAGTTTAGTTGGAGGTGTATTGGATCTGAGTTCTGGAGAGATACGGTTTTTTGTGTTGAACTCTGTGGTTGAGCCGGTGAGTTCAATTGTGTATGAAGATGAACCTGAGAAGTATGTGTGGGAAAGAGGTTGTGTATTGTACTGTGAGCTTCCAATTAAGTTGCCAGTGTATTACAAGGATTCTAAAGGTATGTTGTCTTTTGTTTAATTTCTATGAGGTTGAAGTCGGTATCTTATATCTTGTGGAATTCCTAGGCATTTATGTCATTCCTTAGAAGCTGATTATTGCTTAGCTACTAGATGATGATAGTCACATAACTTTAAAATCGTTTGTTAGTCACACATTGCGTTCTTGTTAGCATGTAAAATTGGGGTGATTCGTGAAACACCTGGTTGGTGAAGGTCAAATAATGCATATACAGTACTTGATCCTTTTTCTAATACATTGATGAGCCTTCTATTGCTATGTTGCTGATCATGTCTGAGGTGGATATTGCTATATTATTCGGTATTGTATTAGTAATCTAATCCCCCATACCCAGCTTTGGTGGATTTGGGTATTGTTGTTGTTGTATTAGTAACTATGCACTTCAGTGGTTCATACATGGGTAAGTTACGGATTGAGTGATTCACACATCACGTATTCAGAACACATTATTTGGTTTCGTGACTTTGAGTATGAGATACTTTGTTATCCCATACAAGGTTTAAAAGTATGGAAACGAGTTTCGAGGCATTTTCCCTCCGCCTCAAGAGGCGTAAGCCTCGAGGCGGACCGAGGCGTAAAGTCGAGGCGGAATTAAAAAATATATATAGAAATTATATGTCTTATAAAATCAGCATAATAAATGTATTCATAAGATCAGCATAATAAATGTAGATAATTTTGGTGTCTGCTTCTAAGACCAGAATATGTTCTAAGACCAGAATATGTCTTATAAAATCAACATAATAAATGTATTCATAAGATCAGCTCAGCATACCAGAAATCCAGAATATGTTCTAAGACCAGAATATGTCTTATAAAATCAGCATAACTCAATCAAATAACATAACGTGAATCATCTTCCAACTCCTCATTCTCATCCGCACGATAATCTTCATTGAACAACTCGTCTTCGGATTCCTCATCAATCAGATTTACTTCAACATTTTTTCTCTTCCTAGATGCTCCACTCTAATGTCATCTTCATCGTCATCTGGGTCGGCTATCCACTCATCGTCCGACATCACATTTTCAACAACTAGGGGATCATCATCTTCTTTTAGATTGGTCTTCTTCAAGAATTTTTGCTTTAACTTCCTATTATACATGATATAGACCAAATCATTCATCCTCTCGGTGTTCAACCGATTGCGCCTCTTTGTATGCACTTGATTGAACGTACTCCAATTACGTTCACAAGCCGAGGCGGAACACGTGAGACCTAAAACCTTGATTGCAAATGCTTTGAGTTCCGGGGTCTCATCTCCATATTCACCCCACCATTTAACTATACATGCAAGATGTTTATTAAAAATCAGTAAATAAATAGCAAATGTAACAATCAGAATCAGTAAGTAAATATCAGTAAATAAATAGCAAATGTAACAATCAGTAAGTAAATAATTAGCGGATGTTTAGTAAAAATTTACCTGGTGGACGTGTCTTGTATGTCGCCAATGATCCCCTATATCCAAACAATCCCTTTTTCTCTTTGTAGTCGATAAGTTGCTCTTCAATTTTCATATACACACTCGCATCCTTGACGAGTCTATCCATCACATCATACAAACCTCTCTTGATCTCGGGATGTTGAGAAACATCAGGACTCCATCGATATTGTGGATTCAAATAATAGGCAGCCGCATGCAAATCACGATGCATTTGATTTTCCCATTTTTCATCAATGATGTCCCATATCTCTTTATAAGAAGCCTCATTGTCATTCAAGTTTTTTGCAATTTTTTCTTTGCACGTATCCATGGCTCCATAAATAAACCCCATCGCCGGTGTTTGCTCCCCATCAACTATCCTTAGAACCTCAACAAGTGGCATTGTGGTTTTCATAGCATAAACCACACCGGGCCAAAAATATCGTTCATCCATGATTATCTTCTTTATTGCTTTACCATCGGCATTCTTAGCCCAAGCACATGTCCCCCATTCATTTGAAACAAACATTTGTTGTAAAGTATCCTTCGATTCATAAACACTTTGTAGGGTCAAAAATGCCGTGGCAAATCTTGTAGCGGCAGGACGAAGAAGATCTTTCTTTAGATACTTGCGAGCTAAACTCAACACCCATTGATGATTATAAATAAAATTGCTCACTTTTTTTGCTTTAAGCAAAGCATTCTTGTGTTGTGGCAATTCCCCGATTTTTTCAAGCATCAAATCGATGCAATGAGCGGCACATGGGGTCCAATACAAGCTCTTTCTTTTGTCCATTAACAATGCACCAGCGGCTTTGTATGCACTTGCATTATCAGTCACCACTTGAACCACAATATCTTCACCAATTTCTTCAATAACATCATCCAGCAACTCAAAAAGCTTGTTAGCATTCTTTACACAAGCTGATGCATCAACTGTTTTTAAAAAAACAGTACCATATTGATTGTTGATCAAAAAGTTGATCAAACTCCGGTTTCTCATGTCGGTCCAACCATCTGATAAAAGAGAAACCCCGGTTGCCTTCCATGTTGCTTTAATATCATCCACCATCAAAGTAGTTGTTTTAACTTCTTCTTTAAGGATCCAAGTCCTTAACTCATGCATCGTTGGGGCCTTCAATCCCCTTCCAAAATTCCCAACCGAACGTAACATACTAGCAAATGAAGGACTAGTAGCTACATTAAATGGAATTCCATTCTCGTAAAAGAATCTACCGATATCCAAGCAAACTTGGTTTCGGTGTTCTTTAGCACTCACCGGTGTCATTTTTTCGGTTCCTTCTTCGCCATCTTTTGAACTCCCCGCAAGCCGGTCTATCATCCGATCCATTGGTCCTCTAACACCCCTATCGGTATTACTATAGTAAGCTCCACTTCCCACACTCTCTTCAAAGTTGCGTTGGGCAGAAAATTTCCTTTCTTGAAAAGACTTCAAGTACTGTTTTATTTCATCCTTGACTTCCTTGGGCACTTGCAGACAAGGCGTTACATCTTTATGTGTACCCGCAAGATGATCTTTCATTCTCTTCACCCCTCTTTTAATTATTTTGCTACAAAAGTTGCATTTTATATACTTGTATCCTTTTTCCCCCCTTCTGCAGGCACTTGCTCTTCTGTCCCATACTTCCACGCAGGATCATTCCTTGCATTTTTGCTAGACATCTTCAAAAAGAAACTGCATTGGAACAGTCAAAAGTCAAAAACAACATTATAATCATCAAGTTTGCTTGGAACAGTCAAAAGTCAAAAGCCAAAACAACAATATATCCAAAGCATATCCAGTTTGTTTACATCTTGAAAGATCCAAAGCATTCATAGTTTCATACCACTAAATATATCTAAAGCATCATGTAATTTCAGTTTGATTACATCTTAAATATACCCAAAGCATTCATACCACTAAATAAATCTAAATATCTAAATAATCTAATAATCATTCATACTTAAATATCAGTGTGCAGATGAAGTGATTAAACCAGAAAAAAAAGTTCGAACAAGAACAAGAGAAACATACCTGATTTGGATGGAGTTGACTGCTTTGGATGGATGGAGTTGACTGACTTGGATGGAGTTGACTGATTTGGATGTGCAGATTGAAGATGATATTATTAATTGGATTTTGGATTGGATGTATAATGTATTAATTGGATTATTAATTGGAATAGATCTATTAATTGAATTATTAATTGGTTGTATTGAGTGGAATAGTAGTTAATTGAATTATTAATTGGATGTGTTGACTGTTGACTGGAATAGTACAATGTATTTGGCTCCAATTTTTGTCCGCCATAAGTAAATTGGCTCCAATTTTCCCTCCAATTCAAGAGACAAGCCAAAAAAACGAATAATACGCCTCGTACCCGCCTCTCCGCCTCGCCACCGCCTCACCCAATCGAGGCGTACGTTCCAAGTAAACCACCAGAGGCGCCGCCTCATATACGATTTCCGGCCGAATCGCCTCGAGGCGCCGCCTCACAACGTTTTTTTAAACCATGATCCCATAATCTCTTGTATCTTCTCGAATTAGATTGGAACTTACTGCCATTTGGAGCTTGATTTTAGGAACCATATGGATTTTTGATGCCTAATTGTTGTCACCCTTTATCACATATAGCATTCACATAGATGACACATATAGTTGCGTTTGTTTCTTCGTTGGAGAAATACCATGTAATCGTATGACTCATATGAGTGTGTTGTTACTTTTTGTGCGGAAAGATACCAAGTAATTATGTTCACTATCGATCAGTGAACTATGCATAAAGGTTCATTTGTGCCACCAAACTACAAAACATCAAATGAGATCAAACCACTATGCAATTAGGTTTATCTGCACCAAATACGGCCAAAAGTACGTCCGATAATGGTAAAAATTCACTTTACACCTAGAAGTAGAATTTCTAGAAAGTCTATCTTGAAGTTCAAGAGCTTGTCTGTTAACCTTTATAAAAAACCTGCATAGTAGAGCTCCCCATCCACCGGGCAGGTTTGTTGAAGCCTACTATCGTTCGTTCTTCTTCCTATAATTCTACGCTTTTGTATTTATTTTTTGTCCACCTAAATTATGAAGCAAAGTACTTGAAATATACGCTATTTACATTTTTTTACCACTAAACGATTATAAAGGGCTATTTTTTGCTATCAGATTGATATAAACAACCATAACAACGTAGAATAACCTTTCAAAATAGCAAAAGCTATCATAATACAAAGTAGATTTAACACTTTCTGCATTGTTCCACAAACTATGAAATACAAGTACAAAAGACAACATCATTTCCACTAACTGAGACTCACAGTTTAGTAATACAATAATCAGAAAGCTTCATAAGAAAGCTAGTCTAGTGTAGACCATCGGATGGTCCTGGCTGTCCCGCTGATCTCTGCTCCAGTACAGCGATACGCTCCTCCATATGATGAAAAATAAGGTCACTAGGCTAGGTCCTCCATCTGAATCCCGTATCAACCTGTTATGTAAACCAATAACCAGAAGCCCAATGTTCCGTAGCGTACTACGGATGCGCTGTAGTCCCTCCTGAATAGTCATCTCACCCGATCGTAGCTCACCAACCTCAACCCTCAATGCCTCGACCTGATCGCGTGGATAGCTATTCACGATACCCTGAATACTAGTAATCCGCCCCTGAATCTCATCTAACTCTCTCCGAATATCACTAACTCTGCCATTAGTGGCAGTCTCCTTTCCCTGTAGGTCTACAATAGCAGCACCATCAAGACCCAAATCCTCTGCCATCCGTCCCATATCTCGGCGCACATCCCGTGCCCAAGCACAAATCTCGTCGTAGCGCAGAAATCTCATGTCTCTCGCAATCACCTCTCGTGCTGACAAGTCCTCATCTCGAGCATTATCATGATCATCTGCTCTCCTCCATAGATACCCAATCTCCATAGATACCCAATCTCATGATGCTGTATCTCCAATCGGTTGGTTACTCTGGTAAAGGGGCGTACCACAGCAGGGGGCATGCAAGGTGCAAGTGTAGATGGGCCTCCAACCTCGAAAGTACTCTGAACTCGATCACTATGTGGAGGTGGTAACAATAGTGCCTGATGATCAACAACTGGTGTAACAGTAGGATTAGTGGCTCTAACCGTGGTGTTTGATGAAGAGTCATCCGAGTCTTGATCGGTAGTCAAAGATGCGTGCAGGAAACATAACCTCTTACGAGGTGGCAAAACTCTCTCTCGGGCTATGGAAGCCTGAAGGTCAGGGGAGAGGGCTCTGGGCATCCTAACACTGATCCGAGCGGTACGGGAAGGAACAGTGCTACTGGGGTTAGGGAGTACAAGTGGGGGTAAGTGGTAATGAGCAAGGGTGCAGGTAAGGAAAATGGTGGTGTGGGCGATCTAGTGGATGGGGTGGGTGAAGTAGGAGTCTCAGGTGTAGGTGCTCTATCAAGTGAAGTAGCTCTCTGTGGTGTAGGGGGAGCCATCAACCACACCTCAACATCCTCATCCAACTAATCATCATCCATGTCCTCGTCCATATCCTCCTGAGGGTCTTCCTCAGGATCCTCATCCATATCTTCTTCCGGGTCTTCCTGAGGGTCTTCCTCAGGGTCTTTGTTCGGGAAGTCGAAAACATGGTTATGACCTGTGAGGATTGGGTAGACATTAGGCTTCCTTCTGCTTTAACCGTTTCCTTTCATATTTTGATCTTAACATCTAATTTTGTCTTCACTGATTCGTTTATTGATCATTTAGATGGTGAACACTCTGTGGTACTACCTCATCTGGAGGTGATTCGGATTTGCAGCTATATCACTAATGAGATTCGTCAGAACCCTTAGGAGACTAATGGCGGTGATGCTCCGCCCACTATGCACATTTGGCTAGAGAGGTTTGGGAAGCAGAAACCCATATCATTTAGCTCTGCCAGCACTCCAGTTGATGCTGAAAACTGGATTGCACATGTTGAGAAGATTTTCGAAGTGTTGGGCTGTGCTGATGAGTTCAAGGCTAGGCTGGCTAGCTACAAGTTGGAAGGGGATGCCCTTAGCTGGTGGAAGGCATTCAAGCAGGCTAAGGGAGGCGATGCTTTTGTGGCTACTATGACATGGAAGGAATTCCGTGATACCTTCTTTCTGCAGTATTTTCCTAGATTAGAACAGCAAAAGTACGAGAGGGAATATCACACTATCCGTCAGATGGAGAGTGAAACTACTGGAGAGTTCTTGAAGAGATTCCTCAGGTTGGCTGGGTTTTTGGGGGTTAAGGTAGGCAAGGTTTAAAAGTACGGAAACGAGTTTCGAGGCGTTTTCCCTCCGCCTCAAGAGTCGTAAGCCTCGAGGCGGACCGAGGCGTAAGTTCGAGGCGGAATTAATTTTATATTTTTTATATATAAGTTTAAGACTTAAATGTAAACTATTAAAGATAGAGGGGGTCAAATGTTTAAATATAGAAACTTATTTTAAACTTTTTGAGTAAAATTTATAAAGTTTGGAGTCTAAACATAAAATAGTGAAAGATAGAGGGGTTAAATGTTAAAAATTCTATACTTATTTAAACCCTACAAGACTAAAACAAAGTTCCAGCTAGGGTTATATATTTTTAACACAGCCACACTTTAATACATTGATACGCAGCCACCCCTTCACTCTCTCTCTGGTCAATTCGCCGGCGTTGACCGTCAATTCGCCGGCGTTTACCGTCATTCTGAACACAACCACCACTTATTTTCTCTTTAATTGGCCTAGATCTGAAGTTTGACCGGCATTCGCCGGCGTTGACAACCTAATTCGGCCGATTTGCTGCTAATCGGGGCGGTGGGAGGCCGACTAGCGCCTAGGCCGCCTAGCCCTGAGGCGCCGCCTCATACGCTTCTAGACCGCCTCACACATGAGGCGTACGTTCCAAATCAACCACCTGAGGCGCCGCCTCATATGCGTTTTCCGGCCGATTCGCCTCGAGCGCCGCCTCAAACCGTTTTTTTAAACCATGAAGGTAGGTACTCCTGAAGAGCAGGCAAAGAATTTTAAGTGGGCATTGAATGACTGGATTTTGGATGGTATTGTGAACACGGAGTTCACTGATGTTGCTCATGTTGCAAATGCGGCCCGAAACAGAGATTTTACGTGAGAGGTCTAGGAACAACAATAAGAGAAACAAGGAGGGAGACAGGATTCAACCAGCCTTGTTACCAACTCCAGTGAATACCCCGAGGGTGCATTATCAGAAGAACTATGATAGGCGGGGTGATAACAGTCCGAAGTCTGAATCGGTAGTCAAAGGTGCGTGCAGGAAACATAACCTCTTACGAGGTGGCAAAACTCTCTCTCGGGCTATGGAAGCCTGAAGGTCAGGGGAGAGGGCTCTGGGCATCCTAACACTGATCCGAGCAGTACGGGAAGGAACAGGGGTTAGGGAGTACAAGTGGGGGTAAGTGGTAATGAGCAGGGGTGCAGGTAAGGAAAATGGTGGTGTGGGCGATCTAGTGGGTGAAGTAGGAGTCTTAGGTGTATGTGCTCTATCAAGTGAAGTAGCTCTCTGTGGTGTAGGGGGAGCCATCAACCACACCTCAACATCCTCATCCAGCTCATCATCATCATCTATGTCCTCGTCCATAATGGTCCTCCTCAGGATCCTCATCCATATCTTCTTCCGGGTCTTCCTGAGGGTCTTCCTTAGGGTCTTTGTTCGGGAAGTCGAAAACATGGTTCGGGGATGGGGGTGCTTGTTCTGGTACGTTAAAAGATTTTTTTTGGTCAAGACTTCTAACTGTTATCACCCCGCCTGTCATAGTTCTGATCATGCACCCTTGGGGTATTCACTGGAGTTGGTAACAAGGCTGGTCGAATCCTTTCTCCCTCCCTGTATCTCTTATTGTTGTTCCTAGACCTCTCACGTAAAATCTCAATGTTTCGGGCCGCATTTGCAACATGAGCAACATCAGCGAACTGTGTGTTCACAATACCATCCAAAATCCAGTCATTCAATGCCCACTTCAGGAGTACCTGCCTTAACCCCCAAAAACCCAACAAACCTGAGGAATCTCTTCATGAACTCTCCGGTAGTTTCACTCTCCATCTGACGGATAGTGTGACATTCCCTCGTTCTTTTGCTTTTCTGATCTAGGAAAACACTGCAGAAAGGTTTCACGGAATTCCTTCCATGTCATAGTAGCCACAAAAGCATCGCCTCCCTTAGCCTGCTTGAATGCCTTCCACCCATCCCTTTCCAACTTATAGCTAGCCAGCCTATCCTTGAACTCATCAACACAACCCAACACTTCGAAAATCTTCTCAACATGAGCAATCCAGTTTTCAGCATCAACTGGAGTGCTGGCAGAGCTCAATGATTTGGGTTTCTGCTTCCCAAACCTCTCTAGCCAAACGTGCATAGTGGGCGGAGCATCACCACCATTAATCCCCTGAGGGTTATGACGAATCTCATTAGTGATCCTAGCAGTGAGATCTGGTAGCATAGCTGCAACGGCCTGAGCAACAGCCGCATTAAAAGCAGCATCCGAATCACCTCCAGATGAGGTAGTACCACGAGTGTTCACCATCGAAATGATCAATAAACGTTCACCATCGAAATGATCAATAAACGAATCAGTGAAGACAAAATTAGAGGTTAAGATCAAAATATGAAAGGAAACAGTTAAAGCAGAAGGAAGCCTAATGTCTACCCAATCCGTACATTACGTAAAAAGAATTTTTTTTAACGTAATGTACGGATATTTGTCTTTTTATTTTAACTTTATCGACTGTCTTGCTTATTCATGAAGCATCACTATTTTAACCCCCATCCTCGAACCATGTTTTCGACTTCTCGAACGAAGACCTGGAGGAAGATATGGATGAAGACCCTGAGGAGGACCCTCAGGAGGATATGGACGAGGACATGGATGATGATGAGTTGGATGAGGATGTTGAGGCGTGGTTGATGGCTCCCCTTACACCACAGATCTTCGCTTGATAGAGCACCTACACCTGAGACTCCTGCTTCACCCACCTCATCCACTAGATCGCCCGCACAACCATTATCCTTACTTGCACCCCCTGCTCATTACCACCTACCCCCACTTGTACTCCCTAACCCAGTGGCACTGTTCCTTCCCGTACCGCTCGGATCAGTGTTAGGATGCCCAGAGCCCTCTCCCCTGACCTTCAGGCTTCAATAGCCCGAGAGAGAGTTTTGCCACCTCGTAAGAGGTTATGTTTCCTGCACGCACCTGACTACCGATTCAGACTCGGATGACTTCATCAGACACCACGGTTAGAGTGATCGAGTTAAGAGTACTTTCGAGGTTGGAGGCCCATCTACAGCTGCTCTTGGCATGCCATCTGCTGTGGTACGCCCCTTTAGCAGAGTAACCAACCGATTGGAGATACAACATCAGGAGGTTGGGTATCTATGGAGGAGAGCAGATGATCATGATACTGCTCGAGATGAGGACTTGAGAGCACGAGAGGTGATTGCGAGAGACATGAGATTTCTGAGGCTGCGCTACGACGAGATTTGTGCATGGGCATGGGATGTGCGCCGAGATATGGGACGGATTGCAGAGGATTTGGGTCTTGTTGGTGCTGCTATTGTAGACCTACAAGACAGGAGACTGGCGCTAATGGCAGAGTTAGTGATATTCAGGGGCGGATTATGATACGATCCCTGGAATATTTAATTATGGAATGATTATTAGAAAAGTATTAAAATAGTTTTATTAATTTATTAGATATGTTTTATTTAGGTAAAGATTAGGAGGTGACTTGTTTTACAAGAATAGGGTTATTATATAAAGATGATTAGGGCTGTAATCTTATTATGCAGATTATTATTAATGGTTTATTAATTTCGTGTCAATTGGGAGAGCTTATTCGACCTCTCGAACGTCGATTATTCTATCTTTATTGTTCTTTTATCTCATTATCGATACAGTTAAAGTTCATCGAGTACTGTTCATCAGAAGTACTGTTCACAGAGTGGGGGAATTACTGAAAAAGTATACATACTTGATTTCTTGAATCAATGGAACATAGGAGCGCGTTTCAAGAAGAATGGGACAATAAGGTCAAACGAATCCGATCCCAATTGGAAGGCCAACTAGCCCATTCTTGAATCTCAACCAAGAATGAGGAGTCAACCTGCAAACACTCACAAGGATATTGTGAAGATTCAACATCAGCTCGCCCTATTAAAACTAAGGTTAAAAGAGATGAAGGACGAGATTGATAAGAAGTCAGAAAGCCACATCATCACCCCGGTTCCAGCCAAACCGATTGCAGCAGAACAAAGTAGTGAAGATAGTAGTACTGTGGAGGAAGATTCGTTCCAGAAGTTTTTAAAGAGCCAAAATCATGACCCTCAACAATATCCTCTAGTAGTAATAACTGAAGTCAACAGTGAAAGTGAGATGAAGGAGATGGTACATGAGGTACAGGTTGAAGATCTTGAGGAAACAACTCTCCATAAGTCAAACAAGGTGGAAGATGTCGAAACAAGTAAAGTTTTAGAGGGAGATGTCAGCGAAAGAGAAGATGGAGGGGACAAGTTAGAGCCTCATGTCTCGATGAATAAGATAGATGATGTCGGGCAAAAACATAAGCAACCTGATGTTGGGCTGATATGTGTATCTGAGACTAAAAAAAGAAAGGGAAGGGCAGGTGGGTTTATCTTGCTGATGGAATCAACGTATTATGCAGCCAATCAAGCTGGGTCGATTTTAAAGCAAAGTAATGAATTGATACACTATGGCAGAAGACATGAACCGATTGCCGGACAGTTGTGCCAAGATTTCTTTAGGCAAATTTTGCGCTTTGAGTATGATCTGTATGAGGCAAATTTACAACTCAAAACGTGGGATCCCAGAATTAAGAGTCTTCAAGCCAACACCTTGAGGACAAGGTGTTTTTGTGGGGCGGAGTAGTGATATGAACCCTCTTAGTTTTCCCGTCTTTTATTGTTATTACTTTAATAATAGTATTTAGTTAGTTTCCTTTATTATATTTTCTTAGTGAACAAGTTAAAGTATTATGGTAAGTATAGGAATAATGTAGTATATAAGTGGTCATTAGGGTTTTAACTGAAGGATGGAGAATATTATGAATGGTTTAGTGATTTGATATCATTATTGGGAGAGAGATCGGCCTCTCGAAAGTTGATCACCTATCTTTAATTATTGTTATTGTTCTTTTTATCTCTTTATCGAATCCGGTTCGTATCAGATTACTAGTATTCAGGGTATCGTGAATAGCTATCCACGCGATCAAGTTGAGGCATTGAGGGTTGAGGTTGGTGAGTTACGATCGGGTGAGGAGACTATTCAGCAGGGACTACAGCGCATCCGTAGTACGCTACGGAACATTGGGCTTCTGGTTTTTGGTTTACATAACAGGTTGATACGGGATTCAGATGGAGGACCTAGCCTAGTGACCTTATTTTTCATCAGATGGAGGAGCGTATCGCTGCACTGGAGCAGAGATCAGCGGGACAGCCAGGACCATCCAATGGTCCACACTAGACTAGCTTTCTTATGAAGCTTTCTGAGAGTCTCAGTTAGTGGAAATGATGCTGTCTTTTGTACTTGTATTTCATATTTTGTGGAACAATGCAGAAAGTGTTAAATCTACTTTGTATTATGATAACTTTTGCTATTTTGAAAGGTTATTCTACGTTGTTATGGTTGTTTATATTGTTGTGTTATTCTTGTATGTATGGTGACATTGGACATTTTCTTTCGGATTCTTATTATTAAATAAAGTCAGCTCCATAGGTGGGTGTTCTCTTTTAATGTTATTCTAGTTCAGTGCCTGATTGAACTTATTTGAATGCTCCAGTGACCTTCCTAGACATTATATTTTATTTTTATGAGGTATTGCTTGCAGTATTACAGTATAAAATTTCGTTGCATGGAGAGGAATCTGATTTTTGATAAACATTCATGTTGTTCATCCTTGCGGGCCCTAAAGGCTTGAAGGATCTATGTCATTAGCTGCAAAACTGCACAAACGCCCAGTAGATGCACGCATGATGTTAACTCAACCACAAGGCGCAGGCTGACTTAGCATTGCATAGGATTCAAACCCAAAATGACACTTCAAGCTATGATTATGGTTAATGTGCAGTAGCGATTTAAAATGCATGTTTGTTCTTGAAATAATGCAGCATATGAATATTTTGTTATGTTTTTTCAGATGCAGAAGACATGCTATCACATGCAACTGAGGCTGTTGCTGCTAAATTAAGGGACTCTAAAACAACATTTGTTCTAGAAACGCTTAGCAACTCTGTATCTGGAGCACCACGACCTGTCATAATTCGTAACAAGGAATTGGATGAGGCAAAGTCTTTATTGTGCTCTCACTTTTGCTCTCAAGATAAAAACCAGAAATCTTATTCAGCGGAGGTAATCTCATATTAAATGGTATTTGTATTTTTTAAGTGTTATGTTATTTATCAGTATTGCATCTTTGTGATAGTTTCTTTACTTAGAATGCAGATAAAATCCAAGTAAGCATCTTTCTTGCTACATCAGGAGCTTCTCAACCTACTGCCCCTCTTGCTGAATATATTCCAGGTATTGATATCCAGTGGGCAACGTGGGCAGGTCGGGTTACGTGTCCAAATGTGTTAAGGTCAAAATTGTGTTTTTTTTGGTACGGGTCAGATGGATATAAAATATTTTTTGCCTAAAAAACTAATTTATGCTTTAATCAGCGTGTATAAGATTATATATTGATAATAATCTAGTTTTTTTATAAAATGTTTTGCTTGGTTTTATGCGTCAAATATACACTTTGGGCTACATTAACTCGTTTCCATTTAAGCTATTTGTTCTATAAACGTGTTTTGACAATTATATTGGCTCATTAATATGTAAATAGGCTAAATCGGCCACCCCTAATATATACACTTTAGGCTACATCAGCACCTTATCCTTGCTTCATTACAACAAATGTAAATTGTTATTTTGGATATACAGGTGAAGCGAAGCTCATGGTTGCTGACTTTAAATTAAAAGTTATCTGTTATGCTGCAAAGGATCTTCCGTTGACAGATGCAGTTTCAAAATTAATTATTCCGGGGTTAGTTGACCAGTTACATACTATGAAGAACATGACCTTACCCAATCTATTATCACAACACCCAAAGGTAAAAATGTGCTATTTTGTTTATTCTTCTTGTTTATTTTTTAATTTATATTTTTCCCATGTCTCTTACCTATTTTAAACTTGATTGCTTTTTAGCTACATCCATATCACTTCAATCCACCAGGGTTTTTGCATCCGATAACTGCCATTTATGAATCCCTTTATGGTGAGACAGAAATGAAGCAAGGTACAATGCCTCCTCTTATTTACCATTCATTAGACTATGCTATATTATTCTAAAGAAAAAACACACACTAGCTTTTCTATTAGAAAAAAGACAGGTGGAATGGGTTGGGTATCGGGTTAAAACCGGTAACTTACGGTCCAGGTAAAAATGGGTCATGCCGGGTTAGGTGGCCCACTGACATTTTCATTCATTTTTTTAGTTTTATGAATCATGAATAATATATATCATTACAGAAAACCATATTTGAATTACTAACATATTATTTTTTAGTAAAACGAATTAGGATATAAGCAGAATGGATAAAGTATATTTTCCTAAAACGAAAGGTCCCTAACGAATTGGGGACTCGGGGAGCTTCATTATTTGCCATACCTTACTTTGCAAAAATAGATGTAAGTAGAGTTCGAACAGTTTTACCAGAGTGACCCATTAGACCCATTAAACTTTCTAGCCACACTTTAATTTATTTTTTACTTTTACCAGTTAGAGATCAAGTATATTAGGTAAATAGGTTGTTAGAGTCTCTATACGAAGTTTAAGTGAGTATAAAGATTAATAAATACATGAAGGGGCTTATTTGTCCTGTTATTGTCTTTGGTATTACATCAAATAGTATGCTTGGCAACATATCTCAGTTACGTCGAATTATAATTTTGACTCTTAAATTGGACGGTCGGTTTGTTGCCCTAAATCTAACACATTGCCTTGATCTGTTCAGTTGAAATCAGAAAATCTCTTCATCTGAGGCTGGGATTACCTTTGGATCGACCTCTTTTAAGAATTGCTAGTGCCATGACAATTGCAAAGGAAGGTGCAAGTGGCAACACTTTACGGAAGGGTAAATAGATATTAAATTTTGTTATTTTGCACCTCTTTATTATATTTTGTTGTTAATACATGGTTTAAAAAACAGGAACTTCTTTGCTCAAGGATGTACATATCGGGATCCCAAGTAGTGGAGGTAAATATTTTACAAAACCTAATAATCGGTTTATTTAGGGGGTGTTTGGATGTGCATTTGGAAGTGATGACTTGATATTAAATAGTTGGAATAGGATCATCAGTTTCATTAAAATGGACTGTAGAAAATAGTGTTTGAATGTGCTTCAGCTCTTTGAAGCGGTAATAATAAAGATAATCAGATGTTCAAGAGTTTGACGAGTTCTGTTTATTTTACTTTTTAAGAAAGCAATAGATACTGACCGAAAAGGGCAGGTCTGTGAGAAAAGAAGAGAGAGTTATGATGACTCAGTAACCATTATTATTGCGGCTGGTATCAAACTGATTATTTGACCCTTTTACAGTATTATTTTGACACTAAATAATCAGAAAAGTAAAATCAGATAAATTCTGTGATACAGTTAAAACTGATCAGTAATCATTTTGCGAGCACACCTAAAGACCCTCTTAATTGTCCATTTTTACTTTTTTATTGAAAACTCTTAACCAGTTGCTTTTAATGTAACTTGCAGTGCAAGGTGGAGAACTATCTCTGGTTCAAGGCTCTTATGAGTACTATCATTACCTTCAAGATGGTTATGATGACTCGGTAAATTTCAAATTTTCAACTATCTATATTCGGAGAATAACTGATAATCTAAATATACTTTTCTTGTTGTAAAGAAGAGCTAGCTCTTAAATCAAGTTTCCTATTTTAATGTCAGGGGTGGGGTTGTGCTTACCGCTCTTTGCAGACCATAGTTTCATGGTTTAAAATCCAACAATACGCGTCAACTGATGTTCCTTCACACCGGTATGATTTGTATTTTTTTTTTCCTGCAACAAAAGTCAAATAATACTACTCCGTAATAATCTTTTTTTGCATTAAAATGATTCTATTAATTAAATATTCTATCCAACTTATTAGAATAATTGCTAAACTGGGATTTCTCAGGGAAATACAGCAAGCACTTGTAGATATTGGAGATAAAGATCCTTCATTTATTGGGTCACGTGAGTGGATTGGCGCCATTGAACTAAGCTTTGTTTTGGACAAACTTCTTGGTGTAAGTTTACTCGTTTGCTCATGCTTTGCAAAATTCAAGTATTCATAAGTCTAGATTATGTAAATCTTTGACCAAGAGGATGTTTGGATGTGCATTTTCAAAGGAATTATTGTGTCATGAGAATAAGATGTGGCTGCTTATAGTTAGGGAAGTTTATTTCATCTGAATAACTAGTTTTCTTGCATCTACTTCTAACCCAAACTAATAAAAAAAATCAGCACGATAAAAAGTTAACTGAAACTCTTGAAACTGATTACTGACTTCGAATCGCGATAATCAGTTGAAGTCACATCCAAACACCCCCACAAGTATTAATTTTCTGTAAGAAAACAAGTCCTCCATGTAGGGCTGTAAACGAACTGAACGTTCAATGAACATTTCATGAACCGTTCGGTAAAAAGTTCGTTTATGTTCGTTTATTTATTAAATGAACGAACATGAACAATATTTTACGTTCGTTTAGTTAAATGAACGAACATGAACAAAAGTAGCGTCCGTTCATTTATGTTCGTGAACGTCCGATTATGCGTTCGTTAACTTTCGTTTATGTTAATTTATTTATTTGTGTTCGTATATCATAATTTTTAATTGTATAATTTTAAAATTGGTTTGTTTAAACAATAACAACATTTATAAAACTATATATTGTGCATAATTTAATAAAGTTTATGTTTGTTTGTCTATGTTCATTATTTATGTTCGATCGTTTATGTTCGTTTAATGTTCGTTTAGTGTCTTAATGAAGGAACATAAATGAACATGAACAACTCATTTTCTTAATAAACGAACATGAACAAGAAAATCCGTCCGTTTAAGCGTTCGTGTCCGTTTATTTGTTCAGTTAAAATTAAACGAACGAACATGAACAAGGCTCCGTTCGTATTCGTCCGGTTCGTTTACAGCCCTACCTCCATGAGTCACATGGAAATTGCAACATCACTTATTCAGGAACATTTTTATTGTACTACTATTATAACTTTACCTACTAGGACACTAATAACATGTACAAAATTCTACTAATAAAATATGTGGTTATGCTTCTGAATTGTCTATATTATTGTATGACATCTATATTATTTTATGACATCTATGACATCTGACACAACTTTTCCCACATGTAACAGGTAAGCTGCAAGGTCATAAATGTAAGATCAGGAGACGAATTACCAGAAAAATGTAGAGAACTTATGATGCATTTTTCAACTCAAGGAACCCCCATCATGATTGGTTAGTGAAGTATATTTTTTTATACTGTTTTCAATAGTGGTAGCAGTTTTAACCTGTTTCTTATGAATTTGTCGATTTGGGTGTGTTTTATCTCGAACATATCAAATTAAATAACTAAAAGGGTCAAGCTGCCTCAAGTATATCCTTAATGCATACAATCCTAAATTGGTTCGTCAAAAAATTTAGATTATTTTTGTACTGGTACTGTTTTTGTAGTTATTACTACTTACGTTGGTTTTCAATACAAATGCAGGTGGTGGTGTTCTTGCGTATACCCTTTTGGGAGTGGATTACAATGAAACAACTGGAGATTGTGCATTTTTAATACTCGATCCTCACTATACTGGTAGTGAAGATCTAAAGAAAATAGTGAACGGTGGATGGTGTGGATGGAAGAAAGCTGTGGACAGCAAGGGAAAACATTTCTTCCTGCAAAATAAGTTCTATAATCTCTTACTCCCACAAAGGCCAAACATGGTTTGATTATACGCATACCAATATGATTAGGGCATTAGTAACCCTAAGTATACCAAAAAAGCGGTCTCAGATGGTCGCAAACGTTTTTACTTGCGTTATTGGTTAATTTCAGTTTTTGTGTTATCGGTCAAGGAGAACCGAAGAAGTTAAGACAGTGTGTCCCTGTTGCTTGAAACGAGTGACAACGAAAATGGGACCTGTAAAATGAAGAATTGAGTATATTGAAAAGCTAATATAAAAGGGTGTTAGCGGTATCTATTATGTTCGTTTGTGGGCTTTTCATCGTCTATGATTAGTTTTTTTATTTTATTATTTATTTATTTTTTAACGGCAATTAACTTTCTTACAATATATACACAACAACTTTATCTCATCTGTCTTAAAAATACCCTATGGTTGGTGAGCTTCTAACATATCATGAGATACCATTGTGACACAAACTTTTTTTCGTAATCCTCATATGCTAGTATTTTTGTAATTTTCTTCTATATGTGTTCGTCTGACATGAATGTTGTATTCTCATTAGAATATACAAATCAATATTTTGGGTCATATATCAAAAGCTTATTTTTAGTATGGTTTCAAGTTTGTACACTTATACATCATTTTGGGTCGTACGAGCTTTTTTTTTTGTTCGTTAACTTTTTTGGCTTCATCTAATCCCAAGAAATATTTGTTGCTAAGATATAATCATTTAAAGGATCTTTAAATGACCATAAGTCTGCTTTAGTCACAAGCATTGGGATATTTTAGGTACGATTTATAATTAGTGAGCCTAAAGATAATTAATTTGTTTAGTCCAAACATGTCGATGCACCAAGAAATACAAGATCGATTTGGATATTTTTCAAGTGGTTTTGTCATTTCTTTTAAGGCCAGAATAAAATTATTGAAAAAAATAAAGAGAAACTACAACAATTCCGTTTGTTACTTTATATATAGTTAGGGTGCTTTTGGTACATGCTTATGGGAATAATGAAATGAGTTTCATTCCAAATAATGATATTTGTTTAATAAATCTTGATATCAAATATGACAATCATAGATGAATATATTCCATACTACATACCACTCAAAATGTGACAATCATAGATGAATATATTCCATACTACATACCACTCAAAATGGCAAGGTATGAAAACTATCATATCTGAGGGGCTCACTTTATATCCAAACTCATATCGATTGTAATTTATGAAAACATACCAAATGCACCTTTAAAATTTTTAAAGTTTTACAAATGTTTTATATCATCACATATTAATTAAGGGTTTTGTTAACCATAACCCTTGTGGTTGTGTTTAAACATACCTTAATTAAATTTTTTGCATTAAATGAATACTAAACATTCCATGTTTAAAATGAAAAAATATGTGTAATTATGAATATACTACTATTATGCAAATTTTAATTATCGAGTATGTACTTCATTTAATGCAAATTTTTTAATTAAGGTATGTTTAAACACAACCCCATGAGTTGTGGTTAACAAAACCCATTAATTAATTACAAATTTTTTTGAGTTTATAAATATTTTTTTACAACTTTATAAATGCTCCACATTACATATGCATTAATTGTGTTGAGGTTATAAAAAAATTAAGATATAAATCTTTTCAAGTTGTTTAGAACTATTCATGGACCTAACCACTCAGAAGTGACCTAGTGACAAAATGGATTGTGACTATCACTCTAAGATGTGTGAGGTCTCAAGTTCAATTTATATTAGATGAAAACAATCATGAAGTGGCCACGCCAACCTCCTAAAAAGGGTGGAGCTTCAACTGATCTGAGTTTGCGTAGCAATGAGTTCAAACCTTGTGAATACGTTACCGACTGATTTGCGTGCGATGAGATCAAAACCTTGTGAATTAATCGATCAAAATTCAAAAACAATGATTACCAAAAACTATTCATGGACCTCCTATAATAGATGCTCTTAGGTTAAAAGCAAAACTAAACAACACAAGTTGAATAATTTTATTATGCTCTCTTACGTGCTTTATTTTTTCATTTTCCTATTCTCAACTATTTTTAATTGCATAATAAACAATCAATAATTTTTTCAAAGTATCTATAGTCTGCATTCTTTTGGTAATTTATTTACAGAGATTCAAGGTACACCGAACACGAGTAAATCATTTTATTGTCTTTATATATGTGCACGTGATCATATTACGTTCTAGCGGTGGTTGTAGACGCTAATTGCTCATAAATACTCCAAAATACTTTTTAACGTCCACAAAATAATTCATTCTCCGTATTCCTAGTTTCCAACTCGAATAGATCCACGTAAATAAATGGCTACATTACAATATTTCTTTTCAAGAAAAAAATACTCCCCAAAATCTCACCATTAATGTCCACAAAATAATTCATTCTCCGTATTCCTAATTTCCAACTCGGACAGATCCACGTAAGTAAATGACCACATTACAATATTTCCTTCCAAAAAAACAAGGCTCCCCAGAATCTCACCATTAATGTCCACAAACTAATTCATTCTCCATATTCCTAATTTGCATCTCAGATAGATCCACATAAATAAATGACTACATTACAATCTTTCTTTTCAAGAAAACAACTATCCAAAATCTCACATTAACAAAAGCTAATGCTTTGCACACTCCAAATTTTTTATTTGAATGCTTTGATATGTGCATTAAGCAATTATACAATTACTCCATCCGTCCCAAAATAATTGTCTCTCTTTTGATTTTTTTAAGTATTTTGTTTTCAACTTTGATTTTAAATATTTTTGTTTGTATTATATAATAATTGATGCAAAATATATGAATGAATTAGTTTTTAAATGTTTTTTCACTGGTATATTTTTCATCAAGTATTATATAACAAATACAAAAACATTATAGATTAAAATTGAGAAATTAAGACTTAAAAAAATCAAATGAGGACAATTATTTTGAGACTGAGATAATATTATATACTAGTAATGCCTTATGAGTTTGTAAATCAATTTCCTTTAGCAAAACCCCAAACAAAGGGCAGATGAGTCATTTCACCAAAACCCTA
This sequence comes from Artemisia tridentata subsp. tridentata, assembly GCA_021014915.2. Lineage (NCBI taxonomy): Eukaryota > Viridiplantae > Streptophyta > Magnoliopsida > Asterales > Asteraceae > Artemisia > Artemisia tridentata. The sequence goes on from CP139509.1 coordinate 423,082,870, forward strand.
GATTGGTTCACTCCAAACTAGCATCTCCCTCCACGTGTAACCTATCCAAACGACCAATGACGTGTCCACGTAACAGCATAACCCCCCGACTATATAAACCCACTCTCCGTCCTAATCCATTTTCACTAATTCCTTCCCCTTATCTATCTTTTTTTATATATATATAATAAAAACACTAACAGTCACATTTTTACTGTGTGTTATTCTAGGGTTTCGTACTATCGTTTCAACTTGATTTATGTGTCTTGGCTCGAGATCCGAGCCAAGATCGAGTTTAATCGCACTAATCTGATCACCAAATCGATCGTATTTCAGGTATTTTTTTTTAACTGATGTTATTGAATCGATTTCAGTTTGATTCAAGTGTTGTTATTGTTATTGTTGATGTAAGAATTTCAGCGCGTGAGAAAAAGCGGCGGCGCGTGTACTCGATTGATGTGTTTTATTTGTGATTGAATTTGATTAAGCTAAATGTTGTTTAGATGTAAGAATTTGAGCGCGTGAGAAATGGCTGCGGCGCGTGGATGAATATTGTTTTTATTTGAATTTAGTTGAATGAAGTGATATGGTTGATTTTAGGAGTTTAGGCGCGTGAGGCGCGTGTTTGATTGACGTTTACGTTTGAATTTGATTATTGATGTGTTACACTACTGTTATATTGATTAATGTTGTTGTTTGGATGATGTAGGAATATAGGCGTGAGATATGGCGGCGGCGCGTGAAGGTTTTTTGACAGATGAGCAGAGAGAAGTGTTGAAAACAGCTAGTGAGAATACGGAGATGTTGTTGTCTTCGTCGCCGAAAACGACGCCGTATTGGTTGAGTGATCAGCACATCAAAGCTCCCGCTGGTGAAAGGGCGGGAAATGCAGGGATTGCTGTTAGGCATGTGAGACGGACTCATTCTGGAAAGTGTATTAAGGTTAAGAAAGGTATTTAAATCTCTATTTTTAGTAAGTTGTAGATTAGGCGATGATGACTTAATTATTATTTGTTTTGGTAATGGTTTGTTATTTAGGAGTTACTCGTATTTGGGATTGCGCTTTGGATTGTTATAATTAGAAAGTAGTGTTTAGAGTATATATATTTTAGGTTTTGTTATTTTGCCTAATTATGATGTTGATATGTGATGGTGGAGATTGATTGCATTGTTAGGTTACTGGATATGGTAAAGTGGAAGAATAGGTGGTGATGAATGAATTGTTACGTTTGCTATATGTGTTTGTTTCATGGTATTAATTGATTGTGATTTTAGCATTTGACGTCTTGAAGTTTCATGGTATTAATAGATAATGGGATACTTTTTGGCTATATTTTGACTTGTTCTGTGAAATTTGAACTTGTGAACTTCTGGTGACAGCTTTTAGGAAGAGTACATGCCCTTAGTTTACCAAATAAATTCTGAGAGAAGTGTTTGTGGGAATTTTTTTGTGTCATTGTTTTTAGAATTGTTTGATGACATCAACTTCTTGATTTTTATTAGGAAAAATGAAGAGTGGATTGTGATGTATACACTAACTCGACATCTTTTTTCTGTTCCCCTTGTTTAGTGAACTCTCGTCCCCAACTTGCCTCTATGTTTGCAGAATAGATTTTCATTTTGTCTGCTTTCTTTATTCCTACTCTGTAATTTCGAGCTCATTTGTTTGCACAAGCTATCATGTGTACTGTTTCTTGGGCAAAATGTACCCTTTTGTATAATTGTATGTTTATATACTCTTTGGCTGACTGGCCATGGTGGTGGAGGTAAGGATACCACGTGAAAATTGCTCGAGACTGATGATGCTGTAATCTATTGCATTGTTAGGGAACTGTATATAGTTGGAAGTGGATCAGTAGGTGATACTGAATTTATTGTTGGTTTTACTATATGTATGTTTTTAGTGATCTTATTGTCTAAGATCCTCAAGTTTATATAGTAAAACGGGATGATGGTAAATGGATGGGGATTGGGGAAATGTGGTATATGTTTGATTTGGTTTGTTACAATGATGTCATGTTATAGATTTGAAATTACGTTTTTTCTAAAAGCTTCAAGTGTAGGAGTAGCTGGAGGGTATGTGTGTAGTCTATAGTTTAGTCCATTTGCGTAAGTTAGTCTGGAGTTTTAGTTTTTATCTTTGTATTCAAAGACTCTTATGAAGTTTATGGTTCCGTTTTTTACGAAATAAATTCTACTGAGAAGTGTTGGTGGCAAATTAGGCATCATGGTATTATGTTTTAAGGATTGCATAAATATTGATATTATTCTGTTTGTCAAGTGAAGTCTCCCAACTTGCCTCAACGTTTACAGCTGTTTTTACAATTTCTTTGCTTTGTCTCATCTTCTCTTCTATTTCAAGCAAATTGGTATGTGGAACTTGCACACTGGATCATGCTTAGTGTCTATTTGGCATGCTGCAGCCTTTATCTTTGTATTTATACTTTTTTGCTGATTGAATCTGAAACAGATGGTGGTGGTGGTAAGGGTACCTGGGGGAAACTACTTGACACTGATGATGATATTCAATGTGATCGCAATGATCCTAATTACGATAGTGGCGAGGTAGCTTTATATTATTGCTTGCGTGTTCTTTTTCCAGTATATTATAACTTAGTAGTAAATATATCTTCTGGTGTATCTAGTACTTTTTTCCTTCCTTTTTTGGATTTACAAACAGCTTTGTTTTTTATCGCATACATGAGTAACTGGCTTTGTGTTTCATGAAATTGCAGGAGCCTTATCAACTTGTGGGGACAGCTGTTTGTGATCCTTTAGATGAATACAAGAAAAAGGTGGCATCCATCATTAATGAATACTTCACCACTAGTGATGTGGATTTTGCAGCAACTGAACTCAGGGAACTAGGCTCATTTGAATACCATCCTTACTTCATTAAGAGGCTTGTATCAATGGCTATGGATAGGCATGACAAGGAGAAGGAAATGACATCGGTTCTTCTTTCAGCTCTCTATTCTGATGTCATCAGTTCTACTCATATCAAGCAAGGTTTTTTCATGCTTCTAGAGTCTGCTGATGACCTTGCAGTTGACATACTTGATGCAGTTGAGATACTTGCTTTATTTATTGCTCGTGCTGTGGTTGATGATATCCTTCCCCCAGCCTTCATAACCAAGGCAAAGAAATCTCTATCAGAGTCGTCAAAAGGCTTTCAGGCTCTTCAAACCGCAGAGAAAAGTTACCTCTCAGCCCCACATCACGCAGAACTCGTGGAACGTCGATGGGGAGGCAGCACCCACATCACTGTGGAGGAAGTTAAGAAAAAGATTTCTGATCTCTTGAGGGAATATGCGGAGAGTGGGGACACTTCTGAGGCCTGTAGGTGCATCAGGCAGTTGGGGGTTGCATTCTTTCATCATGAAGTGGTCAAGAGAGCCTTGGTTCTAGCCATGGAGAATCGTGCAGCCGAGTCACTCATTCTAAAGCTATTGAAGGAGGCATCAGAGGAAGGCCTGATAAGTTCGAGTCAGATGATCAAAGGTTTTGCTCGTTTACGTGAGAGCCTAGACGACCTAGCACTTGACATTCCATCAGCCAAATCCTTGTTTGAGTCACTAGTTCAACATTCAGTTTCTGATGGGTGGCTTGATGCATCCTTTGTGAACTCACCTGGCGACAGGATAGCTACCGAGGCCGAGGCTGACAATGATGAGAAACTGAGGCGTTACAAACAAGAAATTGTGTCGATAATTCATGAGTACTTTCTTTCAGATGACATACCTGAACTCATCAGAAGTCTTGAGGATCTGGGGTCACCTGAATATAACCCGGTTTTCCTGAAGAAGTTGATAACTCTTGCAATGGACAGAAAGAACCGAGAGAAGGAAATGGCATCTGTTCTGCTATCTGCTCTCCATATAGAAATCTTCTCAACTCAAGATATAGTTGACGGTTTTGTCCTGCTTCTTGAATCTGCAGAGGACACGGCTCTAGACATACTCGATGCTTCAAATGAACTTGCACTCTTCCTTGCTCGTGCTGTAATTGATGATGTATTGGCTCCTTTAAACCTGGAGGAAATCGGGAACACTTTACCACCAAACTGCAACGGGAGTGAGACTGTTCACGTGGCTCAGTCGCTTGTAGCAGCGCGTCATGCAGGCGAGAGGCTTCTGAGGTGCTGGGGAGGTGGGACCGGGTGGGCAGTAGAAGATGCAAAGGACAAGATCGTCAAGCTTCTTGAAGAATACGAGAGTGGGGGTGTTGTTGGTGAAGCTTGTCAGTGTATCCGTGATCTAGGAATGCCATTCTTCAACCATGAGGTGGTGAAGAAGGCGTTGGTGATGGCTATGGAGAAGCAGAACGACAGGATGCTGGATTTGTTGCAGGAGTGCTTCAGTGAAGGACTGATAACTACTAATCAGTTGACCAAAGGGTTTAATAGAATTAAAGATGGTCTGGATGATCTTGCTCTTGACATTCCTAATGCTGCCGAGAAGTTCAAGCTGTACTATGAGCATGCGGTGGTCAGAGGATGGCTCATTCCTTCTTTTAGTTCTAATGGCGACGATGTTGCTGTTGTGGCCTCTTAAGGTACACATGGAAATGAAGTTGTCGGTTTAAGCTGTTTTACTGAGTTTATTCGTTGGGAGTGTGTTGTTACCCCACCTGATGTATAAAATGGTTAGATGGTTGGTTGTTTTTGAAAAAAACTTAGTTTAGTTCAGAAGACTACCGGATCTTTTTACGAATGAATGAACCCGTTCTGCTACTCATTTTATTTTAGCATGGGGATATATGTTTGTAACTTTCTCAGGTTATAGCTCATTTCTTTCTTTTTATGGTTCCTGTTTGCATGCTTTGATGTGGTTCTTTTCTTTGTGAGTTCTGTTTGGATAAGCGAGGTCGGTTTTGGAATAGATTAATTATGTGATATATATATATATATATATAATATATATATATATATATATATATATATATATATAATATATATATATATATAATTTTTATTTTTATTTTATTATTATTATTATTATTTTTTATTTATTATTTTTTTTTTGTGCTACTTGGAACATTTACAGTGAAACACCTCGACTTTAGGAAGATGGACTTCACATGTGGATCAAGGTGTCGTTGTTTCTTGAAATAATCACTTCTTTTTACTTTTTACTTATTTCCTCTGCGGGCCCGCAGAGGAACTTGTTTGTTTTTTTTCAGACAAAAGTGCTTTATTCTCTTCTAACATCTTCTAGATTGCAGACATCTACTTTCACTTTTTTCCTCTTCATAACACAAACCCTGCATCTCTTTCTGTCATTTTACGACACCATCTCAGCCAGCCGCCATCATTGGAAAACAACTCCATAATCATTAAAAAATATCAATAAAAAGAAACACTGGGTTAGAAGATTCGCACATAGTGCTTTGAATTGTTGCTTGTGGTTCGGTTATTAAACGAAAAAGAAAGAAAGCCGAAGTGTGAATGCATAATTGCATATATATTCAAAGCATGCATAAAAACCATTGTACTATGTGCATCAAAAACTTGTACAAAGGATATATATGCAATTATTCACTTTGGGAGGGATATATATGCAATTCTGCGGGGTTTTTGCATATAATCCTTCCGAAAATGCATAATTGCATATATATCCAAAGCATGCATAAAAATCATTGTACTATGTGCATCAAAAACTTGTACAAAGGATATATATGCAATTATTCACTTTGGGAGGGATATATATGCAATTCTGCCAGAAAGGGGGGTTTTTGCATATATATCTTCCGAAAATGCATAATTGAAAGAAAGAACAAGTGTGAATGTGTTGGTTGACTTTGGTTTGAGATAAATTATTGATGGTGACTGCTAAAAGATAAAATGGGATAAGGAGATACAACTTGAGTATATGTGGTTTGTGTGTGTGACTGCACACAGAGTAGTATAATTAGGGTAGCTTATTAGGGTATTTGGGCTTGTGTGTTATCTACAGTTGTTGGGCTTCGGGTATAAATTGGATTAACTAGACCACGAAAAATTACTAACGTGGCCAATTGATATAACTTTGGATTTTAGGTGAAATTTTGGAAGACAGTTTTTATTGAGCTTCAATAATCTGAGAAAGAGATGGTGGTGGCGGTTTAATTTGACAAAAAAATTTATATTCTCAAATCATAAAATACTAGTGAAAAAAAAAAAAAAAAAAAATAAAAAATAAATAAAAATAAAGAAAACAAGAAGAAAAAAGTACTTCAATAGCACAAAAAACAAATGGACTTCTTCCATGCAGATGAAGATTTTAGATGCATCTTTTCTTCTGCAGACATGATTTGCAGATGAAGAGGTAAAAGCTCTGAAAAAACAAACGACACCTAAGAAAAGGCCTAAGAAAAGGCATAGACTGGAATTGTTGCTTCTGCAAAATGTAACTACTTCGTTAAGGGGATTTTGGTTTCTAAAATTAGGACATGTGTTCTCTTAGTTACCATTTAGAAGAATGCATAAACCCTTAATCAATCTGGAAACTCCAGGTTAATTTTGATGTGGGTTTTGGGAAACCTTGAAATAAATGATAGTTTGATGTGGTTGCATGAGATGTTCTGACCAATGATATGCAGATGGGTTGGTGAAATCTTTTTAAAGCCTTCAACTGCTTATGAAGCATTATTTATTTCTATGGCCGTATTCAGACCAAATCAAATTGTTCATGAGTGGCCACGGCGCAAGTGCCTATGGCACCAGCAATGGTATGGTGGCTCGCACCATAGGTGGACAACACACGACCTCACCCTGGACTCTCATACACAAATAAGGGGTTGAACTTTATTCATATGGAATCCTGGCACCGAATTCGTATGACAGCACTCACCATCATTCAATACCTCAACTTATAATTTTTTTCGAGTTAGATCATTTAAGTGTTTTTATATTTTTCTTAAAGAGCAAGAAATTAGGCACTTGCACACTTGGAAGACAAAAAAATTTACAAACTTGTGGGTAACTAGGCATACTGCTTTGCAAGAAGGCTGCTGCAGAATGCAAGATCAAACCTCTCTTCTGGTGGATCCCCGATACAATCAAAAACTGCATCAGCATTCGCAAAGTCCTCATCTGCTGTGTACCTGTACCCCAACCATAAGCAATCTTTGTAAAGTGGGTTCAACCGTGTAAAGCGGGTTCAACTGTTCAAGGGGTTAATAGTATACAATAAACTCTCGGTCATATAGCAAAGAAATAACCTACCCACTCCAACGATTTACAGCACGACTATGCACGAACATTCTGAACATGAGTGTAAATAAGGAACGAAACTTACCCGCTCTTGGTAACAATGCAAGTCATTCCAGCGGCTTTTGCAGCAGCAAGGCCTATGCCACTATCTTCTACAACTACACATCTGCAAACGGCAATATAACTTACAACCTTCATTTACTTGGAAGATGATTAGTGCAAATGTTCACTCCCTATTTCTCTCTCTTGGCTCTATGTGTAGTAGGATGTCTAAAATTCTCTTTAATGAGGAATAAATGGCACGGGATTGTTAGAGGTGGCAAGATGGGCAGTTCATACCAATGGGTCGAATTTGGTTTGGTTAGAAAAGGGTCAATAATAGGTATTGGAAAGCTATAAGGGTCGGTTACTGGTTTGACTCCTAAAAGCATTTTTTGCCCATTTTCTTAAATTTTTTTCAGTAAATTAGAGTTTTAGAATTTGGCAAATATGAATATATCATTATAATTATAACGTAAATCTTGGAATAGAACAATTTAAAAGGCTGCATTATTACTTTGATGGTTCGACTCCCAAAGTGGTAGCCGCTAGATTGTAAATCGCCTGCAAAAAATTATAATCTTAATGAATAACACCATCGAATATGTAATGAAAATTTCAAGGTAATTTATATGGACTCTACCGGATCAGGTTTTTTACGAGGAACAACATCTCCTGCAAAAATTTGGATCTTGGCTGCTCGTTCAGGTCCCAAAAGAAACGAGACAATGGCAGACACCTGGAACCATGAACTCATTAGAACAATATGTTCACAAAAACATTCATGCGGAATTTTTCAAAAGAAGAACTCGATGAATCAATGATGCATACCGCCTTTTCATTAGAAGTACTGCAAACAGCAACTTTGACGTCTTTGGCAAAAGCCTGATCAATTAATCTGTAACCACAACACAATGTCTTGATAACGCAATTGATAAATCTTTCTAGGTGGGAAAAAAAAAAAAAAAAGGACAGTTATAAGTAATTTTATAAGAAGGAAAGAACTCCACTATATGAAGATAAAGAAAGTTGCTTACTTTGCAACTCCGGGGCGAAGTGGCAACAACTTCTTCTCAATAAGGACCATAAAAAGCTCGGTTTTTCGCTTGTGAAGTGATGCTATGAACTCCTTCCTTTCTTGTTCACCTTTTGGCGCATTTTCTGGCCAACCCGTATTGTTGAAGTAAGCTGTCATTCTTTTAGTCCAAAGAAGCATTTATCAACGGTGTTGAGATATCTTAAAATATATTGCAAGAAAGATACAGAATTGGCGGGTACCTCTCTTTTCCACCACCAATTTTAAGCAATTCACCATACAAGTCTACATCCCATGTTACACCCAATTGTTTCTGTGTAATCAAGTCAAATATCCAGTCAAATTCATTATTAACATTGGCTGAGCTATACAAATTTGGTGACAGTTTGACTTTGGAGGTCAAATCAGACTAAATTTGGTGACTGTAAAAATAGCACTGAACTCTTGAGTTATAGACGTTCAATGCTGAACTTGTATAACAAATGATGCAAATGGATAAAGCTGACCAAAAAGCCAAAATGGATTGCAGTAATTGGCAACAGAATATTGAAATACATTGTCAAAAGCATACTAGTGTTTTTTTTTGGGGAGATAAAAGCATACTATTTACAAGAATTTTTTAAATTTAGGAGAAGAAATGATTTAAATCAAACTTTAAAGAAATGTGTTACAGACTGAAAAGTTTTAGTACCAAGATTTTCGACCAAAGCTATGTCATATTGATCTAGAACATTAAAAGATTGACCCCAAAAGTTGAAATGTAAAACAAAGTACCAACAAGTCAATATAAGGTCATATATACTGTATTAGGTAAAGAACAGTTAAATTGACCCCATGAGTCAAAAGGTATGCCGACAGAAAAACACAATAACACATAAAATTCAAAATTTGAGCGTGTATGCTCTTTCGCATTGTGTTTTAAGAGAAACTATAACTTTACAATATTTGGTATAGCGAATTCGTTGTGATCATCTCAATGTTCAAGGGTCAGTTTAGGATTGTTGTTAAAGGTACATCCTGGGATACTTATAGTTTCTCAAACACTAGAACAAAAACTTATTACCTTAAACTTAGAAAAGATACAAGTTGACCCCAGAAAGCCAAAATGCATCAAAATTATCACCAAACAAAATCATAAAAGAAAAGAAAAAAACATACTTCATCAAATGTGTCATTGAATGAGACACGATGACCGTCTTTCTCGGTATCAACGAGCACACCATCACAGTCGAAAAGCAAAGCTGAAGGAACAATATCAGCTGCTAAACACTTGATACCACAGTTTCGAATAAATGTGTTCGAGGATTTCGAGCTTAAAGACTGAAATGAGACTTGCTTGCCAAGAATTGAAGAGGGTCTTAGTTGCCTAGTGGTAACATGGCTAGGTGATTGCTTATTAGTGCTCAGTTTGTTGGAGCAAAGAACAGAAGAAGATGATGTTGGGATGAGGATTGATGCCATTTTTGGTGTTTAAATGTTGGTTTGGTTTTTTAGTTAAATGAATTTCATGGTTTTATTTGTTGTTGTGATATTGGATTTTGTGGAGGTGTTTGTGTGTGTGTTTTTTAAAACTTTATCTATCATGTCCATTGTCATTTCCATAACCACCACATACACACTCCCATACTTCCATAAGGTCGTTATCCAACGTTTTCCTTAGATGTTGCAAAGTAGTACTCTCTCCGTCTCAAAATTACTGTCAGGACACAAGAATTACATAATTTAATAAAAGTGAGGCCACTTTAGTTTTCAACCACTTAAAGAGAATATTCCCCTACCATATTCTCTAGTTTTTACTTAAAATATAAAACAGACAATTAATTTGAGACATCCCGAAAAGAAAATATGAACTATAATTTTGATACGGAAGGAGTAATATTTTATGCTAGAAGGGGGTATTTGGCTATTCAAACAAATTTCATTTTAGTACGGTTACTTAACAAAAAGACTAAATTACACGGTGGTTCTTCAACTATTTCAAATTATTTGGTTTAGTCCCAATATTGACTATATTGCACTGATAGTTGACTGGATCTATACACACTCCTTGTGTTAGATAGATACTTTGAATGATGTCTAGTCTAGCACGCGGAATTTACTAGCTAGCACTTAGAAGATTTATTTGTTTGTGTTTTGTATGATTTGTATGTAACAGTGAATGAACAATGAAAACAATAATTCAACTTTAACGATTCAATATTATTAATGAATAATACGAGTACTCTTAATTAATACTAGGGTTTACAACCTTGAATCTTAACAAAAACTCTTTCTCTATCTTTTTCTAAATCGTCACCTAGGAGATCCTTTTATAGATTAAGGATTCCTTTACAAGATAACTATCACCTAATCGTATAAGATATACACAATATCTTTTCTATAATTATCTTTTACAAAAACATAAACCGTACTAACTTCTTCATACAACCGTACTAACTGTTCTTGTCTTCAAAACTCATCAGCAGTACTAACTTTCACATTCAGTCGTACTAACTGCTTAAGCTTAATTCCTAACAATCCTCCCCTAAACTTATGATTTCTTCCCAAATCACTAAGTTTCTTCAAATTAAGCTTCATCTCCTATATGAAAGGGGATTCTTCCAACCACCTTTCATAACTGTCTCTTACTACTAATATTTCTTTGTTCTGCAAGGTTGAAAATCTTTGTTACCAACATATCTGCCATTTCAGAATCTTCTTCAACCCTCAGTTTTGTATACAACATAGACATTAAAACGCTTGATCTGAGTGGATAATCCTTTTCCACTAACATATAGATTTCTATGCCATCCTTAGTAGAAACTCTGTGCACTCCACACGTATCAAATAACTTCCAAGAGACATCTTCGATTTGTGCTTGAAATCTCCACATTGATTCTCCACTATCAGGTTCATAAATCCTTTTTAGCTGCACCCATAACTTTTTATCTTTGTCTTCAAGTGGATCTTGAACTCTGAATCTTTCTTTTACTAAGCTCTACAACTGATTAAGATCTTCCCTATCAAAACCTTTTAGTAGATCTTCAAACAGCTTGTATCTCTCAGTAATACCTCCAAGTCTTATGATCTTCCATCCCATCATCCTTCCATCAGTGAAAACTTCCCAGCCAATGATAGGATATTTGACTTCTAATGGTTTGATATTTGTAGACTCTGGAACTATCACCATCATATTCTTGATTTGCTCATTGGTCAATCCTTCTTCACCAGACTTCAACTTCTTTGCAATATCAGATTCCAGAACTTGTGGTTCTCTTTTCTTTTTCCTCGTGATATCCTCCTTGATTGAAGTATTCAGTCTTGCATAGTCTTGTCAATCTCAGCATCTGACCTTCCAGTGAAGTCACTCATCTTGTAACTTGCTTGATTCTTCAAATAATGTTTCATGAAACTGACTTTTTCTTTCTTGGTAGGCAACTTTGTCTTGTATCCTGACTCTTGCCTTTCTCTAATTCTCTGCACTAAGTCATTCCAAGTAACTTCTTTGTTCTTTGACAAGATGAACTCTTTGAGTTTCTCTGACTTTTCTTCTTCACTTAACTCCTTGTCTTTAAGAATCATTACAGCATGAGCTTTCACAATCAAATCAGAATCTAACAAGTATTGTAGTTGCTCATTGAACTCCTATTGATTAACTTCTTCAGATCTTATTCTATCCATGAATTCAGCTATATCCCTTACATCATCTGCAGCTATCTTCCTTGCTAATTCTGCATCTTGAGCTATCTGAGCTTGTTCATCAGCTAAATCCTTGTCTAGAATCTCTCTTGCTACCTCTGCATCAAAGTCTATTTGAGCCTGAGTTCTTGGTTTTGTTTTCTTGAGCCTTTCTAGTACTTGAGCAGCTTCTTGTTCTTGAGCAGCTTCTTCTAGTGTCATAGGCTTTTTAACCTTATCTTCTCTTTTTCTAGCATATTCCTCTTCAGCCGTAGTATCACCAGTTGGAACTGTCTCATGCTCTGTCTCAGTAGTTGGAACTGCTTCAACAGTTGGAACTTCTTCAGCTTCTTGAGTACCAGTCTGAACTGCTTCATGTGTCTCAGTAGTTTCTTCTATTTCCATATCAACATTACCAGAACCCATATCAAATTTTTTTTCTTCTTCTTCATTTTGCCTCCCTTGAGAACCTGATCCATCTCCCTTGCCTTTATCTGATTTCCTCCCCTGTTTGGGAGAATCACCATCATCACCATCAAAATCATCTGAGTCATCATCATCAGAAGAATCCAAAACTACCTTTGCCTTTTTCTTCTTTAACTGCTCTTCAAGTTTCTTCACCCTAAGAGTCAATTTGGAGTAGACCTGGGCAAAATTCTTTTTGTGAGCTTTGAGTTCCTCATTGTTCTTCTTTAGCTCCTCCTCCAAAGTTTCTACCTTCTCAACTAGCTTGGTACACAATTCCATCAATTCAGTATGTGAAGTACTACCCTCATCACTTCTAGCTGTGTCACCTGCTAGGAGAGGTGAATCATGGGGAAAGGATTAGGAATCACTCTGGGTGTTTCCCTTCTCCTATAAGTGATGTGAATTTGGGATGTTTGGGTCCTTTCAGGAGCTGAAGTAGATGTGTGATGGGGATCAGTTGGTGGTACTAAACCTTCACCCACTTCAGTTTGAAGCATCTCTGGAAACAATGGAACTACTACTCCTTGAAAAAGCGTACTAGCCATAGCCATGTTTTGAAAAACTTTTGATTGAATGCTAGGAGTAGCAAAAGTTTCTGTTGGTTTTGTAAGCATGTATGTCTTTTTATTCAAAAGAGTTTAAACAAACCTTGGATACATTAGAAACTTGGTTTTGCTGTTTACATTTGATGCCATACACTCAAAAATAAATTTTGAAAAGTTAAAAACCTTGTTTGTAGATAGACAAATGAGAGCAATAGCAATATTGCTACTGAACTGCTCCCAAGCAGTCTTTTTAGGACTTAAACAATGTAAAAGGGTATATATCAAAAATCTCCATTGAGGTGAGAAACATCCTTTTTGAAAAGTTAATTTGTGTTCGGATGTATCATACCCCATTTTGGCAAGTTCTTGCCATATTTCAGTGTTGTACATAGTGTTGATACCATCTGAGTCTTTTAATTTAAGATTTCTCCTAAGTATAGACTCGGTAACAACAAAAGATACACCATCTACTTCAGAATGAATTTCTAAGTCTCTATTTTCACTAGTCAAGACAGTAGCATTCTGTCAGAACTGTGTGATGTGAGAGACATAAAGAGTAGGAGACACGGTTAGAGCATACCTTATGTGAGAGTGGTTTAGAAAGTCCACAATCTCATAAAATTTTGGTCCATCTCCTTCCTCTGTTTTCTCTAGAAACGCAACCTGATTGTGACGCTTAATAAATTCCAAATTAGCCATTTTTATTGATGAAGAGTGAAATATTATAGCAATAAGATGATCGTTTAGAGTGGAATTGATGTTTTATGCAGCCAATTGGGTTTTTATAGATACTATTAGGGTTTGGAGAATTTTGCGAACGAGACAAATTATCTTTGGAAAATATATTAAATCAATTTATGGTAAAAAGATAATTATCTCAAGAAAAATCCCTATAAGTATGCTTCAGAATAACGGTTTTACCCCAACGGCTAGAAATTAATTACTGACAGATTTTTACAACGGCTAGTTGAGCCGTACCAATTTTTTAACTAACAGTTCAAACAGCTGGAAAAAATTTATTGAGCCGTATGAACTTATTGGAAAGATTTAAAATACCATGGCTCAAATATAGTTTTTAGCAAACTATCAGCTATCAACGGATTTGATGTGTCTTTACCAATAGCCGTTTGCTTTGGACTAGCCAACTCTTCACAGTTAGACATGGTGCGCTGATAACCATACAATTTTTGGTAAATTGTCAACCATCAACGGATTTGAGAAGTCTTTACCAGATACCGTTTGCTCTGGACTAGTTGGTTCTTATGTGGGTTAGACATGGTGAACCAATTACCATTTGTTGTGTGCACAGATAACACAATCAGCTCCAAATCACCATACAGTCCAAAACATATTAACTCCTTGGTGCTTTTCATCCAAAACCTGCAAGTGTTAGTCCAAAAACAAAGAAACAAGCCACAAAGAACTTGTCTCACAATATAAATGTATATGACTAACATTGCACTCAAAAAGAAAAATTAATTTCCTTGTGGAACCCAAGCCAAAACAGACTTAGGCTTTCCTCTTGCATCAACATAATTCATTCTTTTCAAAAAAAATTTAGCACCATTGGGTTTGATGGGTCTCCAAACCCAACATGTTGATGCATTCACTCCAGTACCCATATTTCCCTTAGCAGTGTTTTTATTAACACCAGTACCAATTACTCTGCTAGCAGTTGGAACTGCTGGCTTGGTAGTTGTTACCTTGGGTTTCCAAACTTGGTTTTTCACTACTTCTCTGTGATAAAAGGTTCTGTTGCCAATCTTTTGTGTTGGTTTAAAAACTATTTGTGCACCTTGAACTGTTGGCCTTGGGTGAACAGGTCTAATAGGTCTGACAGTTTGAACTGCTGGTCTATCAGTATGAACTTCTCTTGGTCCAGACCTTAAAATAACTGACCTGAGTATCATCTTAGCATTTGTAGGGTGAGAGGGAGGTCTTACTGAGTTCACCCTAGGGGTTGAATACCTGGTTACCCATTTATCACAAAAGGCTGCAAGATGGTCAAAGCTACCACAAGAGTAACAAGCTTTCCTATAGCAGACAAAATCATCACCTAGTTGGTGAGATTTGAGGTCATTCCAATTCCTTTGGTTACCTCTGGGCTTGTTTGTGGTTCTATACATTTCTGCATACCTAACTGTTGGTCTAAAAGGTTTAGCATTTGATCTAGGCCTAACAGTCTCAGTTTTAACCATCTTTGGAACTTTTGGTTCCTCCACCTTAACACTAATAGGCTTAACTTCAGCCTGATCATCCTCATCATCAGAAGTCCAGTCCTCAATGGTTGGAGCATCTGAGTCCTTAGCTGAGGACACCTTATCCTCAGAAAGTGAGGCATCACTTGCACTTACAGACACAGGTTTATCAACTACATTCTCTTTAGGTTGAGGACCATACTTGAGCTCAGGTAGTTGAAATTCAGGAAGTCCTGTGTGTTCTAGGTCTATGCCTGGGGGTGTTGGAATTCCTCTATAGGGAGGTGGAACTGACTTATAACCTAGGCCTGACTTAGCTTTATTGAGGATTTGACACTCAACTATCTTACTAACACCTTTAGATGCAAACTCTAATGTGTCTACACTCATCTGAATGTTTTCCTTTGCCTGCTTTATCTTTTCCAATTCATTTTTCAACACACTAATTTCAGCATCCCTAAACATTATAACTCTCTTGAGTATAGCTACAGTATCACTAAAAGTAGACTCATTTTCCTTATAGTGAACTATCTGTTCTTCTAATACAGCCAAACCTCTCTTATGATTTGCTAAATTAAAAGCAGTATAGTTTAGCTCTATTCTCTGATTATCATACTATTGTCTAAGTGTTTCTAATTCTTTTAATGCATCACATGATTTAGAACATTTAGAAACTTGTACATCAGAGTCTGAGAAAGCCATAAGTGCCATCTCTGTTGATGCTTCTGCTTCCTCCTCTGCAATGTAGCTCCAATCAAACCCTAATCCATCAATGGCAACCATAGCCTTTGAGCTTGAGTCTGTAACTTCCACAACCCTTGATTTGCTTCCAAATCCTCTACTCTTTCCATCCTTTTTTCTTGGCAATCTGCACTCCCTTGAATAATGACCTTTCTTGTGGCAATTGAAATACTCAATCTTTGACTTATCATACCCAGCCACATCATTGCTGTTTATGATTATCTTTTTGCCAGTCTTCTTCAAGAATCTTTTAGCTCTCAAGCTGAGAAGAGAGAGTTGCCACTTGATGTCCATCTCTTCAATGTCATCTTCATCTATCTCTTGAAGATCTCCATGAGTCAAAATAGTACCATTGTGCTGTGTAGTAAGGAAAGCACAATAAGTGTCTTCAGTCAAAAGTCCATTAGTACTGCTAACAGTACCACTGTTAGAGTTAGCAGTACTAACTGCTCCAGCAACTTGCACTTCATCTGCTTGACTTGATGACACAAAGGCTGTAAAACCAAAATTTCTATTCTTTGAAATTCCCATTTTTGCCCTCTAATTTTTAATTTTTGGGAACACATAAATAATCATACAAGAGTAGTATAAATCCCTAATCTAAGTTTAAATTACCTAAATCTCTAAACCTTACATTTTTAAATAATTAACTAATGTTACCTACACAACTTAAAAATAAAAATGACACACTCTTGGTTTCTAGTTGGCATCACACGTTAAACGAGTTGTATAAGAACCAAAATTTTTATTTATTCTGTATCTCACTCACGTTTAGAAATAAGGTAAGCATATTTGACAAATTATCTCTAAGTCAATCACTCCCATGATTTTCGGTCAATTTCCCATAATTCATGCCCCAACTTTTCTCAACCACCTCCCCTAATTTCAGGACATATCCCTTTTTGATGATAATCCATCCCCTCACTCGTTTTTATTTATACCGTATATTCCATCTCCTTCTTCCCACTTTGATAAAAGTTTACAAACTAAAACAGTTCCGTCTACACAAATAAGAAGTTGAGACAAACTAAATTCAAGCTTAGATTCACGTTGGTACTGCTGGTGTTCTTGTCCGTTTCGTTTGCTTTATTCGAGCTGTTTCGGCTTGTGGGTTGTGTTGGGTTCAGTTCGAGTTCCTGTGGGATTAAGGTTTGTATTCGCGACTGGTATGTTAGCGCTTCGCGTACCCATTTGGTTTTGGGTTTAATCGTGGGTCCTGATTGTGGTTCCTTGTCCTTTGGTTCATTGGTTAAGCGACTAAGGTATTCCTTACAAATCCTTCTTGTTATACGCTTCATGATGTACGACTAATAAATTTTGAAAGTTAACGCTAAATCAAAATTTTGATCATTTAAAATGAGAATACGTTTCAAAATATTTGGGTCGCATGAACAGATGAATCATATAAGTTCATTGGTATAACTGATATGTTGTTTTGATAAAATGATTATACGAATGGTTATGGGGCTCATAAAATCGTAAGACTTGCGGCATCAGATCTGATGTAAGTTGCGTACAATCGAATGGTTTGTGTCATGTTTAACAACTAATAGTCGTATTGGAACACTCCTAAACGAACACTAATAACCACCTTTCATATGTTTCGTATGCATGTTTTTTTTTTCGAGCCGGTGTCGTTAAAACGCATGTGGTGGGTAGAATAACTTATGTCGAATCAGGCATGGTTATGGTTTGAATGTAATTGGCTCTTTAAAACTGCTAACGTGGGAAGGGAATTGTTTGTGTGTCACATGCATGAATTTTATAGATTGTTACCTTTACATGCTATATCGTAAAAACCTAAAAGGGTCATGGTAACACATAAACTAATTTCAGGTCGACATATATATAAGTAGGAAAGAGCCAAATAGGTGATTCACAGTAATAAAATGCAAGTTGGGAGATAAATGTAGAGTGGGCATGGTTGGACCCATTTGTGCAAATAATTAACACCCGTAGGTGTCTAAGAGTCCCACTAATAGAAAAATTAACTACATCAACATATATAATTGAGTTTTATTAAATATATATAGTGAACGCACGCCTTATAAATCATAAGAAAATAAGTCATTTTCACTAATATGTCTTAATTAAGTAATATATGAATTGGAAGTACTATAAACCCTAAGTTTGACTAATTGTGAATGTGACCCTAACTTACTAATCATGAAAAGTTACTAAAAGAGGAAAGTTTCTAAAAATAGCAAGAAACCTTGAATGAGGAACCTTAATAACTATAAGTGGTAAACTTCTAAAATAAGTTGCTAAGTAAGGCGTTATCATTAAATTGTATAGGTTCGGCGAAGAAGGAGATTCCTTATTTCCGGTGTGCTTCTTATTTCATTGGTTGATTTGCTAAGGTACAGATATTCTGCCCTTCTCAGTAAGGCGCCTTCGTACTCATGATTTTCTGATTTCTGACTCATCATAGGATTTCCCTAAGCCATTGCTATGTTTCCCTTTGTTTGTGAACTCTTGATATGACCTTTCTGATATTGAATCTTTCTGATACTGAACCTACTGATACTGAACCTACTGATACTGAACCTACTGATACTGAACCTTCTGATATTGGACCATCTGATATGAACTTTCTGATATAACTGAAATGGTAATTGACTTATGAAACTGAACTAAATACTTGATACTTGACCTTGACCCACAGTTTGAGACTACGAGCCACTCACTAGGCATGAGGGTTTCATGTCCATGTCATTGATGCACCGATGGCATGACTCTAGGGCAGGAGAGTGATGACCTGTCCCGTACCTGACTTTATCTGATTTGGTGTATGCGGAGTTTCTGGCCACCTGGGGCGCATGGATGCATCCTAGCTGTTACTGTTACTGTTATTACTGATATATATACTGTTATTACTGGTGACTGATGGTGTGTGCGATACACGTCTTTCACACTCTGGGAGCTAGCTACTCCACTTACTGATTGAGGACTCCCCTCATATTTACTGATTACTGAGAGGTCTCCCCTCTATATGGCTACATGATGATACTGTTACTGTTACTGTTACTGGGCTCGTAGAGGATTACTGTCTCCTACACCTTATACCCTTGTACTTCTCATTACTGTTACCTTTTCTTATGCCATAACTCTGATTGATTCGTATTTCATTACTGTTCATTATTCTGTATTACTGCTTGTTATCGTTATATCTGTTCACTGAGCTCTCGTAGCTCAGCCGCATTTCTTTTCCTGTGGCAGGTTTTAGTAGGAAGCTGGGAAATGAGTGGAGAGTACCTTTGGACTTAGAAGACTTGATATCTATTCTGGATTTAGAAATGACTAGAAGTTATTATTATTTTGAAATTAGTATTTATTGGAAGTTCTTTTGTAACCTTGTAGTGTCGGTATTTCAATTTGTAACCTTTGAGAATTCTTGTATTACTATAGATGTATGCTTTATTTTGATCTGATATGAAGCCATTATTGTGATATCTTTACCCTTGTCGGGTTGGGGTGTTACAAAGGCCAAATTTCCAGAACTTGAGCTTGAGCTTGATCCAGCAGACTTCTTCACATCTTGTTCTACTATTTTGAAGTTGCTATAAAGGTCCATCAGATCCATAGAATCAATATCTGGCTTGTTCTTCCTGACTACTACATGCATAGCCCACTCTGATGGTAGACTCCTTAGAAATTTTGAGTTGAGATCTTCTTGTGGCATCTCAATTCCTAGAACAGCAAGCTGACTCACTAGTTTTTGCAGTCTATTAAACATATGATCTAGTGACTCATTGCTTGTAGCAGAAAAGTTCTCAAATTGTTGCTTAAGAAGAGTCTTCTGAGTTTTCTTGGTGGCATCATTCCCACCATATCTTGCAACAATGGCTTCAAAGAGAGTTTTAGCACACTTGTATTTACTGAAGTTCAGTAATTGATCATTGGGGATTGACATCAGCAGCATGCTCCTTGCTTTAACATCATTCTTATGCTGAGCCTTCTCTTCTGTAGTCACTGGCTTGGTCTGCACAGTTGTCTCAGTCTTACCGTCAACTGTAGTGGAAGTGGATGGAGGTTTGAACAAGTTCCCATCTTCTATGATCTCCCAAAGTGCATAATCCTGCACTTGAAAGAATTGTTCAACTCTTAGTCTCCACATATCGAACTCATTGGGTTTAAGCATTGGTAGCTTAGCAGCAATGTTGGTTTGACTTGTAGTTGTCTCCATGTCCATCTTCTTCTTAAACAAATTCGTCTGGATCTTCTAAAACAAAGTATCAGAAACCTCTCTCTGATACCACTTGACCGGATCTACACACACTCCTTGTGTTAGATAGATACTTTGAATGATGTCTAGTCCAGCACGCGGAATTTACTAGCTAGCACTTAGAAGATTTATTTGTTTGTGTTTTGTATGATTTGTATGTAACAGTGAATGAACAATGAAAACAATAATTCAACTTTAACAATTCAATATTATTAATGAATAATACGAGTACTCTTAATTAGTACTAGGGTTTACAACCTTGAATCTTAACAAAAACTCTTTCTTTATCTTTTTCTAAATCGTCACCTAGGAGATCCTTTTATAGACTAAGGATTCCTTTACAAGATAACTATCACCTAATCGTATAAGATATAAACAATATCTTTTCTATAATTATCTTTTACAAAAACATAAACTGTACTAACTTCTTCATACAACCGTACTAACTGTTCTTGTCTTCAAAACTCATCAGCAGTACTAACTTCCACATTCAGCCGTACTAACTGCTTAAGCTTAATTCCTAACAATAGTCCCCAACATCTTGATTTTGTTTCACTGGGGACCCTAATGGCTGTTAAAAATCTCATTACATGCAAGGGCTTTTTCGTCTTTTTGGCATTTTTTGTCCAAACCCCCTATAACACCGTTGGTCCCTGACATTTCCAATTGTCGAATTATAAAAAATTCCTTAATCCAAACAACCCTCTTCTTCAACCTCTCCTCCTCCACCACCACCATTACCATTGAATTCAAATTAAAAACTTATAACAACCTCTTTCAACACAAATCTTTCCATGCCCATTTCATCCAGTGAATTTGGGATTCATTTATCGACGAATGGTCATATACATTTAGGGCCCGTTTGGTTTGTGGATAATTTATGAATAGGATTTGAATTTGAATTTGAATTTAGTTTAGTATTTAAATTTGAAGTGAGAGAAAATATTATATTTAATTTGAAATGATTATTTTAATAATAGTGGATGAATTAATAATTAAAATTAATATTAAAAAAACAAAAGATTGTGGCTGATATTTTTTTAAGAATATTAAATAATTTTATATGTTGTGAATAGTCAAAACCCCACCATGTTAGATGGGGATCAGATTTTGGACTTAAGACCGCGCGTGAAATTGATGTGACAAAACCAAACATTGGATTTTCTTAGGATATAAGGTGTGGGCGGGAATACAAGGAGGGAAAGGGTCTTTCCCTAGCGGGACTCTAAAAAATTCCACATCATATTTAACGGGAAAGTGATATTTGTTTTCTTTTCGGGACTCAAGTCTCGTTTCATTTAGAGAGAGAAAAGTGCTGACTTTACTGGAAAGTGAGAACTTTATTGGAGAGAGAAAGAAATTTATTTGTTATTTAAGTGTATGTGTGGTATTTAGGGGTATTTTTAAATGATAGAAAGTAGAAAAAAATTAATTGAAGAGAGATAAGGTGATGCAAAAGTTGAAGGAAAAATTAAAGGAAAAGTTTTTTGATGATGTGGAGCTGATGTGGCGAGGCCTCAACCACACCCTCCACCCTTATCTTTGAACCCAAAAACCCTCGTACCAAACATATACTTATATTTAATTTGAATGGTCAAAGATTGTTTAAATGCTACTCGTAACTTATGTATAGCAAAACGTGACTATATATAACATTGCTATTTGGGATTTCTGGGTTTATGTCATGTTTTTAGTAAATTCACAGTATGTTTGAACGCCTATTGTATAGTAGCTTTACATACTTGTGTGGCCTAACATCTATCTACATGTGTTCTTCTTCACCAGGATCTGTCAAACTCGCATGGCAATTCAAATGCAAATGCAAACCACATAGTCGAGACACCATCAAATAACTAGAGTTATCGTCATCATGAATATTTGCTATTCAGGCATCAGACCATCTTTTCAAGCTCTATAGCTCTTTAACAAATGTAATCTTGATTAGTGAATTATTTTAGAGTGGTCAAGATGTGTCATAAGACTTTATTTTTTTTATAAAGTGGCTTTCGTTAAGCTAACTTATGATTTACTATGGATGAGATGTGTACATGTTGTTAGTCATTGTGACAACTTTTTATCAAAGATTGAACCCGTCTTGTGGAGCAAATTATATCACATGCAGCTGCACTTTTGTCTTTGAACATCATTCAACTGCCATTTTGTGTTTACAAAGATCCAAATCACCACCAAGAACACCAATTTATCATTCTTTATTCTTGCAAAGAATTATAATCTAATACAAGAACCTAGAAGGAGATAATATACAACTCATTTAAAAAAAGTAACTTATACAACTTATTTTAAAGAAGTAACTTATAATCACAAGAACAAAAAATATGATGAGTTTTTTCAAAAAATAATTTGATTGAACACTTGGTGTGCATTTTATAAGCTATCGTCATCAAACTTTTTATGGTCGATGTGTAACAGCCCCAAAATATTACAGCGGAAGATAGTGTCACTGGGGTATTACTTCATAGCACACATTACAATTTACAGAAAACGACTCTAAATGAGACGTTTTTAAATATATTATCATTCGAATAATACCAAATATCAGAGTTTGTACAAGGTCCCAACAAGTTTCACAGTATGTACATATTACTACATAAAAGTTTTTAAAGTTTATCGAATGATAATGATATGCAAAGTCTTCAAAATTTCTATGCACCTTCAGTGCGAGTTTATACCTTAAGGACCTAAGATAAAACATGCTAGAAAGTCAACACAAAGGCTGAGTTAATTCATAGGTTCTAATTTATAGTAATTGACAACAATTTTCAGATTTATAGTAATAATTGCAACGAATACAATCATTGTAAAAACAATTACTACTGCCCTAAGCTCATGACACACAACGCTTAACTGGGGTATCATAAAAATGATAATAGTAACTTGGCCTTCTTGTAGGTAATTGCCACTTACCTATTGAAACTCAAATATAGTGCGTTTGGTTGAACTATCTAAACAACACAAACGGGATTCGTTAATGCCGATAGGCCTATCCACAATATTCGCGCTCACACACAAGTGATTAATGGTTCATGATGGAAGGACTTTCTGGCAATAGGGTACTTAGGGAAATAATACATTCAGATAGCATACAGTTTGTAAGAAATTGTCCATGGTAAAAATAGTTTAGCATGTATCTCCCAAGGAATTTGTAAAATAGTTAAGTAAAATGGCGCTATGAACTCACCGGAATGATAAGCAGCGGATTACAACGATATAAAGTGCATCGAGAAGTCGCGAGCTTAATAACGATCAAAAAATAATAAGCGTGTCTTAGGATTATATATATGAAGAGAACTTACGAAATAAGTTTTATATAAGTATTTATATAATTTAGACATTGTACACATTCTTGTAAATTAATAAGCGTCAAAGTTTAGTCTTTATTACTTAAAAAAAATGTTAACAAGCCCTTTATGTCATTTTTAATATCCCGTCTATTCCGTAAATAGTTATAGTTCAAATCTATTCGTTTGATAGTAAGGTAAACGGGTCTATTTTCCGATAGTGGGTCTTACGACTTCGGTTCTTATATATAAAAGTGGTCGAAACAATACTCTTTATCAAGTTTCGGTTTTTACTTATATGGTTATCCCGACTTAATCCACACGTTATTCCTATACCATAAATCATTATGTATTGATTTTTATGTCCTTGGAAAGTATTTAAATGTATTTACCAAGTTTTGAGGTCTTATTGTTTTAATTATCTCCTAACATTAGTCAATATTTGTTGATCCCAGTGAACTCTAGTTGAGTCCTGTTTGAACTTAGATCGAATTCCCTTAGCTTGTATAAGGTTTAGTTATATTAGATAAATCTAACACAACTATGGTAGAAACTTTGTTTTGAATGTATTAAAGATTATGCGGAATCTAATCTTTAATATTAAGAAGAACCAATGAAACAGTAAACACAATGAAGACACGATTTCAACAAACAAACAAGCCTCAATATTATTAATAATAATACGAATACTATAACAGTATTAGGGTTACAAAACCTTGAAGCTAATACGATTTTCGTGTTTTGGTACGTATTGGTGTGTATAACTCTATGCCCTAGGACCTCCTTTTATACACCAAGGAGTCCTACACGGCTTACAATTCTTTCTCTCCAAGAAAAATCTTTTCTAAAACTTTTCTATAATTATCTAATACATATCACACGGCTTACAATGCATATCTCATAAGCAGTAGTAACTTTTCTACTAACTTACAAGCCTAACAGTAGTAACTTCATCACCAGTCTTAACTTTACACAAGCAGTCTTAACTTTGTACTAGCAGTAGTAACATACTTAGCGTATATTCATTGAAGTTCATGGACAGCACTAACTTGTACTAGTAGTCTTAACTTTTACACTGGCAGTAGTAACTACTTAGTACATTTTCTTTGAAGTTCAAGAGCACCATTAAATCCATAGAGCAGCAGTAACACGATCATGAGCAGCAGTTGACCAAACAACATTAAGAAGGCTTTTAATCCCAACAATCCTCCCCTAAACTTGATATTCTTCTTCAAAATCATCAAGTTTCTTCATTCAAAGCTTCATTAACACCAGGAGGATGCTTCCAAACACTTCTTTACTTCTTAAGCTGAGATAGGATGAACTAGAGAAGTTAATTAGCCATTTCACTATCATATTCCAGTTCAAGCTTCTTTTCCAACATCATTGAAAGTGTATGCTTAAACAGGGGATACTTCTTCTCCACCAACATGTAGACAACCATAGATTGCATCATCAAGCAATGAACTCCATAGGAGTCATATAGCTTCCAACTCAAAACTTTGTACCCATGCTGAGCCTTCCATATCTCATCCTCTACATGTGGTTCAAACATAGTCTTCAAATCACCCCACAACACATAGTCATGAGCATCTGTTGGCCTTGTTGACCCATACTTGGCTTTAACTAGTTTCCATAGAGTTTCCAAGTCTTCTTTGTCAAAACTCTTAAGCATCTGACTGAATCTAGTAAACACCTGAGTTTTTCCATTTGCTCTTATGATATTCCAATACATTTTCTTTCCTTCTGTGTATATCTTCCAGTCAACAATCCCTGGAGGCTTAGTAGCCAAAGGTACAACATCAATTGGTACTTCTTCATCATCAGAAATGAGAACCATAAATTGTTTAAGCTCTGTTGTATCTTTGTTATTATCCACCTTTTGCTTCTTTGTGATCTCATGCTCCAGCTCTGGCGCTGCTCTCTTTTCTTTCCTTTCCACCAACTCTGTTTCCATATCAACAAAAGTGTTTACCCTTTTCATTGCTTTCTCAAACATCTCTTGGATTATCTCAAAACTCTTTAGTACCAACTGATTAAGCTTCCATCCTTCCATATTTTTCAGGTAAGCACACATGATTTTCTTTGTTGAGCTTTTGTTGGTGGTTTGCTTCTCTTTTCTTCTGCTCTCTTTGCTGCAAAGTGTTTTTCCTTGTTTCTAAAAGTTCAACAAATAATTTTGCCTTTTCAGCATCAGATAACTCTTCTCTTTCTTTTTGTTGCAGTCTTTGAGCCAATAGATGATCAACCTCAATCTTTGCTTGTATATCATCCCATGCGTTTATCAATGCAATACTGGCTTCATCATTTTCAGCTGCAATTCTTGCTTTCTCAGTAGCAAGTCTTTCTTCCTCATCATACTCAGCCTGTAATTACAAAGCAGCTTCTTCATCAAGCTTGAGTTGATCTTTCTTGTTCACAGGTTCTATTAATATTTCTTTACCCTTTCCCTGTGGTTGTTGTAGATTGAGCTGGCTCTTTGATGACAACCCCTTTCTCCTTGGGTTTTGTGCTCTTTAAAGCTTTGAGTGCTTGAGCTATACTGATCTCATCAGCAGTAGTTGTAGTTGTTGTAGCAATACTAACTTCCTCACCAGCAACACTAACTATTACACTAGCAGCATTAATCTGAGCAGCATCAACAATCATCTCAGCAGTAGTAACCACCTCAACTGTTTCTTCAACAACATTTTCTCCAGCATTTACTCCATCCAATATCTCTTGAACAACAATTTCTTTCTCAGTATCCACCATCTCCTCATCCATATCATCAATTATCCTCCCTTGTTTGGATGCATCCTTACCCAAACTTTCTTCATCATCTGAGGATTTCACCCTAGCCTTAGCACCAATTTTGTACAATCTTTTCAGCTTATGTGTTCTTGACCTTTTTCCCTTTTCAAGCTGCTTTACCCTCTTTTTCAAACTTGTGATCTCCTGTTGTTGAGAGGATGTAAGCTTCTTTAAGGAAAAAACTTCCTTCTGTAAAGTGGTACATTGTTCCATCAATTCATTAAGTTTAATACTATCCTCATCACTTCGGAGCGTGTTACCTCTCCCGAGTGGTGAATCATTGGATTGTTTAGATACATTCTCAAACCTAGTTTGAGCAGATGTACCCCTATGGCTTCTTGGCACCTGGTACCATCACTTGAATTAGTTCCTTGGGAACTAGATTCATTATATGTTGCCTTGGATTGGGTCTTACTTATGTTACCACTCGCCTGCTCTGCTTCTAAGCTAGAAGCAGTAGTGGTAGCCTTCACCAATCTGTCACCCCTCCTTATGGACAGCCTCATCTGCAACAATATCTGTAGGTGCACTAGACTGATATCTTAGTGCCCTTTCTTTTAGGCTTCCTTGGCTTTTGGGTCTTTTGGGGTTGAGAGGATGATGCTTGTAAAATGGTGGGTGTATATTGGGTATCAGTGGGAATGACTGAACCTCCACCCATTTGTTGTTGGTGTTGTACCACCATTCTTGGAAACAAAGGTGTTACTCTACTAGAAAAACCTTTGCCTACCCTCTTCATATTTGAAAATATCTTTTTAGTGTGAGGAGGGTGCAATGTAAATTCTTTTATTTTTTGGCTTTTCAGCAAATTGTTTGTCCATGAATACTTGCAAAAACCTTGGACACATAAAAAAATTTCCAGACAAAGTATCAAAGTTTCTAACCATACTATCAAAAATCAATTTTGAAAAGTTAAACTTCTGGTCTGTAGCTAAGCAGATAATAACAGATGCTATAGTGCTGCTAAACTCATTCCAGGCAGTAGTCTTTGGACTTAGACACTGTAATATAGTATGAATTAGAAATTTCCATTGATGGGAGAAGAATGCTTTATAAAAAGTCAGTTTTTCAGAAGGTTTCTCATACCCCATCAATGCAAGATTTTCAAAAATAGTAGAATTTGGGAAACACTCAACACCTTCATCATATGCTAGTCGAAGATTTCTCCTAACAGATGTTTCAGTGATGATTATATCCTGGCCATCTACAACAACGTGTATTTGTACTTCCCCATTGATTGTTTTGACCATGGAAGAAGACCAAAACTGTTCAATGCAAGAAATATATATAGTAGGATTTACCGTTAACGCATACCTTATGGGGTGTGCATTCAGAAAATCCACTATTTCTTCAAACCCTTCACTTTCAGTGGGTTTAGACAAGAACGCGACCATGTTGTGTGAATCAGCAAATTTTAGAGACGCCATTTGTGTTGGTTTTGAGATTGGATGATAAAGTTGAGTTAGGGTTTGTTTTTAGAGAGTATTTGTGAAGAATGAAATCGATTAACTGATTGAATGAATGATTTAAACCCTTAATCGATTGTATTTGTAAAATAGTACCCTGAACAACCCAACAGTAGTAACTTATGCCTAGCAGTAAGTTAGGCCTAGCAGCATTAACTTTGAGTTACCAGCATTAACTCAAATTCCATCCCAAACATCTTTTTCTTTGCTTTTCCTACAAAATGTTAGTCTAAAAACCAAGAAAACACAAACCATAACAATTTTCACAATGATCACATTATTGATAATCAACAGTAGAAACTCAGCAGTATTAAGTATAACCAACAATACTAATTATACTTAACAGCATAAACTTGTAATGACAGGAGTAACAATACTAATTCATACAAAACTTTACAAAAACATAAAGAGATAGAAGACTTTAAAGATTTAACATTCCAATAATAGCAATCAAATATTGAAATCTACTTACATCAAAAGCTTTTGTAAGCAAATCTGCAACATTCTTGTCAGTATGGATTTTAATCATTTGAATCAATTTCTTTTCATTGCAATCTCTAATAAAATGATGTATGATCTCTATATGCTTTGTTTTTAATGAAAAATATGATTTTTAATTATGTAAATAGTACTGTTATTATCAATAAAGATCTTGGTATGCATAAAATTGTACCCATAATCAAGTAGTTGATTCTGAATCCAAAGCACTTGTCCACAGCAACTTGAAGCAGCCACATATTCAGCTTCTGTTGTGGAATTTGCAACCACAGTTTGTTTCTTGCACTGCCATGATATTAATCTACACCCAAGAAATTGACAACCTCCTGTTGTAGACTTCCTATCCAAGCTTGCTCCAGCATAATCACTATTAGTGTATGCTACTAAATCAAAAGGAGAATCTTTTGGATACTAAAGGCCCAATTTTGGTTGAACTTTTAAGTACCTAAAAATCCTTTTCACAACATGAAGATGTGAAACCTTTGGAGTAACTTGGTATCTAGCACAGGCACACACTGCAAACATAATATCAGGTCTTGAAGATGTAAGGTACATCAATGAACCAATCATTGACCTATACATATGAACATCAACATCTTCACCATCTACATCCTTGAGCAGAGGCTTATGAGTTTCCATTGGTGTGCTTGCAGACTTGACTTCTATAAATCCAAATTTTTTCAAGATTTCAGCAACATATTTATCTTGACTAATAAATATACCATCCTTCATATGCTTCACTTGTAATCCCAAGAAGAATGTAAGTTCTCCCATAGAACTCATCTGAAATTTCTCATGCATCAACTTTTCAAAAGCAATGCATAGCTCCTTCTTTGTTGAACCAAAGATGATATCATCCACATATACTTGAACTATTAAAATATCACCCTTTTGCCTTTTGATGAATAGAGTCTTGTCAATTTTCCCTCTTTGAAACCCATTGTCCAAAAAATATGTTGACAAGGTTTCATACCAAGCTCTAGGAGCTTGATGTAATCCATACAGTGCTTTTTCAACCTTGTATACTCTATCAAGAAAGTCTGGATCTTCAAATCCTGGTGGTTGACATACATACACCTCTTCTTCAATCTTCCAATAGAGAAAAGCACTTTTTACATCCATTTGATACACCACAAAATCTTTAAATGAAGCATAAGCTAGAAATAGCCTAATTGCTTCAATTCTTGCAACATGGGCAAAGACTTCATCATAGTCAATCCCTTCTTCTTGTATGTACCCTTGAGCAACTAATCTTGCTTTATTTCTTATCACAATTCTTCTTTCATCATTTTTATTTTTGAAAACCCATTTAGTGCCTATAGCCCTTTTTCCATTTGGTAAATCAACTAAAGCCCAAACTTCTTGTAACTTGAATTGTAGAAGCTCTTCCTGCATAGCTTTTATCCAACTCTCATTCTGCAATGCTTGAATTACCTTTTTGGGTTCTTGTTGTGATAAAAAGCAAGCAAACAAGCAGTTTTGAAGATCTTTATGGTTTGTTCTTTGTTGAATAGTGCTAACAAACCCATGTTCCTTCAAATTCTTTGACATCTTTCTTGTTTGTGTTGCTGATTTCAAATCTCCAATTACTTGATCCAGAGGATGATCTTTATGAATTCTTGTAGTTGGAGTAGGACTTACTTGGATTGTTGTTTCTAAATTGTTCATGTCAGCCACTTTACCATCATCTTCATCATCACTTGAGAAGTCAAATATGCTAATATCTTCCAATTCAGGCATTTGTGGATCAATTGGAAGTTCACTGCCTTCTTTTTCACCAACATCATTAACTTCTATACCAGCAGCATTAACATATGAACTAACATTATTAACATTGTTAGTGCTGTTAACATTATCTTCCTTCTCTTGATCACCACTTTCACTTTCTTTTTCTGGATCTTCATCAACCTTCTTTTCATCATCACTTGAAGGTTTGAATCCATCTTCTTGAGAACTCTTGGGATCTTGGGAAAATGGTGGATCAGTAATCCACAATGGTAGCAAAATGTAATCTTTGACAGGTTCTGTCTCCTTTCTAGCTTGACCTGCATTATCACTTTCTTTTGTACCTTTTCCTGTGATTTTCCCTCCTTTGGGGTTCCCTCCAAAAGCAACATATCCTCCATCTATCTCTTCATAGTCTGTAAGATAGGACATGTTCCTTTTCATGTGCCTTGAGCATCCACTATCAATCACTCCTTGATCCTGTAAATCCATTTGTGGATTGCCCTGCACATTAGGTAAGAAAATCAGTTTCTTTTGGGGACCCAAGCCATCACTGACTTGGATCTGCCTTGTGCATCAACATAATCAAACTTTTTCAAGGTGATTGATGCACTGTTGTGTTTAGAAACATGGTCTAAAACTTTAAGCTTTGATTTCCAAACCCAACAAGCTGAGGCCCTAACAATATTAACATTATTTCCCTTAACAGCATTAACTATTGCTTTTGAACTAGCAGTATTAAAATTGTTACCCCTAACAGTATTAACCATTTGATTAACATTACTGTTTTTAAATGCTATGTTCTTATGAATAGGACTTTTAATAGTTGAATGTGATGTTTTATAAAGATATGATATTCATTTAGCAGCATTCACTGGTGTTTTTGAGTGAGCAGTATTAACTTGTCTAACAGTATTAACCAATACTGCTGGTTTTGAAATATTTTGACTAGCAGTATTAATTGATACTAAGCCAGACTTCATTAGTACTGTTCTTGGAACCATGTTCCTTTTAGCACAGGGGTGAGTCTTTTTTGCAAAGTTTTGATGATTCACCCTTTGAGCATTGTTCCAAACAGGTTTTACCATCCTTTGATTTTGAAACTGTTTTTTATGGTAATAGCAATCAACATGCAAATGATCAAAGCTTCCACACACATAACAGGCCTTATTAAACATCTCAAAATTACTTCCTAGTTTTTGAGACATCATATTATTCCAGTTTCTTTGATTGCCTCTTGGACTGTGAGTGTTTTGCCTAGGTTGCTCAACATGTTTAACAGTTTTCCTAGCAATTTGTTGTTTGACAAATTTTATCTTTTCAGTACTAGGCCTAACTGTTTTCTTTTAATTTTAGGTTGAGACACGTCATTTTCCTCATCATCCGACACCCAGTCTTCAATAATTGGGGCATCATCATTCTTCCTAACTACCTTAGGCTCTTCTTCACTAGAATTAGCTTTACTTTTCTCAACTACATGCTCATTAACAAACTCATCTAAACCAGTAAAAGACAAGTCAGGTGTTGGAGGCAAAATTTTTCCTGTGATGGGAGGTGCAACTGCATTATAGCCTAAACCTTTCTTACAATTGTCAACAATCTGACACTCTATGAGCTTGTCCACACTATTAGATGCATGTTGAAATTTATCTACATTAAGTTGAATGGCATCTTTTTCTTTTTGAACTATTTCAAGCTTCTTCCTAAGCTCTCTAATACTTATTTCTCCTACATGAATTTCAAAATTTAAGTTGTAGAAAACTAGAAGGGGGGGTTGAATAGTTTGACCGATTAAAACTTCCTTTTAAAACTTATAGATCGACTTATGTCAATCTAGTTTACGTGTTGGATATTGATAGTTAGAAAAGGAAAATAACTAAAGAGATAGAGATTCGGCTATAGGGACTCTTTTTCCCTGCCCTACTTCCTTTTAAAACTTCCTTTTAAACCATAACACGAGTGTTGGATATTGATAGTTGATTAAAACTTCCTTTTAAACCATAACACGAGTGTTTATAGTGATTCGGCTACAGGGACTCTTTTCCCTGCCCTACTCCACTCCCCGAGTACCCAACTCGAGAGTTCCGTAAATACTACACAAGACAAACTCCTTTCACCAGCGGAGAAGCCTTCACAACGTCGCTTACACTTTATCCGGTACAAAGCTAAATACCGAGCTCTTCCACGAGGTAGAAGGCTAGATATCGGGTTCCATTACAAAGGAGGAACCACTACCCAACACAACAAAACTTGGAGATCCAATCAACAAGACACAACATGCGGGTGATCACCCCTGACAACACCAATGTATACAACAAGACTTGAGGCACCAAACCTCGACAAAATTGTCTTGCACCAAGACAACCTTGAGGTATCAAACCTCGACTTCGACAATCTACACCAAGATCTTCATGAGCCACCAAAACTCATCTTCACAATCTTGATCTGCATGACTTGGAGAACCACTCTCCACTAGCATCAATCTTCACAACTTGACTTGGCGATCCAAACTTCAACTACACCAAAGCACACACCATGTCTTAGATATACTTGAGATGAATCACCTACAAGAGTCACTTCTGTGATCTTGAGATGATGATGAAGTCTAGCATTCCATATCTTGGAGGTTGCACGACTTCGACTCTAAACGTAGTGATCTCGCCTTTAGAAGGTACCTATAGAATCACTACACAAAAGACTAAAAGAAAGATCTAGTATATGAGGTTAGTGAGAGAGAAACATAGAGAGAAGAAATGTATAGAAAGGTGCAAGAAAGAAAGAAGAAATGACTCACTATTTATAGGCAATAAAAGCCACTGTTCACCCGGATCCGGCGGATCCCTTGGAAAAGGGATCTGGCCAGTGTAATCCAAGGGATCCGGCCATCTGGTAGTACCAGTCCAGATTTTGGATTACAATTCCGGGTTATGGGTTATGGATCAAGGTCCATGGGTTATGTGATGTCATGCATGATGTCAAAGACATCTTGGGTCATGGGTTATGGACCTTGGGTCATGGGTTATGGACTTTGGGTCATGGGTCATGGATATTACCCATTTGTGATGTCATGCATGATGTCAAGCACATGGGTTATGGATTATGGGTTGTGCTCCATGGGTCATGGGTATTGGACATGGGTTTTGGGTTTGGATAGTCCAACTCCATTAACTAGTATATTGTTTTTAACTAGTTGTTTTCAAAGTATGCATTTTATGAAAAATGCAAGTAACATATTTACTTATAAGTGTTTCATAAAAATGGTTTTGGCAAACTAATTAACTAAACATGTTTGATGATTTATTTGTTTAGTGAAATGAGTTAGTAAACTATTGGCTCAAAACTTTACGTATTTTGTTTATCTCGTTAAAATGATTTTACGTTTGTTATCGACAAAACATTAGAAGATCGTACAATATAAATAAACATTTTTATGGTTTATTTGTATTAACAATCTCCCCCTTTTTGTTGATGACAAAACATAAAATTATTTTAAGTAAAACGATAAAATTTGTAAGTTTTGAATTTGAGTTTTTACTCTTTTCTCCCCCTTTTTGTTGAAACAAAAAGAGTGTCGAGAAGAAACTAACTCGAATGCAAGTTTTTAGAAAAAATGAATGAAAGAGGGATGTAAAATGGAGTAAAGAGAGTAAGAAATACTTAGTTGCTCCCCCTTAACGGTTACTCCCCTTTAATGAGGGCGTCAAGTAATTAGGAAGACTAAACGTGATCATCGCAAATTTTTTGCAATGTTTTTGCTTTGAGGAAAGCTCCCCCTTATTGATGGCGTCGAGTGCTCCTTGTGTATTTTTGAAAGTCTGCAAAACAATGGTTAGAAAACAAGTATATGTTATCCCTTTGTCGAAAATAGAACTGCATAAAAGTTCAGTTAGTATTCTGAGTGCCCGGATCCACCGGATCCTTTTCTGAAAGGATCCGCCTAGTACAAAATGAGGGATCCGGCTTACCTGCAACTTGTTAGTAGCAGTAAAGAATAGAAAAAGGTATGAAATCAGGTAATAGTCACACCAATCATGCTCACATAAACAAGAAGCACATAATCATGTAGATTCATTTAATAAAACAAGAGAAATGGTGCACACATTGGTCAATTCTCTAAAACTAAGAAAATGATCTAACATGAAAAAAGAAAAATCCTAATGACAAAGTCTAGGCCTAATACTAGAGGAGGAAGACCACTTGTGCTTGTACTTCAAGATTTTTAAGGAAGGTTTGGTTTGGTGATGTCATCAAGACGTTCAAGGAGATGGTAGAACATGAAACACACTTCATCACGTAGTTCATGAACTAAGGTTTGGACATGTTGACAATGATCACAAGTATCATCGTGGCTTGTTTGTTTAGGACCTAAGATAGAAGGTTGGCAAGGGCCTAAGATAGAAGGTTGTTGAGCCATGTTTAAGGTGGAAGCACCTATGTGGAAAGGTTGTGGATGTACCACGAGTGTTGGTTGAGGAGTATGTGTAGGAGGAAGTGTGTCTTTATTTGGTTGAGGTGGTTGACATCTTCTCATTACCCAAAATGGGCCATTTGAGGGTGGAGGAGAGGAAGGCAAGCTTGCTATGGGTGGCGGTATGTTTATGTCAACATCTAAGTTGTGGGAGGAAGGTTGTTGGGTAGTCATTTTCTCAATGGATGAGAATGTAGGTAATGGTGGTGGATTAGAAGGTCTAGGAGGTAAGTTCTCCAATGTGTTCAAGAATGGGTGAGGAGATGTAGGAGGTGTGGTAAAAGAGAGAAGTTGAGGTTGAAGAGGTGAGGCTTGTATGTGTTGAGTTGAGATTGGTTCAGGAGAAGTAGGTTGTGGTGAGGTTGTTTTGGTGGAAAAAAGTTGTGGTGGAGTTGGTTTATTAGAAGGTGGAGTTTGGATGTAGTTTGAGAGAGGTGTTCTGGTAGAGGGTGTCTTGATGGGTGAAGATTCGGTTAAGGATATCTTATACACAATACGTGCGGTTTTTCTAGGTAGATTTCTAGTAGATGAGTGGGCATTGGATGGTTTAGTCATGGTGAGAGTTGTCTAAGATAGTGAGATTATCAGTAGAGAAGATGATTTTGGGTGTATGATAGAAGCACAAACACAAGTGGTTTAAATTGGAAAGGATCATATAAGAGGATTAATACTTAAACCACTAAAATTCTTCACACTGCAATCATTTGCATGCATAAAGGGTCAACTACTGGAATGCAATCTTCTAGGAAGATTGTTGAAGAGATTTTGAGTGTTGGAGTAGATAGAGGAGAAGTAATTTATGAAAGAGGATAATTTTATCATCTCTGTTTGCCCGGATCCATCGGATCCTTTTCAAAAGGGATCCGGCTAGCGTTAGCCAAGGGATCCGGTTAACTGAGATAGAAAACTGGTAAGAAAGGTTGAGTATTTAAAAGCTCTAGCCTATGTAGGTTGGTGTTATGATTGAGAGTAGATGACTTAGTGGTGAGAAATCTGAGAGTTTAGAGATAATGATGTGGTGTAACATCCGATAATTTTTCAAACCCTTTTCACTAGCCAAATACTTATTTTTGCATTACCTTAGTATTTAAACTTTTTCCTGAACTTATTTGAACTTGAGAAACAATATATATCTGTATAAACGTGAGCGTTATCCCTTTATTATGTCAGCACACCCTAGAAAGCACGAAACGAATCGATTTGTCAAATAAATTAACTTCGAAAAAGTTTTCATATTTATACTCGTTTTTACTAGAAAAATAATTTCGAGAACAATGGCGCAAGTTTCGTAATTTTTCGAGTCCGTTTGGTGCGTTAAACGGGTCCCGCGATAAATATTTCAAAAGTTTCCATACTTGTCAAAACTACCCCCTCCGCCCAATATTGACGCCCCACACCCTCCACTTTGCTTTGTCCGATTTTAGCCCCTCCCAACTAATAAAACAATTATTTCCACTCTCTCTCTCTCCTCATTATAACACACACACACACACACCCC
The DNA here is from genome assembly GCA_021014915.2 of Artemisia tridentata subsp. tridentata. Taxonomy (NCBI): domain Eukaryota; kingdom Viridiplantae; phylum Streptophyta; class Magnoliopsida; order Asterales; family Asteraceae; genus Artemisia; species Artemisia tridentata. Next base: position 423,118,697 of record CP139509.1, read on the forward strand.
ACTCACTCTCTTTACGCCCACCACCAGAACCCTAATCGGCCGCCACCCACCGTCGCCGGAAAATTTTTTGGCCAACCCCGAAAAACTCCGCAATCGTAGATCTTGACCCGTATGTTATTTCTGGAGCATTTGAAGACTCACGGAGTCCGTTTGATACCCGTTCGATGCAACACCGCCGCCACCACTTCAACACCACCACTCGCAGCTTCACCACCACCACCTCCTCTCTCATTTTTGGTAAAGCACGCGCCCCCTACCCCCTTTATTTCTTTTATAATCGAAACCCTAACCCTAGATTTTTTTAATAAAACCGATTTTAATAAATAAAACTTTATAAAACCCTTTGTTTTAATTATAAACCGTGTGGATCCATTTGTTTTACCTGTGACTCGGTCCGAGTCACGCGAATTAGCCGAGTCAGATCGCGAGTCGAGTTGACTCGGGACGAGTTCATGATTATTTTGCTTCATCTTGTTTTATTTTAACTTGGTTTGATGTTTTGTAGCTTGGATTTTGGTTTCGGATGGATTTGGTTTCGGTTTTTGTTTCGGCCATGGGCTACGACTCACGTAGAGTCGAGCCGTGACTCAAGGTGAGTCACGACGTAGTTTAGTGTAGACTAGGTTTTGGATTTGTTTGATTTGAGAGTTGTTTGGATTCGGTTTGGGTTTTGCGTTAGCCGAGAGTCATACGACTCATATCGAGTCGAGCCGTGACTCAAGGCGAGTCACGGCATGAGGTTTTGGTTTGTTGTTTGTGTTTGGTTGGACTTGGTTTGGTTATGTCACGGTTTGGATTTGGTTATGTTTGGATTTAGCCGAGAACTACAAAGGCTCGGATGGAGTCGAGCCGTGACTCACGGGGAGTCACGGAAAGAGTTGTCGTTTTGTTATGTCGCGAGTTATGATTTTTTGGTGTTTGGTTTGTAGTCGTGGGATTAGTATTGGACTTGTGGTTGAGTTGTGTCCTAGCCGAGAGCTACATAAGCTTGATGCGAGTCAAGCCGTGACTCACGGGAGTCACGACAACGGTCATTAAGTTTATTTGTACCGAGTAGTTTAGTCGAGACTCACGGGAGTCTTGGCCGTGTCATACTCAAGGTTAGAAAACCTCGAGTCAACTTTTATATTAGTTTGTCTTTTATTTTATTTAATTATCTGTTTATCGATTGGTGTTTCGGAAAATATTTGGATAATATGGGATATGATTAGGACATTTTACTTGGATATTATAATAACCTATTCTTGGATGAGATTGGACGTTATTGGATTTACGGTATTAGCCGATGGACCTTATGGACGATTTTGGTACTTGAGACGGAAGAATATGTTAGACTCATAAGAGTTTAACATATTTGGACCCGAACATACATAAAATAGTCGATAAACTTGACAACTAATATACACGAGAATGATAATGTCTAATTATACATTTAACTTGTAAATGTGACGATAAAATTAATATTCAAGAGTTGTAACGACTTGTAAATGCTTTATAAACGAACGCATCATGTCCAAATTTTGATAAAGTCTTTTATAACTTAATCGTTTACGATTACTTAATGTCCTTAAACCTTTTAGAAACTTATACATTTTCCTTCCAAATCATAATGTTTTATCAACTATTTGGGAAATGGGCAAAACACCAAAACAACCTATTGATGTTTTTCTTATTTTATATCTTCTTCTTAATCTTAGTTCTTATCTCTTTCGTTATTCTTTTCTTCGTATCCGTTTGTGTTTGCTGACTTTTATTACTTTAACTTCTCGTATCCACACGAGTCTTAAACGTTTATTCCTCTCAAACGCCATTGAAATTAAACCTTTTCATTTCAAATGCGAGTATTACTTTATAAATCGCTTTGAGGTTTATTGCTGAGACATACTATTCACTTATTAGGTTGTGCAGAGGTTCATTTGTTGTGCTGTACCATCTGATCATTTGTGAAATCTTGTTTCTCTACTACTACTAAGGTGTGATTCGTAGCCCCACCTTTTACTTTTAAATTGTTTATAAACCCATGGGAGAGATACATGATATTTACTTATTTTTATGAGCACAATTGTTTATTGGTATGCTATTCCTGACTGAAATGATAATGCTAAGTACCGTCCTTGCCAAAAGCAAGTCCCTCGATCATGAACCATTAATCACTTGCGAGTGAGCGCGATTATAGTTTATAGGCCTATAGGTATTGACCCTCCCGCCATGTTGACTAAGGTCGGTCCGCATGTGATGTACTATATTCGATTTTCACTAGGTATCTGGTAAAGTACCTAGCTTTGGGGGCAACTATTATATTATGAAATTCCGCGGTTACTGTCGACTTACGCCATGGTTATTGGTGCCGTTTAACGCTTTGTGTGTAATGAGCTTAGAAAAATTATTTGACGCTTACCCGATATCTGTATTTGTTACTTATATCGTCCAGACTTAAAATCTTGTGCTCAACTGCTTTATTTATTAAACCTATGGATTACACTAACTTTGTGCTGACCTTTTAGCATGTTTTATCTTAGGTAATTGATGAATACTTGCGGGCACTGGGAGTGGCTGAAGACTTTTGATGGCTATCTTTGACTTTTACTATCTATCTTTACCATCTTTTATTATTTTATCATTCGAAAAACCTATTAAACTATGTTTTACTTCCGCTGCAACTTATGTTTAAGAGTCTTTTAAACTCTAAATGTTTAATTTGGTATTCGAATGATATGTTTTTGCTAAAACATCTCGTTATGATATCGTTTTCTATGGATGTGACTGTCTTACCCCTCACGTAGCACCCCAAGCTCTGTTTCGCTGCCATATTCCGAGTTGGGGGTGTTAAAGAATGGTATCAGAGACACGGTTTATAGAGAACGAGGTCATACTCGACTATGAATATTTTTGTGTGTGTCAAAACGTTTTCGAAATCGATAGCCATCAGCCCTCCGTGCCACTTCGCTCTTTAATTGCTTTACTTAAACTTTTATGTGTGCATGCTTTTGCACTATTGTATGCTTGGATTTTCTGCTGCTATCTCACTTCATATAAAACTATTTTTATAAAAAATTTATTTTTCTGATACTCCTTGTAGAGTATTATGTCTACATCAGTCCCTACCGGTCAGTTATCAGTTGCACCCGTTGATCACGCACTTGCACCACCGAGTCCAGAGGAGGACCCACACCCTATTGATGTACCTCACCCGGAGGATGATGAGATGGATGATGATGAGGAGATGGATGATGATGATGACGATGATGACGAGGAGCCATTGGAGGAGGAGCAGGAGGCTCTCCCCATGCCACCTTCACCAGCAGTGCCGGACATTACTTATGAGTCCGATACTTCAGATGCATTGGGTCATGCACTTACTACAGAGGTGACGTCTACGTTTGTGATTGGCGAGACTTCGACTGCACAACGAGTTGCCCCTACCGAGCTCAGAGCCAAGCTGAGTCGTTTGAGGCAGGACATCTCTTGGTGCCAAGGCTGTTATATGTCGATGTCTAGGCGATTTTGTGCTCGACAGTCTGATGTTTTAGAGTTGAGGAAGGAGATTAAGGGAGATAGGAGAGCTACAGGTGATTTGTATGTGGAGTTGTATGAGCAGGCTGCGAGGTTGAGTTCTACAGAGAAGGCAGATACAGAGATTCGGGAGCGTTTGGCGTCATTAGAGAAGAGGATGACAGAGGTCGAGAAGATTGTGGAGAAGTTGGACCTTGGAGCGGTGTTCATTGATATTGATTGTCGTCGTTACCATCGTAGTATTCAGGAGTTGAGGGACGAGTTACATGCCATGCAGTGGTAGGCATACTATGATAGGATGGTGTGTTTTCGTTTTGATGACAGTATTGATGTTTTGGCTGGTAGTTTAGTATCATGATAGTGGTTTACCTTTGTACGTACTAAATTGAATAGTTTCAGTTAGTAGATTTTATCAGAAACTTGTAATCGTTTTGCATATCTTGTAAGACTTATAGCAAGTATTAAATCTATGATGTATTTTGGTGATGTACTATTATTGGTGTTGAATGCGTGCTATATTATGATGATATCATGGTGTTGTTTATTGATGAAGCGAAAAGTGTACCGCTTTTAGGGGGTCATTTAAGCCCTAAATCGTATTTATTTGATCAAATATTGCCCTGAATCGTTCCTTTTGTCATTTTAGGTACTTTGAAGAAGAAATCTGGAAAAGGAAGCATTTTGGACATTTTTGGAGCATAAAAGTGAAGAAAATGACAAAGTCTCAAAATTATGCTGGAAAGTACCTTTGACGGCGTCAGGGATTGGTCTAGACGGCGTCGTGGCTTGGCAAAAGTGGTGGATATGAAAATTACTCATGATAAGCCAGAGAAATTTACACAGGAAAATCTGACGGCGTCACCCTTTAATGTGATCAAGGTCGTCACGGCTTAACTTAAAGAGGGACGGCGTCAAGCCATATTCTGACGGCGTCAAGCTTTTATAAGCCAGAGCGGATTTTGGAGGTCTAAAGAGGGACGACGTCAGGAAGGCCATCCGGGAACCCTAGACACGGCGAGGTGACGGCGTCAAGTCCTATAACGTGACGCCGTCAGCCCTTAAACTCTATATATAGTTTTACAATCTTTTGTCATTAGTGTGCAACTTTGTGAGGAGAAACCCTAAAGACGAATTTCTGCCATTTTTAAGGGTTTTCATACCCTTGGATCTCCCATGTTTAATTGAAGATAAGTGTTCATTTAATCATTCAATATGTCTATGTGTTGTTTGGTTATGTCTTGTTCTTGTCTTTTAATTAACATGCTAGGCTAGATTTATCTTGTGTTTGCTTAGATCTAATGAAACCTAGCTATTGATTATTGGTTATTAGTGTGTTATTAGTTGTTTTTGGATGATTGTTTATCTATGTTAGGCTTAAGAAAACTAGCTAACCTCCTATTCGGTAACTTGCTTGAACGTCTTAAGAAACATGAACCAATGCGTACTAAGGTTTTTATGGTTGTATTTAATGCATGAGCGAATTCTAGTGATCCCATGTTAGGAGCTTCCTAGCCGGCTCGACATAGGAGTGAAGTAGGAGCTTGTAGAGTTGGGGAAGTACGTACGCCACCCCACGATTGGTATTAAGGAATACACCCGTCATCCACGCAATTAATACACACTAATCAACCGGTAAAAGATAGTTAGGGAGTAAGGAAATCTAAGTAAACACATTTCTCTCCACATAAATTTCACAACTCTTTTCATTTTCAGTTATTTTATTTTATTTGCATTCATAGTAATTTGGGTTAGTTGACTAGCAACTAATTCCGCCCACTCCTTCAAACCCGAGATTTTACTTGCTTTCATAAAAATATAAAAATACAAAAAGAATCTTCCCTCACCCTTAGACCTAATTAGAGTAGTTTTTCATACCTAACGAACACTATTCCCTGTGGAGAACGATCAATCCCCCGTACTTACCACTACACTATACTACATCGGTCAGGTACACTGCCTGGTGGGGTTGTAAGCCTCTTGAGATCCCTCGAGAGGTAAAACCTGTTGTAAGGTTGCAAAACCACGCATCAAGTTTTTGGCGCCGCTGCCGGGGAATAGTTATTGTTTAGGTTGAATTTTTATTTTATTAGGTCTACTCACTAGATTCCTTTCTAGTGAGATTTTTATTTTATTTTTCTAGGTTTTCTTTAGTCTATCTTTTTCTGCTCTATCCATTACTCAAATCTTCCTTGGCCATCATGGTAAACGAAGATCTCTCCAACCTTAGAGTCACCAGGAGTCGTAGTTCACTAAGAGACCTTATTCCACCCTATGCTGAACCCGAAAGGGAAATGCATAAATTAAGGCGACACCACCAAGCGGCTGAACCATCCACGATCAATTTTGATGATGCTCTCTCCGAGGAAGAATCCAATCTTCACTCTACACCTCCTAGCCCTCAAAACAATCACGATATGGAGGTTCCCGAAAACCCAATCCCTAAATGCCTCAAGGACTACTCTTCTCCCACCCCTCGTGGTTTTTCCAATGCTATCGTTTTTCCAAATGAACACACGAATGGGGTCTTGCGTGCAACCGATATTTGGCTTGTCCAAAGTGTATGCAAGTTCCACGGATTGAAAACTGAAGATCCAATCCAACACATCAAGGACTTCATGAAAATAGTGGATACCCTCCATACGGACGGGGCCACTAGAGATACCTCCCGGCTGCGATTCTTCCCCTTCACCCTTTATGAAAAAGCCGGAGACTGGTATAACCAACTTCCCTCCGAGTCCATTTTCACATGGGAACAACTTATCTCAAAATTCTATGAGAAATTCTTTCCAATAGGAAGAACTTCAGCATTAAGATACGAAATCTTTCGCTTCCATGTTAGACCAGCTGAACCCATTCACGAATCCTGGATCAGATTCAAAGACCTAATTAGACAAGTCCCTCATCATGGCATTGAACTCTGGCTTCTTGTCCAAATCTTTTATGACAGTGTCCCTAAAAGCAACAAATTTGGCATTAATAATTCGGTGAAAGGAAAAATAGCCAACCTAAGCGCTGAGGAAGGATGGGATAGAATTGAGGAATACGCAAATGATCAAGACGATGCCTGGGATGAACCCGATTCGATCATGGGCATTTCCAAGATCATGATCGAGCCTCCTTTTGTTAGCCGGTTGAGTAGATTGAATGATCAAGTATCTTATCTTGACAAGTCACAACCGACTAAACAGTTATCAAACCCATACTTGATCTGTGACCAATGTGGTGGCCCGCATGAAGTGGAGGAATGCGGGGATGATACCACCACCGAACGAGTATGCTTGTCAAGCCACGACATCTTCGATGATCCTTCGCTCTTAACTTTCTACCAAAACAATGATTTTACCCCTTGGGTAAATCTTGTGAGAGAAGAGAGAGGAGGAGAATATCCTGACTACAAGGTTAGGAGCACTTTTGAGGATGATCTTGGGCATTTCACGCTTGAAAAGAATCTGCAACTAAATGGTCTCGACAACCTCATCAATAGCCAGCAAAACGACATGAGGGCCAAATTCGCAGAACTCAACGCCACTCTCGACGGCCTTGGCGAACCTCAAACAAATCAAAGAGATCCCTTACTCGCCATCACCACTCGTGCTGGAACAACTACTAAGGATCCACCTTACCCAGCTCAACAATCTAACGTCATGGAACCCAACACCCCTCATAAGGAGGAAGGTAATGTGGACGATGAAAATCCCGAACAAACCTCTCCGGTAACTCCCTCTCCACCTACTCAACCAAACAGCCCATTAAAGTCCCATACCCGTCCCGCCTCAAGAATCAAAAGGTCGAAAATGATAATAAAAGATTCTTGTCATATTTGAAGGATTCGGTCGTCACCATACCCCTTCTCGATGCATGTTACCATATGCCCAAATATAGTGCATACTTCAAGAAGCTGCTAACCAACAGAAAAGGGCTCGAGGGTCTTATAACCTTAGGAGAGGAATGTTCTGTGGTGACTCAACGAGGGCTACCAAATAAGGTGGACGATCCAGGTAGTTTCACCTTGCCCTGCTCAATTGGATCTCTTTCAGTCAAGAATGCTTTAGCCGACTTAGGAGCAAGTATCAATCTTATGCCGCATTCCATGTTCCTCAAATTAGGGTACTCTGGATTGAAACCAACCCGTATGAACATCCAACTAGCCGATAGATCAGTTAAATACCCCTTAGGAATATGTGAGAATGTGCTGGTTAAGGTAGGGAAGTTCAAGTTTCCAGTTGACTTCGTCATCTTAGAGATGGAAGAAGATGACCTAGTGCCCATCATTCTAGGGAGGCCATTCCTTGCAACTGCTCGTGCTGTTATTGATGTTCATGACGGCAAACTAACCTTACGAGTGGGGGCCGATAGCTTAACCTTCGACATCAAGGACACAATGAATCTTTCTCTCGAAGCAGATAATCAGCTGTATTTCATCAGAGAAATCAATGAACTATCCGACGAGATTGAAAATTGTATAGATGAACAGGTGGAAGCTGGTTGGTTGCGAGATGAAGCTTTCTTACCCATCTTAGAGGAGGAGAAGACTATAGATGTGAATGCAGTCTCCTTCTATCCCAGACAAGAAATCGAACCGCTTGAGCTTCGTAAACCCGAGAACAAACTTAAACCTTCCATCATCGAGCCACCTACGTTAGAACTCAAGGAACTCCCAAACAACCTTGAATATGCTTTCCTCCAAGGAGAAGATCAACTTCCGGTAATCATAAGCTCTTCTTTGAAAAGTAAACAAAAGGATAAACTCTTAGGAGTTTTAAAAAAATATAAAGGAGTTATAGCATGGAGTGTAGCCGATATCAAGGGGATTGACTCTACCTTTTGCACGCATAAAATCCTCATGGAGGAGGATTATAAACCCACCGTGCAACCTCAAAGGCGAGTAAACCCCAACATAAAGGAAGTCGTTAAAAAGGAAGTCATTAAGCTCCTTGATGCAGGGCTAATTTACCCAATTTCGGACAGTCCATGGGTAAGTCCTGTACAGGTTGTACCAAAAATGGGAGGAATGACGGTGGTGATGAACGATAAGGATGAGTTAGTGCCTCAACGAACAGTAACTGGATGGCGTGTGTGCATCGATTATAGGAAGTTGAATGATGCAACCCGAAAGGATCATTTCCCTCTCCCATTTATCGACCAAATGTTGGAAAGGTTAGCAGGGCATGAGTACTACTGCTTCCTAGATGGGTTCTCAGGGTATTTCCAAATCCCTATCGCTCCTGAGGACCAAGAAAAGACTACATTTACATGCCCTTATGGCACCTTCGCCTACAAGCGAATGCCCTTTGGACTATGTAACGCCCCTGCCACTATCCAACGCTGCATGACAGCAATCTTCCATGAGTTAATGGAAGACAGCATGGAGGTCTTCATGGATGACTTTTCGGTCTTTGGAAACTCTTTTGATCGCTGTCTTGCTAACCTTGAGAAAATGCTCAAGCGTTGTGAGGAGACTAACTTGGTACTAAACTGGGAAAAGTGCCACTTTATGGTAAAAGAAGGGATTGTGCTAGGGCACAAAATTTCAGGAAGTGGAATTGAAGTGGACCGGGCAAAAATTGAAGCTATCTCCAAACTTCCCTATCCAACAACGGTCAAGGCAATCCGTAGCTTCTTGGGTCATGCTGGTTTCTATAGGAGATTCATTAAAGATTTCTCAAAGACAGCTAGACCAATGACTCAGTTGCTCGTGAAGGATGCCCCATTCGACTTCTCTCAAGAGTGCAAGGATGCGTTCGATCGATTGAAGCAGGAACTCACCCAAGCTCCAATTATGGTCACCCCTAACTGGGAGCTACCCTTTGAAATCATGTGCGATGCTAGCGATTATGCTGTTGGAGCGGTATTAGGCCAAAGGCTTAATAAACACTTTCAGCCAATATACTACGCTAGCAAAACCATGAATCCTGCCCAGGAAAACTACACTACCACTGAAAAGGAATTACTAGCCGTAGTATTTGCTTTTGATAAGTTTTGCCAGTATCTTGTCCTTTCTAAAACGGTTGTTTTTACGGACCATTCAGCTCTTCGATATCTTTTCACTAAACAGGATGCTAAACCGCGGTTAATTCGTTGGATCTTACTATTGCAAGAGTTCGATATAGAGGTTCGTGATAAGAAAGGAGCAGAGAATCTTGCGGCTGATCATCTCTCTCGTCTCGAAAACCCCAGCCTCGCTGAATCTGACAAGAGTGAAATTCAGGAGTCATTTCCTGAAGAGCAGCTCATGTCAATAAATGATTCTGAACCATGGTATGCGGATTATGCTAACTACCTGGCAAGTAGAGTCATTCCTGAGCATATGAGCAGGCATGAAAAAAGGAGGTTCTTCAATCAATTAAAATACTACTTTTGGGATGAACCTTTCTTATTTCGAAGATGTCCGGATCAGGTAATCAGGCGTTGTGTTTCGGAAAAGGAGGCTGTCAGGATTATGAAAGAGTGTCATGCAGGTCCCTCTGGAGGACATCACGGAATGAACACTACTGCACGAAAGGTCTTCGACGCGGGATTCTATTGGCCTACAATATTTCGTGATGTGAAGGGAATGATACAGACTTGTGACGCGTGTCAAAGAGCTGGGAATATCTCTAGGAGGGATGAAGCCCCACAGAATTATATACAAGTTTGCGAGGTTTTCGATGTTTGGGGAATTGATTTCATGGGACCCTTCCCATCTTCAGGAGGGAATGAATACATCCTTGTGGCCATTGATTATGTTTCGAAATGGGTGGAAGCACAAGCCCTTAGGACTAACGACGCTAGGGTGGTCATTCATTTCTTAAAAAAATTGTTCGCTAGGTTCGGAATTCCAAAGGCTCTTATTAGTGACAGGGGAACCCATTTTTGCAATTCGCAAATGGAGAAAGTTATGAAAAGATATGGAGTCTCTCACCGATTCTCCACCGCTTACCATCCTCAGACCAACGGTCAAGTCGAAAACACTAATAGAGCCATAAAGAGAATATTAGAGAAAACGGTCAATCAAAACAGAAAAGATTGGTCTTTTAAGCTCGATGAAGCTTTGTGGGCATTTCGAACCGCTTATAAGACACCAATCGGGACAACCCCGTTCCGTATGGTATATGGAAAGGCATGCCACCTTCCAGTAGAACTGGAACACAAGGCATATTGGGCACTTAAGGCTTGTAATTTGGATTATACGGTTGCGGGAACAAATAGATTCTTGCAGCTCCAAGAGCTCGATGAATTGAGACTTGAGGCTTATGAATCTTCCATTACATACAAAGAAAGGGCAAAAAGATGGCATGACCAACGGATTAAGAGACCCAAGGAGTTTTCGGAAGGAGACAAGGTATTATTATATAATTCTCGCTTAAGGCTATTTCCGGGGAAACTTAAATCTAGATGGTATGGACCTTTTACTGTAAGGAGCTCCTCTAAAACCGGAGCCGTTGTGTTAATTGATGACGAGGATAGAGAATTCACTGTGAATATACAACGAGTTAAGCATTATCAAGAGAATGGTAATGAAATGATCAATGAGGAAGACATAACTTTTGATGAAGAAGTCACGTAATGTACGGTGACTTTGAGTCTAGCTACAAGACTCGTTAATAAAGAAAAGCGCTTCTTGGGAGGCAACCCAAGCTTTATTTGCTTTGTGTGTTTATTTATTTGTTTGTTTGATTTTATTTGTTTCCGTATGTGTGTTTAATTTTTATTATTATTGATTCATGTTCAAAACTAAATTGTGAAAATGCTTTATCTTGTTTTTAACTTCGTCTTAACTACATATAAAGGTATTTTGCAAAAAGATAAGTGTAAGGGAAATCCAAATCGGTTTATTAGAACACAAATAAACATGAATCGTAATAATAATAAATTAACATACATATTAGTACTTTTTTGAGTCAAATGCTTGTATCGAGTCATAATGATGTTTTGCAGGATTTCCAGGAAGTAAGGTAGAGGTTTTTCCAGAAATTTTCCGGAAACTTAACATGAGAATTCTGTCAGATCATTTCTGACGGCGTCAGAATTTACAACCTGACGGCGTCAGGTTTTAATTTTCTGAAATTTTTGAAAGTTTTGTTTTCATAAAAAGTTTTTATTAAATCTCTAATTTATAATCTCCAGGAATCTGCAAAATAATCATTCCACAAGCATTATATCCTTATATATAGAATTTATCCCGCCGATGTTATGCAGGTTTTCGTGTTTATTTTCTCAGGTTTAACAGGTTATTTTGGACAAGGAGATGTATGTGGAATCAAGCTTATGGCGATGCATTAGTCTTGGAGCTTCTACATTCTCTTGGAAGAAGATCTAACCATGTGGCCACATTATCCACCGAGCGAATCAGGGGAGTATTTGATTTCATTCTTTTACCTTTTTACTTTTACATCTTGTTATTTGAACATTAGGGACAATGTTCATCTTAAGTGTAAGGGGGGGTAAAAGTACGATACTTTAGAGAATACAATTGAACTTGATTTTTGTTTGTTTGATAGTAGAGGTGTAATAAAACTGAGAGAAATACCTGTTAAGGCAATTTTAGTGCCAAATTTAAATTTTTTTACAACATATAGGAGTGAAACTTTGGTCTTAATGAGCGTCTCACGGATAGGAGTTATATGACTAGCACAAAACTGTACCACTAAAAAAAATTTCCACCCCCAAATATGTGAGGTTCGCCCCTAGAATTGGTAGGAAAAGCATTTATGCTATGATGTGTGTACCGGTAGCACTTAGATTCTAGAACTTGCGTTAGGACCATTCCGAGGCCACAAGTGAGACTACATTCGTGTAGTTAGATTTACTACATGATAAGAGGCATTAGGATTAACCCATTGTTTTACACCTGTGTTTTTTGTTATAATTACTTTGGCTACATTGGTCAAGTAATTCTCCCACACCCTTTGCGTTGTACTCATTTTTAGTACACGATACCCCTAGTACACCCCTCAGAGCCTATCTTTTCGTTTTGACCTTTAAGCATTTTACTTAAAGGAAGAATTTGTTACACCCCACTAAAATGTACACCCAAATCGCCTTAGCCTACCTTGTATGCACTCATTTTTAGTGCATTATTGTGACAACATTTGTTTAAACCCCTAGTTAATTATCTAATTGATTACATGGTTGCTAAGTCGAGTCATATCCTTGTACATATTGTTTTGGGACGATTGGGACTCGTGGGTAAAGTACTAGTGTAATGGAGTAATGGGGAAGAACATCATTATTACCCCCATATGTGCTAAATATTTTAAAAGTACTCCAAGTTTTTCGATTATCTTAATTCGAGTCGATAGAATAGTATTTGTAAAGTTATGTAAAAGTTCAAGTGTAAGGGGAATGCAACGCCCCTATGATGTATTATTTTGGATGGTAGGGCAAGAGTGTATGAAAAAAAAATAATAATAAAAAAAAAATCAAGAAAAATACAACAAAATGAGGAAAAGAAAAGTTGAAAAAACATACGGACTACCATCCCGTTTCATTTCATGTTTGTTTTATGTTTTTGTTATTTTCTTTCATTAGCTTAAGTCGAGTCTAGTCTTGGCTTAGCAACGCCATATTGTACGTGTAATTAATCAAGATCTTTAACTCGCCACCAGTAAAATATCCCTTATCCAACAAAACCGTGTTTATCATATCCCTACACCTAACGTTATAACCCGTTTAAAAGCCCTCTTTGATAGTTTATCTTAGGTGCTTACGCCTAGTGGAGGAGGTTTTCGACCCTTTCCCAAGCCTATGGTAATCTATTTGCTATGACAGGTAGTGGGAGATATTATCCGTTTTCATTTATGAGATTTATTTTGATGACACCTGAGAGATGTGAGTATCTAAACACTACTTGTGAGGTGCTAGTATGTAATCTCCGTGCTTATTATGATTAAAGTGGAACGACTATTTGTTGTAATTACTTTTATATTAGCGTTAAATGATCCCTAACTTGTATTTTGATTAGAATAAAAGCGCATTTGCTTGAGGACAAGCAAATCTCAAGTGTAAGGGTATTTGATGAAGCGAAAAGTGTACCGCTTTTAGGGGGTCATTTAAGCCCTAAATCGTATTTATTTGATCAAATATTGCCCTAAATCGTTCCTTTTGTCATTTTAGGTACTTTGAAGAAGAAATCTGGAAAAGGAAGCATTTTGGACGTTTTTGGAGCATAAAAGTGAAGAAAACGACAAAGTCTCAAAATTATGCTGGAAAGTACCTTTGACGGCGTCAGGGATTGGTCCAGACGGCGTCATGGCTTGGCAAAAGTGGTGGATATGAAAATTACTCATGATAAGCCAGAGAAATTTACACAGGAAAATCTGACGGCGTCACCCTTTAATGTGATCAAGGTCGTCACGGCTTAACTTAAAGAGGGACGGCGTCAAGCTTTTATAAGCCAGAGCGGATTTTGGAGGTCTAAAGAGGGACGGCGTCAGGAAGGCCATCCGGGAACCCTAGACACGGCGAGGTGACGGCGTCAAGTCCTATAACGTGACGCCGTCAGCCCTTAAACTCTATATATAGTTTTACAATCTTTTGTCATTAGTGTGCAACTTTGTGAGGAGAAACCCTAAAGACGAATTTCTGCCATTTTTAAGGGTTTTCATACCCTTGGATCTCCCATGTTTAATTGAAGATAAGTGTTCATTTAATCATTCAATATGTCTATGTGTTGTTTGATTATGTCTTGTTCTTGTCTTTTAATTAACATGCTAGGCTAGATTTATCTTGTGTTTGCTTAGATCTAATGAAACCTAGCTATTGATTATTGGTTATTAGTGTGTTATTAGTTGTTTTTGGATGATTGTTTATCTATGTTAGGCTTAAGAAAACTGGCTAACCTCCTATTCGGTAACTTGCTTGAACGTCTTAAGAAACATGAACCAATGCGTACTAAGGTTTTTATGGTTGTATTTAATGCATGAGCGAATTCTAGTGATCCCATGTTAGGAGCTTCCTAGCCGGCTCGACATAGGAGTGAAGTAGGAGCTTGTAGAGTTGGGGAAGTACGTACGCCACCCCACGATTGGTATTAAGGAATACACCCGTCATTCACGCAATTAATACACACTAATCAACCGATAAAAGATAGTTAGGGAGTAAGGAAATCTAAGTAAACACATTTCTCTCCACATAAGTTTCACAACTCTTTTCATTTTCAGTTATTTTATTTTATTTGCATTCGTAGTAATTTGGGTTAGTTGACTAGCAACTAATTCCGCCCACTCCTTCAAACCCGAGATTTTACTTGCTTTCATAAAAATATAAAAATACAAAAAGAATCTTCCCTCACCCTTAGATCTAATTAGAGTAGTTTTTCATACCTAACGAACACTATTCCCTGTGGAGAACGATCAATCCCCCGTACTTACCACTACACTATACTACATCGGTCAGGTACACTGCCTGGTGGGGTTGTAAGCCTCTTGAGATCCCTCGAGAGGTAAAACCTGTTGTAAGGTTGCAAAACCACGCATCATTTATCTTGTGATGTGATTCTGTTATGTTAATCAAATACTTACAGTGTTGTACATTTGTGATGATTGATAGAATTATGCCGCGTAGGAAGATGACTCCAGCTGCGATCCAGAAGTTGATTGATGATGGAATTGCCGCGATGCTTGCCGGGCAAGCGGGTGTTGGCAACCCGAATGTTGGGCAAGCAGGAGTGCAATCTGTCAATGATAACCATTTCTGTACTTATAAGGATTTCATGAATTGTAAGCCTACTACCTTTAAAGGAACTGAAGGAGCTGTTGGTTTAACTCAGTGGTTTGAGAAAATGGAGTCGGTGTTTCTAAGGAGTAACTGTTCTGAGGATTGCAAGGTGAAGTATGCGATAGGTACCTTGGTGGATCATGCATTGTCTTGGTGGAACGCTTATGCTCAGGATATGGGGTTATAAAATGCTTATAATACTTCATGGGAAGAGTTTAAGAAGGAGATGGTCAAGAAGTATTGTTCTCGTAGTGATATGAGGAAGTTGGATACTGAGTTCTACAATTTGGCTGTAAAGGGTGTTGATCTTGCTACTTATGTGCGTCGATTTCAAGAATTGAAGGTTTTATGTGCTCACATGGTGCCAGATAATGAGAAATTACTGGAGAAGTTCATTGGTGGTTTACCTTCCAGTATTAAAGGGCACGTGACATCTTACAACTCTTAGACTCTGGATGATGCTATTCGCATATTTGAACGACTTATGGATCAAGTGGTTAAGCATGGCACTGTTAAGAAGGTTAACAACTATGACAACAAACAAAAGTGGGAGGACAACAGGAGAAAAAACAACTATAACAACTTCAACAGCCGCAACAACAGTCACCCTCACCATAACCATCACCACAACAACAACAACAACCTGTACCGTAACAACAATCATCACCACCAGCAGAACATAAGACAAGAGACTGTTAAGGCTTATGTGGCTGCACCAACACAAGTTGGAGGGTATGCTGGGCCACATCCATTTTGTGATAAGTGTAATCAGCATCACGCTAGGCCATGCGTAGCTAAGTGTCAGAAATGTCAGAAGACAGGGCATATTGCTAAGAATTGTAAGAACAGAGCTATGACTAATGGGAATGCCACCCAACCAGTGGTAACTTGTTTTGGACGTGGAGAGCGTGGTCACTAGAAGAGTCATTGCCCAAAGAACACTGGTCAGAGAACTGAAGGCGCTCGTGGTAGAGCATATGTGATGGGCAATGGGGAGCAGCAGTAGGATCCGAATGTAGTCACCGGTACGTTTCTACTCAACAATCATCGTGTTAATTTTTTATTCGATTCCGGTGCCAATATGAGTTTTGTTTCTTTTATGATTTCACCACTACTTGATATCCACCCTACCCCTCTAGACACTAGTTATAGCATTGAGCTAGCTAATGGCAACTTAGTTAACACTTGTACCGTAATCCGAGGTTGTACCCTAAACCTTCTAGATCACCCGTTTAGTATCGATCTCATACCCATTGAACTTGGAAGCTTCGACGTAGTGGTTGGTATGGATTGGCTATCCAAACATCAAGCGAGTATTGTTTGTGGTGAATGAGTTGTTCATATCCCTCTCAATGGCGAAACCCTGCTTGTCCGCGGAGATTGTAGCGGAACCCGTTTGAATATCATATCTTGTATTAAGACCTTGAAATACATCGAGAAAGGATGTCATGCATTCCTAGCACATGTGTGCAAGAAGGAGTCAGGAGAGAAGCGACTCGAGGATGTTCTGATTGTGCGTGATTTTCCTGAATTATTTCCTGAAGATCTGCCTGGACTTCCACTAGTTCGACAAGTGGAATTTCTGATTGACCTAGTTCCGGGAGCTGCACCCGTAGCACGTGCACCGTATCGACTAGCTCTGATGGAGATGCAGGAGTTGTCTAAGCAGTTGCAAGAGTTGTTGGATAAAGGGTTTATTCGACCTAGTTCCTTACCCTGGGGAGCACCAGTGTTATTCGTGAAGAAGAAGGACGGATCATTTAGAATGTGTATTGACTACCATGAACTGAACAAGCTAACAGTGAAGAACCGTTACCCGTTACCTAGAATCGACGATTTGTTCGACCAGCTACAAGGATCAGGTTACTACTCCAAGATAGATTTACGGTCAGGTTATCATCAACTCAGAGTCCGGGAAGAGGATATTCCCAAGACAGCGTTCAGGACTCGATATGGCCACTATGAGTTTCAAGTGATGCCCTTTGGTTTGATAAACGCACCTGCTGTATTCATGGACCTCATAAACTGAGTGTGTAAACCATATTTAGACAAGTTTGTTATATTTTTCATTGACGACATTTTGATCTACTCCAAGAGTGAAGAAGAACACAAGCAACACCTGACGATAATTCTTAAGTTACTCAAGGAAGAGCAATTGTACGCAAAGTTCTCTAACTGTGAATTTTGGATTCGCAAGGTACAATTTCTTGGTCATGTGATTGATAGCAAAGGGTTACATGTGGATCCCGCGAAGATCGAAGCTATTGAGAACTGGCCAACGCCTTCTAACGCCACAGAAATCCGTCAATTTCTGGGATTGGCTGGTTATTACAGGAGATTCATAGAGGGATTCTCCAAAATATGTAAACCGTTAACTACGTTGACTCAGAAGGATAAGAAGTATGTGTGGGGAAAGGAAGAAGAAGAAGCATTTCAAACCCTGAAGCAAAAACTTTGCACTGCACCGATTTTAGCATTACCAGATGGAGTTGAAGATTTCATAGTTTATTGTGATGCATAATATCAAGGGTTAGGAGCAGTTTTGATGCAACGAGGGAAAGTCATGGCATATGCTTACCAACAACTTAAGACTCATGAGGAGAAGTATACCACACATGATTTGGAGTTAGGAGCAGTGGTTTTTGCACTCAAAATGTGGAGGCACTACTTATATGGGACGAAGTGTATTGTCTTTACCGATCACAAGAGTCTTCAACATATTTTGGATCAGAAGGAGTTAAATATGAGGCAACGAAGATGGTTGGAAACCATAAGCGACTATTGTTAGGAATTCGACACACGGTTAAGGTGGTTAAACCTTTTGTTCTTTGTGTGTATGATATATTGAGTTAATATGATTAAGTATGTGAAATCTACTTAATCACACTTAGAAGGTTATTTGTGTTATGGAAATGGAACGGTTGTGATTGTTATATGACAATGAACAATGAAAGATTATCACCAAACGATTCAATATTATTAATGATAATAATACGAGTGATCTTGAATTATCACTAGGGTTACAACCTTGAATCTTAAGTTTTTCTAACTTGTGATATTTTTGTGTTTGTTATTATCTAATTGTTATGAAAGTTCTAAGTGTTTTCACAATATCAACCAACTTATCGACTCTACTTATCTAGTCTAAGATCTTCTTTTATAGTCCAAAAAGATCTTTACAATATTGCTTAAAGTCTAGTCGAACTACTTGCACTACAAGAAAAATGGCTTTTTAGGACCCCCATAAGCGTCATAAAATGGTACTTTTTAGGACCTTTCATTTAATAGGACCAAGGATGAAAGCGTTTCATCTCGAGCGGTTGTAATAGGTCCAAAGCGTCCTAACCCTTATGAAACCAATTTTATGGTCGTAATATATGTCTATGAACAACACAAATAGCGTCCTAATAAAACCATATTAGGACACTTTTACATTGTTTTAACATGTGATTACCTACTTTTAATCTTTTGAAACACATAAAAACGTCCTAAAAGTATTGTTAGGACGCTTACGATGTAACATCATAGCTATTTTAGCAACCAAGAAAAGGGTCCTAATAACTCAAATAAGATTATGATACCAATTTTATGGTCGCATTTTACGTCTATAAACAACACAAATAACGTCCTAATAAAAACATATTAGGACACTTTTTCAATGTTCTAACATGTGGTAACCTACTTTTAATCTTTTGATACACATACAAGCGTCCTTTAATGTTAATTCTTAGGACGGTTATCATATACCATTATAGTTACTTTAACACCAAGAAAAGGGTTCTAATATCTCAAAGAAGATTATGAAACCAATTTTTTAGTCGTATAAAATGTCTATTAACAACCTAAATAACGTCCTAATAACAACATATTAGGACACTTTTACAATGTTAAGCGTCCTTAAAAGTTTATTGTTAGGACGATTAATAAGTTTAATAGGACAATTTCAAAGTCCTGACAAATCATATGATAGGACGCTATTTTCAGCATGCACACTCTATTATTACGATATGAATAAAAGATCAACTAATTATTAAATGAATAAAACGAAATTGTATTTCAAATAAGCAATTGTCATAACAAAAGCACTAAACATAAATAAGGTATAGACATTATCCAACATAAAGTCTTGTAACATTAAACTAAAATTAAAGCAACAAGAAGCTTAGTCCAGGGTCATCATGCATCCTTTCTCAATCGTCACGGACCACCTACATCAGCATATATCTTGGCTCGGATAGCAACTTCAGATGCTTCTCCACTGTCTCCAAATACTATCCTGCACATTGAAAAAATTCAAGAAAATTCCATCACCATCTTTGTGTGTTCTCAGCTAGCACATCAAAAAGAAACAAAACAATAGAATCTTTAAACAATTGAAACTGGCAACATGAAATATAATGTTCCAACGCAAACCCAAATTCAACACAACAACACTAACCCTAAATACTCTCATCTCGCCGTGACTCGGCATGAGTCACGGTTCGGCTATATGCCGACTGCCGGAACAGAAACAACCCAAACGGACCTCAAATCAATATCAATCTCACCAAAATATAATACCACATCAAAAGAATTAACACAAGAACAATAAAACATAAAAAATAATCAAACTTTTTTTTTTTTTTTTTTTCCGAATATTTTCAGAAAACTTTATTTGAAAAGAAAATAATAATAAATTTAGGAAGCATTCAAAAATAGTATTTCCAACATATAGCACAGATTTATTCACATATGGACCCATAAACTAAGAATCAAAAACGAATTACACATAAAGTTCATAGGCCTCAAATGTTTAACCAACCTTTTTACTGAGTCATGGTTATATACGATTTAACCGGAGTCAACACGAGTTGACTCGGTGAGTTACCTGACTCGGACTAGCCATGGTTTGTACGGTGTTAACAGCTTAGATCCACACGTTTTATGTTTGATTCGAATAGTTTTTATTATGTTTAAATGACAATAAAAGTTATACGAAACTAGGGTTTCGTTTAAATTAAAAATAAGAGAAGACTGAGGCGCGTGACGTACCTTATAAGAGAGAGGAGAAGTATAAGAAGCTTTGTGAAAGAACGGCGTGGATAGCGGTGGTGGTGGTGGCGTTTGGCGGTGCTAGGCTCTTCGGATGGAGGTGAAACTTTCCAGAAAGGAGGAGGGTTCGTTGATCTATCGATTGGTGTGAAAATCTGATTTTGCCGGAAAATTTCCTGGCGGCGGAGTTGCCGGAAAAGATGGTGCGCCGGAGAAGAAAGGGAGAGACAGTGAGAGAATTTGGGGTGAGTGTGTGTTTTTAAAAAAAATAATAAAAATTCAGCCCTTAAATACTAAACTTTCTGAAAGGGACTAAACTTGGGCAAAACCAAACGTGAGGGGGGCGAGGGTAAACTTTCTGAGCGGGGTGTGTATTGCCAATTGGGTTAAATTTTGCTAAAATTACTGTGGGACCCATTAGGTGTATCAAATGGATTCGAAAAATTATGAAACTTGCGTCATTGTTTCAGAAATAATATTTATGATAAAAACGAGTATAAATATGCATATCTTTTCAAAAATCAATTTATTTGGCAAATTCGATTCGTTTTGCGTTTTCTAGGTAGTGACAAACGAGTCGCGACCGAATGAGGGTGAAAAAACGAGTTCCACATGGTTTTTATCAAAAACAATAGATTTTTATTAGAAAAACAAAAGGGATAGGGGCGCGTGAAAAAGTTTACCGAGAAGAAAATAAAGTGAGAACGGCGTGTGGTGAGTGTTACCGTCGAGAAAATGAAGGGTGAAAGGGCGGTAGCTCGCAATGTTGGTGGCAGCAAGCGTGGGTGGCGCGTGGTGGAGTTACAAGGCGCGTCGAGAGTTAATAATCTCCAGAAAGGCTTAGAATAGTCCGATGTATTGATTGGGATAATAAAAATCCTAATCCATTTATTCATTCTCTGCTTAATCTCATCTCTTGAACCTTCTCCTATTTCTAATAAGTCCTCCCTCAAAGCTATTACTATTGGGATTAACTTTCTGGATGCTTACATGCGTAAAAGTCTGAGAACAACCATCTTTACAAATTTTTTGCTACATGATAGTCATTTGTAAATGTTTTCAGCAGCAACGAACACCCGTCGGGAACTAACGATGCAAAAAATGCCTGCAAGAAACTAATGGCAATTCACCCCGCTACAACGCGCGGGCTGCCCAGCTCGTTCCTAGTTATACCTGTGACCATATATAAATCTCCTGACTATTGACTATAAGTATTAGCATTAGCTTTTTTATTAAGATCAGTAAGATATACCATCGTCCATGAAAATTGCAACCATTCCATCATGGGATGTCACAATAATAATTACAACCTTTGACCACTATATAGTATGATTAAGTATTTAACTATCAACAAATGTCTAATATAGTCTTAAGGAATTACCAAATGGATACACCAACACCCTTTTGAGAATTACCAAATGTCTAATATAGTCTTAAGGAATTACCAAAAGAATGGTTCAAGTGTTTTACCAACGAGGGAGGAGGGAAAAAAAGGGTGGTGGCGAGTGGTGGTGATGGTGGTGTGCGGATGTGGTGGCTTCAAAACATGATCAAACGAGCTCCTCTTGGTCTCATACTCTCCAGAAAGGGTCTCCGTTGCTTGATCTATCGAATGGTATAGGTTTGGGTTTCGCCGGAAAATTTTCCATCGACGGTGGCTGCCAGAATTGTGGCCGGACGGAGGTGGGGGAGGGGTGAGAGAGATGTGTGTGAGAGTGTGTAAAAATGAATAAAATATAAAAAAAATTCGCCTTTTATACCCTGTGAGGGACTAAACCTGGCCAAATCATAGTATGGGGGCGGGGGGTAAATTTTGGGCGGGGGTATAAACTGCCAACTGGGTAAAACTTTTGGCATAAACAATGTGGGACCCATTCGACGTACCAAACAGACTCGAAAAATTATGAAACTTGCTTCATTATTCCCGAAATAATTTTTCTGATAAGAACGAGTATAAATATGCATAACTTTATCGAAATTAATTTATTTGGCAAATTCGATTCGTTTCGCGTGTTTTAGGTTATGTTGGCTCGATAAATGAATAACTCTCAAGTTTCAACAAGATATCCATTGTTATTCAATCCAAAACAAGTTCAAAGAGTTTTAAAAGCTAAGGAATATCAAAATAGTTATTTTGGCTCGTAGAACAAATTTTGGAAACTTGTCGGTTGTTACACTAGCTTTCTTGGTACGTTCCAGCTTTGCGGACTTTTTCACCCTTTCAGACGCTTAGGAGATTAGATCATCCCTTTTGAGCCTAGTTATCTTCTTTGTTTTCTTGCTTGTTGAGACACTAGAGGTGATTCATGGACAATTGGTGGAGAATGTGGAGGAGTGGTTGGTGGTGTTTGAATATGACGGTCGTCTTCCTTTTCCTCAGCCAGCCTTTCTTCTTCCTCCCTCTCCTTTTCCAATTCCAGCTCTACAGTAGCTTTATTGATCTCTTCCTCATCAATAAACATCTTTTTTGTCTCATCATCCTTATCCATGTCAAAGTCCTTCGTCTGTTCATCCTCATTCTTTTCCTCGTCATTACCAGGTTGATTAACCGGATCAGGACGAGGTGGAGTAACCCCAGATCCACCAGGTTGATTAACCGGATCAGGACGACGTGGAGTTACTTCTTTTACTACCCCAGACCCACCGGATTGATTAACCGGATCGACATATGGTCTTAACCAAATTATTTCGTCCGTTTTTACACGCTTTCATCCGTATTTACACGTTTTCGTCCGTATTTACACGTTTTCATCCGTTTTTACACGTTTTCATCCGTATTTACACGTTTTCATCCGTATTTACACGTTTTCGTCCCTTTTTACACTTTTTTCTCAGTATTTACACATTTTCGTCCGTATTTACACGTTTTCATCCGTTTTTACACGTTTTCGTCCGTATTTACACGTTTTCGTCCCTTTTTACACGTTTTCGTCCGTATTTACACGTTTTCGCCGGTATTTACACGTTTTCGTCAGTATTTACACGTTTTCATCCGTATTTACACGTTTTCATCCGTTTTTACACGTTTTCATCCGTATTTACACGTTATCGTCCGTATTTACACGTTTTCATCCGTTTTTACACGTTTTCGTATGTATTTACACGTTTTCGTCGGTTTTTACACGTTTTCATCCGTATTTACACGTTTTCGTCCGTTTTTACACGTTTTCATCCGTATTTACACGTTATCGTCCGTATTTACACGTTTTCATCCGTTTTTACACGTTTTCGTATGTATTTACACGTTTTCGTCGGTTTTTACACGTTTTCATCCGTATTTACACGTTTTCGTCCGTATTTACACGTTTTCATCCGTATTTACACGTTTTCGTCCATTTTTACACGTTTTTCTCAGTATTTACACGTTTTCGTCCGTATTTACACGTTATCGTCCGTATTTACACGTTTTCATCCGTTTTTACACGTTTTCGCATGTATTTACACGTTTTCGTCCGTATTTACACGTTTTCGTCCGTATTTACACGTTTTCGTCCGTTTTTACAAGTTTTCATCCGTATTTACACGTTATCGTCCGTTTTTACACGTTTTCATCCGTATTTACACGTTATCGTCCGTATTTACACGTTTTCATCCGTTTTTACACGTTTTCGTATGTATTTACACGTTTTCGTCGGTTTTTTACACGTTTTCATCCGTATTTACACGTTTTCGTCCGTATTTACACGTTTTCATCCGTATTTACACGTTTTCGTCCATTTTTACACGTTTTTCTCAGTATTTACACGTTTTCGTTCGTATTTACACGTTATCGTCCGTATTTACACGTTTTCATCCGTTTTTACACGTTTTCGTATGTATTTACACGTTTTCGTCCGTATTTACACGTTTTCGTCCGTATTTACACGTTTTCGTCCGTTTTTACAAGTTTTCATCCGTATTTACACGTTATCGTCCGTATTTACACGTTTTCATCCGTTTTTACACGTTTTCGTATGTATTTACACGTTTTCATCGGTTTTTACACGTTTTCATCCGTATTTACACGTTTTCGTCCGTTTTTACACGTTTTCATCCGTATTTACACGTTATCGTCCGTATTTACACGTTTTCATCCGTTTTTACACGTTTTCGTATGTATTTACACGTTTTCGTCGGTTTTTACACGTTTTCATCCGTATTTACACGTTTTCGTCCGTATTTACACGTTTTCATCCGTATTTACACATTATCGTCCGTATTTACACATTTTCGTCCATTTTTACACGTTTTTCTCAGTATTTACACGTTTTCGTCCGTATTTACACGTTTTCGTCCGTTTTTACACGTTTTCATCCGTTTTAAAACGTTTTCGTCCGTATTTACACGTTTTCGTCCATATTTACAGGTTTTCGTCCGGATTTACACGTTTTCGGCAGTATTTACACGTTTTCGTCCATATTTACAGGTTTTCGTCCGGATTTACACGTTTTCGGCAGTATTTACACGTTTTCGTCTGTATTTACACGTTTTCGTCCGTATTTACACGTTTTCATCCTTATTTACACGTTTTCGTCCGTATTTACATGTTTTCATCCGTTTTTACACGTTTTCATCTGTATTTACACGTTTTCATCCGTATTTACACGTTTTCGTCCGTTTTTACACGTTTTTCTCAGTATTTACACGTTTTCGTCCGTATTTACACGTTTTCGTCCGTTTTTTTACACGTTTTCTTCCGTATTTACACGTTTTCGTCCGTATTTACACGTTTTCGCCGGTATTTACACGTTTTCGTCCATTTTTACACGTTTTCATCCGTATTTTTAGTACCCCCGTAAGAAAAGTGGTTTTTTTTGGTGCTATTTACACGTTTTCGTGTATGAGTTTATAGTACACACCTAAGTAAGTCATATGTATTGCACATCATACGTTCTTACACGAAAACGTGTAAATACCGGTGAAAACGTGTAAAATGTATGAAACCAATTTTTTAAGTGTATGAGTTTATAGTACACACCTAAGTAAGTCATATGTATTGCACATCATACGTTCTTGCACCAGATGCAATGTCGTATTACACTATCACATAATAAGGAGTGTTCTATTATGGCGTATGATAATAAAACCACAACAAATAAGCGTACTATAAAGGTTAATGTTAAAAGACACAGGTGTATCAATCTATGGTACCCAAGTATCAACTGTCATATTAACTTATGTTTTAATAATACATTTGCGAATAAGCGTTCTAAATAATTAATGTTTTATGACTTATGTATCAAGTGTCCTATTATGGTGTATTGTAATAAAACCATAATGAATATGCATCCTTTAAGGGTCCTATTAAGTTTTGTTATAATAAAACTTTTGCAAATAATCATTTTAAAAAAATGATGTTATATGACTCAAAAATGAAATGTCCTATTATGGTGTACAATAATAAAACCATTGTACATAAGCGTCCTATAAAGGTTAACGTTATAATACCCACGTGTCAAAGGTCCTATTAAATTTTGCTATAATAAAACTTTTTGTGAATAAGCGTTTTAACTAACTGATGTCTTATGACTCAAAACTCAAGTGTCCTATTATGTCTTATTAGGTTATGTCATAATAGGACATCTAGTGATCAAGTGTCGTATTACACTATCACATAATGGGACACCAACAACTAAATGTCTTATAAAGTAATTTATTAGGATCCATATTTTAAGCGTCCTATTAAGGTTATGTCATAATAGGACATCTAGTGATCAAGTGTCGTATTACACTATCACATAATGGGACACCAACAACTAAATGTCTTATAAAGTAATTTATTAGGATCCATATTTTAAGCGTCATATTAAGGTATATGATAATAGGACATCTAGTGATCAAGTGTCGTATTACACTATCACATAATGGTACACCAACAACTAAATGTCTTATAAAGTAATTTATTAGGATCCATATTTTAAGCGTCCTATTAAGGTATATGATAATAGGACCCCAAATCATCGACCATCCTATTATATAACTTTTTAGGACATTGCCTAAGTAGCAAATATTTAAAAAGGACCCTAAATGCTCATATGTCCTATTAAACAGTTTTTTAGGACTCCATTATCATAGCGTCCCACACAAAGGGTCCTAAAAAGCCACTTTTGTTGTAGTGTTGCTAACTTATCTTGAGTGTGTCAGTACATAAGATACAACATGTATCTGTGTACACAACTTGTTAACTAAGTACATGGGGTAAGATATTATCTACCGTATATTGTTGACCAAAATATACATAATATCTTTTCATACTTATCCACTCAGTAGCAGAATGTACATTAGCAGCAGCAATGAGTTAACACTAGTAGCAAAATCCTTCAGCAGCAGAATGTTAAACCTAGCAGCAGAATCAAATATTCTAGCAGCAGGAACAAACATTACCAGCAGGAACCAAATGCACTAGCAGCAGAATCACACTTAACGTTTTTCTTTGAATAGAATCCGATATTAAACTTCTTGAATATTTAATTCCCAACAATCCTCCCCTAAACATGTGAATCCATTTCAACATGTTTCTGAATTAAATTATGGATTGTGAAGATCTTTCAAACACTTCTGCTCTTCAAGATTGAATATCTTTCTCAGTAATTCATCTGCTTTGTTCTTTGACTTTAACAATATCAACACACATCTTAAACACTGACCTAAAGATGGTGCAACTTCCTTGGATGAAGGAATTATAAGAGGCAATGGTGCTGTGTATCTTGGATTCTTGTTTCAACAAGTGAAATCATCTATCAGCATGTCTTTGCAAGTGATGAACAAACGTGGTAAACTAAAATTGAAACTTTTCTTCGTTTGACCTAGATAGAACTTTCTCCTTTAGTTCTGATCTTGTCATTTTCAACCTCCATGACATCATCTTGTATGCTCTTGTCTTTTCCTCCCTTACATTGGGTTTTACTTCCTTTCTTGGGCTTTTATTTCCTCCCCTGAGATGTTTCCTCCCCTGAAGCAAATAAATTTTTTATCCTCCCCTTGTTTGGAAGATCTCTCACTATGTACCAAAATATTTCTTTCTCCATTATCTGATCTACCAATGAGAACTTGTTTTCAGACAATATTGTACATGTAGCCATCAATTCCTTAAGAGTTTAAGTTACTGCCCTCATCACTTCTAGGTGTGTTAACTCCTATGAGAGGTGATTCATGGGGCATTTGACTCATGGTCCATCAATGGATGGTTTTTGTGAGTCTCTTTGAAAATCCTTTTAAGAAACTTTTGCCTTAGCAGTATGCATATGATTTTATTATGAAAAATCATACTGCTTTCAACCATTTTGAAGGGATTAAGTGTATAACAGAAACTTAATCAAAATTTCGGTTTAAAGCAACCTCTGGTTGTGTGAGAACCAATGTTTTCAGTTATAAATAATTGCCTGTGTAAAGATAAACCTATTCAAAAGGCTTTCTTGACAGGGTTTCCAGCTCATAGTAATTGTTACTTCTAACACAAGTGTTAGATTCACTTTTACTAGTTGTTCTTTCTATCAGATGTCCTTAGACTTGCTCATTATACTTGAAAGTATAAAATGATAGAAAGTGAGTTGCATCAGTTACTATCTGATCAACTAAGTCATCAATTCAATGTGAAATTTCATACTTAGGTTTCAAGAAAGAAGTTTTAAGGAGTTTTAAATTCCCAAACTCAGTCCATCATAAACCTAATATGTCAGCAACTAATATTATCAATTCTGCTGCTTCCATTTCACTTGAAACATCCTTTTGTGTTCGCATGATCATACCTGAAATTGTTAGTCTAAAACCAAAAGAACAATGTACAAAGTACTTGTCTTGTATTAGAATAATCATAAGACTAACTGTATGAATAACATAATTTAAATTTGTACTAGCAGCACAAACTTTTGTAATAGCAGTAGAATCTTTTAAAACTAGCAGCACAATCAAAAATTTATTTACAAAAACACAAAGTTTAAAATCATTGAGGATTAAGCATTCCAATACTTGCTACCAAGTACTGAAACCTTCCAACATCAAAAGCTTTGGTGAGCAGATCTGCAAAATTGAATTCTGAAGCAATTTTAAGTACTTGAATTAATCTTTTCTCATTGCAGTCTCTTATAAAGTGATGTCTAATTTCAATGTGTTTTCTTTTAGAATGTTGCACTGGATTTTTAATAATACAAATTGTACTACTATTATCAATATGAATAACAGTGTTTAAGAAATTGTACCCATAGTCAAGGAGTTGGTTTTGAAGCCATAGAACTTGACCACAGCAACTTGCAGCAGCTACATATTCAGCTTCAGTTGTTGAATTAGCCACAATTGTTTGCTTCTTACACTGCCATGAGACAAGTCTACACCTAAGGAATTGACATCCTCCAGTTGTTGACTTTCTGTCCAAGCTAGCACCAGCATAATCACTATCCGAAAATGCTACCAAGTCAAAAGGTGATTCCCTTGAATACCATAGACCCAACCTAAGTTGACCCTTGAGATATCTAAAAATTCTCTTGACTGCAGTTAAATGAGAAACCTTTGGAGTAACTTGAAATCTTGCACAGGCACAAACAGAGAACATGATGTCAGGTCTAGATGATGTAAGATACATCAAGGAGCCTATCATAGATCTGTATGTGTGTACATCTACATTTTCTCCATCTAAGTCTTTAAGAAGAGGCTTTCAGAGTCCATTGGTGTGCTTGCCATTTTTGAATCAGCAAAGTTGAACTTCCTTAGTATCTCAGCAACATATTTATCTTGACTAATAAATGTGCCTTCATATGACTGTTTAACTTGCAAACCCAAAAAGAATGTAAGTTCTCCCATAGAACTCATCTGAAACTTATCATGCATAAGCTTCTCAAACTCTAAACACATCTCCTTACTAGTAGATCCAAAGATAATGTCATCCACATACACCTGCACTAACAGAAGATCCTTCTTGTGTTGTTTGATGAAAAGTGTCTGATCAATCTTTCCTCTTTGAAATCCATTTTCTAATAAGTAGGAAGCTAGTGTTGCATACCAAGCTCTTGGTGCCTGATGAAGGCCATAGAGAGCTTTAACTACTCTGTACACTCTGTCTGGATGTTGTGGGTCAATGAAGCCTAGAGGTTGTGAAACATACACCTCTTCTTCAATTGTTCCATATAAAAATGCACTCTTGACATCCATTTGATAAATTATGAAGCCTAAAAATGAAGCATAAGCTAAGAAAAGCCTAATTGCCTCAATCCTTGCTACTGGAGCATAAACCTCATCATAGTCTATTCCTTCTTGTTGTGTGTACCCTTGGGCTACTAATCTAGCCTTATTCCTAATCACTATGCCCTTTTCATCCCTTTTATTCTTGAAAACCCATCTAGTTCCAATTACCTTTTCATTCTTAGGTAAATCAACTAGCACCCATACCTACTGAATCTTGAACTGAAGAAGCTCCTCTTGCATAGCTTCTACCCAGCTTGAATCATCTAAGGCTTTCAGAATGTTCTTTGGTTCATCTTGTGAGAGAAAACATACAAACAAGCAAGAGTTTGAAAACTCATGCTGCTTTGAAGCATAAAGGGCATCAAGAAGCCCTTATTGGTCTGAAGACATCAGTTGTTGTCTTGTCTTCACACCTGATTGTACATCTCCAATCACATTATCTAGGGAGTAGACTTTGTGAATTCTTGTTTGTGGAGTAGAAGGAACTTGATAATTTGATGGAAGATTGTTGAAATCCACCTCATTGTCTGAGAATTCTGTTTCTTTCATTTCTGAAGGGCCAGCAGCAGAATCATTTGGCCTAACAGCAGAATCAGTAAGCCTAGCAGCAGAATCACCAGCAGAAACAATTTGTTGTTCCTGAGTTCCATCTTCTTTCCTTTCATCTTCAACACCTTCTTTAGCTTTGTCAGAAGAAGATTCATCAGTTGTTGAAGTTGATTCCACACTTGTACTTATTGGCATCCATACATGATCTTGGTTTGTCTCCTTTTCTAACCTTGCCTCATCTGTTGCTTGTGAACCTGAAAAATCATTAGTTTCAACAACAACAGGCACATAATTCATTGATTTGGTTAGAGATTCAAGATCAAATAGCCATTTTGGTCCTTGACCTTCTACATTGGATTTATCCTCTAAAAACTCCACATGTAGGTTTTCTTCTACAATCATAGTTCTTGTGTTGTATACTCTAAATGCTTTGCTATTAAGAGAATATCAAACAAAGAATCCTTCATCTGCTTTACCATCGAATTTTCCTAAATGGTCTAAGGTATTGAGAATTGTCACATGACATCCAAAAGGTCTAAGAAATCCTATTGCAGGAGTTCTACCTCTAAAAAGTTCATATGATGTCTTATTGTGAGGCTGAATAACTAAAACTCTATTTTGAACATAGCAAGCAGTGTTGACTGCTTCAGCCCAAAAAGTTATAGGTAGCTTAGAATCAGCTAACATAGTTCTAGCAGCTTCAATTAGTGTTCTATTCTTTCTCTCAACAACACCATTCTGTTGTGGTGTTCTAGCAACACTAAATTCTCTCCTAATACCTTTTTGTTTGCAGAAATCATCCATAACTCTATTCTTAAACTCTGTCCCATTATCACATCTAATGACTTTCACTTTCTTGTCTACTTGGTTTTCTATCTGTGTAATGAATGTCTTAAGGATGCTTGCAGTCTCATCCTTAGTAGATAGAAAGAAAACCCATGTAAATCTAGTATAGTCATCAATTATAACAAGACAATATCTCTTATGCATTATACTACTTACTGAAACAGGTCCAAATAAGTCCATATGAAGCATAGACAATGATTGATTGAAAGAGTTAAAAATCTTGGGCTTACAAGTGGCTTTGTGTTGTTTGCCTTTTAGACAAGCAATGCATGTTTGATCATTTTCAAATCTTTTATGAGGTAAACCTCTTACCAAACCATTCTTAACAATCTTATTTATGGTTTTGAAATTAATATGACCAAGCCTTCTATGCCATTTCATTGATTTATCCAATGTGGCCTTTGCAACAAGACAAGTTAAATTCTTTTTAGGAACAATGTTCTTCATGTCTACACTGTACATATTGCCCTTTCTAGGAATTCTAAGAAGTACTTGACTTTCATCAGACATCTTAAAATCAGGAGAAAGTACAAGACATTCAGTCTCACTGAAAAGAACATTGTTCTTTTTGTCACACATTTGTGAGACACTAAAAAGATTATAATTTAGCTCTTTTACATAGAACACATCTTCAAAATCTAAATTTCCAGTTTTAATGGTACCTTTACCGGAAATTTTGCCACCAACACCTCCTCCAAAGGTAACATAGCCTCCATCTATAGATTGAAAATCTGAGAGATAAGACTTGTTGCCTGTCATGTGCCTTGAACATCCACTATCTAAGTATCCTTGATCCTCTTGTTGATCATTTGAATGTTCCTCAGTAGCAGAAAAAGCCATAAGTGCCATATGAGTAGGAGTTTCTTCTTCATTTGCCATGAAGCTCCAATCAAAACCTAAGCCATCAATAGCTACCATAGCTTTTAGCTCAATAACCTCCTCTGTTTTGGATTTGCTTCCAAAACCTCTATTCTTGCTATCTTGCTGCCTTGGTCTTCTGCACTCTCTTGAGAAATGACCCATCATGTGGCAGTTATAGCACTCTATCTTTGACTTATCAAAACCAGCAGCATCAGTGTTGCTGATTATGAGCTTCTTCCCCGTCTTGTGATAGAACTTCTTGGCTCTCATGCTAAGAAAAGAAATTTGCCATTTTAGATCCATTTCCTCCAGATCATCTTCATGGATCTCTTGTAGGTCTTCATAGGTGAGCATGGACCCATTATTCTGACTTGTAAGAAAGGCACAACAAGTCTTTTCATCCAAAATACTAATGGTACTACTTGATGAACTAGCAGCACCAACATCATCAACAACTTTCACCTCTTCACTTGACTTTGAGGTACTAGGAGTTGACATAAATGCCTTATTCCCAGTATTAGAACTAGTACCTCCATTCTTCTTCAAATCTTGCTCCACAATCTTGAAGTTGCTATACAAGTCCATCGGTTCCATGGTGTCTAGGTCTAGCTTGTTCTTCCAGACAACAACATGCATAGCCCACTCTTCTAGTAAGCTTCTCAGAAATTTTGAGTTCAAATCTTCTTGAGGTATTTCAATCCCAAGAATAGCAAGTTGGCTCACAATATTCTGAAGCCTATTAAACATATGGTCAAGTGATTCATTGTATGTAGAGGAGAAGTTTTCAAACTGCTGCTTGAGCAGTGTCTTGTGGGTTCTCTTGGTGGCTTCATTTCCACCATACCTGGCAATAATAGCTTCAAATAATGACTTGGCGTCTTTGAACTTACTGAAGTTTAGAAGTTGATCATTGGGAATGGTCATCATCAACATGCTTCTTGCCTTCAAGTCATTTTTCTTCTTTATTCTATCTTCTGCAGATGTTGGCTTTGTCTGCAGAGTTGACACAACTTTGCCGTCCACTGTTGATGTAGTGGTGGTAGGCTGGTAAGAGTCTCCATCTTCAATGATTTCCCAAAGTGCATAATCTTGCACTTGGAAATATTGCTCTATCCTCAGCCTCCACATCTCAAACTCATTCTGTTTGAGCATGGGAATCTTCGCAGCAACATTTGTCTGAATAGATTCAACGTCCATTTCTTCAGCTTCTTCTTCTAAATCAATAATATCAGCCTTGCTCTGATACCACTTGTTAGGATTCGACACACGGTTAAGGTGGTTAAACCTTTTGTTCTTTGTGTGTATGATATATTGAGTTAATATGATTAAGGATGCGGAATCTACTTAATCACACTTAGAAGGTTATTTGTGTTATGGAAATGGAACGGTTGTGATTGTTATATGACAATGAAAAATGAAAGATTATCACCAAACGATTCAATATTATTAATGATAATAATACGAGTGATCTTGAATTATCACTAGGGTTACAACCTTGAATCTTAAGTTTTTCTAACTTGTGATATTTTTGTGTTTGTTATTATCTAACAGTTATGAAAGTTCTAAGTGTTTTCACAATATCAACCAACTTGTCGACTCTACTTATCTAGTCTAAAATCTTCTTTTATAGTCCAAGAAGATCTTTACAATATTGCATAAAGTCTAGTCGAACTACTTGCTAACTTATCTTGAGTGTGTCAGTACATAAGATACAACATGTATCTGTGTACACAACTTGTTAACTAAGCACATGGGGTAAGATATTATCTACCGTATATTGTTGACCAAAATATACATAATATCTTTTCATACTTATCTACTCAGCAGCAGAATGTACATTAGCAGCAGCAATGAGTTAACACTAGCAGCAGAATCCTTCAGCAGCAGAATGTTAAACATAGCAGCAGAATCAAATGTTCTAGCAGCAGGAACAAACATTACCAGCAGGAACCAAATGCACTAGCAGCAGAATCACACTTAACATTTTTCTTTGAATAGAATCCGATATTAAACTTCTTGAATATTTAATTCCCAACAACTATGATTGTGAAATTCGATGCCACACGGTTGAAGCCGCTACGAGTTCGAGCTTTGGTTTTGACTATCAATTCAAACCTTCTCGCCCAGATTCTCCATGCTCAAGAAGAAGCCGTGAAACAAGAAGACCTCAAGAGTGAGAATATTTATGGTATGATACAGAAGGAGTTTGAGAAGCGTTCCGATGGAACTTTGTGTTTTAAGGGAAGAAGTTGGGTACCGCGTTTTGGAGGACTGCGAGACTTAATCATGCTCGAGTCTCATAAGTCAAAATACTCTATACATCCAGGATTCGACAAGATGTATCATGATCTCAAGGAGTTATATTGGTGGCCAAACATGAAATCCAACATTGCCGATTATGTTCGCAGGTGTCGTACGTGCGCGAAAGTTAAAGCCGAACATCAGAAACCGTCTGGTCTTCTACAGCAACCTGAGATTCTTAAATGGAAATGAGAACGGATTACTATGGACTTCATCAAGAAACTTCCAAGGACTTCAACTGGTTTCAACGCTATTTGGGTTATAGTCGATCGACTAACGAAATCAGCACATTTTCTACCCATCAAAGAGAACTACAGTATGGACAAGTTGACTAGACTTTATGTGAAGGAAATAGTATCGAGACATGGGGCACCAATATCTGTCATCTCTGACCGAGATAGCAGATTCACTTCTAACTTTTGGCAATCACTTCAGGATGCCTTTGGTATGAACCTCGATATGAGTATTGCATTCCACCCGTAAACCGATGGCCAAAGTGAAAGGACAATTCAGATTTTAGAAGATATGCTTCGAGCATGTGTAATTGATTTTGGAAATGGGTGGGATACCCATTTGCCTTTGATTGAGTTTTCGTACAACAAAAGTTATCATGCAAGCATTAAGGCTGCACCGTCTGAAGCATTGTATGGTCGAAAATGCTGATCACCCATTTGTTGGGATGAAGTAGGAGAAGCTCAGCTCATTGGGCCAGATATTGTTCGTGAGACGACTGAGAAGATCGTACAAATTAAGAACCGATTACAAGCCGCAAGAGACCGACAGAAGAGTTACGCAGATGTGAGGCGTAAACCACTAGAGTTTCAAGTTGGAGATAAGGTTATGTTGAAAGTCTCGCCATGGAAAGGCGTGATACGGTTTGGTAAGCGAGGAAAGCTGAACCCGATGTACATTGGACCGTTCAAGATTTTGAACAGGGTTTGTCCTGTAGCCTACAGACTGGAACTACCTCCCGAGCTTAGTAGAGTACACCGCTCTTTCCACGTGTCAAATTTGAAGAAGTGTTTATCTGATGAGACAGCCGTAATTCCACTCGATGAAATTCAGATTGATGAGCAATTGAACTTTATTAAGGAGCCCGTCAAGATTATGGAACATGAGGTCAAACGACTAAAGAGAAGCCGTATTCCCATTGTGAAAGTCCATTGGAATTCCAAGAGAGGACCCTTTTCACTAGCCAAATACTTATTTTTGCATTACCTTAGTATTTAAACTTTTTCCTAAACTTATTTGAACTTGAGAAACAGTAGATATCTGGATAAACGTGAGCGTTATCCCTTTATTATGTCAGCACACCCTAGAAAGCACAAAATGAATCGATTTACCAAATAAATTAACTTCGAAAAAGTTTTGCATATTTATACTCGCTTTTACTAGAAAAATTATTTCAATAACAATGGCGCAAGTTTTGTAATTTTTTGAGTCCGTTTGGTAAGTTAAATGGGTCCCGCGATAAATATTTCAAAAGTTTCCCTACTTGTCAAAACTACCCCCTCCGCCCAATATTTACGCCCCACACCCTCCACTTTGCTTTGTCCGGTTTTAGCCCCTCCCAACTAATAAAACACCCATTTCCACTCTCTCTCTCCTCATTATAACACACACACACCCTACTCTCTCTCTCTGTACACCCACCGGCGGAACCCTAACCGGCTGCCACCCACAGTCACCAGAAAATTTTCCAGCCAACCCTGAAAAACTCCCCAATCGTAGATCTCGACCCGTAAGTTATTTCTGGAGAATTTGGGGACTTACGGAGTCCGTTTGATACCCGTTCGATGCAACACCGCCGCCCCCACTTCAACACCACCACTCGCCGCTTCACCACCACCACCTCCTCTCTCATTTTTGGTAATGCATGCGCCCCCTACCCCGTTTATTTCTTTTATAATCGAAACCCTAACCCTAGATTTTTTTTAATAAAACCGATTTTAATAAATAAAACTTTATAAAACCCTTTGTTTTTATTATAAACCGTGTGGATCTATTTGTTTTACCCGTGACTCGGTCCGAGTTCATGATTATTTTGCTTCATCTTGTTTTATTTTAACTTGGTTTGATGTTTTGTTGCTTGGATTTGGTTTCGGCCATGGGCTACGACTCACGTAGAGTCGAGCCGTGACTCAAAGTGAGTCACGGCGTAGTTTAGTGTAGACTAGGGTTTTGGATTTGTTTGATTTGAGAGTTGTTTGGATTCGGTTCGGGTTTTGCGTTAGCCGAGAGTCATACGACTCATATCGAGTCGAGCCGTGACTCTAGGCGAGTCACGACATGAAGTTTTGGTTTATTGTTTGTGTTTGGTTGGGCTTGGTTTGGTTATGTCACGGTTTGGATTTGGTTGTGTTTGGATTTAGCCGAGAACCACAAAGGCTCGGATAGAGTCGAGCCGTGACTCACGGGGAGTCAAGGTAAGAGTTTTCGTTTTGTTACGTCGCGAGTTATGATTGTTTGGTGTTTGGTTTGTATCCGTGGGATTAGCATTGGACTTGTGGCTGAGTTGTGTCCTAGCCGAGAGCTACATAAGCTCGATGCGAGTCAAGCCGTGACTCACGGGAGTTACGGCAATGGTCATTAAGTTTAGTTGTAACGAGTAGTTTAGTCGAGATTCACGGGAGTCTCGGCCGTGTCGTACTCAAGGTTAGAAAACCTCAAGTCAACTTTTATATTAGTTTGTCTTTTATTTAATTATCTGTTTATCGATTGGTGTTTCGGAAAAATTTTGGATAATATGGGATATGATTTGGACATTTGACTTGGATATTATAATAACCTATGCTTGTATGAGATTGGTCGTTATTGGATTTACGGTATTAGCCGATGGACCTTATGGACGATTTTGGTACTTGAGACGGAAGAGTATGTTAGACTCATAAGAGTTTAACATATTTGGACTCGAACATACACAAAATGGTCGATAAACTTGACAACTAATATACATGCGAATGATAATGTCTAATTATATATTTAACTTGTAAATGTGACGATAAAACTTATATTCAAGAGTCATAACGACTTGAAAATGCTTTATAAACGGACGCATCATGTCCAAATTTCGATAAAGTCTTCAATAACTTAATCGTTTACGATTACTTAATGTCCTTAAACTTTTTTTGAAACTTATACGTTTTCCTTCTAAATCATAATGTTTTATCAACTATTTGGGAAATGGGTAAAACACCGAAACAACCTATTGATGTTTTTCTTATTTTATATCTTCTTCTTAATCTTAGTTCTTCTCTCTTTTCGTTATTCTTTTCTTCGTATCCGTTTGTGTTTGCCGACTTTTATTACTTTAACTTCTCGTATCCACACGAGTCTTAAACGTTTATTCCTCTCAAACGCCATTGAAATTAAACCTTTTCATTTCAAATACGAGTATTACTTTATCAATCGCTTTGAGGTTTATTGCTGAGACATACTATTCACTTATTAGGTTGTGCTGAGGTTCATTTGTTGTGCTGTACCATCTGATCATTTGTGAAATCTTGTTTCTCTACTACTACTAAGGTGTGATTCGTAGCCCCACTTTTACTTTTAAATTGTTTATAAACCCATGGGGGAGATACATGCTATTTACTTATTTTTATGAGCACAATTGTTTATTGGTATGCTATTCCTGACTGAAATAATAATGCTAAGTACCGTCCTTGCCAAAAGCAAGTCCCTCGATCATGAACCATTAATCACTTGCGAGTAAGCGCGATTATAGTTTATAGGCCTATAGGAATTGACCCTCCTGCCATGTTGACTAAGGTCGGTCCACATGTGATGTACTATATTCGATTTTTACTAGGTATCTGGCAAAGTACCTAGCTTTGGGGGCAACTATTATATTATGAAATTCCGCGGTTACTGTCGACTTGCGCCAAGGTTATTGGTGTCAGTTAACGCTTTGTGTGTCATGAGCTTAGCAAAATTATTTGACGCTTACCCGATATCTGTATTTGTTACTTATATCTTCCAGGCTTAAAATCTTGTGCATAACTGCTTTATTTATTAAACCTATGGATTACACTCAACCTTTGTGTTGACTTGTTAGCATGTTTTATCTCAGGTAATTGATGCATACTTGTGGGCACTGGGAGTGGCTGAAGACTTTTGATGGCTATCTTTGAATTTTACTATCTATCTTTACCATCTTTTACTATTTTATCATTCGAAAAACCTATTAAACTATGTTTTATTTCCGCTGCAACTTATGTTTGAGAGTCTTTTAAACTCTAAATGTTTAATTTTGTATTCGAATGATATGTTTTTGCTAAAACGTCTCGTTATGAGATCGTTTTCTATGGATGTGACTGTCTTACCCCTCATGTAGCACCCCAAGCTCCGTTCCACTACCATATTCCGAGTTGGGGGTGTTACATGTGGTTTGACTAGTGAAGGGTTTTATTGGGAAATGACAACAAAAGAAGCCTAATGAGTGATCAGGAGTTAATCTATTTGGCTTAGAAGGTGACTAATGTTGATAGAAATCAGAGAGTGGTAAAGGAGAAAATTAGAAAATTTCTTAAAATTCATAAGAATTAAAACATTGATTTTAGAGCATTTTAGGGACAAAATGGGTAATATAAATTTTTAAAAATTACTATTTATATGGAGATAGGTGGATTAGGATTAGAGAAAGATAGTGTAAGTACCAGAATGGTAAGATGTTGAGTTTTGGAAGAATGATAAATCATAAACATCCTAGAGGGATCCTAAATCATGTTTTAGGAAGGTATGAGATTATCTGAGACTAAGGTCATCCTAATAGTGACTAGAAGAACATTAGAAACTAATCAAATGAGGTTAAGAAGGTGGTAGAGAGGTAGAAGAGTACTAAAAATATCTTTGTATGGCCGGATATGAAACAGTTGTCAAACACATGATGTGTTCTCTTTTTGCTAAAATTTTGGTGAGAGATAAGAGTTTAGTTAAAAGGCTTGAAGTAAGTGTGGTTTTGTGATTTGATTATAGCTAAAAGATGTTTACCTATGTGTTAGTATAAGAAACACATGTATATGTGTTCTTAAAAGATAACTATGTAAATGAATTTCCCTCCCCCATAATTGGTGTACATCCAACATAATGAGTTCAACATTAATCAAAGACGATAAGGAAGTAGATTGTTTAGAAGGTTTTTTTAGTTTACGGAAGCAATGAACTAAGTATAGTCATTACGGATGGTGATTAACATACAATGAACTTCATCCTTGAAGTCATGTAGCTCTTCTCTATCAACGCGAGATAATCGCTTGATGAGGCAAGTGGTTTTGATTGACTAATAAAGAAAAATCAAATTTACTACTTGTTTGATTAGTAATCATAAGGTGACGAAGATGTTATGTTTTAAACACAAAAATTTAAAGGAGTCCATATGGAGAACAAATATGAAGAACAAATATGGAGACAATATGGAAAACAAGTATGGAGAACAAGTATAGAGAACAAATATGGTTGGATGAGCAAGTTCAACATATGTTGTTGGAAAGCTTGAGTTTGGATTTTCGGATATGACCAATTATATTTGTGTTGCAAAATAATTTACTTGAGTATCTCAGATGAAATAATCAAGTTGTCAATCCTACTATGAAGCTTGGAATGCGATTATGGATAAGAGGATGGGATAGTACATCATACTCATGATACATATCGAGACCAATACAAGTGGATCAAAAGAATATTTTATGTATTAGGATAAAGACTTGTTTTGGTTGAAGGTGCTTCATGAGGTTTCTAAGAAGATTAACAAAAGTTGATTGATTACTTAAGTATTATGTTTTTACTTGTATTAACAATGCTAATCTATTATTTCAAAAGATCATCCGTATGAGATGAGAGACATTTTAAGTTTACATACTTAAGTTGGTAGAAATGTTTTAATTAACCTTGCTCAAAAGAGAGAGGTTTTGGGAAGATGTAGTTATTAACGAAGGTGGTTGGAAGTCAGAGATTGAGTAAGATGAGAGCCTAAAAATGAAGAGGTATGCATTTTGGTCTTTTAGGGAGAGGAGGAAAATAAGGTGAGATGTTAAACTGATGTCTGTCAAGCCGGTTCTTCGGGATCCATTCTAAAATTAATCCGACCCATTATAATGAAGGGATCCGGGGAAGACTGCAGATACAGAGATGTTTTGGAGATATATGTTTTAAGAATATATGGTTTTTGATCCTAAGTAACTAGAGCGAGAGTTTGAGAAGTTTAGGCGAGAGAATACTTATTATTCCATTTTCTTTAGTGTACGAGGCAAATAAAGGAAAAGGATGAATAAACAAGAAGTAGAGAAATATGAGATGAGATAAGTTGCCGCGAGATAATTTGAGATGAGGATAGATGAGTATCACAAGTGTGATTGATGTGGAAAACTTTTCCTGTGATGACTTAACCTTTTTATTGAAAGATGAATGTAAAAGGTTTTGACTAGGAAGGGATTGACGGAAAGGAATACTATTCCCGACCATTTGAAAAGATGCAAGAGTTTGTGAAGAGAGGTCTTATAAAATTGTGATTAGGTATATAAGACATAATTCATGAAGGTATGACACTTAGGTGATGCACACCAAAACTTATGATCATCAGAGATGTCTTTTTAGAAAAGAGGTTATGAATATGTTAACACATTTTAAAAGAGAAAAACATGTATGAATCCATATATCAACCATAATCAATTAGCACATTTTAGAGAACTAATTTTAACTAAGAAAATATACCTTTGGTATAATCTATTTATATGGTTTTTGAAACCATAGATGCGAAATACTTCAGGATCCTTTTTCAAAATACCTTTACCCTTGTTAGTAAAGAATTCAAGAGACACTATGGGTTCTTCTTTAGTGTGCAAACTCCATTTTTCCTTTAAGATGATGAAGTTTTCGAAGATACCTAAACTGGAGATTTCTCAAGAAGAATTTGTTAGTATTATTTAGAAGTAATAATAATAACAAAATTTATCAATATCCAAACATAGAAAGTTTTACCACTTTTGTAAAAATGAGTTAGATGTCAATTTTTACAAAAGATTTATCCTTCTTTTTAGTTTTCAAAACATGCACGGATCGTTTTAATTTTTTTGAAGTACAATATACTTTAAGAAACTTGGTAACGAAGCTCTGATGACAATTGTAGAAAACTAGAAGGGGGTTGAATAGTTTGACCGATTAAAACTTCCTTTTAAAACTTATAGATCGACTTATGTCAATCTAGTTTACGTATTGGATATTGATAGTTAGAAAAGGAAAATAACTAAAGAGATAGAGATAGAAAGACACAACCATATCACGAGTGTTTATAGTGGTTCGACTATAGGGACTCTTTTTCTCTGCCCTACTCCACTCCCCGAGTACCAAACTCGAGAGTTCCGTAAATACTACACAAGACAAACTCCTTTCACCGGCGGAGAAGCCTTCACAACGTCGCTTACACTTTATCCGGTACAAAGCTAAATACCGAGCTCTTCCACGAGGTAGAACAAAACCTATCACAACGTCGCCTACGCTTTATCCGATACAAGGATAGATACCGAGTTCCATTACAAAGGAGGAACCACTACCCAACACAACACAACTTGGAGATCCAATCTCCAATATCACTAATCTATAAGAAACAACATATGGGTGATCACCCCAGACTACACCAATATATACAACAAGACTTGAGGCACCAAACCTTGACAACAATGTCTTGCACCAAGACAACCTTGAGGTATCAACCCTCGACTTCGACAATCTACACCAAGATCTTCATGAGCCACCAAAACTCATCTTCACAATCTTGAACTACACGACTTGGAGAACCACTCTCCACTAGCGTTAATCTTCACAACTTGACTTGGCGATCCAAACTTCAACTACACCAAAGCACACACCATGTCTTAGATATACTTGAGATGAATCACCTACAAGAGTTACTTATGTGATCTTGAGATGATGATGAAGTCTAGCATTCCATATCTTGGAGGTTGCACGACTTCGACTCTAAACGTAGTGATCTCGCCTCTAGAAGGTACCTATAGATTCACGACACAAAAG
This sequence comes from Artemisia tridentata subsp. tridentata, assembly GCA_021014915.2. Classification (NCBI taxonomy): domain Eukaryota; kingdom Viridiplantae; phylum Streptophyta; class Magnoliopsida; order Asterales; family Asteraceae; genus Artemisia; species Artemisia tridentata. Next base: position 423,160,679 of record CP139509.1, read on the forward strand.
ACTACAAGAAAGATCTAGGATCTGAGGTTAGTGAGAGAGAAACATAGAGAGAAGAAATGTTTAGAAAGGTGCAAGAAATAAAGAAGAAATGGCTCACTATTTATAGGCAATAAAAGCCATTGTTCACCGGGATCCGGCGGATCCCTTGGAAAAGGGATCCGGCCAGTGTAATCCAAGGGATCCGGCCATCTGGTAGTACCAGTCCCGATTTTGGATTACAATTCTGGGTTATGGGTTATGGATCAAGGTCCATGGGTTATGTGATGTGATGCATGATGTCAAAGACATTTTGGGTCATAGGTTATGGACTTTCGGTCATGGGTCATGGATATTACCCATTTGTGATGTCATGCATGATGTCAAGCACATGGGTTATGGATTATGGGTTGTGCTCCATGGGTCATGGGTCTTGGACATGGGTTTTGGGTTTGGATAGTCCAACTCTATTAACTAGTACATTGTTTTTAACTAGTTGTTTTCAAAGTATGTATTTTATGAAAAATGCAAGTAACATATTTACTTATAAGTGTTTCATAAAAATGGTTTTGGCAAACTAATTAACTAAACATGTTTGATGATTTATTTGTTTAGTGAAACGAGTTAGTAAACTATGTTGGAGTATGCTCGTGTCATAATAACTAATTATATGGCTAGACATATGTGAGCCTATGGGGTCACACACATATACACTCAGGTGCCACTTTATATATCGTATTTATTGTATTTACGATATATAAATAACGGTACGTAACTAGGAACCACTATTGGGCTTCTAATGACTAAGTAATGGACTTATTCTATTGGACTTGAAAATCAAATGGAGAGCCCATTTGAGCCCATATTGGGGCCGGCCTTAAGGAGGCTTTCAAGGGAAGTTTGGTTTTTGAATTTGGTCAGTTATATGGAGAAATCTTCTCATAATTGTCACAACAACTAACTAAAATAATCTCTCCTTCCCTCCTCTCAAAAGGTACGGCAAAACAAAATACCCATCCTAGGGTCTTTGTTTTCTTCATCTCTTCTTTGATTTTTGTTCATTCAAAGAAGACTAGAAAGGTTACGGGGTTTAAGGACTAGCATCCATTGGTATACGGTGAAGTGTAGTGTGGACGTACATAGAGGTGATCTCCTTTGGTCACTTGGTTTCATTGGTGATTCGTGCATATTGGTGAAGGTGTCCATACGTTTCTACCAATCACGCTACAAAGGTATTAAACTTGTATGTCTTTTATTTTGATTGATCATATGGCTATATGGATCCGTTGTTGGTGATGTTTTTCCGCTGCATATATGTTGTTAATTGTTATTTCATATTTTACATCACCATTAAACTATTGGCTCAAAACTTTACGTATTTTGTTTATCTCGTTAAAATGATTTTACGTTTGTTATCGACAAAACATTAGAAGATTGTAAAATATAAATAAATGTTTTTATGGTTTATTTGTATTAACATAAGACCTTAATCTTTTCTTCATAAAGAGACTCATTTGTCTTATAAAATTCAATTCTTCCACTGACTCTAAACCTGTCTTATAAGCTAGAACATGTAACTCAGACTTCTTAAAATCTTTTAACAATTTATCATATTGAGATTTAAGAGATTCAACTGTTTCCAAGCAAGATTTTGAACAAACAGAATCATTGGATACCCCTGAGTTAGAAGTTGAAGATGAGTAAGCTTTGAGTGCATAATTAGGTCCTTCCTCTACCTGATCACTCCAATCATAACCACCAAGACCATCACATGACACCAAAGCTGTGGAAGAAGAAGTTTCCACAGGCACACTCCTTCTTGAGCTTTCCTTGTTCCTGTTTTCTTGATTTCTTGGAGCTCTGCACTCCCTAGCAAAATGTCCCCTCTTGTGTCAGTTGTAACACTCCACTTTGGACTTATCAAAACGAATGTTTTCATTGCCATTAATAGTAAGCTTCCTTCCTGTATTCTTCAAAAACCTTCTGGCACTCATAGTCAACATTGCCATTTGCCATCTCAAATCCATTTATTCAATGTCATCTGGATGAATTTTTTGCAAGTCCTCATGTACAAGTTGAGGACTATTTGGTTGACTAGTAAAGAATGCACAAATAACAGCATCACTCAAGTTATCAATATTAGCAGTATTAACTTGAGTGCTAGCAGTAGAAACTCCATGAGCAGTATTAACTTCTCCATTAGTGCTGCCAGTGTTGTTATTTGAAGAGGACACAAAAGCCATGTTCTGTGAGGTTGAACTTGAGCTTGACATCCCTTTAACTTCTGGTTCATACACCTTGAGATTGTTGTAAAGATCATCCATGCTTATAGTATCCAAATCAGCTTTATTCCTCCACACAATAGCATGTGTGTTCCATTCAGGTGACAAACTTCTCAATAGCTTTTGATTAACATCTTCTTGTGAAAGCTTTTCACCCAAAAGCTCCAACTGACTCACAAGATTTTGAAGCCTATCAAAAGTTTGATCAAGCATCTCTGAGCTTGGAGCAGAGAAATTTTCATATTGCTGCTTTAAGAGATTCTTCTTAGTCTTTCTTGTAGCAGCATTCCCACCAAATCTCTTTTCAACAGCTTCCAGCAACAACTTAGCATCTTTGATTGAGTTAAAAGTTAACTGATGTTCATTGGGAATGCGCATCATTAACGTACTTCTAGCTTTCACGTCTAGTCTTCTCAGAGCCTTATCTTCAGCAGTTGTAATAGGCAATACTGTCACACCCCCAAAATCGGGTTCAGCGGAAGCTTACACTTCGCTGGGGTGCAACTCAATTGGTATCATGACAAAAGTGCAAAGAACGGTTTTCATTTCAATTATTTAGAACAACCTTGTTTAACAAAAATGTTGAATTTACATTGTTAAAAGTAGTGCGGAAATAGGCCCTTTAAAATAGGTAGAACGGTCCCAAATGTTTGTCAGAGTCTTCTATGACCATGCCATGCCTTGCCAAAAGCCTCCAGTAGCGTGCTAATGCTTATACCTGAAAATACATGCTAACAAGTGTCAACACAAGGTTGGTGAGTTCATAGAGTTTATTGAAAAATGTAATGCCTTTGAATGAAGATTTTCCCAGCAAAGGCATTGTAAATCCACCCAGTTCCAAGTCCCGCCCATAACAAGACTTGCAACCTGTGTGTTTACAACCCATTGCCAAATATGAATTGGTTTATGTTACTGAAATGTTACACGGAAACCACAAGTATAAAGTGTAAAATAAACTGCCACATGAAAATGATACATTAGCTCTTAAGCTCATGACCCCGAAGCTAGACTGAATGAAATGCCCCAACTGAGTGCTTTGCCAAACACCCTGAAATGGATCAAATGTAATGCGTTCGTATGACAAGTTGGTGCTACCAACCCGAACGGAGGTGTCACCCTCAATAGATCTATTCACACACCCTCGCTTGCTCACAATTAACGGTTCATGATAATAGGGGACTTTAACTTGGCAAATGTGGTAACTTAAGCAATGTAATGAATTTATATACTTTGGTCCGCATGAAAAATGGTACAATGTATTCTCCCCCGAGAGATTTGAAATGATGTAATAACTTGAAAACCGGGGCTATGAAAACTCACGTTAATCCTTAAAAGATTAAAGTGCATGTGGAAAATAATTGAGCATGTATTCTCCCCCAAAACGTAATCCAAAACGTATAAAGGTAGGGGCTATGGAACTCACCTGATGCGATAGCAAAAAAGACAGATATGAATATGCTGAAATGAAGCTCGGTCTCTAACCGCGACCTAACATGAATGATATGATCTATTGTAAGCAATGAAATGATGCTACACATGCAAATACGTATGTTATCGATACCACTCGATGATTTTGGGGAAAATAATGTTTATCGTCGAAAAATACATTTTTGACGTCTCGGCAAGTCATAAACTACTTTTCGTGTAAATATGTTGAAATGGTACTCTATGATCCTCGTTTGATGTTCTATAGTCAAATATAATAGTTTCGTCGCAAAATAACTCTTTTTATAACTTGTGAAAATGTGACCAAACGGCCTCGCAAAACTAGCCGTAAAATATTGTACGTTAAGAGTTAGAAATAGAACTTGACGTTTTTGAAAACCTTGTAACATGATCTCACAGCCGTCTCATTTGAGTTTTGGTCATACGCGTCCCGATCATAAAGAAAATCGGCTTTGAATATGGTTACTTGAAAATATAATGTTCAACACTTAGAAAATTCTATTATAGTAAAAGCTGTCAAAATGATAACTTTGAAAGGATTTTTGGGTAAAAAGATGAGGTCATAGTTTATTCGTTATAAGTCTATTCGACGAACGGCCAATTGATTTAAAAAGCTTGCTGGGAGATCTTGATTTCATATGAAGACGGCTCGGACTCAAACCATACCAATCATGGATAAAAACAGTCGTGAAAATGGTGTCTCGCAAAGACAGTTTTGCGGCAAGTTTATATTAGTAAAAGCTGATGGAATTATATGTTTTTCGTCGGGTTTCAAACACTTGTATCTTTTTCGTTATAAGCTCGTTTTCTATGTTCTTTATATCCCCGGAATCGTGGGACAACATACTAATATATTTTTGATAATTCGGGTCGGATAGATTATGGCAAATGCCTCAAAACAGCCCTTGAAAACTGTGCAACAGCAAGGTATTTTCTGGAAAAATATAAGTTTCGTCGTAAACTTAGAAAAATCATAACTTTCTCGTCGTAAGGGCTCTTTTAGTGATTCAAAAGGCTACGGTTTCGTTTTTGAAAGTATTTTCTGAATATCTAACCCAAAATTTCCCAGAAACCCCTGAAGTTTCCACGTTTGGCAAAAATGGACAGCAACAATATTTTCCAAAAATACTTTTCGTTGTTAAACTTCGGAAAACCATATCTCCTTCGTTATTAACTCGTTTTTATCCCCGTTTTCGGCCATAGTTTCGTCTCGGAATGCATTTTCTAAATCTTTGGTCCAAAGTTACCCAAAACCCACTGAGTTTCCCACGTTTTGCAAAAATGGACAGTAGGTATATATATATTGTTCAAAACTTGGTTTCCTAGTTTCTAACTTGTACAAAAACCTTCCAATCAACAACCAAACATCTCTTGATCTACCATACACCTTCTTAGGGTGTCATGGGGTCCTAGACTTCACCAAATATTGTAGGATTCAAGGGAATGATCATAGGCTTTATATATACTTATAAAAACCATAAAACTTGTAAAGTGGTATAAATAACATATGTAACTTGCATGTTTAACCAATATATCTTGAAAATACATGATGTTAATGATCAAATGAAGGTATGAGATGATGAAAAAGTTCACTTGAAGCTTACTTGAAGATTGATGAGTTAGGATGAAAAAATGACCACAACCTTGGAGTTTTTATTACAAAACTCTAACAAGGGAGGTATAAGGAACTTGTATAACACTCGATCTTGGAAAAATTACGGGATCTCCTTGGTCTTTTTGGTGTGCCGTGAGCTAGAGAGAAGAAAGGAGAGGGTTTGTGATTTATTTTCTAAAAATAAAGCTAGTTTAGGCATTATATAGTCCAATGGCATTTTGGTAATTTTGATGGAAGGGTAAAATGGTAATTTCACTAGGTCTTTGAAATATCTAGATATTTTTCAGAAAATATCTATATATTTTAGGCTGGATACTTATCTTGACTTACGGAGTGAGTTTTGGTCCCGATAATTGCTAACTGTAAGTCGTAAAGTCACAAAACTTAAAACCGGGTATCCTAAAATTCCTAAATTCACGAAAATGTCACGGAAGGTGGAAAACATATATTTCTCTTGTTGGTAATGTTGTTTGGACATATCGGGATGCCTAAATGATGTTTAAACCTTAAAGTAAGTCTCGGACACGGTTTCGTGATTCTTGCAGAAATTATCCGACGAGTGCCAAAATCTCGGGTTATCATTAAAATAGTTTAACTTACGAGAATATGAAATAAAATTTTTGGAAATGAATAGTAAAAATGAATAGTAACTCATGAATAGTAAAATTGTCGAGGTTCGGAAAATGGCCTGAAATTACGAATTGTCACAAATACTATCACAACACCTTCCACTTCTTTTGTTTTTGGCAAAGTGTTACCATTCTTTATGACTTCCCATAGTGAATAGTCTATCATCTAGATGTATTGTTCAATCATCATCCTCCATATCTCAAACTCTCCAGGTTTGAGCATGGGAACCTTAGATTCAACCACCATGTGTGCAGAATCTTAATCAATGTCTTCTAGCAAGATCTTGTGTATAAAAACAGATTCTTCTTAATCAAAGCTTCTTAACAAGCTCTGATACCACTTGTTGATCCCAGTGAACTCTAGTTAAGTCCTGTTTGAACTTAGATCGAATTCCCTTAGCTTGTATAAGGTTTAATTATATTAGATAAATCTAACATAACTATGGTAGAAACTTTGTTTTGAATGTATTAAAGATTATGCGGAATCTAATCTTTAATATTAAGAAGAACCAATGAAACAGTAAACACATTGAAGACACGATTTCAACAAACAAACAAGCCTCAATATTATTAATAATAATACGAATACTCTAACAGTATTAGAGTTACAAAACCTTGAAGCTAATACGATTTTCGTCTTTTGGTACGTATTGGTGTGTATAACTCTATGCCCTAGGACCTCCTTTTTTACACCAAGGAGTCCTACACGGCTTACAATTCTTTCTCTCCAAGAAAAATATTTTCTAAAACTTTTCTATAATTATCTAATACATATCACACGGCTTACAATGCATATCTCATAAGCAGTAGTAACTTTTCTACTAACTTACAAGCCTAACAGTAGTAACTTCATCAGTAGTCTTAACTTTGTACAAGCAGTCTTAACTTTGTACTAGCAGTAGTAACATACTTACCGTATATTCATTGAAGTTCATGGGCAGCACTAACTTGTACTAGCAGTCTTAACTTTTACACTGGCAGTAGTAACTACTTAGCGCATTTTCTTTGAAGTTCAAGAGCAGCATAAAATCCACAGAGCAGCAGTAACACAATCATGAGCAGCAGTTGACCAAACAACATTAAGAAGGCTTTTAATCCCAACAATATTACAAAAATTAACTTGTAATTCAAAGCTGTTTTGGATAACTTACTACAGTCCCGCCATTTTGGCGATTTCTAGAGTTCTACAACTCTGTTTGACGAGAGGTTTGTGGCTATGTTCAAGTTAAGATGTTATCTACATTTCATAAAACTAGGCCGAGTTTTAGAAATGACCAGAATAGTCTCATTTTTCCAAATGAAATTAGTTATGCAGTTTTTGACACGTTTTACTAATTATATATACATTACATTTAGCAAACACTATTCATGTTAAAACTTTGTGGCCTGTTTGCTTTTGGCCAGCCCACACTCAAAGAAAGCAATTTAGGCCCCGTCCGGATCCGAGATATTCTATATCACCTCCCTCTCTCAGTCATCGTTGCTCCGAGTAAAACCCGGCACCGATAGAAAACCGGCCGGCCAAGGCCGACCTGCTCCGAAACTGAAGGATCTATAGTGTTTTTTGTGAGTAAATCTACAGTAAAATCTACAGTACATCAATATTATAGTGGGGGTAAAGTTTTTTGTGAGATGAATAAAAGCGTGGTTGTGTGATTGCCATTTTTTACGATCTACAGTTGTTTTGTTTTTTTAGTGGTTTTTTATAGATGGAAGTGGTTTTGGATTATTCAGAAGCACACACACATACTAAAGACCGATGATCCAAATCTAGGGTTTTTTTTTTTTTTTTTTTTTTTTTTTTTTTTTTTTTTTTTAATTCCAGTTACTTTTTTTTGATAATCTAAACATGTTTATGCCGGCTGAATTTTATGGCTGGCGATGTGGTTTCAGTTAGGATCATGGGGGATTAAGTTAATTAGGGTTATGTTTTAATTTAGGCTCTTTGTTAATTTTGTGGTTTTTTTAATTGCTTTACATGGATTTGTTAAAAATTTTTATGTAAAGGATGGATTATTTGATTGATATTAGTTATATGTTAATAATTAATTTTGGTTTCTGTTAGAGATTTACATACACACTTTAGGTTTAGTTTGGTGTCACTTATCTCAGTCATGATATTTTTTTATATGAATTACATATGGGTTTTGATGATATAATAAGGTTACTGAATTTGATCATTTGAATGCAGGAAAGAAGTGTTATGGGTGTTTGCCACTAGTTTTGCTTTATTGTTTTGGTAAGCATTGTTTGCCAAAACCCGTATCTTGGCATGGCAGCCATGTGTGTTGTTCACTTTACACAATTAGAATTAACTATAGAGTTAACCTAATGGTGTATCATGGTAAAGTAATGATGTTCTTTGATAGACATAAGAACCAAACATAAAAGTAAATAGACAAGAGTTTTTCAACGTTTAAATTCTTATTAGAAATTAATCAAAGAATCTATACCCAAGTGTCTGCGGAATAACACTTGGGATTGAATTGACAAGTGTGGTAATCTCCTCTCTAAACTTAAGCTAAGCTTAAGTGCAGCTATGCTAACCAACTGAGCTTTCTCAAGAACTTAGTTGTCTTGGAGGAGTAGAAAGGTTTGTGGAAGCTAAGCTTTTTCTACACAAACTTGTCAAACTTTCTACTCCACCTTATGATCTTATTTATAATAGTACGAGGTTGCTGCTAGTGAGTTTAGGTGAGTGTGTGTCACGATTCCAATGGATGAGGTACACAAAGGTACATCTTCCATTTAATGCGTCAATGTTGGGAAACGTTCCTTCTTTGCTTTAGTGAAGAGTGCAGGCAACTGTTCACTACTTTTATTACCAACTCGTACATGATTTGATTCATCACTAAAGTTTACTTTATCCCGCTCAAATATATTAGTGAAAAGTCCCGCCTAATCTTTAGTCCGAGGTCTTCGATCTTTAATTCTTGATCTTCATAGAGGAGGAGATTAGGGAATCAGCAAGCTATTGTCATCACTCGCTGATTCCATCATCTTCTTCTTTCGCTCAGTTATCATTCACTGAGTTCTGCCTCACTGAATGGAAAGTCTTTCTTCATTAGGCTTGTCCTGAGCATCCTGAAGATGACTCACTGAGTGACTGTTCACTCAGTGACTTTGATTGTTTTCGGATTTGCAACACTTTGGATATTTTCTATCCAAATCCTAGATTAAGATGCTTGGGCAAAGAATGAACCCAACAATCTCTCCTTATTTGGATATAAATATTGCCTAAGTGTTTTGTTAAGTGTAAGTGAGCAAAGGGCTTCTTCTTACACTGATGATTCTATAAAGCAGCTAAGGAGCACTGATTGACATAAAATACTTAGTTTATTCATCGATTACAAAAGTTCCTATCATAGCCACTATAAACATGATTATGAATTCCTTGATCCAGGTGATATCCCAACTTCTCTAGTTTCAGCTTCTTTGACTTTAGTTTGTCTTGGTTAGGATGGTCAGCAATCTTTTTCCTCAGGTCAAGGCTGAACTTTGCATTTTCAAGAGTTCTTACATTTGCTGCCATTACCAAGAACCCCATCATGCCTTCGATCCCTGCAAGGTCAATGTCACTCGACTTTGAAAGGCTTTATTTCCAAACTCATCAGTGAAGAAGATGCCATATTCAGGCTCTTCGATGACCATGCAATTAACAATGGTAACACCTTCAGGAGGAATTCTGTTACAGTCAAGACCAAGAACTTTACTTTCAGGCTCATGATCAATTTGCTTCCTTTTCTTCCTTGAAGATTGAGCTTTAGATTGTTGAGCAATAGGTGTAGGTGGAGCAGACTGAATACCAAGTTCTTCTGCTATATTCCTCAGTTTTTCATACCTGTTGCTCAAGGATTTCATTAGGTCCTTAACAATAACATTCTTCTTCTTTTCAATAATAGGACCCAATTCATCTAGCTCAGTAATCCCAAAGTCAGCAAATTTGAAAGGATCATGAACCTCACAATCCCTTTTGTTAATTCCTCTATATACGTTGACAACTACAAGCTTTGTGTTTGGTTGAATCTTTACATCTGTGATCGGTTCAGGCCTGAGTCTCTGACTCATAGTCCAGGCGTATTGATAAATCTTCTGGTTCCTGATGTGAAGTCTCTCCACGTGTCTTCTCTGAAGAGATTCATGTTGGGCATCCTGAGCCCTCTTGAATTTCTCACTAGCTTTGTTACTAGTGGCTAGCTGAGGTGGGATTCCCATCTTTTTAGCCTCTTCCTGAATCACTTGAGTTATCGCTATTTTAGTAAATGCAAATTTCTTTGCATCTTCAGCTGCTTGCTTTATTCGTTCCTCTTTTTCAACTTGAGCTTCTAGTTCATCATTGGTTAGAAAGTACATCTTTCCTTCAATCATGTATGGTACCTTTACTGGTTCATCCGGGTCCTGACGAACTTCCCTAGATGCTGGCACCAATTTTGTATGTTCAGGCTCAGTGGATGTGAGAATGCCTTTTCCTTTATCAATGAAAATAGCTGGAGGTGGTTATTCAGTGATTGGAGCTTCAGGGGAGGGTGGTTTGAAAGTTTGTATGGGCTCTACTAGTGTGATTGTTGAAGTGGTTGCTTCGGCAGTGAATGGTGAAGTTGTTGAGATGATTAAGGAGGTTGTTGTTGCAGCATGCTCCCCTGTAGACTGAGGGAGAGATGTCCTATGAGGATTTAGCTTCCTGAAGAGTCGTTGAGTTAGAGTCAAGACTGCCTTTGTTGGTGAAATTTTCTCCCCCTCAATAGTTGCTAGAGCTTCAGTGACAGTAGCTATTGACATTGGTACGCAGACCGAGGGGGTGGCAGTCTAAAGGAATTCTTGAAGCAAGTGTCTGATTGCAGAGGTGTCTTGTTTGATGGTGGAAACCTCGGTGAAGAGTGCAGCTTGAGAACTTTCTATGGCAGTGAGCCGAGACCCGAGACTCCAAGCCACAGAACTTGAAGATTGGGACAAGCTCTCCAGATGTTTGTTTTGAGCACTGATGGTTCGGATGAGTTCTTGCAGAGAAGAACTTAGACGTTGAAGATCAAGGTTGTTTATCAGGGAGATGTGCTGAGGGAGGAATGCATAGTTTTTGACATAAGTCTCTGTGGCTTCAAGCATTATTTGATTAATAGCAGGATCATCTTTGACAGCTTCCCTGATAGTATTCAGTCTTTTGGTAACATCAGTGAAGGAATTGAGAAACTTGATCAGATATTGATTGAGATTTGTCAGGTTGTTGGTGAACATCTTCTCAGTTCTTGTTTGGTGGTCTACCCGTTCAATAGAGAAGGATTCAATTGTAGCCTTGAGATCAGCATAACTGGCAGCAGCTTCAGTGTGTTGTTCCCATTGTTCGCCAGTGATCTTCTTGAAGAGAGATCTTGCAACCTGTTGAAGATGCTGAACAAGTTGCCTTTCCGTGAGAGGAAGTGTGTTGTCAAACTCCCTCAGGGAAGATGAACCGGAGGATTTAGACCCTGAAGATTGGAGTTCTTGCTCAGCTTGATCAGAACCGTTTATGGTAAGGTTGATTGTATCGGTGGTGAGGACTGATTTTCTTGTTCATCATGTTCATTGTCAGTGTCTAAGTTATCACCCGCCTCAAACACTTCTTCCTCACTCTCTTGGTTAAGCTCGTCATCAGATAAAAGTGCAACTCGAATATCGGCCATTGATGTAAACTTCAAAACCGAGTTAGCCAGCTCCTCTTCATGAGAAGATTTCCTTGGTTTTGGTCAGGACCTGACCCCTATAATCCAGCAGATTAGGATGTATCTGCCTGGTTCTTAGGTCCAGTCCCTAAGGAATGCGCTTCTTCTTGGAGGGTTGGTGGTTCCGTATCATCGGGTGGTTTAAATCCCTCTGAGTCTTTGTCCCCTTTTTGCCCTTCAGGTATTGTTGGGTGGTTCCCAATGCTATCAGTAGGGTCAGTGGAAGGCGCTTTCCTACCAGTGGGTTGTATGTTTCCCTCTGGGTCTTGGGAAGTAGTAGGTGGGGCCAAAGACACTGACCGTGATGTATCAGTGCCCTTCGTTGCCGCCGAGGGTGGTGGTACTTGGCCTTTTCTTGGTGGCTTTTTGGACATGTCTTTTTTCCTTCTTGGAGAAGGTGCTCCGAAAGTTTCAGGGCCCTGTGACTTGGGTAAGGTCTTAGTGATAGTTTGAGACTTGCTCCCCTTCTTCCTTGTTGGAAGGGGAAGAGGAGACATTGATTCAACATGATTAACTATGGTAATCATGTGGTCCGTCAATGCAATAAGTTCAACTTCAGCAGGGTCCTTTTTGAAATTAGATGGACTCAGGATGCTGCAAGTAAAGCCAATGGTAACATCCTGAGTGTAGTCAGAACCCAGCAATTGCTCAATAGCACAGGAGACAAATCTAGGATAGGGTACATAGTTGCTCCTAGATTTGTTCAAGAGTCTGGTGACGAGATCACTGTAAATGATCTCACCAATGTCGATTCCAGTTCCTGTCATGAGACAATAAGCCATCATCAATTGAATAGAGTTAATCTGTTCATGTGATGAAATGTTTCCACCGAGAACTTGAATCACAAAGGTGAATAGGGTTCTCCAGACTACAAGAAATGAGTTTTTGGTCACTGGAATATGATCCAAGGAAGTAGGGTCGTAAGCCAATTTGGCTAGTTCAGTATTTACAACATTGGGATCAGGGAAAATAGTGTACTCACCCTTTTTGTAGTGCAACCCAGTGGATGAACGGAAGGTGACTAAGTGTTGTTTATGCTTGAGTTCGACACACTACTTTTACCTCACCATATCCCATGTCGAGGATGCCGTTGAGACGTTAGTACTTATGGATAGCGCTATTAGGAATTAACCACTCTTCACTCCATGTCGAGAGTGCATAGTACTAGATCTTATTTTCTAGAGTTATGTTAGGTAACTGTATTGGTTGACTGGACCATAACTTCTAGATGTCTAGTGTTATTTAGGTAACCTATGGTTGACTGGACGATAACATCTAGAGGCTTGATTGAGATTTATTGCTAATATTGCTATATTAGTGGGCTTGTGATTTGATTTAGTTCTGCGGGAAATGTCTTACTACTAGTGGAGCTCACTAGGCAGAGTGATCGGTTGAATACGTTTAAGTAGTGGCTCGACATAAGACATTATAGTATACCATTATTAGTATATGTTTTACATATACACTTTTGACAAATGACTTGATATATTTTGATAAGATCCACTGTGTTGGATGACTTGACTTGGATATTGTTAAGAAAATCTCAAAATTTAGTTGAGTTATCAGGAATGTGTGGAGCTCAGTAATAATTAGAAGTTTAACTTAACATCATAACAATTCTTTTCTGATGAGTTATGAGATTAAGTTAAATTAAGTTATTACTTAGCTTTAGTCTATTGATAAATTTACTTGATAATGGGAGTTTTCTTGAGGATAATTTGAGATAGATTTTGAAACGACTTTTGGGAAACGATTTTGATACGATATTTGGACTCTTTTGAAATGATTTATTGAAAAAAATTTAAGTGTACAAAATTCTGTGAGACTCACCAACTATTTCATAGTTGATCGTTTTTATCATGCTTTTCAGGTAATCAGGTGAAAGTGGAAAGTTTGTCGATGCATTCATCGATTTTCATATCAGTCAAGTGTCAGACTAAAGACAATGATTTACTTAAAACAATTATGATGTTATCTCTTTTCAAGACTTGTATTTTGAAATGAAAATGTAATTGTTGGGATTATTTTTATATATCATGTATGGTGTTGTTCTATCATCTTTTGCGATGTATATTGATTGCGTCGCACCTCGCGTTTCCGCCATTCGGCGGGGTGTGACAAATATTACGGAAAATTCCCCGCAGCAACGTGCGGGCAAGCCCACTTGTTTAACTCTAATTTACTCATCCGGATGAGTTATGGAATGGGCCACCCGGCGAAACGACCGTAAGACATAGCTCAAAGTTCACTGAGTTGTGTAGCAAATTCGTTCTTCGGGGCTGTTTACATTTTCAGTTTTTTTGAATCATACTTAGGGCTTGTTTTTGTAGTTTTAATCTTGTGTACAATATCTAAATGATACAAAATAGTAATACTACTTACATCATAGAAATGTATCAAAGATCATTATCTTATTACAACCATATTGAATAATAACATGAAAATAAACATGAATCTTACAAGGATTAGGATGAATATAACAAGAACAACAAGAACAACTAACTCCTAAACCCTAACCCTTGTCTTTAATCTTTTAATCCAACCTTAGTAATCCTTTTTAACCCTTGTAATAACCTTCCTAACTCAGCCCTACTCACCTTGAATATCTTTCAAGAAAAACCCTAGGATTGATAATGAGATTATGGTGTTGCTTATGGTATAAATGGAACTAGGAATCAACAAGGAACTTAAGCCTTTAACTTGTGATGGATTACAAGATGAAAATCAAGATCATATGGGGTGTTTAAGGGTGTGTTTGGTTGTTGCTATAGAGAGAAAAAGAGAGATGAGAGTTTGAAAATTTTACAAGTGTTTATTATGAAGAAAAATGAGGTTTTATTATTAGATATTTTGTGAAATAATATCTAGATATTATGTAGTTAATTGGTGACTAGCTAAAATGACTAGGCATGGAAAAAAAATAAATATCTAGGTAGTATTAGTTAGTTAAGTCTTGTTAGATATTTGTATTACGAGGTATAGTTTGATCCCGGTAATTGTTACGTTAAATCCTTAAGTCACGAAACTTAAAACCAGGTAACGTAAAAATATAAAACTTATAATAATGTTAAAACTTATCAATATACTCTAGATTAGTATATTAGATGAGTGATAAGTTTAACGGAGTGCGTAAACGTTTGTCAAAACCTAGAAACGTTGGTTTAAATTACGCGTAAAACATAAAACATACAATGTTTACCTAAAAATGGCAAAATAGAAATAGTACATATAAAATGTGACTATAAGGAAAAATAAAATGTATAGAACACCTAGACTGATCATTGTCTAGTGTTGGTTACGAGTTAAGCTTACGCGATTGAATTTTCCTAATTATACGTGTAAGTAAGTTTACTTTTAAAAATTAAAGTAATATTAAATAAAAATAAATAGTTAAATTAATGACCTGAAATGTACGAGTTGCTACACGATGGTAATTCTAGAAGATGGAAATTTGAGATGAATTAGAGCACTAAATAACGATTCAAACTTAAACTTTGAAGAGATCCAAATAATAAGAGTAAGAAACACAAATTGGAGTTCATAACATCTTGGTGTTCATCGATCATTTTAAATGACATAACAAGTTGAGTATATTTCTGAAATCATGATTTGAAAAGAAAAATTCTTGAGAGGATAGTAGGGTTTTAGTTGCTGCTGTAATTCACGATACCAACATTATCAAAGAAACTGAAAGGACAATTTGGGTGTGCTTCGATTTAGGAGAAGAAGAGAGTGACTTTGAGACCAGATAGTGTGAGTGAAATGGGTTTGGAAAGATTTGTGTTGAAAAAGTTTGTTTATAAGTTTTTAAGTTGAGGTAAATGATAATGGTAGTGGTGGATGAGAGGTTGAAGAAGATGGCGGTTTAGATTAGGGTATTTTTTATAATTTGACAATTGGAAATGTCAGGGAGCAACGGTGTTATAGGGTGTTTAGACAAAAAATGCTGAAAAGACGAAAAAGCCTTTGCAGCTAACAAGATTTTTAACGATTGTTAGAGTTTTGGACCAAGCGAAGCAAATCCAAGGATGTTGGGGGCTATCAGTGCAATTTCTTCGATCTTGGGACTAAACCCAAAATTTTGAAATAGTTGAGGGCTCAACCGTGTAATTTAGTAAAAAAAAAACATACTCTAGTCTCATAGAGACCGGTGAAGAAGCAAATGGTACAACTACATTTTTTCTTTACTTATCAATTTAACTATCACTCTTGTTTTTTCATTACGCGCTCAAATATTTAGCTTTACCAAATCCACACCACCGTAGCCCTAACCCCCAAAATCCGGCCAACAATCCCGATCTTCTTCTCTATCAAAAATGGTACAACTACATTTATTCTTTACTACTTATCATTTTCATTTCTTCATTTATGCTTAATTTCCTTCTGCTCAAAAATATGTACTTCTGAAACTAGTGTCTGGATTTGCTTAGTCTGCAATAATACTCGAGAAAGTAAATAATTTCTTTTATATGATCAAAGAAAACACATTTCGAAAAAGAATCGAAATGTGGGAATCAAATCAGATTATCCGATTTAAGTCTTTGCCAAAGCATAAAAGGTTAAAATTTGGGTACCCGAAAGTTAAATTGGCAAAAAGTTGTGTATCTACCGCGGCCAGGGACGGACCAAAGGATTTTTGTTTTTGAGACGGTGTTGCACAATTTTTTATTTTTATTTTTATTTTTTATTTATTTTTTATGACCATGAGTACTAAAGTTGTCCGATAAAAAAATTATTAGGTAAAGTTGGGTGTTGCACGAGCCCAGAAAAGCCATTTCATAAAAAAATTACACTTCGTGACCTAAAATTGGGTGTGGCCCGTGCCACACCCGGCTCCCATGTGGTCCGTCCCTGACCGCGGCTAATTGCACGAAAATGTAGCTTACTTGACACCTTTTATAGTTATGCGTAGCCATCTATTTTTTTCTATATATATGTAGTATATGCTTTTAAATTTCATATTTTGGGTGTATCGTGTGACCAGTTGTGTATTATTTGATTGATTTACCCTTCCCCCGGTTTAATAGGATTGTGTAAATTGAAGGGTAAAAGGGTCAATTAATACACACAACTGGTCACATGATACACCAAAAAGACCTAAGTTAAAAGTATGCTACATAGATAAAAACAAAAAATAGATAGCTACACAAAGGAAAATGCTATTTCCCCCAACAAATTGTTCCTACTTATCCTCCTACTCACAGGATTCTGACAAAAGAAATGACGTTTTGGATGCAGAGAGAATGAGTGAGAAAAAAATATATAATATTGTTGTGTGCGTAGGAGGATTAGTAGGAGATATTGTAGGAGGCTTTAGCAATGCTCCCACACAAAACTATAAAAAATGGCAAGTAAGCTATCTTCTAATATGCCATTTTCTATTTAATAGATTGTAAGTCACGTACTCACATAGGTTTAATTTTAGATATTTATGTATCCAACCATCTCAAGATAGCCTAGTGGTTAGGTCATAGGTGGCCTGAAGGTCTTAGAAGAGACCTGGGTTCAAACTTCGTTGGGTGAACATCTGGGATGACTGGGGAAAGTCCGGATACAGGCCACGGGAATACTTGTTAGACTGTGTACGTCAGAGCCAAAGAGGCTCGACTTTCCTTGGGTAGCCTAGACAGGGTCCCCTCTCCATTTACCCGTTTATCTGTTTATGCATGTATAGATAGATTACGCTTAGTTCAATGGTTTAAGTGAAATTGTTACTTTTATTAATTATCAAATGAAATTGCTAGTTCAAGACATGCGTAGACCGTCATGTGATTGTGTAGTATGGGCTGCCAACTATTTGGCAAATATTATGTTAAATTAGTTTGGATACATATTTGATTTACACCTGTTATTATGTTGTTGAATTCGGTTTACTTGTTTTTTAAGGACCCTGAAGTACAACCACGGAAAAAGAGAGGAATCAATAAAATCAAAGATCTTCCCGAAGGTGAATCTGTAGATTTCAATCGATTTGGTCAAGCTGTAGGCAAGTACCAAAACCTTTTTGGAAAATACCTAGGCAGTCGTACTCGGATGAATATTTCTATCCTCAAAGAGGATTGGAAGCATGTAACTAAAGAAGAGAAAGACTCGTTATGGTTGGATATCAAGGTATAGTGTCGTCTGAGACTGTTAGTTGTGTTTTCATCTAATTAATGTGTGTATTGGGTATTGACTAGTATGTTCCATTTCTATATCAAACAGACGCATTTTAGACTTGAAAATGATGATGCCAAAAAACCTACGCTTGTATCGTGTGGCACTAAGTGGAAGGCATTTAAGACCACACTACGAGGTGAATACATGCTTAAGAATATATCTCCTATCAAGAAATGGACATTCATAGAGCCTCATGTGTGGAAAGAATTCTGCCGCATCGAAAATACACCTGAGAAACTGGTTTGTTTTCACTTTATCTTTTATTACTATGATATACTATTATATTGAGGTGTTTCTGATTCGTTTGTTACTCCCATCTGTAGAAACTGCGTGCAGAACTGAGTGAACGAGCAAAACAACATATGAATCAGCCTCGGACTCGGTTAGGATCGAAAGGGTATCGTGGTTTTGAAGAAAAGTGGCAAGAGGAAAGAAGTGACCCAAATAAGGCAACAGAACTTCATAAAATACCAGACCGTCGTGGGAGTAATTATTGTTTGGCTAGGGCTCCCCGCGACAAAGATGGGATTACGACGGTGCCTCCTGAGCTAGTTAATGTTTCAAGAGACTTGGTAATTTAATTATTTGTTTTTATAATAGTTATAATTAGTCATTGATAGTTGTTTCTGTCTTCCTTATAAATTATACTGATATTAACAGACAAAAGCAAGTGAAAAGTTGTCTCAAGGGACTATTGAATCTCAAGCGGGAGTAGATCCTCTGATAATGGTATTGGGACCGGAGCACGGGGGTCGCACTAGAGGTGTCGGGGGTGACGTTGGATATAAAAAAGGCATAGAAGGATATGTTAGAAAAAAGAGGACCTTTAAACAACGACAAGATTCTGAAGAGATACAGAATCAAGTGAAGCAACAAGTGAAAGAAGTACTTAAGTCAAGTGAGTTTTGGCAGGAAATGAGGGAGGATATGAGAAAGGAAATGCGGGCTGAGTTTGCCGAGATGCTTGCTGCAAGACAAGATGACGTTCAGACCCCTATTTCGAAAGCGCCGGCTAAGACCGTACCACCTCAACATCAACGAGGACCTTCCACCACAAGACCAGCAACGTCGATTGTGCCTGCTATAGATCAGGTAAAGCCTAAAACATTGTATCTATGAGGTTTTTCAACTTTTGTGGTAGTGTTCCTTGGTTTTGAATTATTGTATAATATGCAGGGAAATATGGATTGTTTTACTCCCTTTGTTCTTAATTTGGATAACAGACCTTTGCTTCCGGCATTGTAGGCCATTGGCCATCATTTTCTGCTATGCATGCAACTTAACTACCATTTTTTTGTTATGTATGTAACGGAACTGTCATTTTATTGTCTCTAAATACTATGTCAATGATTGACACAAGGACTTGGATGACACAGAATGATAGTTAGTGACCCATGTAGCAAAAGTTGATAGCTAACTGACATGCATAGCAAATACAAGAACAGAGCAGTTGGTTACCCAAATTAGCAAACAAAGTTGTAGTTGGTTGTCATACCATACAATTATCCCTTATAGATTAGATGTTAATTTATGTTAAATGCTCTCTGTCGAAAGAAGAACATATAATTTAGTATGTTTACATCTATTAGAGCATAGATAAATAATGTTACTTCAACTGATAAAAGATCTCCAACAAGTAGTATTAGCTTTTTTGGTGTATTTAGCGAAGCATTGTGATGTACACAAACAAAATCTGCTTGAGTTTTCCATATCGAAAGTTTAAATTATCATACTTCAGTTGGTAATATTGATATACTCACATTCAAGCTTCATTGATTATAATAAAAAAGTGGTACTCTTAGTTGTGAGTTCCAACTGATGGTTAACTTCATAATCTGATGGACTTTTAACTTCATTCGAAAATTTGTTTACAACATTTTCACTTACAAAATCAATAACTAAGTCATGGATCCTGCACATATACAATCAGCGTATTTCGTATCGTACACATGATATAACAAGTTGTTACTTCAGGAAATGACATCTGTGGAACCGGTCAGTGATGGTTCTAGAAGACCCCAGATTCTTTTAGCAGCAAGTGGAAGTGTAGATTGTATAAAGTTTGGGAGCCTTTGCAGTTGTTTCTCAGAGTGGGCAGATGTTAGAGCTGTTGCAACACAAGCGGCTTTACATTTTATCGATAAGACATCACTTCCAAAAGATATGATTCTTTATGCTGATGAGGATGAATGGTCAAGTTGGTCAAAAGTAGGAGATCCTGTGCTTCATGTTGAGCTTCGTCGATGGGCTGATGTATTGGTTATTGCCCCGTTGTCTGCAAATACCCTTGCCAAGGTAATATTTGACCAATAGTTATGTTGCAATATTAATATCATGACAATCATAATTAAATACAATATACTTCAAAGAACACATGCGGAAGCGTAGGAAACATAACACATAATTAATTAACCGAATTTAAATGTAAGCATACCTTAATGATTCTAGCAAAACAAGAATCACTCCAAGCAATAGAAGTGATGAACCCTAATTAGGGTTTATACGGATTACACGAATTGCCCCTTACCAATTTTGCAATTCAATCCAAGAATCAAACAATAATGTGTTTGATTCACGTTCTTGTACACACGTACTAAATCAAACTAAAGTTATGCAAGTAAATAAATCACAAAACTTAAAACCAAACTATTTTGTTTAAGCAAAAATTCGATCGGCCCTAGTAAGGGTTTTGATTCGATCGAACAAGAGAAAGAAGGAAAAAAGAAAACTTTTTAGGGTTTAGTTTGTGTGCACAAGAGATGTCAAAAACTATACCCTTGGTTTACTTATATACTAGAAGAAACTTAGAGTCCAAGTTTGATTTGGATTTGGTAACCCAAATACAAAACCGATCGGCCCCTTGTTAAGGAGGTGGATCCGGAACCTTCTTGACATCTAATTTCATTCTAGTCCCTTCCTTTTCTTATTTAACAATCGTTAGTCACTTCCGTTAAATACTAACGTTCGTTATACGTTTTGTGAATTATGTCTCAAGCTATGACAATCATACTTGTTGACAAGACATAAATCAACCAACTTTGATCTATCAGAATTTTGAGAATACTTATTTCAAGAATTCAACTAGTGAAGTTCTTGTATGTGTGCATTCAAATAATTTTGATATTGCCACATAATACTTCATAAAGTGTGTGACATCCTCAACAACCAAACATTTTTAAAGTTTAAAGTATTCTTATTCTTTTAATGTATAATGCAACTATGCTCTTAGTGAGCACAACTAGTTCACATGTCCAAGGATGAAATCTTACTATGACTAGTATTAAGTGTCATCTCAATTAAACCAACATCATTGTAAACAAACAACAATATGCTATTTAAAATTCCGTAAACTTGAATATCTATTGTGTAATGTTTGATGCTTTCCAAACTTTCAAGTTTGTTGGCTATGACAATTTGCACAACAATTGACAAATTGTTCATCTATAGAATCTGGAAGCTGTTCCAGGCTGAGGATGTAATTCTATATTCAAACATATTTCAATAGAATAATCATTACACTAGTTATCTAATAACTTTCAATTAGATATTAACATTGTCATAACATCTTATAACAATTCGTTTATGTCACATGATGTTCATGAAAAATCTTTGAGTCATACTTAGATTTCATTCATGTTCTATCTTATTTAAAATATATGTATCCATTTAGACATTCTAAATGATATATCATGTTCTATTAGATTTATTTACCGCATATGTTTATAATAATAAACACACATTCCAAGGTTATATGTTTTATTTCCTAAATCTTTCAAGTGAAGTTTCATTCCAAGTTAAGACTTAACATTTAACTTATATGAAATGTTACTTCCTATATGTTATCCAACATATATGATTTAAGAAAGTAAACATAATACTCCCACTAGCTTTCAGGAATACTTAGGAGTTATCTTATTTTAAATTATAAATCAAAACTTGGATTTAATATTTAAACATAACTCTTCTCCTAGATGCATGCATTTATCCATACTTGAATTCTTGCATTTTGTACACTTTCAAAGATTATATGAATTCATAAAACTCTTAATTACTTACCGTCCTCGCTTAAGTAATTATACAAGAAAGAGTTTAATAATCCATTGTCAAATTTCATATTCATGAAAATAAGTATGACAATTACCATCTTTGTATATTTAATGTGCTTAAAATTATTCAATCATAGTTAATTGCTTAAGTATGATTAATAATCTTGTCATAAGACATGCATTAAAATATGTGTACAATATTGTCCATATGATTTCTACACAAAGATTTAAACCACTAGGGTTACCTTATCTTTGAAGAAACTCATCTTCATTCTCTAGTCTAACTATTAAGAATTAAGATAAACCAATTTTCTAAAAATTGATTATCTTTATGGACAGCATCTTTAACATTCATAGTATGAGTAATTTACCCAATTCAATATTTGGTAATGCATCATAATATAATCCTCAGTATATTAATCAAATATCTGAGATATCCTTGCGGATCTATGAATGAGAATTCCATCATCTTGAGGTCTATCATTTACATGTTTAGCCTCATTAGTGTGTTTTAGAAGATTATGTATCTTGTAATTTTATCTTTTCAAGATAAAAACTCCCACTTGCTTTTTGTAATTTATAGACTATCTATAAATACTTAGCAAATAAAGCAACAATACAATGTTCTCTTTTTGGGATATTACAAATACATATTGACAGTTCCTGACATTTAGTTTGTTAATAACCTACTCATAAGTAGTTTAACAAATTCAGAACTTCATTTTAAGACTTAATGTGATTCATCACATTCCATAACAAAATGGTGTCTTATTAATCTTCTAGATTGGAGTCTTATTGAGTATATCCAATCCATACTCAATTTTCTAACCTTGATAACTTTTGGAAGAAAAGAAGTCATAGTTATCTTTAATCAAACAATATAACAAGAGTTTGATTTTCCTAACTAAACATACCATAAACATTTGGTATTTCATTAGGATTAATATTGTAAGACAATCTTACAATATGTAAGATAAATATATTTCGTTTGGCTTATCTATTCACCAACTAAGTCAACTTAATGGTATAATAGAATTTTCAAGCCAATTGCATGCTATATAGCATAAGTACTTTTTGACCAAGTCACTTCATGTCCATGTCTCAACAAGAAGACATAAACTGTTATAATCCCACTATACGTTATAAATCATTGATCAACTCAATGACTTCTTGTATGTCTTAATTAAAAAACATAACAAGTTAACGTCTTACTTTATTATAAGTCTTGTAACAATTAAAAGACTTCATGTTTATATCTTTACAATGAAACATAAACATGTTTAACTAAAGTAATCATGAACACCATCTCTTGGTTTCAATAGTAATTTCAAGTTAATTTATTACTTTCACTTATTTTATGTCATTCCAAAATTACATAAATATTCAAATTGAAATAGTATTAGATTACTTCATTTATTTATGTCATTTCAATAATACATAAATATTTAGTTTGAAGTAGTCTTATTATCATATTGACACTTGTTCTAATAGGTATCTAATTTAGAAACTGCAAATTATCCAGATACGGTCTCACGTAACATGGAGTTTTACCTTGTTATTGCAATCTAGCTAAGCTCTCACATAACGTAAATTGCAATACCAAGTGTTTCTTGGATTAGATGGGTAGAACGTTACTCTTACCTTGCAGTCAAGAGAATCCTTTTAAATCATATTCCTATGTGTTGTACCTTGCACACAATAAATATTTCTCCCACTTGTGCATGGAACAACATCATGTATCAGATAAACAACACGTCACTCGTTTGTTTATGTGATCAATATGATTGTGTCATAGATATTATCATAATTAGTAGATATAGAACCACATTGTCTAGTAAGGAAACGTACATGACTATCCTTAAAAACACAAGTGTCTACTATTGGAAAGTAATTATCTCAAGACATTCTAGAGATATCTGGGTTACTACCAAGATGACAAAGCTTGTAGCTCCCACTGAATTACAGATCATTACAATAATTCACTATTCAGTAATTACAACACAATGCTCCCACTGGATTTGACAACATTATAAGTGTTTCATAACCAGTAAAAGCAAATAGTGTGCTATTTACTTTCCTACACCTTTGAGAAAACCCATACGTAACAATTACTTAGGTACTAAAAGAATGTATTCTACTTTGTAAATGATGGACTATCCATCAATGCAATTAACTTGAAAAATTGGGCGTGCAATTTCTTCCTTAATAGGTCTACCATCCCCATAATGGTATGTAGCACCTTTAAATGGTCAAAACAAAACAACTAGATAAAATATACTAGTTTGTCTTTTACCATTTTGCGGTAATTAGTCTAGCTTCTAATTTAATAAATCATAAAAAGTTACACATGTTTTCCAGTTAACCAAATGTCATATTTGTTATATGAGAATTCAATTACCGAAAGAGGGTAATGAAATCTCTATGGAAAATGTGCAATTCTCTTAACTATTAAAGATTGCTATGAGTTATGTATTTAGAATTTAGACAATTCTAATTTTCCTATCATATCTTTCTCATTCATGAAAAAGAATGGGATTAAGTCTCACGCTTCTCTCATGGAAAGGATACTAGGTTTATCCTTTTATTAAAATTGACTCTAGCTAAAACCCCCTATGGGTGTAGATCAATTTATCAATAAAAGAATATCCCCCGTTTACGGTTTAATGTTGCATTAATACATTAAAAGAATTTACGAAATTCAATTTTAGTATTTTCGATAATACAATCTTTAAGAAAATTAAATACCCATTGGATTATATTCATATGAACCATATAATTTTCTTAAAGCTAGGATCCTAATTGACATAATTCCATTACATCAGTTGATCTGCTAGTAATGAAAGTATTCAACAAGGTAATTGTCGAACAATAATTGGCAAACAATTTCCAATTCCTAGATCTTTATGGGATTTATATTGGCAAACAATTTCTAATATAAGCATGTTTTATCCCCATCTTATGCCTTGAGTCCAAGCTGTCACTTACAACTCAATTTAAGTCGTCTAATTTAAAAAACTGCAAATTAACATAGTTTCATTACATCAGTTGATCTGCTAGTAATGAAAGTATGAAATTTACCTTTCCATTGTAATCTAGTCCAAGCTCTCACATGACGTAAATTACAACTTCAAGTGTTCTTTTAATTAGATGGCATTAACTTAATTTTTAAGGGTACTAGATTTTGATGTTTATAATCAAAATATATACGAAGAAGCATGCATACATCTTCGTATCATAAGTTTTTCAAAACCTTTTTATTTACCAATTTTAAGCTAAGATTAAATCAACAAAGTTTTAATTGAGGTATTGGGTTCACCAATCAAAGAATTACCTACAATCATCGCCCACTATATCCTACTACTGCATGAGTCAAAAGACCAAAGTTATTCGGATAATTACCACAAAGTGGCACGTGGAATTGAGGTCAATTCACCCTTAAGGTGATTTTGTACATAAAATAGTCGTACTTGGTAGCTCCAATTTGACGCACAAAGGAGCGTAGAAACAAAGGTCAGAGCGAATCTTATTAAAAACCCGTTCCTACTTATACCCCTCTTATAGTTTGTCACAATTGGGTGAGCCGTTCGTACTATTGGTACAAAACTCAACAATCAATTAAAAGTTTATGATTTTAAGTCTTAAAAAAACATGTTATAAATTATAACCTTGCTAGTCTCGCCTGGGAGCAAATTACCGTGCGAAGCGAACCACTATCGGCACATAAGACTTTGCAAGATTCATAATTTATCACATCAAGTTTCACCATTATTTAGTCCATTTATTTTCTATTCAAAAATTACCCTTTTTTGCTTAAAACATGTCATACAATTAAACAAAAAACAAGTAATAATAAAAATAAACAACTAAATAACGCACATAACTTAACAATTAATTTATGTAAACAATTAGCCACATGCAAATTTTATTTGATAAAACCTATTAATAATCAATCTATGTTTAATTATGCATATATTTAACTAAGACTATCACTTACAAAGGTAAGTGAGCCACATGCATCGACGTGTCGATTGCGTTAGTTATAATTAAATATACACCACATAGCACATAATTGATTACTTAATATATTGGAGTATTCCCCAATTCGACATCTATCAATTAAATTACATGTGAAAAACAATTTAAATCATCGCAACAATGAATCCATGCCAAACATGCACGTTTTCATGGATTCTACCTAACAATTAGCAAGTTCACAAGATCGCATACTAACACATAAACATGTTAATCCTAGGGTTCCTAATCAAATTAAATAACCAAACATAAACCCTAAAAAATAATAAAGGGCAATCGGCCCTAAATTAAAAATTAGGGTTCGATTGGAATTAACCCTAAATCGACCAAACATGTAAAACACAATCAAGATTCGTTTTTTATGTGTTTCGATAATTAATTACGCGTTATAACGGCTCTTGATGCCACTGTTGGAATATTAATATCATGACAATCATAATTAAATATAATAAACATCAAAGAACACATGCGGAAGCGTAGGAAACATAACACATAATTAATTAACCGAATTTAAATGTAAGCGTACCTTAATGATTCTAGCAAAACAAGAATCAATCCAAGCAATAGAAGTGATGAACCCTAATTAGGGTTTATACGGATTACACGAATTGCCCTTTACCGATTTTGCAATTCAATCAAAGAATCAAACAATAATGTGTTTGATTCACGTTCTTGTACACACGTACTAAATCAAACTAAAGTTATGCAAGTAAATAAATCACAAAACTTAAAACCAAACTATTTTGTTTAAGCAAAAATTCGATCGGCCCTAGTAAGGGTTTTGATTCGATCGAACAAGAGAAAGAAGGAAAAAAGAAAACTTTTTAGGGTTTAGTTTGTGTGCACAAGAGATGTCAAAAACTATACCCTTGGTTTACTTATATACTAGAAGAAACTTAGAGTCCAAGTTTGATATGGATTTGGTAACCCAAATACAAAACCGATCGGCCCCTTGTTAAGGAGGTAGATCCGGAACCTTCTTGACATCTAATTTCATTCTAGTCCCTTCCTTTTCTTATTTAACAATCGTTAGTCACTTCCGTTAAATACTAACGTTCGTTATACGTTTTGTGATAATTAATAATTAAATATAACGTTTTATATAAAATTATTAATATTTAGTTCTCATACGTAAAGTGTGCAATCCCGTGATCTCGAGTTCGATCCTAACATACGACTACTAAAATAATGTCCACAAAACTAACAAGTTATATCGTGATTTCTCTCCAATTATAAAAAAAAGGAGCAACATTTGACCAAACATGTTGTCTAAAATAAAATTTCTGACTATTTATCAAATACCTAAAGTATCCTTCAACAAATACATATTAGGGATGTTTGGATGTGCGGTTTGACAGGTGATTATGTGACATTGAATAATCAGCAAATGATTGACTATAATAAAATGGGATGTACCACTCTATTACAAAGTTTATTGCACCTGTTATGAAATTATAATACAAAATTGATTATTTAATCCTTAGATAGTTAAATAATCTAATAATCGAAAGTTTCTTATAAAATCCATCAAAGTTGATTAGTACAGCTTTAAGTCGTAATAATGAGACCATATGGTCCAAAAAGAAAATGTTTACAACTTGGATTCTTTCATTAACAAACTGTTGCAGTTTTTCTCATAACAATGTGTATGTGTGTCTTGAACAAAATTTATCTTTATGTTGACTGCAGATTGCTGGTGGACTGTGCGACAACTTGTTGACAAGCATCATTCGAGCATGGGATTATGGAAAACCAATATTTGTGGCTCCAGCAATGAACACATTTATGTGGTCAAATCCTTTAACAGAAAAGCATTTCATGTCCATAGATGAACTCGGAATCACTCTTTTACCACCTGTCTCAAAAAAGCTTGCTTGTGGGGATTCTGGGACCGGTGCAATGGCTGATCCATCTGACATCTTTTCATGTGTAAAACTCTTCTTAGAGTTGCACCCACATGGGGGTGCAAGTTCCTTTTAATGATCTTTGTATTATCTTTTTAGTTTGTTGGATTAGTAGAATAGTGTGACTGTGTTGGGGCCTTTTTGTAACCATGCTAAGATCAATGACCCATTCACATGTATTTTGAAAATTCAGCTGCTAATTTAAATTATTACTCTTTTTATTAGTTCTTTAGTTTGTTAAATTATTAGAACTTGCCTATCCCTATTATAAATTGCATGATTGTGTTGGGCCTTGTTGTAACCATGCTAATGGCAATTTCCATTATATATTGATGGGTCTACTTCATATCATATAGGTTGAAAGTCAGCAAAGTGTTTATTGATGCTTAGCTAATAAGCAGTCACAATATGCAATCCTAAACACCCCATGTTTTAGGGGTGTTCATCGGTTCGGTTATCGGGTTGTTCGGTTTATTCGTTCCGTTTTAATTTTTTTTTGGGTAAAATCAAAAACCAAACCGAATCATATTCAAATTGGATTAAAACGAATTGATTACCGAATTTGAGTTCGGTTCGTTTTCGGGCAACCCGAATAACCCAATTACATAATGTATTTATTTTTTCATTTATTTATATAGATTTTTAGTTAAAAAAAAATAATTTAAATTATAAAATGTTATATTTATTTTAGGAAAGAGTTTTAAAAGGTTTCTTTTTGTATATAAATATTAAAAAAAAAGAAGATATATATTTGTGAATTTGGTTTTCAGTTCGGTTCGGTTCAGTTTTATTCGGTTAGGGTTTTCAGTTCGTGTGGGTAGCACCCAAATTGTGAACACGCCGGCATATTTAGATTTTGTGTGTGTGTGTGTGTTTTTTTTTTTTTTTTTTTTTGCTAATTGTTAGCTTTAGAAGTGGCAATCATTATAACGTCTAACGAGTCTTGTAATAAGTGTTATATGTTACTTATAGCTTAATGGGCCTAGGTGAATATAAGTTCATGTGTTAATGTAAACTAATGGAACTAGTCCATTAGATAGTCCATATTCGACCCATTACTAGTCCATACGTTCCAGCGACCAAGTATACATACCCCTCTCCTCATGTGAGTTGTATGTGTTAAACAACACTCTCATTAATCTAATTTCTCTCTCTCTCTCTCTCTCTCTCTCTCTCTCTCTAACTCTCTCTCTCTCTCTCTAATAGTGTTTAAAATTTGATTTTCGTACCTAAAAATAATACCGAGAACATTCTAGATCAAAATCTAGATTTGGCGGTTAGATTGTTGCAAGTTGTTGTTTTTATGAAGTCTTAGGTCATATTAATAACATCTATCGAAGCAGGGGCGGCTCTTGGGTGGGCCGGGGAGGCCAACGGGCTAGGGTCTGTTTTACGCGAGGGCACATTTAAAAAAAATCATATATATATATATATATATATATATATATATATATATATATATATATATATGAGTCGAGTTATTTTAGAAACCAAACATTCCTCACATACCAAGGGACTCATCCCCACCATCCATCTAAAAAGAAATCAATGGTTGAGATTAAAAGCATTTAATATTTCACCCATTTTTTATAATTTAAATATCTCTTAAACCGTTAATCGTTAAGCGAAAATAATTACACCATCGCGACAAGCATTTAATTATCTTTCTATAGACGGGCATTTTGATATACTTTCGACAAAAAAAAAAAAAAATTCATTTTTTTCACGTTTTTTTTCGTAGCCGAAAAAATCATATATGATATATCATATATGATATTACATATCATATATGATATATATGATATATCATATATGATATTACATATAATATCATATATGATATGTAATATCATATATGATATATCATATATATCATATATGATATGTAATATCATATATGATTTTTTCGGCCACGAAAAAAAACGTAAAAAAATGAAGAAAAAAAAATTGTCGAAAATATATCAAATTGCCTATCTATAGAAAGATAATTAAATGCTCGTCGTAACGGCATATTTTTTTTCGCTTAACGATTAACGGTTTGAAAGATATTAATATTTGAAAAAAAAGGATGAAAGTGGGTTTTTTAAATTGTTGGGATTAATCTCATCCATTAGATCAAATAAAGATGGAGGGTGGAGATTAGTCCCTTGGTATGTAAAAAAAGTTTGGTCCTCAAATGATCTTAAATCTATATATATATATATATATATATATATATATATATATATATATATATATATATATATATATATATATATATATATATATCACATACTAGCAGGGTACCCGCGCGATGCGGCGGCGGGTACCCTGAAATTAAAATTTTGGCGAGCAACTTTTTCTAGCTATATGCGTTTTGTGATAATAACTTTACAAATAGCGAGATTTTAAGTAAAAAAAAACTATTTCATACAAAAATTGTAGGGTGCACATGCGATACTTTTTAAAATATAAAAACGATACACGGTAATATTGTGAAGATAGTTAGATAAGCCCAACCTCACAATTAATTCAACAAAATTTTCAGATTTAGCCCATACTAACTAAAAATTCGCAACCCAACTTTAAAAAATCCAGCAAACCCATAATTATTATCTAATGTCCAACCCAAATCCACAACAAACCCTACACCCTTTAGAATATAAGTTCTTCATTATGGAAACCTAAACACACATCGCACATTCAAGGTCCCCATCCAACCTTCTCTCCATCCAAAAAAAAAAAAAAACATGCAGTCACCAAATATCTCCTCCAAAATAATACGCATATTCAATCTTTCCAACCTTATAACTCCTTAATAAACGAACACAACACGTCAAATAAATCCACCCTTATATCTCCATGGCAGTCACACACCTAAATAGCTCGTCTTCCTACATATCAAAAAAGCAGCATCATAATAACATTTCTTCCATCTCCTTATCACAAAAGCATCATAAACCTTATTTATTTCAACCGTAACCGAAGCACACTATGTTCGTCAAGATCTCATTAAAGAGGTCTTGGGTAGGTTGTTTGTTTG
Source organism: Artemisia tridentata subsp. tridentata (assembly GCA_021014915.2). Taxonomy (NCBI): domain Eukaryota; kingdom Viridiplantae; phylum Streptophyta; class Magnoliopsida; order Asterales; family Asteraceae; genus Artemisia; species Artemisia tridentata. Next base: position 423,191,486 of record CP139509.1, read on the forward strand.
TTGTCCTCTTATTACTTTCAAGATCTATGATGGTTTACTCTTATACTCTTGTTTTAACAAACAAATTTATGAGTATTAAAAAGAAGACTGAGATTGTTCTTTCTTTGTAATTTTCAAGTCTCTTTCACTTTTTTTCTTTTTTTTGTTCTTCATTTTGACTACTGGATTTTAGATTTATGTTTTGGAAGGTTAATATTTTGGAAGCTTAATTTGATTGTACATTGCGGTAAAATGGTTGTGTATTTTAGTGAGAGAGTAAATTAAATAGTGTATTAATTATATGTGTTGGATAGTACTTTTTTAGTTATCTTTGTGCTCTAAATAGTTGTAAACAATGCTTGATAATTTGTATTTTTTTATATAGGGGGTGTTTTAATGACTACCATTTAATAGCATTAATGTTGTTTGATAGAATTTTGGTCTTAAAATGACACCACGCTTGTTTTTGTTGTACAATATGCTTTATTTCTTGTAAGTCTGAAAATTGGGTGCATTAAAGTGTTGTAAATCATGCTTTATTTCTTGTAAGTCTGAATTTTAAGACTAAGAGGAGAGAGATTCATCCCTACATTATATGTAGTATAGATTATATGTATTTTTTTAAATAAGTATTAAACATTTAAACTTGGGCCCAATTAAATTCCAATCTTATAACTAAATCTATAACCCATAATAAATTTATAAGCCCAATTATTTAATTCGCTTAAAGCCTAAGGGGTCTAAGGGGCATATTTTTTAACGGCTCGGATAGGGCACGTAAATCCTCAGAGACGCCTCTGAGTCTTAGGTCATATTAATAACATCTATCGAAACAAAATTGGATTAGAAACACTAGATTTGAAGTTATGAGTGATTTTGGGTAAAAAGTTACGCTTTTGAAAGTACTCAGCACGTTTGAAATTATTCGGTAGCTTGTTTTTGGTACATTCCAAGAATCTAGGAAAATATCTTAGTTTTAGGTAATAAGAAGTATTCCGTAGAAAAATATTTGGTAGATTTAAAAGTATTCGGTAGTAGAAAGTATTCGGTAGTAGAAAGTATTCGGTAGTTAAAGTATTCGGTAAGAAAGTATTCGGTTTGGAATTTTATTGGGTTTCAAAAGTATTCGGTATAGAAAGTGTTCGGTAACTCGTTTTTATTCGCTAGAAGGAATTTTTCGGTACACTTAGAAATTTTTCGGTATGGATCAACCAAGAACTTTAAGTCCTCCACTACTGTCCTACGTGGCACTAAGAACACTAGAACTGAGAACTTAGTCAACCGATAACTTTTTGATCTGTCTTACCGAGAACTTTGGAATAGTTGAACCAAGAACTTTTGTGTGTCACGAACTGAGAACTTTTGTCAAGAAAGACCGAGAACTGTCATTTTTAAACTGAGAACTTTACACTTACACCGAGAACTTACAATACTTGCACCGAGAACTTACAATACTTGAACCGAGAACCTTCATCAACCTAACTGAGAACTTTACACTGTAGCACCGAGAACTTTACTTAACGAACACAAATCACTTCTTAACACAAAAAAGATCTATTTCACTTCACCATCATTTAACAAGATCCATAATCAAACTAAATGATAAGCTTCATAAATTTATGCCTGCACATGTTAAATGGTAAGAGCATCGAACTTATGGTTTGTGCGAGCAACGATATGTTTATTAGGAAAGCTCACGTCATCAACAACTTCACTGCTAACTTGGGTCTAAGAACATTGTATTTATGCAGGCGGGACCAAAGTAGCTGAAAGGTTTATGGATATAATTAATATGCATATAACCGGATTCGAACACGAGCCTATGGTATTGCACACTTTACGTATGAGATTCGATGTTTAATAATTAATATAATGTTATGAATTAATTATTATTTCACAATAAACGTCTAACGGTCGTTAGTACTTAACGGTAAAAACGATTGTTAAAGGGAGATGAAAATAAGGAAACAAGTCAAGAAGGATCTAGAATCCCTTATGGGCTTGTATATTTGGTCGATTGGGATGAATCCCACATAGGAAATCCTATGTAACTTGATACCAAGTCTATAGTATAAATACATTCCCTTGTATTCATTATTTGGGACTTGATTTCAATAGAAGGCCAAACTTCTTATTCTTTTACTCCTTGGTTGATTAAAGTGAAGCCCCATGAAGGGATTTGCTCTAGACCTTGAGCATAACAAAAGTGTTTGGTTAAGCTATTGTGATTCAAGAATCTAGCCTTTCGCATCGAATCGCTACTAATACGTGTGTACATGATCGTAGAGAAATCCTACTATGGATTTTACTGGAACCTTAATTGATTTAGGGATAATACGATTTACATAAACCCTAATTTATTAGGGTCTATGATTTGATCTTTAATTTGGGGGTTTTATAAACCCTAATTGCTTGGATTGCTAAAAGGTACGCGTTTCTTTATGTTTCGGTTAATTAAATTACATGTATTGATCTTTATGCTTCCGTTGTGTGATCTTGATGTTTATGTTTAATTTATATGCTTGCCATGATTTATTAATTCCAACAGTGGCATCACGAGCCATTAATATTGTGTAATTAATTACCAAAACACATAAAATTGAATTTTTGTGATTATTGCATGTTTCTTATTTTTTAGGGTTTATAAAAACCAAAAGCTTAATTTTTTTATATTGGCTGATTGCCATTAAATAAAAAATATAGTTCTGTTTTAGGGTTTGTAAAAATTATAGAAACACTAGGTTGCATGCAATGTTTTATGTGTTAATTCATGAATAATTGTTATGTGACATGGAATTGTATGCGTATCTTAGGAAACTTGATTAATTGTTAATAAGTTTATGTGGATACATGATGAACGTGCATGTTTGATCATGGATCATATGAATATTATGTAGTAATTGTTACGCATTTTGTGTTAACATGCTAATTGTGCTATAATTAATTAGGGTTTATTAGTAATTAAAATTGTATGACATGTTAATTAACTAGTAAATTAATTAATTATAAAATTAGAGAAGACCTAATATTTGGGAAGACCCAATATGCATTGTTTAATTTTCAACTATGTGTGTTATTGTATATATTTATTGTGAGACTTACGCAACCAAATAGTTTGATGTATGTGGTCCATTGGTACCATTTGATCGAAAATCAATGTGAGTCTTTCTTCTTAGACTCAGTCTGAACATCCTAAAGGTAACTCACTGAGTGACTTTTCACTCAGTGACTTGTTTGATGTTTAAGGTTATACAACACTTACTGATTTCTTTATCAGTGAGTAACTCACTATTTATTCAGTGAGTTAGGCTATTTTATTTTCAAATCTTTGTCAGGGCAATTGGGTCAGATTCTTGACCCAACAGTCTCCCCCTATTTGAATATACAAATAGCCTAAGGATTCAGGTAGATGGTTTTGATTTTGGTTATCAGGTTGTGGTTTTTGGTTATACAGGATCCTTATCTTGTTTCTTCAGGGACATGGGTTGGTTGAAAAGGTTTATCAGGTTGTAGGTTATTAGGTTTGTGGGTATCAGGTTGTGGGTTCAAAGGTTAGATGGTAGTGTTTGTGATATTCAGGGACTTGAACATGCGGGTTTACTTTGGGGTTTAGGACCTAAAGGTTCTCAGTCACTTGTTTCATTCAGGTCTATGTTCACCTTGATTTAGAGAATTTTCAAGTACCTGAATGTTCAGAGATGCTTGCTTCTGGAGCTCGGGTTCAGGGTCACTCTTTGGTTTAGTGACATGAACAATCTGATATCATACCCTGAGTCATAGCTTTCTTGTGTGATTCTAACTACTCCCTGATCGAGTTTCAACCCACTCAGGTTCAGCTCAGATGACCATCCTTATCAGTGTAACCCGTAAGTCCCATTTAAACTGAACAAACCGAACGTACCATTAGTTTCGCCATTTTACAAACTGAACAAACCCCTTTTCATTCACTGATCAGCTTCATCATACTGAACAAGCCTTATATCTTTCCCATTCAAGGAACAAAATCATTTAGGCTGAGGTGATTCTCAGGTTCGGGTTGTCAAGGTTTCAGGTTTTGAGTTCTCATGTTTTTAGGAACTCGAGTTATCAGGGACTTTGAGCATTCAGAATCTCTTTGCTCACATTCCTTTCAGAAGCTGAGCTGTCATATACTCCCTCACTCAATCAGGTTCAGAGACTCGGGTTTAGAGTCTCATTTGGGTTCAGGGACTTGTCTCTTCTCAGTCACTTATTTCATCCGTTTACTTAGGTTTTCAAGTACCTTAAGGTTCAGGGATACTTGCTTCAGGAACTCCATTTCAGAGATCCATCTAAAGGTTTCAGTGACTTGAACATTCTTTAGTCACTTTGGTTTCAGGGTTTAGGGTTCGGTGGGAGAACTTGTTTTCAATGACGGGAGTAGCTTAGTGGCTGGTGTTTGGTACCTGCTAACTTAGGTCCAGTTGGTGGGGGTTCAGGGAGTAGGTTCGGTTTCATGTTCAAGTTCAGGGTGTACGGTTAGGTTGTCAGGTTGTGGTTACAGATTATGTTATCAGGTTTCTGGGTTTTGGGTTATGGTTATCAGGTTTATGTATGCCTGATTCGTTCTGTGCCTGATTCTTTTAACTACCACTTCCCTGATGCATACTACCATTACTCCCTGATGCCCAACCTTCTCATCTTTCAGTGACTCTAGTGGTTCGGAGTCTCCATGTTCAGAGACTAGAACAACATTCAGGGTCGTTTTGCTCTCAGGGTCCTGATTGCGGTTTTCATGCCTGATTCTTATCAGACCCCTATTATGCCATGAGTTGTTATAACCACAAAGATATCACTAACCTGTATCTCTGATTCACTCCACTGAACTTCATCACCCCCTGATGTTGCAACAACGACACAGCCTGAAACCTAACAGCTTCTGCTCTTTTTCATACCCTGACTTTTAACCAACACACTCCTTGAGTTGTGTGGGAAACTAGAAGGGGGGGTTGAATAGTTTACCGGTTTAAAAACTTCTTTTAAAAATCTTGTTTTAAAAGTTGGTTATTGGAAACTTTGATTCAAACTCTATGTGTAATCAATCAACACCAATATGAACTACACACTAAGCTAAGTAATAATAACAAATAAAAGTAAAGAGTAGAGTTGGAAAGATCAAACCGAGACAGAGGATTTATAGTGGTTCGGCTACGAAGCTCTTCTTCGCCCTACTCCACTCCCCGAGTACCACACTCGAGAGTTTCAAGCACTATGTCAACAACCTCCCTTAAGGCGGAGAAAACCGTACACGTCGCTTATCCTATTACCGACACTAAGCTAGATGTCGAGTGCTAATCTTAGCTAGCACCAATCTACCAAGGTCCACGTAACCAAACACACAAGCCCAATGGCTTCAAGAGATCACCAAGATCTCAACACGATCACAATGATCAACACTCACTTCACTCTACTCAACTAACACTAACCTAATGACCCTTGATCTTCTTGATCAATCACACAAGCCCAATGGCTTCAAGAGATGTTCACTATCTCTATAGATCACACTTGATCTTCACTCTCACTCACAAAGAGGAAATAAACTTGATGTATGCTAAGACACAACAAGGTTGTAACAAGTGTTACAAAAACCTATCAACTATAACTCTAGTATCTTCTTGATTACTTGAGTTCTTCTCTTGCTAATGAAGAGGGATGACAACACCTTGTATCAACTTGGATACTTGTGTTCTTCTCTTGCTAGTGAAGAGGTATGAAGAGGATCACTTGAAGGATGATTGGATCACTCTTGAAACAAAGAAAAACTAATCTAAATGACCCTAAGAAGTGAAAGGTGTGAGAGGATTTTATTAAGGGATTTTTCTGTGTGTGAAGGGTGCCTAAAACTGTGAAAGAGGTGGGTATTTATAGGCAAAGAAAATCTGAACGTTACAATTCAAAATGGTACGGACGGCTCCATTAAATGACCCATGGCTCCGTTAAATTTAACGGTACCGTGGAGCCGTGGTAGACTAGGACGCTCCAAATTTTGTCTTTTTTGGTGAAAACTTATTTGGGGAAGGTTGGAGCTGATTTTAGGGGGAAAAATAGCTGTTGTGATTTTCAAACTTATTTTTCCATTAAAACATTTCTTAATATTTCAAAAATAATTTGTCATGTGTATTTTTGAAAAAATGTTTTGTCCCATTTAAAATGTGAATTTTCAAAACATGAATTCACTTCTTTGATCACTAGTTCAAGTTGTAACTTTGTTCAAGAGTGATTTGCGTAGAAACGGGATCTTCCGATTAAAAGCTTGTTAACGTTAATTTTAACGTAACATGAGTTCACATTTTTTCATCCTCAAAACGTGAAGTAATCGAAAGATATAAATAACGTTTTTAGAACATTATTTGCATCAACAATCTCCCCCTTTTTGATGATGACAAAATATAAACTTATTTTAGGTTAAAATTAGTTTTAACAAGTTTTTAATGAGTTTACTCCCATTTCTCCCCCTTTTTGTCAAATCAAAAAGGTGGTTAAGGCTCCCCCTTGATGTGTACTCCCCCTCATTTGGAGAACACAAAGGAATCGAGCAATGGATCGTGCTACAAAACAAAGTTAGACGACAAATATACAATATCTAACAAGTAGCACATTGTGACAAATAACCAATCCCTTAAAAGGAAAACCTCCACATAAAAACATTCATTCATAAAACAAACAAGTGTCATAGTAATGTATGACTACATAGAAAGCACTAGGAAAGATAACACTAAGAAAGATAACAAGAAGCCTAAATTCCTAATGACTAGAGACAAGCTTCATTTCCAAGAGGGGTCCTAAGAGTTTATTGTGGAGGACTAAACAAGCAAGTGTTTAGTTGTTTTGGTTAGGAGGTGGTGGAGATTGGGGCCCCATTTGAGGTGTTGGAGGTGTCAAGAGATGTTCTATAAAATAGAACATGAAATGAATCTCGTCTCTTAAGAAGTAGATGAGATTACAGTTATGGAGACAACATAGGCAATTAGCACTATGTAACTCAAAGGGATGTGGTTGGTTGGGTTGTGCCATGATAGGAGATGGTGATTATGGTAGGTTTGTTGGAGGTGAAATTGGCATGGCATTGTCCAATGGGGTGAAGGGAGATGGTGTGTATTCCATTGATGATGTAGTGTAATAGGATGATGAAGATGTTGTGTAGGTAGATGATGTTTTAGATGGTGCATAAGGTGGTGATGGTGAGTATGGAGTGGCTTGGGAAGGTGGTGTCATAGCTTCATCATCTCTTGTGAGATCCACAAAGAGTGGTTTCGAGGGTGGTTTTACGGTTATCCTAGGTTTCTTGGAGATTTGAGAGGTTGAACCATGTATGGAGGACATGGTGTTTGTATGATGGGAGGTTGAAGGTGAGGTGCAAGATAAGCTTGCAAGGGTGAGGCCTTAAATAGGCAAGTTGGGTGAAATTTGAATTAAAGTTGATCCTATGGTGTAGGAGAGGAATCCTAGGGTGAATGGGAGGGTGCAAGGTTTGCAGGTTTGAGGTTAGGGTGATAGGGAAGTAGGAGCAATAGGAAAAATCCGTTATACAGGGTCACGGCTCCGTTAAATACCCCATGGTACCGTTAAATTTAACGGTACCGTCCCTATTTAGTGGTGCCGTGACACTGTTGGCACGAAAATTTCCTTGCAGGCTAGTTTTGGGCAGCTAGGGGGAATTTTCTAGGGAAACTAATTCCTGGAAATGAGAGTGCCTCAACTCACTAGGTACTTATTTACCTAATATATCCATACAATGCTACATCTAGCACATAAGGATGATCATGCAATGTTCTCAAATAATCATAAGCATGCAAGCATAAAAGGACAAGATAAAATATCATTCAAAAAGCACATAGAATATTCATGTAAGCATGTAAGATAATTTGAACATTAATTCCTAAAATTATCTATTAATAATAAATCCTAGTGAGAGACATAAATCTCTTCCTAACTACTTATGACTTGAGCATTCCCCCTTTTTGTCACACTCTCGTCTTGAGTATTTGTCTCATTCTCATGAATAGGATCATCAAAGGGTGCATAGTGGGTGGTGAATTCGGAAGTGAGGATGGTTGAGACATATGACTCGGTTATGGGTGTCATGACAGGTGTGAACAGGGAGTATTGAGGACCATGAAGGTAAGGGTGAAAGGTCATGAAGTGATGATAGAGACGGGTTAGGAACATCCCATAGGGTATCAATTTATTCTTGTTACCATTAAGATGAACAATTCGCTTAGCGAAGAAGTAAGCAAGATTGTAAGGTTGTTGGGTTAAGAGACAGTAAATCATATGAGCACAACACGCCGGGAGTTGCTCGCGATTTCCTGTGAGACTTAGAACATTTTCTCGCAGGATGACTGCCCAAGAAAGTAGTTCATGATGCACTTCTTCCAAACGAATTTTCGTTGGATGTGGGTTAGGGTGAGTACGGATGATTTTGGTTAGTTCGGTTGGAGAGGGTATGTACGAACAGTACGGACTATTCTCCTCACGATAGTGAAAGAGAGACTCAAGACACCAATCTTCAGTATAGGCACATTGCCCATGATTGGGTATTCTAAGGATTTGAGCAAATTGCTCAAGAGTTAGAACGTATTTGAAGTTTTTGACCCAAAACCAAAGTGACAAGGATTGATCCTCGTTACGTACGAGTTCAACTTGTCGGAAGAACTCCAACACAAAGCGAGGACAAATGTACTCGTTAATGTGGACTAGACAATCGAATCCTATAGCTCTAAAGGAAGTGTTGATGTCCCGGTGGTAAACTAGGGATGGATCAACGACACGGCCTTCATGAAACCGACGGGTTTCAAGATTGACATAGGCACGAATGTGGTTACCGGGTGTAGTGGGTTCACGTGAGATTTCGGGTGTATAGGTATCGGTTAGGAGATGATCAAAATCATATTCATGAGACATTTTTGTGTCCTATAAGAAAATTTTAAGAAAGATTTAGAATAAAAACCAGTTGCATACAACACGTGCCTAGTGTGTGCCTATATGCAGACTATGTGGAGGTGCGGTAATCTCGAATCAAAAGAAAAATAATGAGATTACCCAAACACTCCTGATTTCATTTAGCTCAAACAAATATGTCGAAAAGTACATATTGATTATGTAATTCGAATAATATTTGTGAGATCATGAATGCATGAGAAAGTGTTTTTAGTTTGCATCAACAATGCATGAAAAAGAATAATTTCATGATCCTAATTCTGTGAGATTTTAAAATTGATGGAATTGGGGTGTTTTAGTGTTGATGACTTCTAATTTTGAAACATTCCTAGAAAAAGGTGAAAATCCCCAATTCAATTTTCATCAATGAACAAACCCTAGACTCAAAATTAGAAATAAATTAAAGTGAGAAAACTTACAACTTATGTTGAAAAGGGTAAAATGATTGAGGATCTTGAAATCAAAGTCTTGAATATGATCTTGAAGAGGTGTAATTGAGTATTGGGTTGTGAGGTTAGGTTATGACAGCAATTGCTGAGGTTGTGAGGGTTTGAAATGAGTATTGTGGAAAAAAGGGACTGAAAATACAAATGTACCAGATGCACGGTTCCACGGTACCGTTAAATTTAACGGTGCCGTGCCACATTTAGTGGAGCCGTGATCTGCTGGGACTGTTTTCTGTCCCATTTTGATTTTTGACGAATAAGTCTCGCTGTTTTAGTGAGATCTTATGACACGAGGAAAGAATTTGTACCTAACAAATTCTTATGACTAGGGGTTCCTAAACTTGACTAGACGAGATACACGGGATGACTTCAAGAGTCATGGGATTTATGGAATATGTTCCATCATTCCTAGACCTAGACGGAGGTAGTTAAAGGATTCTCGTTTGAGAGGTTTGGTTAGTATGTCAGCGATGTTGTCTTGAGAAGGAACTTTCTCAATGGAAATGTTTCTTTTCTGAACATTATCGCGAAGGAAGTGGTGGCGAATTTCAATGTGTTTAGTACGGGAGTGTTGGACAGGGTTTTTGCTCAAGTCAATAGCACCTTTATTGTCGCACATAATGGGAACATCATCTAAGTATATGTTATAGTCGTTAAGGGCTTGTTTCATCCATAGTGCTTGCTGACATGCCTTTCCGGCGCTTACGTACTCGGCTTCGGTAGTGGAGATGGCAAGAGCCGTTTGTTTCTTGGAGAACCAAGAAGTTAGACAACAACCCATGAAGGTACAAACGCCACTCGTGCTTTTTCGATCCACGTAATCTCCCGCATGATCAGAGTCGGCATAGACAACAGTTTCTATACCGTTCCCCTTGGGATAAAATAATCCCAAGTGTATAGTGCCTTTAATGTATCGGAAGATACGCTTAACCGCTTCAAGGTGAGAGGTTTTGGGATCCTCTTGGAAGCGAGCACAAAGGCAGACACTAAACATGATGTCGGGCCTACTTGCCGTGAGGTATAGTAAACTACCTATCATACCTCTATACTTAGTGTTGTCCACGGACTCACCTTCTTCATCTTTCGTGAGTTTTATTTCCGTGGACATGGGAGTTTTCATGGGCTTAGACTCTTCTAAACTAAACTTCTTAAGCATTTCCTTACTATACTTAGATTGATTAAAGAAGATACCATCTTCCATTTGCTTAATTTGTAGACCAAGGAAGAAATTTAATTCGCCCATCATGCTCATCTCAAACTCGTCATGCATGATTTTAGAAAAATCATTGCACAGTTCTGGACAAGTTGAGCCAAATATAATGTCATCAACATATATTTGAACAATGATGAGATGTGAATCTCGTTTCTTTGTGAAAAGCGTGTTATCTACCACTCCCATGGTATATTCATGTTCAATCAAGAATGCTTTCAGTCTATCATACCAAGCTTTGGGAGCTTGCTTAAGACCATAGAGTGCTTTCTTGAGTTTATAAACATGATTCGGATATTTGAAATCAACGAATCCCGGAGGTTGAGCAACATATACCTCCTCGTTGATATAACCATTAAGGAATGCACTTTTCACATCCATTTGGTACAATTTAAAGTCTAAGGCACACGCATAGGCAAGGAGTATTCTAATAGATTCTAATCTAGCTACAGGTGCATAGGTTTCATCATAATCTATTCCTTCTTGTTGGTTATAGCCTTGTGCTACCAACCTTGCCTTATTCCTCGTCACGACGCCATTTTCGTCGAGTTTATTCCTAAACACCCACTTAGTTCCTATGATGGTTTGATTCCTAGGAGGAGGTACCAACTCCCAAACTTGGTTGGCAGTGAATTGATTAAGTTCTTCTTGCATGGCAAGTGTCCAACTTTCATCCTTAATCGCTTCACCAACATTCTTACGTTCTACAGTAGATATAAAACAAAAGAAATTACTTTTGTTTTGAGCTTGTGACCTAAGGGTTCTTTGGTTTAGGTTTCCTATGACATTTTCAATAGGATGGTTCTTGGATTCCTTAACATTGACAATTTCGTCAACTTCAACTATTTCATCCTCAATGTCATCATCTAAGGTTTTCTTGCCATTAACCTTAATGGCTTGTTCCTCATCTAAGTCATCATCCACCAAGGGTGATGTCTTAGTTGGTGGAGGGCTTTCATCGAATGTCACGTTGAGTGACTCTTCGACTTTCATTGTTTCCTTATTTAGGACAATGTAAGCTTTACTATTTTGGGAGTATCCTAGGAAGACACCTTCGTAAGACTTTGGGTCAAACTTGGTGAGGTAATCTTTAGTGTTTAGTATGAAGCACTTGCTTCCAAACACTCTAAAGTAATCAAGAGTAGGTTTTCTACCTTTCATGATTTCATATGGAGTTTTTCCTAAGATAGGCCTAATTAAGATCCTATTAAGTATGTAAGTTGAGGTGTCCACCGCATTACACCAAAACTTTTACGGAGTTGATTGTTCATTCAACATCGTTCTACTCATTTCTTGTAGAGTACGATTTTTCCGCTCTACTACCCCATTTGATTGTGGAGTGCGTGGAGCTGAGAAATTGTGAGTAATACCATTAGCATCACAATATACTCCAAATTGCACTTCATTATCAAATTCCCGACCATGATCCGTCCTAATTGAAACTATAGTACATCCTAGTTGATTTTGGACTTTCTTACTGAAAACCTCGAATTCCTCAAAGGCTTGAGTCTTATTCTTAAGAAATCTAGTCCAAGTGTACCTAGAGTAGTCATCAACTATTACTAAGGTGTAGTAGTTTCCTCCGTAGCTCCGTACGGCGGATGGACCGAATAAGTCCATATGAAGGAGTTCTAGGCATCTAGAGGTCGAGACTATATTCTTAGCTTTGTGACTAGAATGAGCTTGTTTTCCAACTTTACAAGCGTCACAAAAGTGTTGATCAAACTTAATCTTAGGTAGATCTCTAACTAGTTCCTTAGACGCCAATGATTGTATCAAGCGCATATTGGCATGACCTAATCTCCTATGCCATAGAGTGGAGTTATCATCTATGGTTGCTAAGCATATCCTATCCTGAGGCTTATTTTCTATTTTCATAACAAATAAGCCATTTCTCCTAACTCCTTTGCCTATGGTTTTCCCATCCTTAATGATCTCACTACCCTCTTCAGAGAATATAACTCTACACTTATTATCTACCATTTGACTAATGCTAAGCAAATTAAATCCTAAGTTATCTACATGTTCAACATTTCTAATAGTGAGGGAGTTTTGAGTGATCGTACCTTTGCCAATAATGTTGCCCTTAAGTTTGCTACCGAAAGTGACATTACCTCCGTTGTATGCCTTGTATGATGAGAATAGACTTCGTTTGCCCGTCATGTGGTTAGTGCATCCACTATCCTTGACCCATTCGTCAGGCTCCAAGTCGATTCCCAAGCATATCTCATTTGAAGCATGAGCCATTAGACATGTTTCGTCCTTGGGCTTCTTTTCTTCATCATCACCGCTATCACTCCAGGCGCCTCCTATGAGAGCTCGTTGGTTGTTGACTTTCAGTGTCTTGGGACACTCTCCAATGAGATGATTAGGATCTCCGCATCTAAAGCATTTCCTATCACTTGTCCCTTTCTTTTCAACATGGTTCTTTTGTGATGTCTTCTTCTCATCACGAGGTTGCCTAACGAACCTACCTCTTCTCCTAAAGAACTTTTTAAAATCCCTAACCGCTAGTGCATATTCCTCATCTTCACTATCGGAACTCGAACATTCCTCATCACTAGACTCCTTCTTGGCTTTCAATGCTAGAGATCTAACTCTCTCGCCTTTGCCTTTGACTATGTCGGAGTCTTTCTTAATTATCATCTCGTGAACTTTCAAGTTTCCTATAAGTTCATCGAGTGACAATGCCGCCAAGTCCTTTGACTCTTCTATGGCGGTGAACTTTGCTCTCCATTTAGGATATAGAGCTCTAAGAAACTTCCTAACATAGTTCTTACTAGAATAACCTTCATCAAGAGCTTTAAGACTAGTGATAATAGTATTAAATCTAGCAAAAGCATTATCTATTGACTCATCCTCCGAAATGGAGAATTGTTTATATTGTTGAACAAGAAGATCTATCTTGTTCTCTTTGACTTGGTTATTACCTTGGTGAGTGACTAACAAAGTTTTCCAAATGTCTTTTGCCGTATTACACATAAAAATTCTTTCAAATTCCTTTTTAGGCAAAGCATTATAAATCATCATTTTAGCCTCATTATTTTTGGCTAATTTCCTTTTAAGTTCATCACTTTGTTTATCATAAGAAACTATTTCATCCTTTTTAGTTTCCGGATTCTTTTGAATAGGTAGAAAGTCACCCTCGGTAATAACATGCCAAAGATCAATGTCTTTTGATTTCACATACGTTTCGAATCTTGTTTTCCAATAAATAAAACAATCGGTTTCGAAAAGTGGTGGTCGTTGCATAGATTGCCCTTCTAGATATTTGTCGGAATCCATTGATCGGTTCAAGCTTTAAAATACAATATACTTTAAAAACTTGACTGACGTGGCTCCTGATACCAATTGTGGGAAACTAGAAGGGGGGGGTTGAATAGTTTACCGGTTTAAAAACTTCTTTTAAAAATCTTGTTTTAAAAGTTGTTTATTGGAAACTTTGATTCGAACTCTATGTGTAATCAATCAACACCAATATGAACTACACACTAAGCTAAGTAATAATAACAAATAAAAGTAAAGAGTAGAGTTGGAAAGATCAAACCGAGACAGAGGATTTATAGTGGTTCGGCTACGAAGCTCTTCTTCGCCCTACTCCACTCCCCGAGTACCACACTCGAGAGTTTCAAGCACTATGTCAACAACCTCCCTTAAGGCGGAGAAAATCGTACACGTCGCTTATCCTATTACCGACACTAAGCTAGATGTAGAGTGCTAATCTTAGCTAGCACCAATCTACCAAGGTCCACGTGACCAAACACACAAGCCCAATGGCTTCAAGAGATCACCAAGATCTCAACACGATCACAATGATCAACACTCACTTCACTCTACTCAACTAACACTAACCTAATGACCCTTGATCTTCTTGATCAATCACACAAGCCCAATGGCTTCAAGAGATGTTCACTATCTCTATAGATCACACTTGATCTTCACTCTCACTCACAAAGAGGAAATAAACTTGATGTATGCTAAGACACAACAAGGTTGTAACAAGTGTTACAAAAACCTATCAACTATAACTCTAGTATCTTCTTGATTACTTGAGTTCTTCTCTTGCTAATGAAGAGGGATGACAACACCTTGTATCAACTTGGATACTTGTGTTCTTCTCTTGCTAGTGAAGAGGTATGAAGAGGATCACTTGAAGGATGATTGGATCACTCTTGAAACAAAGAAAAACTAATCTAAATGACCCTAAGAAGTGAAAGGTGTGAGAGGATTTTATTAAGGGATTTTTCTGTGTGTGAAGGGTGCCTAAAACTGTGAAAGAGGTGGGTATTTATAGGCAAAGAAAATCTGAACGTTACAATTCAAAATGGTACGGACGGCTCCATTAAATGACCCACGGCTCCGTTAAATTTAATGGTACCGTGGAGTCGTGGTAGACTAGGACGCTCCAAATTTTGTCTTTTCTGGTGAAAACTTATTTGGGGAAGGTTGGAGCTGATTTTGGGGGGAAAAATAGCTGTTGTGATTTTCAAACTTATTTTTCCATTAAAACTTTTCTTAATATTTCAAAAATAATTTGTCATGTGTATTTTTGAAAAAATGTTTTGTCCCATTTAAAATGTGAATTTTCAAAACATGAATTCACTTCTTTGATCACTAGTTCAAGTTGTAACTTTGTTCAAGAGTGATTTGCGTAGAAACGGGATCTTCCAATTAAAAGCTTGTTAACGTTAATTTTAACGTAACGTGAGTTCACATTTTGTCATCCTCAAAACGTGAAGTAATCGAAAGATATAAATAACGTTTTTAGAACATTATTTGCATCAACAAGTTGTAATCTTCAGGCCTGATTCTTATCAGACCATTTATCCATCTCAACCACTTCACTTGAACCTAGTTTTTTCAGTGACTCTGCTGAGCTTTTATACCACAACTATCTTAGAACCACAAAAATATTATCCTCATCCCGATTCACAACACACTACTTCCCTGAGTCAACCCATGACTTTCATATCGGCCTCCTATAGTCAGCTTAACACTTTTAATCCCAAACACAAACCAAGATTCAAACCTAGTTTCCATCTCCAACCACTATCTGTCTTCTACCGGATCCCAACTTAGGCCGAAAATCCTTATAACCAAAACAAAATAAAACAACCACTCGAGCTAAGCTCATCAATAACAATCAAAAATCCAAATTAAAACCCCTTTTTTTCTTCAGCTGTCCTAACTATATATTTTTCTTCTGAAACATACCACACACTCAATTCGTGACTTCGACAAACACACTTCTGAGTTTTGTACTTCTGGGTTTCTTTTTTTTTTAGATCGTGAGCTGAGCTGGGATTTGGAGTTACTGGTGTCGATACTTTTGATTATGGGGTTTTTGTTTTGGGATATGAGTTTTGATTGGTTTATGGGTTTGTTGTTGTGTGAGATGATTGTGAAGATTTGGGTTATTTTTTCATTGGTTTTGAATTATGAGTTAACTGGTTTTTTGTGTAGATCGATGTGAGGGATCTTGTGAGTTTTGGTTTTTGTTACTGATTTTTGTTGTGTGTTTTTGATGATGGTGAAAAATAGATCGGGTGTGATATAGATTGGATCTTGGTGTTTGTGTTTGATTTTTTTGTGTTGTTTTTTTTAGTGGTGAGTTTTTGTATGTTTTTATGTGATAAGGTTTGGTTATCGTGTGATTTTTGGGGTTTAGGAAGGATAGGAGTAAAAAAATAATGCACTTCTCCCCCTCAAAAATTGCTACAGCAGTAGCAGTTTTTGAAGGTTCACACTTAATTTTTGACTCAGCTGGTGTTATTAGTATTCAACCAAAACGGATCTGGATCATGAGAATAATCCACCCGCTCTGATACCACTTTTTGGTCCATGGAATTTGATTAAATCTTAATACAAATAAAGAACAAATTCATTAATAATGATGAACAATAAATACAAGATTACTCAATACCCACTCGACTACATGATAACATCTTCAGCTTCTTCATGGGGATAGTTGCGGAATACTATCCCCATTGAATGACAATAAAACTCTCATTGATCCAAGCTAAGCTTGAGATTCAATGAGAGCAGAATCCTATCAACTAATACTAAGTATTATTTTGTTTGTTTAGAATCCTCAACTGTCACTATTACAACTAAACACACACATATATATAGGTGAAAAATACAAGTAAACATGTGATGGGTGAGTTTTCATCCACTCTTAGTGGTCTCTCTTCATCTTCCTCTTTTGGAGAAGTGACAATCATCCTTTTGGAATTGTCATAACTAATATTCCCACTTCTATGGCAATTTCTTGTACTTGTTTGACTTCCCTTTTTGGAAGTTTCCACCCATATTCTTTAGTCTGTTGTAGAGACAGTTTCAGGGAGACGGTGAGTTATTGCCATCACTCACTGACTCCATTACCTTCTTCTTTAGCTCAGAGATCATTCACTGAGTATCGCCTCACTGAATGAAGAGTCTTTCTTCTTAGATTCAGTCTGAACATCCTGAAAGTAACTCACCGAGTGACTTTTCACTCAGTGACTTGTTTGATGTTTAAGGTTATACAACACTCACTGATTTATTTATCAGTGAGTAACTCACTATTTATTCAGTGAGTTAGGCTATTTTATTTTCAAATCCTTGTCAGGGCAATTGGGTCAGATTCTTGACCCAACAAATTCTCATTCATAGATCTGCAAGGATATCTCAGATATTTGATTGATATGCTGAGAAATATGAGTTACAGGATCATAGAGAACTTGTTAATCGTTATGCTGTATTACCATGATAACATCAAATAGTCCTGATATTTTAGTGTCTATTTACATGTGGTATCATAGAGAACTTGTAACACCCCAACCCGACAAGGGTAAAGATATCACAACAATGGTTTCATATCAGATCACAAGCATTTAATCCAAAACATCATAAGTCTATAACATTAATGATAAAAGGGAAAATAAGTCAACATGACTTATGCCAGAAGTGAAAACAGAAATAAACTGAAGTACATAAATCCAAAATGCCCAAACAATGGCATAACAGAATCGAAATCCAAATGGTAAAACTAGAATGTCTAAAGTCTAAGCTTCACACAAGTCGCTCTCATCCCAAAGCTAAAACCCAGCTCCTAGCTTAAGTACCTACCGCAGGAAAAGAAATGCGGCTGAGCTACGAGAGCTCAGTGAACAGATATATAGATAACAAAAGCAGTAACGGAAATCATACAAGTAATCAGAAGTACAGATCATACAGATATAATTAAAGTGAAGGAATAAGAGTAAGGGAAAAGTGTAAAGGGAAAAGAAAAGTAAAGGTTATAAGATAGGAAAACAGTGATCCACCACGAGCCTAGAAACAGATAATATAATAACCAAGTAACCATATCAGTAATCCAGAGGGGATGCCTCTCAAGTAACCAGATAATATGAGGGGTGTCCTCATGTATCAAATATATATGGAGTGATCAGCTCCCAGAGGTGTGAAAGACATGTATCGCACACACCATCAGTCACCTGAGGTATACATGTAAACAGTAAATAATAACAGATAGCAGAGACAGAACAAATCTAGGATGCATCCATACGCCCCAGGTGGCCAGAGTCTACCAATATACACCAAATCAGATAAAATAAAGTCAGGGACGGGATAGGTCATCTCTCTCCTACCCTAGAGTCAAGCCATCGGTGCATCAATGACAAGGACATGAACACCTCATGCCTAGTGAGTTGGCTCGGGTATCAAACCGTGGTCAGAGTCAAATATCATATCAGAGGGTCAAAATAAAGGTTCATGTCAAAAGGTTCACAAACAAAGGGAACATAGCAATGGCTTAGGGAATCCTAATAAGGAAAATGAAAATCAGAAAGAAGGGAATGAAAAACCCTTACTAAAAAAGGGAAGAATATTTGTACCTTATGAGCACAGCAAACAAATAAATAAGCAAACACGGAACAGAGATCAGTGCTTCTCCTTCTTCACACCTAAAGAAGTAGAAGACGGAATAACAAAGGGGTTCAAGTTCAACTTACTATTTTAGTTCATCTTTCCATTTTAAGAAACTTTCCAGATTTAGTAACTTTCTATTTTTAGCAGGTTTCCAGAATTAGTAAGTTTCCAAATAATATATTTTAAGTTAAGTCATTAATTAGGCTTATTATGGAAGTAATGTTCACTTTAACAAGTTATACAAGTTTAAGGTTAAATATGACAAGTTTTCATAATTTAGGGTTATAAATGTAAATTTACCAAAGTTAAAGGTTTAAAAATAAAAGTATCATAATTATCCATTCGAACCCATAGGTTTTCCAGAATTACACATTTAACCTTTAAGTTCACAATTTACCATTTACACCCCTTTAGTTAATTAATTTACAAATTAAACCTTATAATTATATAAATTACAATTTAACCCTTATCATAGTTACATTTACACATCAAGCCCTTTATTTCACCAATTTACAGAAAATACCCTTTAAATATATTAAGTGTACGACAACCCCTTAAGATTCCAGAAATTTCACTTTTAGTCCCTCATTTTTATTTAATTTCAAATCGACACAATAATTATCAAATAAATCCTTTTCTCGCCAAATTTACATATAGGACCCTCAACTTATAATTTATACGAAAAGCACCTGGTCTAAAATACATTACAAGATTATCCCCAAGTTTCAAAAATTACAAAACAGCCCCTTTTAATTCCATTTCCAAATCGGTAAACATTTTTATTAACAAACCTAACCCTAATTGATCCCAATCATTAAACCAATAATTATGTAATCATAGTACTGCATTAAATGTCCAGATTTCATCACATAAACCCTAACCCTAATCGGTTCTAGGGTTTTTCATATCTTTCTCTATTTTTTCTCAAAACCGATTGAAACACAAAATTAATTACGATCGATCTAAGCTTCAATAAATCAAAAGATCATTTTTACAGAGTCATATGGGTCGTATAGGTCTCAAATAAAATAGGTGTTGCACCCAAAAAAATCGTATAGAGTATTTTAGATTTTATACGCGTTTTAATCATCAATAATTATCACGATCGATTCAAGCTATAACAATTCAAACCAACATTTTTCCAGACTTATATGATGACCATGGAACCCAGAAATATGCATAGCCCAGAAAATCGCATGAACCTGATTCGTATTTTACTAGGGTTTTTGATCTCAAAAATTCATTCGATCATATAAGCTTGCATGATTCGATTTTATTAATTTATATGAGTCATATGTGATCAAATTAACATCAGAAAAATACCAAAACAATTTTAGAACGTGCGGATTTGTTGTAAGGATTTATTACCTTTCGGATGACTAAAACCGACCAAGAAGATATACCACGATCGAACCAGCTATTCCACAACCCAACACTTATTTTTCCCAGCCTCCTTAGCCCTTGATGATTACCAGAAAAATACCCAAACACTTCCAGAAAATCGGAGGAACAAGAGAGAGTTTTTGGTTTGTTATTTTAGGGTTTTTGGATGAGAATAAAAGAAATTAATAGAAAACCGTGTGGGAGGGGGAGGGATTGGCCCAAATCTCAGCCTAATTGAGGATATGATGATAAATTTTCTGATTTGATTGATTACTCATTTAATACCCATACTTATCTCATTTATAATTTGATTTTTACATATTTAACAAATAGTAAAAAGTATAAGTATATAAGGATTTATTTATTTTCGGCCCATACAACTATTTTATGTGTTACATATATTTTTTTGTATTTTATTAAAACATTAAAATGATGCCACAAAATTTCCTTACTTCATATGTGATTAATTTTCAAAGGTTGGGATAATTTGGCGCTTTATATATGTTTTAATTAAATTTTAAAGTTTCAGGGGCAATTTGGTCATTTTACAGGTTATCTGAATTTCAGGTATTACAACTTCTTCCCCACTAACAGAAAATTTTCGTCCTCGAAATTTGCAGAAAGCAGAAAGAAAAGAGAGCAGAAAACAAAACAAGACATACCAGATTAAAACGAGAAGTGCGGATAACTAGCTCGTATTGATTCCTCGGTTTCCCAGGTATCCTCACGCTCTGGGTGATTCTTCCAAAGAATCTTTACGAACGGAATAACTTTGTTTCGCATGACTCGTTCCTGACGGTCCAGAACCGCTTCCAGTTCTTCAGACAAAGACATATCAGGTCGGATCTGATTGAGCGGATATGATACTACATGCAATGGATGATAATTGTATCCCCTCAGAAGAGATACATGGAAAACATTATGCACATGAGATAGCTGAGGAGGTAAAGCCAGACGATAAGAAACCTCCCCAATACGCTCCAGAATTTCAAACGGTCCAATAAATCGAGGACTCAACTTGCCCTTGATTCCAAAACGCTTGACACCACGGAAAGGAGATACTTTCAGAAATACCCGATCACCTACATTAAATTCCAGATCACGACGGTGCTTATCAGCATAACTCTTCTGACGAGCACGCACCTCTTTCAATTTCTCCCTAGCCACAGCTACCTTTTCATTAGTAATCTCAACCAACTCAGGTCCCTCAATAAGACGTTCACCTACTTCATTCCAACAAACCGGAGCCCTACACTTCCTACCATACAACATCTCGAAAGGAGCCATTCGAATACTCGCATGCCAACTGTTATTATACGCAAACTCTACCAAACACAAGTACTCATCCCAACTACCTATCCATTCCAATGCACACGCCCGTAACATATCTTCCAAAGTCTGAATGGTCCTCTCAGACTGACCATCAGTTTGGGGATGAAATGCAGTACTAAACTTAAGGCGAGCGCCCCAAGCTTTATGAAGTCCCTTCCAGAAACGCGAAGTGAAACGTGGATCACGATCAGAAACAATAGACGAAGGCATACCATGCAATCGAACAATCTCTTGCTGAAAAATCTCCGCCAACTTACTGATACTATAGGACACACGAATAGGTAAGAAATGAGCAGATTTAGTTAGCCGATCAACGACCACCCAAATCGCATCATGTCTTTTACGAGTCAAAGGCAGACCAGAAACAAAATCCATGGAAATTTCATCCCATTTCCATGCAGGAATTTCCAAAGGCTGTAACAGACCACTAGCTCGCTGATGCTCAATCTTAACTTGCTGGCAGGTCATACATCTAGCAACAAATAACGCTACATCTTGCTTCATACCGTTCCACCAGAAATGCTATTTAAGATCCCGATACATCTTGGTAGAACCAGGATGAATAGAGAAAGGAGAACTGTGAGCCTCAGTCAACACAGCCTCACGCAAGTCAGAATCATTAGGCACGCATAAACGATCCTCATACCAGACAACCCCATCATCATCAACCTTAAACTCAGTTTGCTTACCCTCTTCAATATTTTGAACAATAGCCCAAAGCTCACCATCATCTTTCTGAGCCTCTTTAATACGCAACATCATATTCGAATCAATTTTCAGACTAGCCCAGTAACCAATATCACGCCGAACACACAACTCGACATCCAAACGCTCCAAGTCCCTGAGAACACGCGGATCAATCTCCAAACTAGCAATCATTCCAGATTTCCGACTAAGCGCATCAGCAACCACATTAGCCTTACCTGGATGATACTGGATGTTCGTGTCATAATCCTTCAGAAGTTCTAACCATCTCCTCTGTCTCATATTAAGCTCCTTCTGAGTAAATATGTATTTGAGACTCTTGTGATCGGTGAAGATATCACACGATTCGCCATACAAGTAATGTCTCCAGATTTTCAATGCAAAAACAACCGCTGCTAACTCCAGATCATGAGTTGGATAATTTTCTTCATAGGGTTTCAATTGCCGAGAAGCATAGGCGATCACCTTGCCGTGTTGCATAAGCACACAACCCAAACCCTTCTTAGAAGCATCACTATAGATTTGGAAACCTCCAGAACCCGATGGTAAAGTCAATATAGGAGCGGACACCAATCTCTGTTTCAACTCCTCGAAACTCTGCTCACGCTCATCTGTCCATACAAACTTTTCACCCTTCCGCATCAATTGAGTCAAAGGTAAAGCCAACTTCGAGAATCCCTCTACAAAACGCCTGTAGTAGCCAGCTAATCCCAGAAAACTCCTGACTTCAGTCACAGTGGTAGGTCTCGGCCACTTGGTGATAGCTTCAACCTTAGATGGATCCATGGTGATACCATCTGCAGACACAATGTGACCAAGGAAAGCTACTTGGTTCAGCCAGAACTCACACTTAGAAAATTTCTCGAACAATTTCTGCTGCCTCAGAATACCCAGAACAATACGCAAGTGTTGTTCGTGCTCCTCAGACGATTTAGAATACACCAGAATATCATCAATGAAATCGATGACGAACTTATCAAGAAATTCATGAAAGACCCGGTTCATCAAATCCGTAAACACAGTAGGAGCATTTGTTAAGCCAAAAGGCATAACCAGAAACTCATAGTGTCCATAACGGGTACGGAAAGCAGTCTTAGAGACATCCTGCTCTTTAACTCGCAATTGGTGATAACCAGATCGCAATTCGATTTTAGAGAAAACTTTAGCTCCTTGCAGCTGATCAAACAAGTCATCAATGCGAGGAAGCGGATAACGGTTTCGGATGGTAATACGATTCAACTCACGATAATCAATGCACAACCGCATACTACCGTCCTTCTTCTTCACAAACAGAACATGTGCGCCCCACGGTGATACACTAGGCCGAATAAAACCACACTCTAGCAACTCTTCCAGTTGCTCCTTTAATTCTTTCAATTCAACGGGTGCCATCCGGTACGGAGCCTTAGAGATAGGTTCGGCACCGGGAATCAGATCAATAGAAAATTCCACTTCTCTAGCCGGAGGAAGACCAGGAAGTACTTCAGGGAAAACATCAAGAAAATCCCGAACAATGGGAACACTAGAAATATCAGGACTCTCAACAGATGAATCTTTAACCGAGGCCAGATAACCTTGACAACCATGAGACATCAAGGTTCGTGCTTTCAAAGCAGAAATGATTTTAACAGTTTTTAGAGGGCGAGACTCATGATACACGAATTCAGGATTATTCAGATCACCAAAAATCACATTTCTGGCGTGGCAGTCAATGGTTGCTCGATGAGAAGCCAACCAATCCATACCCAGAATGACATCAAAATCAATCATGTCCAGAGGAAGTAAATTTGCCGGACGAATCCGATCATCGAAGCGTAACGGACAGTTCAAATATTCATGGTCGATAAGGATATGATTTTTCATTGGGGTAGATATAGCAATTTGGTTATTTAGTGGTGTTGAAGGTATATTCAGTTTGTTAGCTAGTTTCACAGATATGATAGAATGTGTTGCTCCGGTGTCAAAAAGCGCGTAAACAGTAAAATCACCAATATACAGAATGCCAGTAATGGTACCTGACGCCTTAGCTGCCTGGTCACGATTGGTCGAAAACACACGACCTGTATTCGGTAGGGGAGGAGGAGGAGGAAGAAGATAGTTTCTAGCTTGTGCTGGATTCTGCTTAGGACAGTCCCGCACTCGATGCTCAACCGATCCACATCTAAAACAAGTACCCGAAGCCTTATGACACGCCCCGGAATGACCTTTCCCACATGTAACACAGATAGGATGAGAAGGTAAACTCTCAGTCGGTCCCCTCTGAGAACCCGATCCAGAACCCCGACTATGCTGACTCTGCTGAAAACCCCGACGCGAGTTGTTACCACCATGACCCTGCCGGTCATTCCCATACCTACCAGAATCCCGCCGATCCTGACTCCTGTGTTCCTGACGCCTCTGATCATATCCCTGGTCCTGACGACCCCTCTGATCATATCCCTGGTCCTGACGACCCCTATAATCCTGACTCTGGCCCTGATGACCCTGCCCCCTGTAGTTCACCCGATTTCCATCCCTATCTCTCTTATTCGAACCTCCATCAGCATGCAACATCTCAATTTTGCGGGTATCATTCGCAACTGCAGCAACATCCTCATACTAGGTGTTCACAATACGATCCAACACCTACTTCTTCAATGCCCATTTAAAGTGTTTAGCCTGACGAAAAGCATTACCCGTAACCTCTGGTCCAACAAAACTAGCCAGCCTCATGAACCTCTGCATGAATTCCCCAGATGACTCTCGCTCCAACTGACGAATAGACCCATACTCACGTTCGTACCTCTGCTGCTCAGACACCGGAATATACTGCTTATAGAATATGCCACAAAAATCCTCCCAAGAACAAGTATCAGCGAAATCCTCTTCCTGTGACTGAACATACGCTGTCCACCAACTCAGCGCATCACCCTCTAGTTTAAACGTAGCCAAGCGCGTCTTGAATTCATCCGCGCAACCCAAGACCCTAAACAACTTCTCAACATGAGTGATCCAGTCCTCTGCCTCAGTGGGGGTGGCAGCAGACCTGAAAGATAGAGGCTTGAGCTTATTGAACCTTTCGATCCAAACATGAATACCAGCAGGTGGAGCAGTGGGTAGAGCACCGCCACCACCACCACTTGATGAACCCGCACCATTTCTGATGTTATTGGTGACTTGGGTCACCAACTGAGGAAGAGCAGCAGCCATCGCATCGGCTATCATGGCCTTGAAATTAGGGTCATCCTGTCCATCAGTGTATTAGGTAAAACGCGTATTCACCATCTGAACGATCACGAAAATGATTAGCAAACTCAAACAGAATATGACAGAGCAGATCAAGAAGATATGACAGAGCAAAACAGGAAAAGAGTGCGCGAAAGGAAACCTAATTTCTACCCAATCCTCACAGGTCACGAGCCTAAGCTCTAAGGGTTTCAGATGCCTATTCTCTGATACCATAAATTGTAACACCCCAACCCGACAAGGGTAAAGATATCACAACAATGGTTTCATATCAGATCACAAGCATTCAATCCAAAACATCATAAGTCTATAACATTAATGATAAAAGGGAAAATAAGTCAACATGACTTATGCCAGAAGTGAAAACAGAAATAAACTGAAGTACATAAATCCAAAATGCCCAAACAATGGCATAACAGAATCGAAATCCAAATGGTAAAACTAGAATGTCTAAAGTCTAAGCTTCACACAAGTCGCTCTCATCCCAAAGCTAAAACCCAGCTCCTAGCTTAAGTACCTGCCGCAGGAAAAGAAATGCGGCTGAGCTACGAGAGCTCAGTGAACAGATATATAGATAACAAAAGCAGTAACGGAAATAATACAAGTAATCAGAAGTACAGATCATACAGATATAATTAAAGTGAAGGAATAAGAGTAAGGGAAAAGTGTAAAGGGAAAAGAAAAGTAAAGGTTATAAGATAGGAAAACAGTGATCCACCACGAGCCCAGAAACAGATAATATAATAACCAAGTAACCATATCAGTAATCCAGAGGGGATGCCTCTCAAGTAACCAGATAATATGAGGGTGTCCTCATGTATCAAATATATAGGGAGTGATCAGCTCCCAGAGGTGTGAAAGACGTGTATCGCACACACCATCAGTCACCTGAGGTATACATGTAAACAGTAAATAATAACAGATAACAGAGACAGAACAAATCTAGGATGCATCCATACGCCCCAGGTGGCCAGAGTCTACCAATATACACCAAATCAGATAAAATAAAGTCAGGGACGGGATAGGTCATCTCTCTCCTACCCTAGAGTCAAGCCATCGGTGCATCAATGACAAGGACATGAACACCTCATGCCTAGTGAGTTGGCTCGGGTATCAAACCGTGGTCAGAGTCAGATATCATATCAGAGGGTCAAAATAAAGGTTCATGTCAAAAGGTTCACAAACAAAGGGAACATAGCAATGGCTTAGGGAATCCTAATAAGGAAAATGAAAAGCAGAAAGAAGGGAATGAAAAACCCTTACTGAAAAAGGGCAGAATATCTGTACCTTATTAGCACAGCAGAAAAACAAGAAAGCAAACACGAAACAGAAATCAGTGCTTCTCCTTCTTCACACCTAAAGAAGTAGAAGACGGAATTACAAAGGGGTTCAAGTTCAACTTACTATTTTAGTTCATCTTTCCATTTTAAGAAACTTTCCAGATTTAGTAACTTTCTATTTTTAGCAGGTTTCCAGAATTAGTAAGTTTCCAATAATATATTTTAAGTTAAGTCATTAATTAGGCTTATTATGGAAGTAATGTTCATTTTGACAAGTTATACAAGTTTAAGGTTAAATATGACAAGTTTTCATAATTTAGGGTTATAAATGTAAATTTACCAAAGTTGAAGGTTTAAAAATAAAAGTATCATAATTATCCATTAGAACCCATAGGTTTTTTGGAAGTACACATTTAACCTTTAAGTTTCACAATTTACCATTTACACCCCTTTAGTTAATTAATTTAAAAATTACACCTTATAATTATATAAATTACAATTTAACCCTTATCATAGTTACATTTACACATCAAGCCCTTTATTTCACCAATTTATAGAAAATACCCTTTAAATATATTAAGTGTACGACATCCCCTTAAGTTTCTAGAAATTTCACTTTTAGTCCCTCCTTTTTATTTAATTTCAAATCGACACAAAAATTATCAAATAAACCCTTTTCTCGCCAAATTTACATATAGGACCCTCAACTTATATTTTATACGAAAAGTACCTGGTCTAAAATACATTACAAAAATATCCCCCAAGTTTCAGAATTTACAAAACAGCCCCTTATAATTTTATTTCCAAATCGGTAAACATTTTTATTAACAAACCTAACCCTAATTGATCCCAATCATTAAACCAATAATTATGTAATCATAGTACTGCATTAAATGTCCAGATTTCATCACATAAACCCTAACCCTAATCGGTTCTAGGGTTTTTCATATCTTTCTCTTTTTTTTTCTCAAAACCGATTGAAACACAAAATTAACCACGATCGATCTAAGCTTCAATAAATCAAAAGATCATTTTTCCAGAGTCATATGGGTCGTATAGGTCTTAAATAAAATAGGTGTTGCACCCAGAAAAATCGTATAGAGTATTTTAGATTTTATACGCGTTTTAATCATCAATAATTATCACGATCGATTCAAGCTATAACAATTCAAATCAACATTTTTCCAGACTTATATGATGACCATGGAACCCAGAAAAATTATATGCATAGCCCAGAAAATCGCGTGAACCCGATTCGTATTTTATTAGGGTTTTTGATCTCAAAAATTCATTCGATCATATAAGCTTGCATGATTTGATTTTATTAATTTATATGAGTCATATGTGATCAAATTAACATCATAAAAATACCAAAAAATTTTTAGAATGTGCGGATTTGTTGTAAGGATTTATTACCTTTCGGATGACTAAAACCGACCAAGAAGATATACCACGATCGAACCAGCTATTTCACAACCCAACACTTATTTTTCCCAGCCTCCTTAGCCCTTGATGATTACCAGAAAAATACCCAAACACTTCCAGAAAATCGGAGGAACAAGAGAGAGTTTTTGGTTTGTTATTTTAGGGTTTTTGGATGAGAATAAAAGAAATTAATAGAAAACCGTGTGGGAGGGGGAGGGATTGGCCCAAATCTCGGCCTAATTGAGGATATGATGATAAATTTTCTGATTTGATTGATTACTCATTTAATACCCATACTTATCTCATTTATAATTTGATTTTTACATATTTAACAAATAGTAAAAAGTATAAGTATATAAGGACTTATTTATTTTCGGCCCATACAACTATTTTATGTGTTATATATATTTTTTTGTATTTTATTAAAACATTAAAATGATGCCACAAAAATTTCCTTACTTCATATGTGATTAATTTTCAAAGGTTGGGATAATTTGGCGCTTTATATATGTTTTAATTAAATTTTAAAGTTTCAGGGGCAATTTGGTCATTTTACAGGTTATCTGAATTTCAGGTATTACAAATATGCTCATCATTTGTATCATTTTACTTGAATATATACTCTTATTCGTTTATATTTCGTTTTCAGGTAAATAATGAGCATAGGAACAAAGAGACGCGGATTTGGAAGGTCATTAATGCAAATACACAAGAGTATGCTGACCAGACAAGAGTTACGGCGTAAATCCCTACACTACTTACGCCGTAACAAGGTTTTACACTAGAAGACCAAAGTCAATGTTGATCAAGGTTACGGCGTAACTCATACATAGGTTACGCCGTATATATATTTCCAAGACTTAGAAGAATTTCGTGGTTCAAGAAGTTACGACATAACCATTTGCATGGTTACGGCGTAAACTAGTTAACGAGAGTTCTACGATCGTAACCTACCTTTAGGTTACGCCGAAATATCATCACTGAGGATAAGATCGTCCTAGATTCAAAGGTTACGGCGTAACTAACCCTAGATGTTACGCCGTAACTTTGTCGAGGCCTATAAATACAGCCCTAATTCAACATTTTTTGGTATCTCTTTTCCCCCTCTCCTAGGGGTCGACTAGGGCACCATGACGATTTTCAGCAGCATTAGACCATCCTCCAAGGGAGGAATCGCATCATTATCAATAAGTTTTTAGTTATTTTGTATCTAACTTTTGTAATTCATTCGATGTCTTTAATTATTATTATTTGCATTGAATTTACTGCATCATTTAATATGATTGGCTAAACACCTTTGTTGTTAGCCTAGTTATGAAATTGTTATTGCTTTGATGTAGTTTTCTCGTTTTCATATCGTATGCCTTCTTTGCCTATTCTGGGACACCCTTGTTTTGGTAGCATGGATAGTTGGTTGTATCTAGGAAACTATGAGAATTGACCATAGGACCCTAGTGAAATAGGTTGCGAGTAGTGGTAAGAATTAACCATAGGACTACCACTATCTTGCGTGAGAATTGGACCAAACGATCACCTTCCAAAAGGAAATGCTTAAGAAGTTAGGGGGAACCTAAGTTCCGACCGGCCGGGTTCCGTTGAATAAGTCTTAGATCATAGCGGTGCTTAATGACTCTTCCGTAGAGTAAACCCACGAACTCTTGTAATCATTTGGTTACGGAATAGGACGGTATGGAAAATAGGCTAGGCAAATGGACCAAAGGAGTCTAGTGACTTTAACCCCCATGTGGAGCGATAGAGAACACTAATTAGAAAACGTAATCATAGCATAACATGATTAGTAACTAGGCTAGCACGTTTCTCCCTCTACTGAATATCTATTCCACCTTATTTCCTTTCGTATTTTTATTGCATTTCTTAGTTTAATTAAACAAATCATAAAACCCCCTTTAAAATCTGTGACACTTAGAACTTAGATTAGATCCACACGCATAGCTCTTGGGACGACCTCGGCTTTACCGAATACTACACTACACACGACCGGGTACACTACCCGTTGGTGCATTAGGTAGACCATAGGTAGAGGCGACTTTATAAATAATAAAACCTGGTTAGAAATCCTGCATCAAGTTTTTGGCGCCACTGTCGGGGAGCTATTTTAGGATTTTGTTTAAGTTTTAATTTTTTTTGTTTAATTCTCATCTCACAATTTCTATTTCTCTAGTTTCAGGTACCATGGGTGAAGTAGACATCGATACGCTTACCCTCGAAGAATACCTTACTTTAATGCGAGAGGAACAAGGGCCTGGTGTGGTTAGGCCGGTTATTGGAGCTGATGTTCAGTTTGAGATCAAGAATCAGTTCATAAGGGAGTTGAGGAAAGACCCCTTTTCGGGAAACAAGACTGAAGATGCTCATGAGCATATCGATAATGTCTTATACATCGTGAGCCTTTTCAACATTCTTGGCATTTCTCACGATGCGGTTATGCTCTGAGTATTTCCTATGACACTCACGGGAGCAGCAAAAAGATGGATTGATAGGTTGCCAGCTGGAACTGTCAGCACATGGGATCTCTTAAAGAGATCATTTATCCAAAGGTATTGCCCTCCTTCAAAGATGGCAAAGCAGCTTGAAGAGATCCACAACTTCAAGCAAGATGGTGATGAGACATTATACCAAGATTGGGATAGGTACAATGATCTCCTTTTCAGGTGCCCGACTCATGACCTAAACAAGCATCAAGTGGTAAATATCTTCTACAAGGGTATCAACATCATCACAAGACAAATGCTTGATTCTCAAGGGCCGATCTCTGTGATGATTCCTACTAAAGCTCTTGAAGCCATCCAAGACATGGCAGACCATTCACCGAAATGGCACGATGGAGGCAGTAGTAGTAGCATGGGTAGTAGCATGGATGGTATCTCGGTAATCACAAGCAAACTTGAAAATCTGGGAAGGGACATGAAGAAATTGAAGGAAAATGTGCATGCTATTCAGGTAGGATGTGAAACTTGTAGAGGAGCTCACCTAGCTAAAGATTGTCCTTTGGAAGAAGAAGATGAAAAAGTCGAAGAGGTCAAGTATAGAGAGAGTAGACCTTTTTCAGGGAAACAACAATGGTGGAGCAAGATACCATGTAGGACCGCAAGGATACTATGTAAGAATTGACAACCAACCTTCTTACGGGGAAAGAAAGTCTAGCCTAGAAGAATCAATTCAGAAGTACCTTGAGGATTCGGCTAAAAAGCAAACGGAGAGAGAAGAGTGGCTCAAGTATTTTGAGGAAGGAACAAATCTAAATCTCAAAGCGCATGACGAGACCCTTAGAAGTCTCGAAACTAAAATTTAGCTATTGACAAATGAGGTTCAAGGGCAAAACAAGAGAGATAAGGCTAGTTGTTCTAATGACTCCGGAGCATGCAAAGCAATATTTACCAACAGTGGACAACCCCTTTACACTCCTTTCAGGTACTCAGACGAAGAACTCGATTATTTCTCTAACTTGTCTGAGCAGGATAATCTCCATTATAAGGATGAAGATGAGAAGGGAGACTTAATGGCACTCATGGAGCTTTCCCCAGAAAGAAAAAGCTCGTTTGATGACGAACCAAAAGCGGAGGGAGAGGAAATCAAACTGAATGAGCGTTGTTCAGCCGTCGTTCAAAACCATCTACCTCCAAAGGAGAAAGACCTAGGGAGTTTTCTTCTTCCTTGCTATATTGGTGATTTATGTGTTAAAAATGCTTTAGCCGACCTTGGGGCTAGTATAAGCATCATGCCATTCTCTATGTGCAAAAGGCTTAACTTAGGACCATTAAAACCTATCTGCATAACTATAGAAATGGCCGACAGAATAGTTAGCATACCTAGAGGAGTTGTTGAAAATGTCTTGGTTAGAATCGATAAGTTCACTTTTCCAGTCGACTTTGTCATACTTGACATGGAAGAGGATCTTGAAATACCTTTGATTCTAGGTAGACCCCTCCTTGCCACATCACATGCTAAAATTGATGTTTTCAATAAGCTCATTTCCTTGAGAATTAAGGATAAGAAAATCATTTTTAATATGGGTGAAGGGGGGAAATGTCAACCCATCGAATCAGTATGTGTGGTAAAAAATACTAATAGTGGAAACCCCAGAAGTAGGAATACTACTCCTGATACTATAGCACACGAGCACCAAGAAACTAATAGCATCAATTCTTTTAGTTATGTTTTGCAGGTAATTAATGACACAAGAAAGTTATGCCATAACTCTACCAATGAGTTACGACATAACCAGAGTGCTGGTGTGGTGGAATCTGGTTTACCACCAAATACCAAATGTATCTTGCTAGAAGGAGATCCTGAACTCAAGACAATTATTAGCTCATCCTTAACTAGTAAAGAGACGGAGACCCTTACAAGGATCGCAACTCAGCATCAAAAGAAAATTAATGATGTTTGTAGAAAAACTGAGTTGAAGTATCATTGGTGCGAAGCTATTCCGGTAGACCATGCAAAGGGATATGACTTATGGGCATCTTGTGACCCGAATATTGATCTGTGTGATGGTGGGTGCGACAAATTCAGGTTACGAAACAACAAGCATCTATGGACTTCCACTAATGATCAAGATAGAAGGAACCTCAAATGGGAAAGTATAATACCTTTCGAAGATTGGATACGTATAGTGTATGAAAAGGTTGATAGAGAGGAAAAAGGGAAAATTTGGGATAACCTGAATTGCTCCCATGACCATGAGACACCTATTACCAAGGAAGACCCTGAAGCACATGAAATAAAGCTCACTAACAACAAGGTTGAAAAAAGTCCTACAGATGAACTAAGGGATGATACAAGGAGGACAAATGAAAAGAAACATTGGTGCGAGAAGATTAGGATTGGAGGCGCCAGTAGGGATGTATTTTGGGCTTCTTGTAACCCATATAACGAAGATTGTAATGGAGGAAGTAGCAAAGTAAGGATTGGAGATGATGAATACTTGTGGACCTCCACAAATGATGAAGAAAGAAGTGAATTACCATGGGTAGATAGGTTAGGATTCGATGATTGGATTAAAATCAAGTACGGAAAAGTGGATCCTGCAACCAAAGAGAAGATTTGGAACGGCTGCATGAAAGAAGACACTCCAAGTAATGACGATAATCCTGAGGATAAAAAGGATGAGAATGAAACTGAGTACAAAACTAAGTAGGGTGAAGAGAAAGATCATTGCAAACGTGAGCTTATCAAGGATAAGCTTGATGATGAATAGTTTAAAGGCACAGATTCCGATGATGATGACATAGACGGAATTATGGATTACCTTGAGATAAAAGGGCATGACGGGTTCACAGATCCGGATGATGAAGCATACAAACAACGAAGATGTAAGCTTTTAGGAATACCTTGCAAGAGACCCCTACCGATTGTCGCAGAGACATTTGAAATCACTAGGTACCATTTGGGGCCTGATGAAAAGTTTTCTAAGGTACGGAGAATTGAAAGGAGGAATTTCTTCGTAATACAACCAACGTTGCATGGGTGAGGCATAATTTGATGAGAGAGATGGACGAAGCTGGACAAGTCCATCGGCACCCTTAGAAAACCGTAGCCTTGAGTCTAACTTAAAGACTCGTTAATAAACAAAAGTGCTTTTTCGGGGGACAACCCGAATTATCCTTTCTTTTTCATTTTTATTAGCATAGAATGGTTTGGTTTGACTTGTTATAACTTTTTGCATGTGTTAGAGGAATGAGGATGGCTTGGAAACACATCATGGAGTTTTTCATTTCTGGAATTCATCTAAGAGAGTTTTGTGGCACCCCCAAAATTTAACAGTCGCGGAAGCATACGGGTCATGGGGGTGCTACTTGAAATTGGAAATCACAACACAAGGTAAATAAGGAACGGAAAACATACTCCGTTTTAAATATATCAAATCAAATATTTAGAGTTTACAAAAGATGATTCATGTTCAAAAAAATATACCCATTAGTTTCAGCGGCCCCATATAAAAACAAGTCCTAGTTATGTCTGCCAATACTTTTGAAAAGGGGCTATGACCCTTGCCTTGCCGAAACCTTGCCAAAATCAATCAAATTAAGCACCTGAGAAAAACATGCTAAAAGTCAGCAAAAAGCTGGTGAGTTCATAGGTATAAATTAAAGCAGTAAACAATAAGTTTGGACCAATAGTTTTGTGTTTGATCATTACAACGCATATAATGTCATACAAAATAGTCTATCGCGCTAGTTCTAAGTTCCTGCAACTGAGGCTCGACAGTTTAGTGCGCTAATCTATAGCACATAAATAATAATCAAGGGGCCCTTAGCGAGTGTTTAACCCAATACACTCGTAGTCCGACTTGCTATACGCTCGCATTGGCCCGTCTGGCCAACCGAACGGGGGAGTCGCCCCAATAGATCTATCTATAACAATCGTGCTTCCCAAAGGGAACTAACGGTTCATGAAAATGGGCATAACAGTGGGTTCTAGGGCTTAGGCTAACTACGCAATAGTGATAAACAGTAATGTGGTCCATAAAACAATTTGCATGTTTCTCACCCCATAGTTGTAAAATAAGTAAAAGTAAAGTGGGGTTATAAACTCACCTTAATAGACTGAACAGTGAATGCTGTGAATTTAGAGAGTGTACGGCACCAACACGCGACCTAGATTAATAAGTCATGTTTTAGTTCACAGACTAAATTAAGTTTCTACGAAATTTAATTCAAAAGTTTTAAAGTGTTTATGTTGTTGTTGCTTGTGTGGCAGCAAATGAGTTTAAAAATAGTTTTTCTAAGTATTTGTGGGTATTCGCTCTTGGAAGTGCTTAAATGTATGACAATGAAGATATCGAAGACGTATAAGATTTTGATTGGCGGAAGTCGAAAGACGATGAAATGAAGGGATTATGAACAAGAATAGACGTTGTCGAGATATGGAATGTTAAGGATATGTAAATTAGTCGTTATAAAAATATAAGATTTGATATGTAAGAACATTATGTGTAAATGATGATTTTCATTTAAATGTTTAGTGACTTGAGAATTTACGCATATCGGTTGTACAATAAATGTCTTGTTTATCCCGTTTTAAATAAAATATAACAGTTCATTTATTTAATAGAAATTGGGCATGACTCGTGTACGTATGTTGATTTCTTGGTTGATCACGATTATATATGTTTATAAAACATTTGCTCTAAAATTGGTTATAAACACTCAAGTATAATTTTGCTATAATTCCGTTTTACGTGTTCTCAATTTTGATAAACAATTTAAGTAAGTTAATTGTTCACGAAAATTTTTATGTGGCATATGTATAAATGTTTACAATAATGGTTGTATATATATATATATATATATATATATATATATATATATATATATATATATATATATATATATATATATATATATATATATATATATATATATAGGGAAGGGTTAATGTAAGAGAAAACTTAAAGTTTTAAAAGTGAGAACCAATCTAAGCCGTTGGATCTATTAATTGATGTTTGATGAGATTAACATTAAATGATTGACATTAAAGTAATTAAATAAAGTTTCAAGGGTATTTTAGTACATTTTCTTTTCACCATCATTGTTTGTCTGCATTTATGACCATTTATCTTTAATAGAAGTTTGAAAATATTTCGTACTATAGTTTATAAGAAAATGATGATACATTGATTCATGAGATATACATACAACCACCGTTATCATATTAAAAATGATACATTGATACATGAGCTATACAAAATCTGATACATTGACACATGGGTCATACATACAATATATGATACATTGGTACATCAGCCATGCATACATTCATACATTGATACATGGGCCAAACTTTACACAAACTTTTTAACCCTTCAAACTACTAAATCAGTTGCAACAAACCTCTTGTAGCGTGAATAAAATAAAAACTATTCTCTAAAATGTCTGATTCTAACTTCTCTAAAAAAGTTGATACACATATCCAATATAATATTATGCAACTTAGAATAAAAAATGCAACACATCCATTATACAGACCACCCATGTGGATTATCATACATATGTGATTTAGTTATTTCTTAGTCTTAATAAACAAATAAATAAGTTTACAATATATACTACGTATGAACGTATGATGAACAAAAAACCCATTTTAATTAAGAAAATGTGCAACCCACCAGCTTATCCATTTTCTCTATCTTCTTGACTTCTCTAAATGATACATCAAATAAAAACATATCTTACAAAAAAGATCTAAACACCCTTATGGATCAATTCGATACACCGACTGAGTTTCGAGATTCACATTAAAGAAAGTAACAAGATTCGGTTGTGGTGGGTTTGTTGGGGACGACGACCGGATAAATGATGGGCTTCAATCAGGTGGCGGCGGCTATATCACAAAAAAAAGGAATGATCGGATGATATTGGATATTCTTTTTGTTGTTTGAATCAGGTCACGACACAGATCTGTTCGAGACCTACATCCGAAACCCAAATCTGTTCGAGACACAAATCTTGGTTGTTCTTTTTGTTGTTCAAATCAATGATGGGTTGTTGTAGTCGCCGAAAAAATAACCGGATATTTGTGGCAGCCGGAAAATGAGAGCAGAGAGGGAGAAATGAAATGAGGTTTTAATGTGTTGGGATAAATGTGTTGTGAGGTTAGGAGATGAGAGAGAATAAGAAGAAAAAAAAGAGGCGTGTTATATGATGAAGAGAGAGGAGAATTAGAGGTTTTAATTAGGATTTAGATGTAATACCTATATTACCCTTTTGATCATATATTTAATTTTTAGTTTTTTTAATACCCAAATTCCACTTGGCAAGCATTTACTGGGTTTTTACTTTTAGAACTTTAAAAAAGTTCTCACTTGATCTCAATTCTATATATATATATATATATATATATATATATATATATATATATATATATATATATATATATGTAATGTTTGTGTTGAAATTTTAATGTTTTTGCAGTTGACGTGAGCTTATGACGAGATTACATGAAAATCTATAGATCGAGATTGGGTTGTGAAATTAATCGTTCACGACGACACATATTTTAAACAATGGCCACAACATTAAGTTTTGTTTTCTTGATTTTAAATATGTTGATACGCGGAATATATATATATATATATATATATATATATATATATATATATATATATATATAATATATATATATATATATATATATATATATATATATATATATACATATATGCTACAAATTTTTATACGCCTCATCCTTGTTGGGCTGTGGCCCAACTAAAGTCAAAGGAGGGGGAAATATTAGACGGACTGGACTCGATCACCAACATTTAATGCCCCAAGTGGGCTTGATGGAATGGATTGTGGTATTCACCACCAGGGGTCATGTTGGGCCTGGTGGGCTGTAATTAGCCACAAAGAATCACACGCTACTGGACTGGATTTAAGTTATTAAGTGGGCTAAACTTAAGTGGAGTGGGCTGAGTGGATCTCACGTTCGAATGCACACAACCCAATTGGAGTTTGTGTGTTTTTCTGGGAATACAATTGCATCTTTTCGACACAACATGGTTTTTAATACTCAAAGGATCTCATGTCGAGGTCGAGTACCACTCGACAGCTCGGCTCACTGACCATCCAGATCAACTCGAGATGATGGGTTAGTTCGACCACATAGTTTCACAAGTCTCGACACACTTAACCAAAGTCTTGATGTAAGACTTTGGGGTTAGAATTAGTAGGAAAACAATACTCAACTCTCCCTTGAGTTTTCACCACAAACTGGACAACAACACACCCCTTTGGGTTTTGTACGAGACTTGAACTTGACACCCATTGTGGGTTTAAGTTCGAACCGAGCATAACACACACACCTTGGGGTTCTAATGGAATCAACTAAGGCAGTCCTTTAGGGATGCCTTGAACCAAAGGTGATCGACCAACCTTTCACAAAACAATTTTGACCATAACTTATGTTGCAAGTGGGTGAGTTGCGAGGATTATTTTGGCTAGGATTGACCAGGATCAACCAAGGCACGCTCGCCCTTCATGGTGGCTGCCTGGTGTGGATTATGTTGACTAGAACTCGACCACATCACACCCCCTTTGGGGTGGTTTTTCCTTGACCAATAATAACCACAGCACACCCTATTTAGGTGGTTGTTTGGTGGGTTCTCATAGGACCAAATATACGACTTACACACCCTTGTGAGGGGTAGTTTCACTCGACCAAATTAGTTGCCACACACCCTTGTAGGTATGGTTTTTACTCGAACCTAAGACAACCATAATTCCTTAACCTAGACCGAATTCTAAGGCTTAAACACGCTAACTCGAGAGGAGTTTTGACACAAAATTATACACGACAACAACATTCCAGGTTTCAAATTCGAGACCTCTCAACTTAATAACCATCAACGGTAAACCGAAGTCATATAACTCGATCCTAGGTTGACAACAACAACTAACAAAGATGGTTTCAAATGTGCGAGCCAATACTTAAGTTTTGTTAAAACTTTTAAACCACTAAGAACAACAACAACAATCATAACAAATCCACACCGATTCAATACAATGATAACCACAATTACTCGCGAGTTAAAGATTTACATAAACCAATTAAATGTTAATCGAATAACAAGTAATGGAAATTAAAGAGTTTGAAGACAAGAAGGTTTTATACCTTTAGAGTGAATCGACAAGTTGACCTGAGGACTTGGACACAGAAGCTATTCGAACAATCCAAATTCCAACCCTAGCTATTCCAATTTGAACCCCAGCCAAATCCACTCCAATCGATTTGTGTTGCCCTTCGAATCCCTTTGAATCTCGAATAGTTTTGAGTGAATGAGTAGAATGGTGTGGATTGACTGAGTTTGGATAGCCATTAAAAAGACGAATTTCTGGAATGGATTCATCATCCTTTCGATCATTGGGAGTGAAACATATCTGATTGAAGCTTTGGTTATTCTCTGTCCTCATCACCTCCTTTCGTCCACACTCGTTGACCTTTGGGGAATGCACCTATGAGAGGGACGGTTAATTTCTGGGTTGGAGAGAAAGCATAAGGTGCCATGGGATGATGGTGATAGATCGATTTGATCTTCTGGGTATGTGGAATCGCAGACAAAAGGGAGAAGGAGATAAGTAAGATGTGGGAAGTCGTGTGAGTGGGTGGAATAAGAAAATGAATTATTGTCAGGGTTTTATTAAAAGAGTGTGTAGTGTATACCCCGTGTCCCACTGAGCTAAGTTGAAATCGGGTTTTCCCGGACTCGATATAAATGGGGAAAATAAATTTTGGAGACGTTTTTATAAAACTGACATAAAAATAGAGTTTGTTAAGTAAATCTTGAGATTAATTCATTTTTGATATGGTGTCAGTACGCGTGTGGTTTTGTTTTTCAGTAAAAGTGAGAAAACCTCTCGATTTTATTACGTTATAGTCTGTAAATGTGAGAATGGGGGAAATTCACTGTTCTTGGTGAGATTAAATAGTTTTGGTGAGTTACTGCATGATATAGTGTGCGGGTTTGTTTTCCCGTAATAGTTATGTAAGCACATAAACGCCTAGTTTAACAGTTTAGTCATAATAAATTGACAGTTATTATTAAAATATTCGTGGAAAATTACCGTTTGTCACATCCTCCCCGCCTTAGAAAGAAAACCATCCTCGGTTTTCACTTAGAGTTACCCGACAGATTTGAGAAAAGATGCGGGTATTTACGCTTGATCTCGTCCTCACGCTCCCACGTGTATTCAGGACCTCTTCGAGAGTTCTAACGAACTTTAACAATAGGAATACGGCTTTGCTTAAGCCATTTAATTTCTCGATCCATAATCTCAACAGGTTCCTCAGCGAAATTTAGTCTCTCGTCAACCTGGATTTCTTCCAGAGGAATAGCAAGCGTTTCGTCGGAGAGACATTTCTTCAAATTGCTCACGTGAAACACATTGTGCACGGAGCTGAGTTCTTGTGGTAGTTCGAGTCGATAGGATACTGGGCCAATTCTGGTGAGAATTTTGAAAGGTCCTATATATCGGGGATTTAACTTCCCACGCTTTCCAAAGCGAATCACGCCTTTCCATGGCGATACTTTCAACATAACACGATCTCCAACTTGGAACTCAAGTGGTTTTCGTCTCTTGTCAGCATAGCTTTTCTGACGGTCTCGAGCCGCCTGCATTCGGCTCTTGATCTGCACAATCTTCTCCGTAGTCTCTTGTACTAATTCGGGACCAGTGAGCTGACTCTCTCCGACTTTAGCCCAACATATTGGTGATCTACACTTTCTGCCATAAAGTGCCTCATAGGGTGCAACTTTGATGCCGGTGTGATAACTATTATTGTAAGAAAACTCGGCTAATGGTAGATGTCTATCCCAACCATTTCCAAAGTCTATCACACACGCTCGCAACATGTCTTCTAGGGTTTGGATGGTTCTTTCGCTTTGACCATCTATTTGAGGATGATATGCGGTGCTCATATCAAGATCAGTGCCCAAAGCATCTTGCAGTGATCTCCAAAAGTTTGACGTGAAACGACTATCTCTGTCGGAGATGATAGAAAGTGGGACTCCATGTCGAGCAACTATCTCTTTCACGTATAGTCGTGCAAGTTTATCCATGCTATCGTTCTTTCTGATCTATAGAAAGTGGGTGGACTTGGTGAGACGATCAACGATTACCCAAATGTTGTCATAACCGCTTGATGTCCTTGGCAGTTTGGTGATAAATTCCATCGTTATACGTTCCCACTTCCACTCGGGAATTTCAGGTTGCACGAGTAAACCTGACGGCCTCTGATGTTCAGCTTTGACCTTTGAACATGTTAGACATAGACTGACATAAGTTGCAATGTCAGCCTTCATATTGGGCCACCAATATAGCTTCTTTAGATCAAGATACATCTTGTCGGCTCCAGGGTGGATGGAGTATTTAGATTTATGGGATTCGTACATGATGAGGTTACGTATACCTCCATGGAGTGGGACCCAACTCCTGTTCTTGTAAGATAATGTCCCATATGTTCTCTTCACGAATCCATTTTCGCTCTCAGGCATTCCATAAATCTTCTCGTTGAGTTTATTTTCTTCCTTAAGTGCCTTGGCCTGAGCCTCAAGGATTTTTGATGGGAGTGGTGAGACAATTTTCATACCCAACGATCGTACCCTCAGAGGTTTCGGTCTCTCTTTTCGGCTAAGGGCATCTGCTACCACGTTTGCTTTGCCTGGGTGGTATCGAATCTCACAGTCATAATCGCTGAGCAATTCTAACCAACGGCGTTGCCTCATATTGAGTTCCTTTTGGTCAAGGATATGTTGCAAACTTTTGTGGTCAGTGTAAACTACACACTTAGTGCCATAAAGATAGTGTCTCTAGATTCTGAGCGCAAACACTACTGACCCCAGTTCTAAGTCGTGTGTAGTATAATTCTTCTCGTGGGTTTTTAGTTGTCGCGAGGCATAGGCTATCACCTTCTATCGCTGCATCAAGACAGCTCCTAACCCTTTGTGTGAGGCGTCGCAGTAGACTACAAAGTCCTCATTGCCTTCAGGTAGGGCTAAGATAGGTGCGCTGCACAACTTATCTTTAAGAAGTTGAAAAGCTTCTTCCGCTTTATCTCCCCAGTCAAATCTTACATTTTTCTAGGTTAGCTTAGTCAAAGGCTTTGCTATCTTCGAGAATCCCTCTATAAACCTCCTGTAGTACCCTGCAAGTCCTAAGAATTGGCGTATTTCGGTGGGAGTTGTGGGTGTCGCCCAATCCTTTATTGACTCAATCTTTGCAGGATCTACATGAATACTATGTCTATCAATTACGTGGCCTAAGAATTGGACAGTTGGTATCCAAAACTCGCACTTGGAAAACTTAGCATACAACTCCTCTTTCTTCAGTAGTTCTAAGATCAGCCTAAGATGCTCTTCGTGCTCCTTCTCGCTCTTAGAGTATATCAATATGTCGTCGATGAAAATGATCACGAATTTGTCTAAGTACGGCTTACACACCCGATTCATAAGATCCATGAATACTGTCGGTGCGTTGGTTAAGCCAAAAGGCATAACCTGAAACTCGTAGTGACCGTAACGTGTTCTGAACGCCATTTTCGGGATATCTTCTTCCCGAACTCTAAGTTGGTGGTAACCGGATCTCAAGTCGATTTTCGAATAAACGCACGAACCTTGGAGTTGATCGAATAGATCATCGATTCTCGGGAGTGGGTATCGGTTTTTGATAGTTAATTTGTTGAGTTCCCGATAGTCGATGC
Source organism: Artemisia tridentata subsp. tridentata (assembly GCA_021014915.2). Lineage (NCBI taxonomy): Eukaryota > Viridiplantae > Streptophyta > Magnoliopsida > Asterales > Asteraceae > Artemisia > Artemisia tridentata. The sequence goes on from CP139509.1 coordinate 423,233,560, forward strand.
ACATTCTAAAAGATCCATCTTTCTTTTTGACAAATAGAACAGGAGCTCCCCAGGGTGAGGAACTTGGTCTGATGAATCCTTTTTCAGAGAGTTCCGACAACTGTTCAGATAACTCCTACAGTTCCGTCGGAGCTAATCGGTAAGGTGCTCGTGCCACGGGTGCGGCACCAGGCACTAGGTCGATTCAAAATTCGACCTGTCGGGTCGGCGGGAGTCCAGGTAAGTCTTCAGGGAAGACCTCTGGAAAGTCTCTTACGATTGGTACATCTTCCAAACGTTTTCCTTCCGGCTCCTTTTCTTCCTTTTCGGAGACTTGTGCTAGGAAGAGAAGGCATCCTTTCTCAAGGTATTTCTGGGCCTTCATGCAAGAGATAACGTTTAATCTCGAGTTTCTTCGGTCTCTTCTGTCGCCTTCGACGATTAGAATCTCGTTCCCATAAGACAGTCGAACGATTTTCTCATCACAAAGAATAGTGGCATGATATTTTGACAACCAATCTATGCCGATAATAACGTCAAAACTACCCAATTCTACAGGCATTAGATCGATGTTGAATGGGTGATTTAACAGATTTAAAGTGCAGCCTCATACGATAGTGTCTACCCTTTCTACTTTTCCATTAGCTAACTCCACATTATATACATTGCCTAGGGTGGTCGGGGCAATACCAAGCAATGGACTAAATGCAGTTGAAACAAAACTTCTATCCGCTCCCGTATCAAACAATATAGATGCATAACGGTTATTTAAAAGGAACATACCCGTTACGACGTTCGGGTCCTCTTGGGCTTCCACTTTGCCCACTGCATAGACCCTACCGCAGGCTCCTCCATCATTTCCCCGATTTCCTTGGGGCATAACAGCTTCTTGGTTTACACCAGCTCTTGGATTCCTTTGGTTACCCGGATTTCCCTGGTAATCTCTGTTTCCACCATTACCCTGATTCTTGGGCTTTCGGCATTCACTTCGATAATGCCCTTTCTCACCGCAACCAAAACATGTGATCTCAGCCTTTGGGTTGTTTGCTGGTGCAACTTGTGCTATTGCAAGAGGTCTCGCCTTGCAATCGAGGGTCATATGTCCTATCTTTTGACATTTGTGTCATTTGACCGTGCACTGACCCTTATGATGCAACTTACAATGATTACACAGTGGCAAGTTCCCTGCGTAGACCTTCCTCTCCGTCGGTCCTACAGCATACACCTTTGCAACCTCCTGCCTTTTGTTCGGGTGGTGGCTGTTGTTTCGAGAATGATCATCCCATTTCCTTTTGTTGGTCACACCCGCTTCGATCGAATCCTCGATCACCTGGTCCATCAATTTGTTGGCCACTTTCATGGTCTCATGGAGATCAGCAGCCTTGTAGGTAGTGACGTTTCCCTTGATAGATGGGGGTAATCCGCCAATGTACCTTTCCAGTAGACGGGTTTCAGTTTGGACTATATCGGGGCATAGTAAGGCAAGCTCCTGAAAACGTTGATTATATACAGCCATATTGGTACCTTGTACCTTGAGGTTCCAAAACTCAACCTCCAACTTCTTCACCTCATTGCGAGGGCAATACTTCTTGAGAACCATCTCTTTGAAGCTTTCCCATGACATTGCATAAGCAGTGTCATAGCCAGCTGATTTCAAGTAATTGTTCCACCAGGTTAAAGCAGCATCCAGAAAAGTAAATTATGCAAACTTAACCCTGTCCTCTTCCGAACGACCACATATTCGAAACACAGTCTCCAATCTTTCAATCCATCAGACTAAAACAACTGCCCCCTCAGTACCTCCAAAACCTCCAGTCATGACCTTCCGGAAGTCCTGATAAGTACAACCATGAGTGTTGTTGTTTGTGGGTCTCGAATTCCCAACATCAATCGTCGAGTTGTTTGCTGCAGCCAGTGCTGCTGCCACCCGTTCCTCTACTAGTTGATTGAGCATTGCTCGGTTCACAGTTGGAGCCGCTGCAGTAGCTCTAGTTGGGCCTGGGTTAGTTGGTTGTGCACGAGCGGTTCTGTTTGTTCTCTTCGGAGGCATTTTGTTGTATTAGAAATATAGAGATAATTGAGATTTGGAGAGTTTGTTATCGCACAAGTGTATAATTATTATAGGTAAAGTATATGAATAAGATCAATTATAAAGAAGATGGCACAATGGAGTAATCAATCAAGCTTGTCATAGATTAGGATCAATTCGTGTTCACAAAAATTACAAGCTCGAATATACAAGAAAATAGTACAAGTTTCGAATACAGACAAAGGACTACAACTGCCACTAACTGAAGACTAATTAGTTTAGTGGGAATACATCATAACGGCTAGAAACTAAAATCCATCACGCCCTAGGCGCAGCTGCTCCAACTCAGCTGCCATCCGTGCTACAATTGTCTCCAGATGTCCTACCATAGACTCTAACGTTGCAATGCGTCTCCTTGATGCCAACACCTCTCTACGGTCCTCCTGTCCTGACCTCATAACTCCAGAAATCGCCGACTCTAGCTCATGCATCCTATGCCAGTTGGTCCACTCAGCATTCCATGCTCTAGCCTGATCTCTTCCTATGTCATCCATCCTCTGATGTACCCCAGCAAGTTCCCTGCCAACTCGCTCATCACGTCTCCCGAGTCTCTCCAGCTGGTCTGAATGGACATCTAGTAAGCTAGCCTGTGCTCCCAACTGGACCAAGAACCTAGTGACATCATCCTCTTCCTCCTCCGCCTTTGGTGAGACAACAGGTGGAGGGGAAACAGGTATCGATGGAGATGGCGGCACAAAAGATGGTGAGGATGGCTCATATGTAGGACTGTCAGCACGAGGTTGGGTGCTATGAATGCACTCAATATCTTTCCATACTTCACCGTTGATCTCACAAGTAACTAGAACATCCAAAGCCTCATCTCTAGCCCGTAATCTAACAGCTCTCAGTCTCATTCCAAGAGGTGTATCCATGTCTCCTCCTACTATCTGAGCAGCCCTAGAGCTTTGCCCTATCTCAAACGTACTTGGCACCTCCTCTATGATTCCCTTTCCATGCCGTGGCTCAGCTGGTATAGTCTCCTCAAGGGTAGGATCTGCCACTGGATCCTCTTCTGGATCCTCCTCCGGCCTTTCCTCTGGATCCTCCTCGGATTCTTCCTCATCCTCAGATGAATATGAGTCATCGGCCCTCCTGAGCCTCTGACGGAGTGGTGACTGGTCTGGAGATGTAGCAGGTGAGAGGGATAGAGGAGTGGTAGGGGTACCCATGTAAATAGCTCAGGTCCTCTTTTGAGGTGATGATAGTAGGTCTGAGTACCGCATTCGATATCCTGGGACACGCATGCGGGTGGTACGACGAACAGGGAGAGTATGAACATATGGTGTAGGCTGTATGGTAGGATCGGTAGTAGAGATAGGCTGGATGGGAGCATGATCAGTAGTGGATGTGGGTAGTGCTGTAGTGGGTTTGGGCTCAATGAGATCGGGGTCTGGTGCATTGAAAGGCTGTAGCACCTGCATGTAAAGGTCGTCTGAGTCTGGCGAGATTGGAGGAATGTGATGGGAAGACATAGTCTGTGACAAAAATGGTATATATGTGTAAGTATATTGAAAATACTCGTAGTAGATAGTGTAAGTTAAGTATGTATAAATATATAAATATAATACTTATAGTATATGTAGTTATGTAGAATCAACGAATAGTAAATCGTAGCATGTAGTTAAGACAAGTAAACAGCAAGTAAAGTGGCAAAAAGTCAGCAAAAAGCTGGTGAGTTCATAGGTATAAATTAAAGCAGTAAACAATAAGTTTGGACCAATAGTTTTGTATACGATCATTACAACGCATATAATGTCATAAAAAATAGTCTATTGCGCTAGCTCTAAGTTCATGCAACCGAGGCTCGACAGTTTAGTGTGCTAATCTATAGCACATAAATAATAATCAAGGGGCCCTTAGCGAGTGTTTAACCCAATACACTCGTAGTCCGACTCTTTATACGCTCGTACTGGCCCGTCTGGCCAACCGAACGGGGGAGTCGCCCCAATAGATCTATCTATAACAATCGCGCTTCCCAAAGGGAACTAACGGTTCATGAAAATGGGCATAATAGTGGGTTCTAGGGCTTAGGCTAACTACACAATAGTTTTGATAAGATAAACAGTAATGTGGTCCATAAAATAATTTGCATGTTTCTCACCCATAGTTGTAAAATAAGTATAAGTAAAGTAGGGCTATAAACTCACCTTAATAGACTAAACAGTGAATGATGTGAATTTAGAGAGTGTATGGCACCAACACGTAACCTAGATTAATAAGTCATGTTTAAGTTCACAGACTAAATTAAGTTTCTACGAAATTCAATTCAAAAGTTTTAAAGTGTTTATGTTGTTGTTGCTTGTGTGGCAGCAAATGAGTTTAAAAATAGTTTTTCTAAGTATTTGTGGGTATTGGCTCTTGGAAGTGCTTAAATGTATGACAATGAAGATATCGAAGACGTATAAGATTTTGATTGGCGAAAGTCGAAAGACGATGAAATGAAGGGATTATGAACAAGAATAGACGTTGTCGAGATATGGAATGTTAAGGATATGTAAATTAGTCGTTATAAAAATATAAGATTTGATATGTAAGAACATTATGTGTAAATGATGATTTTCATTTAAATGTTTAGTGACTTGAGAATTTACGCATATCGGTTGTACAATAAATGTCTTGTTTATCCCGTTTTAAATAAAATATAACAGTTAATTTATTTAATAGAAATTGGGCATGACTCGTGTATGTATTTTGATTTCTTGGTTGATCACGATTATATATGTTTAGAAAACATTTGCTCTAAAATTGGTTATAAAGACTCAAGTATAATTTTGCTATAATTCTGTTTTACGTGTTCTCAATTTTGATAAACAATTTAAGTAAGTTAATTGTTCACGAAAATTTTTACGTGGCATATGTATAAATGTTTGCAATAATGGTTGTTATATATATATGTAATGTTTGTGTTGAAAATTTAATGTTTTTACAGTTGACGTGAGCTTATGACGAGATTACATAAAAATCTATAGATCGAGATTGGGTTGTGAAATTAATCGTTCACGACGACACATATTTTAAACAATGGCCACAACATTAAGTTTTGTTTTCTCGATTTTAAATATGTTGATACGCGGCAAATATTTATATATATACATATACGCTACATATATATATATATATATATATATATATATATATATATATATATATATACACACATATACGCTACAAATTTTTATACGCCTCATCCTTGTTGGGCTGCGGCCCAACTAAAGTCAAAGGAGGGGGAAATATTAGATGGACTGGACTGGATCACCAACATTTAACGCCCCAAGTGGGCTTAATGGACTGGACTGTGGTATTCACCACCAGGGGCCATGTTGGGCCTGGTGGGCTGTAGTTAACCATTAAGAATCACACGCTACTGGATTGGATTTAAGTTATTAAGTGGGCTGAACTTAAGTGGAGTGGGCTGAGTGGATCTCACGTTCGAATGCACACAACCCAATTGGAGTTTGTGTGTTTTGCTGGGAATACAATTACATCTTTTTGACACAACATGGTTTTTAATACTCAAAGGATCTCGACACACTTAACCAAAGTCTTGATGTAAGACTTTGGGGTTAGAATTAGTAGGAAAACAATACTCAACTCTCCCTTGAGTTTTGACCACAAACTGGACAACAACACACCCCTTTGGGTTTTGTACGAGACTTGAACTTGACACCCATTGTGGGTTTAAGTTCGAACCGAGCATAACACACACACCTTGGGGTTCTAATGGAATCAACTAAGGCAGTCCTTTAGGGATGCCTTGAACCAAAGGTGATCGACCAACCTTTCACAAAACAATTTTGACCATAACTTATGTTGCAAGTGGGTGAGTTGCGAGGATTATTTTGGCTAGGATTGACCAGGATCAACCAAGGCACGCTCGCCCTTCATGGTGGCTGCCTGGTGAGGATTATGTTGACTAGAACTCGACCACATCACACCCCCTTTGGGGTGGTTTTTCCTTGACCAATAATAACCACAGCACACCCTATTTAGGTGGTTGTTTGGTGGGTTCTCATAGGACCAAATATACGACTTACACACCCTTGTGAGGGGTAGTTTCACTCGACCAAATTAGTTGCCACACACCCTTGTGAGGGGTAGTTTCACTCGACCAAATTAGTTGCCACACACCCTTGTAGGTATGGTTTTTACTCGAACCTAAGACAACCATAATTCCTTAACCTAGACCGAATTCTAAGGCTTAAACACGCTAACTCGAGAGGAGTTTTGACACCAAATTATACACGACAACAACATTCCAGGTTTCAAATTCGAGACCTCTCAACTTAATAACCATCAACGGTAAACCGAAGTCATATAACTCGATCCTAGGTTGACAACAACAACTAACAAAGATGGTTTCAAATGTGCGAGCCAATACTTAAGTTTTGTTAAATCTTTTAAACCACTAAGAACAACAACAACAATCATAACAAATCCACACCGATTCAATACAATGATAACCACAATTACTCGCGAGTTAAAGATTTACATAAACCAATTAAATGTTAATCGAATAACAAGCAATGGAAATTAAAGAGTTTGAAGACAAGAAGGTTTTATACCCTTAGAGTGAATCGACAAGATGGCCTGAGGACTTGGACACAGAAGCTATTCGAACAATCCCAATTCCAACCCTAGCTATTCCAATTCGAGCCCAGCCAAATCCACTCCAATCGATTTGTGTTGCCCTTCGAATCCTTTTGAATCTCGAATAGTTTTGAGTGAATGAGTAGAATGGTGTGGATTGACTGAGTTTGGATAGCCATTAAAAAGACGAATTTCTGGAATGGATTCATCATCCTTTCGATCCTTGGGAGTGAAACATTTTTGATTGAAGCTTTGGTTATTCTCTGTCCTCATCACCTCCTTTTGTCCACACTCGTTGACCTTTGGGGAATGCACCTATGAGAGGGACGGCTAATTTCTGGGTTGGAGAGAAAGCATAAGGTGCCAAGGGATGATGGTGATAGATCGATTTGATCTTCTGGGTTTGTGGAATCGCAGACAAAAGGGAGAAGGAGATAAGGAAGATGTGGGAAGTCGTGTGAGTGGGTGGAATAAGTAAAGGAATTATTGTTAGGGTTTTATTAAAAGAGTGTGTAGTGTATACCCCGTGTCCCGCTGAGCTGATTTGAAATCGGGTTTTCCCGGACTCGATATAAATGGGGAAAATAAATTTCGGATACGTTTTTATAAAACTGATATAAAAATAGAGTTTGTTGACTCAAAAGTAAATCCTGAGATTAATTTGTTGTTGATATGGTGTCGGTACGCGTGTGGTTTCATTTTTCAATAAAAGTAAGATAACCTCTCGCTTTTATTACGTTATAGTCTGTAAATGTGAGAATGGGGGAAATTTACTGTTCCTGGTGAGATTAAATAGTTTTGGTGAGTTACTGTGTGATACAGTGTACGGGTTTGTTTTCCGGTAATAGTTATGTAAGCACATAAACGCCTAGTTTAATAGTTTAGTCATAATAAATTGACAGTTATTATTAAAATATTCGTGGAAAATTTCCGTTTGTCAAAAGTTTCTATGGTGTAACCCTTATCATAGGTTACGCCGTAACCATTATCAGATATCTACAATTTGTCAGGTGTCATTACTTACAGCTTAACTCAACACATGAGTTTATGCCGTAATTTTCTTCTGTACCAGAAAATTTTTAATTTCAAATAATCTTGCCTTCCCAAAACCTTGTATTAGTTTTTAAATGAACTTTGTGGGTGTGTTCCCTGTAAACCCTCACGAGACTTCACTCGTCCACTCGGGACACCGAGTGGTTTAAAAGGCTTGTTGCATACGCTAAATGCAACCGTGATTCCTACGAAAGTGAGTTAGGATTTTTGTTTTGTTTTTATTTTCTTTTTATTATAGATTTATGCTTGTGGTTAGTGACGTGATTTCAGGGATTTGAAGTTTGCTCATGGAGACGAAGTGAAGGCACGTCTTTCCAACTTGATCCTTCTACCATTTGTGGAGCGAATTTCGGGGGAGTTCTCATTCTAATTCTACTTTTCTCCTTTATTATTACATGTTTGCGTACAAAAAGGACTTTGTACATTTCAAGTGGGGGACGGGAGTAGAATTACAACTTGAACCTTATTTGCCCATTTTTTCTAGTTTATTTTGAAAAATTATGCCATTTTTAAAACTTTTGACATGTTTTTCTTAACCGAACTAGAATAGACCTTAACCGGGCACACTATACCCTTTGATTTCCTTGGTGAGGTTTAGCCTTTCATTTTCCCCATTTTACTCAAATCCACCAAATTATGAGTGTGTCGGTAGTATTGTAAACTTTAGAACTTGGCTTTTACATCATTTTGAGACCATAGATGAGTAGTGTGTCGAGTTAGCTTGATACATTTAGGAGGGATATTTTGAGAAGGAAATGTTTTAGGATTTACACCAAATAGCCCATATGTGTTTAATTGTGTGCGTTTATCGATTAGTCACCTCGACTTTTCGACCCCCGTGTTAAACCCCTTTGTTGCACTCACCTTTAGTACAAGATACCCTTAGATACACCCTTCCGAGCCATTCTTTTCATTTTTTTACCCAAATAATGTATTGTTTCGTTACACCTATTCGCCTTAGCCTATCGTGTAGTCTTAGTTTGTGATTGGGAAGTCACTGTTTGCTCAAGTTTAAGGCTTGGGTAAAGAGATTCGGGAATCACGCCTACGTTGAAGATATATCTTTGAAGATCATTGAAAACCCCTCATAATCCTCATATATGACTCATCTCAAGGGGGGGGGGATGTCTATTTATTGCTTGTAGTGAAAAAAAAGGGAAAAAATAGTAGTTTATTTATTTGTTTAATGTTGTAAAAAAGGGATAGTCTATGTGTTATAAGCATTAATCCTTAGCTATGGAGCTTATTGAACTAGAGTCGAGGATCCTACCTTGATCATATTCGATTAATGATTCTTGAAGACCAAGTTAATGTGCACCTTTCTATATGACATCTAATCATGGAACACTAACTTATTACATCATGATCTGGTTTTTGTGTCTTGAAGCTTGGATTTTGGATGGACGGTGGGCGGTGATAACTTGGTTATAAGCTAAGACTATTTGTTTTCTTATTTTTATTTTTCACCCTTTAGTCATGAATCATGTTTAGGTGAGGGAGTGAGCAGTCATTGGTGTCTTGGCCATGGATTTGGTCATGTATCGATGGTCTTTGTCGCCTTCGCCGTAACATGTTAGTAATGACAATTCACCCTAGCCTTATTAAAATTGTTCACCCAACATTTCCTTTAAGGATTGTCTTGACTTTAGCTCTAGTGGTGGAGATTTGTGTAACTGCCAAGCGTATGATAGAATACATGCTACGACCGTGCTATGAGTGACCACCCCGAAATTGACACTTAAAGAGAGAAAGTATGAGTGTTTTGTTCCCATTTCGTGAGGTGTTCGGCTTTGATAAATTCTAGCATAGGAAGTTTTTAAATTCATATTTTCCAAAGTCTTTTGGGAGATATCTTTTTGAGAATGATTCTAATAAGGTCTACTTGAGGGCAAGTAGAGTTCAAGTGGGGGGATATTTGATAACATCAAATAGTCCTGATATTTTAGTGTCAATTTCCCCCTAATATGCTCATCATTTGTATCATTTTACTTGAATATATACTCTTATTCGTTTATATTTTGTTTTCAGGTAAATAATGAGCATATGAACAAAGAGAAGTGGATTTGGAAGGTTATTAATTCAAATACACAAGATTATGCTGACCAGACAAGAGTTACGGCGTAAATCCCTACTCTACTTACGCCGTAACAAGGATTTACACTAGAAGACCAAATTCAATGCTGATCAAGGTTACGGCGTAACTCATACATAGGTTACGCCGTATATATATTTCCAAGAATTAGAAGAATTTCATGGTTCAAGAAGTTACGACGTAACAATTTGCATGGTTACGGCGTAAACTAGTTAACGAGAGTTCTACGATCATAACCTACCTTTAGGTTACACCGTAATATCATCACTAAGGATAAGATCATCCTAGATTCAAAGGTTACGGCATAACTAACCCTAGATGTTACGCCTTAACTTTGTCGAGGCCAATAAATACAACCCTAATTCAGCATTTTTTGGTGTATCTTTTCCCCCTCTCCTAGGGTTAGACCATCTTCCAAGGGAGGAATCGCATCATTATCAATAAGTTTTTAGTTATTTCGTATCTAACATTTGTAATCCATTCGATGTCTTTAATTATTATTACTTACATTGAATTTACTGCATCATTTAATATGATTGGCTAAACACCTTTGGTGTTAGCCTAGTTATGGAATTGTTATTGCTTTGATGTAGTTTTCTCGTTTTCATATCGCTTTATATGTATGTCTTCTTTGCTTATTCTGGGACACCCTTGTTTTGGTAGCATGGATAGTTGGTTGTATCTAGGAAACTAGGAGAATTGACCATAGGACCCTAGTGAAATAGGTTGCGAGTAGTGGTAAGAATTGACCATAGGACTACCACTATCTTACGTGAGAATTGGACCAAACGATCACCTTCCAAAAGGAAATGCTTAAGAAGTTAGGAGGAACCTAAGTTCCAATCGGTCGGGTTCCGTTTAATAAGTCTTAGATCGTAGCGGTGCTTAATGACTCTTCCGTAGGGTAAACCCATAAACTCTTGTAATCATTTGGTTACGGAATAAGGCGTTATGGAAAATAGGCTAGACAAATGGACCAAAGGAGTCTAGTAACTTTAACCCCCATGTGGAGCGATAGAGAACACTAATTAGAAAACGTAATCATAGCATAACAAGATTAGTAACTAGGCTAGCACGTTTCTCCCTACTGAATATCTATTCCACTTTATTTCCTTTCGTATTTTTATTGCATTTCTTAGTTTAATTAAACAAATCATAAAACCCCCTTTAAAATAGGACACTTAGAAATTAGATTAGATCCACACGCATAGCTCTTGGAACGACCTCGGCTTTACCGAATACTACACTACACAAGACCGGATACACGGCCCGTTAGTGCATTAGGTAGACCATAGGTAGACAAGACTTTATAAATATTAAAACCTGGTCAGAAATCCTGCATCATACCAAATATTGAATTGGGTAAATTAATCATACTATGAATGAAAAGATGTTGTCCATCAAGATAATCGATTTTTTGAAATTTGGTTTATCTTGAACTATATAGTTAGACTGTAGAATGAAGATGAGTTTCTTCAAAGAGATGAAAAACCCTAGTGGTTTAAATCTTTGTGTAGAAATCATATGGACAATATTGTACACATGTTTAATGCATGTCTTATGATAAGATTATTAATCACACTTAAGCAATTAACTATGATTGAATATTCTTTCCTAGACACATTAAATATATAAAGATTATGATTGTCATACTTAATTTCATTAATATGAAATTTGACAATAGAATCTCAAAACTCTTTTTTGAGTGATTACTTGAGGAGGACGGTAAGTAATCGAATGGAGTTTTTTTTTTTTTTGAATTCAAATAATCTTTGGAAGTGTACAAAATGCAATAATTCATGAATGGATAAATACATGCATCTAGGAGATAAAACTTATGTTTAATTATCAAATCCAAGTTTTGATTTATGATTAAAATAAGATAATTCCTAAGTATTCCTGAAAGCTAGTGGGAGTATTATATTTAGTTTCTTAAATCATATATGTTGTATAACATATGGGCAGTAATATTCCATCTAAGTTAAATGTTAAGTTTTAGCTTGGAATGGAACTTCACTTGAAAGATTTAGAAAGTAAAACATATAACCTTAGAATATATGTTTATTATTATAAACATGTGCGGTAAATAAATCTAATAGAACATGACATATCATTTAGAAAGTCTCAATGGATATGTAGAACATGAATGAAATCTAAGTTTGACACAAGGATTTTCATGTAAATCATGTTATTGTTGTATCATACTTGAATGCAAGATGATTTGACAACATTGATATCTAATTGAAAGTTATTAAATAACTAGTGTAATAAAATAGAATATGCTTGGATTTAGAATTGTATTCCTCAGCCTGGAGTTGCTTCCCAGATTCTATCGATGAACAATATGTCAATTGTTTTGCAAATTGTCGTAGCCAACAAACTTGAAAGTTTGGAAGGCGTCAAACATTACACAATGGATATTAAAGTTTACAGATTTTTTAAAGAGCATATTGTTGTTTGTATATAATGATGTTGGTTTAATTGAGATGACACTCAATACTAGTCATGGTAGGATTTTATCTTTTTTAATGGCCATGTGAACTAGTTGTGCTCAACTAAGAGCATAGTTGCGCTCAACTAAGAGCATAGTTGCATTATACATAAAAGAATAAGAATACTTTAAACTTTAATTATAATAAATTGGTGGTTGAGGATGTCACACACTTTATGAAATATTATGTGGCAATATCAAATTATTTGAATGCACACATACAAGAACTTCACTAGTTGAATTCTTGAAATAAGTATTCTCAAAATTTTGATACATCAAAGTTGGTTGGTTTATGCCTTGTCAACAAGTATGATTATCATGACTTGAGGCATAATTGATCAACTAGAATTATCATGCATTGATCTATTTAGTATTTGGATAAAGGATGTTAAACAATTATTATTTATAATGAATTAAAGCACATGGTACGTTTGTTTTCATTAATAATAATAGATTGTATCCTATATTTGCATGTTTAAATCCATGAATAACTTATGTTATTCTAAATAGTTTGTTGTCAATCAATGATATGGGGATATCATTGAATTAAGACAAATATGAGTTTTGGTAAAATATACTAGAAAGTATATTGATGCGTAGACATGCCAAATTCACATGATATTGAATGAATTGAATATAGGACAGATCCCAATCACATGATTGTACTTATGGATCTTAGTCATTAAGTAAATCATAAATATTTATTCTCAGACTTGAAATACCAAATAACAGTTGTGAATGTAGCACATTTCTGTGAAATAGTCTAACGTTATCCGTAACTGGTAGTCATAAAGGCTATTTTCAGACCGGATCTACACACACTCCTTGTGTTAGATGTGATACTAAGAATTATACGTAGTCTAGCACGCGGAATTTACTAGCTAGCACTTAGAAGACTTTATGTGTTTGTGCTTTGTATGATTTGAATGAAACAATGAATGAACACAGAATGATAAACTTCAACTTCAACGATTCAATATTATTAGAATAATAATACGAGTGATCTCCTATCACTAGGGTTTACAACCTTGAATCTTAACTAAACAATACGTATATGTGTATCTCTGTTATCGTATCGTGTATCTAAACCTTAACCTAGGCAATCCTTTTATAGACCAAGGATTCCTTTACAAGATAACTATCATTCTAATCTTATACGATATACACAATATATTTTCCATAATTATCTATTACATAAATCATAAACAGTACAAACTTCTTCACTCAGCAGTCCTAACTGCTTATGTCTTCAAAACTCTTCAGCAGTACTAACTTCCATCTTCAACAGTCTTAACTGCTATCTTCAACAGTTCTAACTGCTAAAGCTTAATTTCCTAACAATCCTCCCCTAAACTTATGATTTCTATCCAAATCACTAAGTTTCTTCAAATTAAGCTTCTTCTTCTTAATGCTGAAAATTCTTTCAAACACCTATCAAGCAAATCTCTTAGATCTAGCTTTCACTTCTTGTGCAAGGTTGAATATCTTTGTCACCAGCATATCAGCCATCTCAGATTCTTCATTAGCTTCTAGTCTAACACATGCCATCATTGTTAAAACACTTGGTCTGAGTGGATAATCTTTTTCAACCAGCATATAGATCTCTATTCCATCCTTGGTAGACACTCTGTGTACTCCACACGTTCCAAATAACTTCCAAGTGATGTCCATGACTTGTGCTTGAAATCCTCATATTGACTCTCCACCATCTGGTTCATAAATTCTCTTCAGTTGAACCCATAGTTCCTTATCTTTATCTTCAATAGGATCTTTATCTCTGAATTTCTCTTTCACTAAGCTCCATAGTTGATTAAGATCTTCTCTGTCAAAGCTTTTGAGTAAATCTTCAAACAACTTGTACCTTTCAGACATATTTCCAAGTCTGATTATCTTCCATCCTTTCATTCTTTTATCAGTGAACACTTCCCAGTCAATGATTGGATGTTTTACTTGTAAAGGTTTAATATAAGAAGATTCTGGAATAATCATCATCATACTTCTGATCTTCTCATTTGTTAACCCTTCTTCTTCAGACTTTTGTTTCTTTGCAACATCTGATTCCATAGTTTCTGATTCTCTCTTCTTACCTGTTTTGAAACTTCTTCTTGGAGTGTTCAGAATAGCATAAGTTTCATAGAATTCCATTTCAATTATGGCATAAGATTTTCCCTTGAAGTCATTCCTGGTGTAATTTGCTGAGTTCTTCAAATAATGCTTCATAGACTCAACTTGTTCCTTCTTTGTTGGCAACTTTATCTTGTATCCTGACTTCTGCCTTTCTCTTATCCTCTGAATCAGATCTTCCCATGTTGCTACTCCATTCTTTTTTAGTATGAATTCTTTAAGCTCCTCTGTCTTTTCTTCTTCATTCAACAGTTTGTCTTTGAGAACCATTGAAGCTTGAGCTCTTACAATCACATCAGAATCCAACAAATATTGTAGCTGTTCATTGAACTCCTCTTGATTTACTTCTTTTGATCTTTTTCTTTCCATAAATTCAGCTATGTTTCGTACATCATCAGCAGCCATTTTTCATGCAAATTCCTCATCTTGAGCTATCTGAGCTTGTTTAGCTTCTTCTTTAGCCAAATCTTCTTCTATCATTTGCCTTGCAACTTCTGCATCATGATCTATCTGATCTTGAGTTTTTGGTTTCAATCTCTTAAGCCTTTCAAGTTCGTGAGCAGCAGCAACTTCTTCAGATGTCATTGGCTTCTTCCCTTTATCTGCTCTTCTACTTTCATAAACTTACTCAACAGAAGTTTCATCAGTTGGAACTGCTTGATGCTCTGTCTCAGCAGTTTGAACTGTTTAATGCTCTGTCTCAGCAGTCTGAACTGCTTCAACATTTGGAACTGCTTGATGTGTCTCAGCTGTTTCTTCTTGAACATAACCAAAACCTGAACCAATATCAAAACCTTCATCTTGTTCTGAACCTTTATCATGCCTCCCCTGAGAACCTGATCTATCCTTATCTTTACCAAATTTCCTCCCCTGTTTGGAAGAATTTTTATCATCCCCTTCTGAACCATCTGAATCATCATCATCAGAAGAATCATCATCCAATATCACTTTTGCCCTTTTCTTCTTTAACTGATCTTCAAGCTTCTTCACCCTTTTTGTTAGCTTGGTGTAGACTTTGGAAAACATTTCTTTATGAGATTTCAGCTCCTCATTGTTCTTCTTAAGCTCCTCCTCCAAGGTCTTTACTCTGTCAACTAACTTGGTACATATTTCCATCAATTCAGTTTGTGAAGAGCTACCCTCATCACTTCTAGCTGTGTTACCTGCTAGGAGAGGTGAATCTTTGGGCAAGGATCTAGTCACAACCCTAGTTAGACTAGGTTTAGACCTTCTCCTATAAGTGATGGGTGGTGGTTGGGTTGTTTCAAGTTCTTGAGTGGATGTGTGATGGGGATCAGTTGGAACTGCTGAACCTTCACCCAACTCAGTTTGAAGCATTTGAGGAAACAATGGAAATGGTTCCCCTTGAAAAAGCCTACTAGCCATAGCCATATTTTGAAAAACCTTTGATTGAAGGCTAGGCGTAGCAAAAGTTTCTGTTGGTGTTGTAAGCAAATATTTCTTTTTATTCAAAAGAGTTTGAACAAATCTTGGATACATTAAAAACTTTGTTTTACTGTCAACATTTGATGCCATACCCTCAAAAATATATTTTGAAAAGTTAAAAACTCTGTTTGTAGACAAGCAAATGAGAGCAATAGCAATATTGCTACTAAACTGCTCCCAAGCAGTCTTTTTAGGACTTAAACAACATAAAAGAGTATGTATCAAAAATCTCCATTGAGATGAAAAACATCCTTTTTGAAAAGTCAATTTGTTTTCAGATGTATCATACCCCATTTTAGAAAGTTCTTCCCAAATTTTAGTATTTAGCATAGTGTAGATACCATCTGAGTCATTTAATTTAAGATGTCTCCTAAGTATAGACTCGGTAACAACAAACTTAACGCCATCTACTTCAGTATGAATTTCTAAGTCTCCGTCATCACTTGTCAAGACAGATAAATTCTGCTAGAACTGTGTAATGTGCGAGACATAAAGAGTAGGAGAAATAGTTAGAGCATACCTTATGTGAGAGTGGTTGAGAAAGTCCACAATCTCATAAAACTTTGGCCCATCTCCTTGCTCTGTTTTCTCTAAAAACGCAACCTGGTTGTGACGCTTAACAAATTCCAATCCAGCCATTCTTAATGATGAAAAATGAAAGATTATAGCAATACAATGATCTTGTAAATTGGAATTGTAGTTTTATGTAGTCGCTTGGGGTTTATAGGTATTGTTTAGGGTTTTGCGAAATATGCGTATGAGATAAATTATCTTTAGAAAGAGAATAAATAATTTTATGGTAAAAAGATAATTATCGTCTATAAAAATCCCTATAAGTATCTTAAGAATAACGGTTTTACCCCAACGGCTAGAAAATTAATTACTGACAGATTTTTACAACGGCTAGTTGAGCCGTCCTAACTTTGTACTAACCGTACCAACTGTTGCAAAAATTTTGTTGAGCCGTACGAACTTTTTGAAATAAAATTTTAAAATACCATGGCTCAAACATAGTTTTTAGCAAACTATCAGCTATCAACGGATTTGATATGTCTTTACCAATAGCCGTTTGCTTTGGACTAGCCAACTCTTCACACTTAGATATGGTGAGCTGATAACCATACAATTTTTGGTAAATTGTCAACCATCAACGGATTTGATTAGTCTTTACCAGAAACCGTTTGCTCTGGACTAGTTGGTTCTTATGTGGATAAGACATGGTGAACCAATTACCATTTGTTGTATGCAAAGATCACATACTAATCTCCAGAACACCATTTAGTCCAAAACATCAAGCATTCATAATCCCTTGGTGTTTTCTCTCCAATCCTTCAATTGTTAGTCCAAAAACAAAGAAACAAGATACAAAGAACTTGTCTCACAATATAAAAGCATATGACTAACAATGTACATTACAAAGAAAAATTAATTTCCTTGTAGAACCCAAGCCAAAACAGACTTAGGCTTTCCTCTAGCATCAACATAATTCATTCTTTTCAAAACATTCTTAGCACCATTGGGTTTAATAGGTCTCCATACCCAACATGCTGATGCATTCACTCCATTACCCATGTTTCCCTTAGCAGTGTTTTTATTCATACCAGTACCAATTACCCTGCTAGCAGTTGGAACTGCTGGCTTTGTAGTTGTTACCTTAGGTTTCCAAACTTGATTTTTTACAACTGCTTTGTGATGAAAGGGTCCATTAACAGTTTTTGGTGCTGATTTGGAAAACATTTTTGCACCTTGAACTGGTGGCCTTGGGTGAATTGTTCTCATAGGTCTGACAGTCTGAACTGCTGGTCGAGCAGTTTGAACTGCTTTAGGTCCAGACTTTAAAAGAACTGATCTAGGTATCATTCTATCATTCCTAAGAAAAGATTGAGGTCTTGCTATGCTCAACCTATGATTTGTATATCCAGATACCCATTTATCACAATAATCTGCAAGATGGTCAAAGCTACCACAAGAGTAACAAGCTTTTCTATAGCAAACAAAATCCTCCCCTAATTGGTGAGATTTGAGGTCATTCCAATTCCTTTGGTTACCTCTTGGCTTTTTTGTGGTTCTATACATTTTTGCATACCTAACTGTTGGTCTAAAAGGTTTGGCATTTGATCTAGGCCTAACAGTCTCAGGTTTAACCATCTTTGGAACTTTTGGTTCCTCCACTTTAGTACTAACAAGCTTAACCACAGCCTGATCATCTTCATCATCAGAAGTCCATTCCTCAATGGTTAGAGCATCTGAGTCCTTAGCTGAGGACCTATCAGAAGACACCTTGTCCTCAGATAGTGATTTATCACTTTCACTTTCAAACACAGGCTTATCAACTACATCCTTCTTGGGTTGAGGACCATAGCTAAGCACAGGTAATTGAAATTCAGGGAGTCCTGTGTGTTCTAAGTCTACACCTGGGGGTGTTGGAATTCCTCTATAGGGAGGTGGAACTGACTTATATCCTAGGCCTGACTTAGCTTTATTTTAGATCTGACTCTCAATTATCTTTTGAACATCTTTTGATGTGTATTCAAGTGTGTCTACACTCATCTGAATGTTCTCCTTAGCTTTCTTAACCTGTTCTAGCTCATGTTTTAACAAAGTGATCTCATTCTCTCTAAACATTAAGTCTCTCTTAACAATAATCATATCATCAGAAAACTTAGACTCATTACTTTGATAATGAACAATTTTTTCTTCTAACACAACTAAAGCTCTCTTATGATTTGCTAAGCTAAAAGCAGTTTCAACTAGCTCTTTTCTCTGATTCTCATATCTTGTTTTAAGTGTTTCTAGATCTTTTAAAGCTTCACAAGATTTAGAACATTTTGAAACTTGTACCTCAGAATCAGAAAATGCCATGAGAGCAACCTCTGTAGATGCTTCTGCTTCCTCCTCTGCAATATAGCTCCAGTCAAATCCTAAGCCATCAATGGCAACCATGACTTTCGAGCTTGAATCAGTAACCTCCACAACCCTTGACTTATTACCATAACCTCTGCTCTTTCCATCCTGTTGGCTTGGTAATCTGCACTCCCTTGAATAATGACCTTTCTTGTGGCAGTTGAAGCACTCAATCTTGGACTTGTCATACCCTGCAACATCATTACTGTTTATGACAATCTTCTTGCCAGTCTTCTTCAAGAATCTCCTAGCTCTCAAACTGAGAAGAGAGAGCTGCCACTTGATATCCATCTCTTCAATATCATCTTCATCAATCTCTTGAAGATCTGAATGAGTCAACATAATTCCATTGTGCTGAGTAGTCAAGAAAGCACAATAAGTATCATCATTCAAAAGTCCACTAGTACTACTTGAGGTGCTAGCAGTACCAAGGTTTATACTAGCAGTACCAACTGCTCCAGTAACTTGCACTTCTTCATCTGTACTTGAGGAACTGGGAGTTGATACAAAGGCCAAATTCCCTGAGCTTGAGCTTGAGCTTGATCCAGCAGACTTCTTAATATCATGTTCAACTATCTTGAAGTTGCTATAGAGATCCATTAAGCTCATGGAATCTATATCAGGCTTGTTTTTCCATACTACCACATGCATAGCCCATTCAGCTGGTAGACTCCTCAGAAATTTGGAGTTGAGATCTTCCAGAGGCATCTCAATTCCTAGAACAGCCAATTGACTCACCAACTTTTGAAGTCTATTGAACATATGATCCAACGACTCATTGCTTGTTGCTGTAAAGTTCTCAAACTAATGCTTGAGAAGGGTCTTCTGGGTTTTCTTGGTGGCTTCATTCCCACCATATCTTGCAACAATAGCTTCAAAAAGGGTTTTAGCACACTTGAACTTACTAAAATTCAGCAACTGATCATTGGGAATAGTCATCAGAAGCAAACTTCTAGCCTTAACATCATTCTTGTGCCTTGCCTTCTCTTTATTAGTGGTTGGCTTTGTCTGCACTATAGTCTCAGATTTACCTTCAACAACAGTTGTTGTTGTTACTGGTGTAAAGGAGTTTCCTTCTTCAATGATCTCCCAAAGTGCATAGTCTTGCACTTGGAAAAATTGCTCAATACGAAGTCTCCACATGTCGAACTCATTAGGTTTAAGCATAGGAAGCTTAGCAGCAATGTTAGTTGTGTTTGGTGTTGTTTCCATGTCCATCTTGGTTCTTCTCGGATCTTCTAAATCTAAGTATTAGTAGCCTGGCTCTGATACCACTTGACCGGATCTACACACACTCCTTGTGTTAGATGTGATACTAAGAATTATACGTAGTCTAGCACGCGGAATTTACTAGCTAGCACTTAGAAGACTTTATGTGTTTGTGCTTTGTATGATTTGAATGAAACAATGAATGAACACAGAATGATAAACTTCAACTTCAATGATTCAATATTATTAGAATAATAATACGAGTGATCTCCTATCACTAGGGTTTACAACCTTGAATCTTAACTAAACAATACGTATATGTGTATCTCTGTTATCGTGTCGTGTATCTAAACCTTAACCTAGGCAATCCTTTTATAGACCAAGGATTCCTTTACAAGATAACTATCATTCTAATCTTATACGATATACACAATATATTTTCCATAATTATCTATTACATAAATCATAAACAGTACAAACTTCTTCACTCAGCAGTCCTAACTGCTTATGTCTTCAAAACTCTTCAGCAGTACTAACTTCCATCTTCAACAGTCTTAACTGCTATCTTCAACAGTTCTAACTGCTAAAGCTTAATTTCCTAACAGTCTATTTTCAGAAGTGATTGTAAAGTTCATGAGTTTTGCTTGTAGTCAACAGAGAATTTGTTCCTTCGAATTTGTTTTGAAGTTAAATACTATTGGGCCCCTCGTAGGGTCGACAAGATTTTTGTACGGCCGTACCCAAGATCTATCTAGAATACGTTCAGATGATTTGGTAATCTTGTTCAATAAGATAAAACGAGAAATAGAATAGTTAACTTATGAAATGACTTTGATCCATATCCATAGTTAACAAGGTATTAGTAACAAAAGGATAAGTACAATGATGAATCATTAACTGATTTTCCAGGAAGCCACACTCAGGGTCGTTCTGGGGGCATTGGGGCGTTAAGCTAGACGTTACCAATGTCATTACTATATTAAGGTATATCCAAGTGGGAGCTGAAAGGTTTATGGATATTGTTGATCCTAGATGAGCTATTGATCTTGTTAATTATCTTAGATGTTAATCTAAAACAATAGGTATAGAAACTGTTCTTGAACAAACTATTAAATACTATGCGGAATCTAGTATTTAATCTTAAGAAGAATTATTAATCGAACACAATTGAATTATGTTCACAAACACTTCAATATATTAATACGGTTACTCAAAAGTAATAGGGTTACAAAAACCTTGAAGTGATTCGACTTAGCAATAATACGTATGCTAAACTCTAACCCTAGATCCTCCTTTTATAGACTAAGGAGTCCTAGTTGGTTACAATAACTTTCTATACAAGAATAATCTTTTCGTATCTATTCTATAATTATCCAAACATACTATACGTAGTTATCTAATAAGCAGCAAAATACTAACTCTAGCAGTAGAATCTTCGATGCCTAGCAGTAGTATCTACTTAGCTTATTTTCTCGATTACTCCAGCAGTAGAATAAATACACCAGCAGTAGAATGATTTAGCCTAGCAGCAGAATCATACTTAGTGTATTTTCCATTTAGATCCAAGAGCAGTATTATCCAACCTTGAGCAGCAGCATCTCAAAACCCAACAATCCTCCCTTAAACTTGATATTTTACTCCAAAATCATCAAGTTTCCTTTAAGCATAGATAAACACCAAGAGGATGCTTCCAAACACTCACTTCTTCTTCTTTCTCCCATAATCCTGCCCATAGAGTTTTCTTTGTATCTTTCTGATAAGATCAACAACCACTTAATTGATTCCAACGATCAACATGAAGTTTAATATCTCCTTCAACCAGCATCTTAAGTGTAGACTTAGCCAGAGGGTAATCCTTTTCTACCAGCATGTACATTTGAAGTCCTTCATCCATCACTACATTGTGAACTCCACATGACTCATACAATCTCCAAAGAGTAATCTTAGTACTTCTCCCCTGTTCCATCCACACTCTGTCTTCAGCATAAACTTCAAACATGATCTTTAGATCTCCCTAGAGTACTCTATCAATCTTATCTTGTGGCCTAGTATCTCTATATTTGTTCTTGACTAATCCCCACAAGTTCACCAAATCTTCTCTATCAATGTTTTTGAGCATTTGGGAAAAGGATTTAAACCTTTGAGTTCTTCCACCAACTCTGTAGATCTCAATCCAAGGAATCTTCTTATCATCATATCCAGCCTTCCATCCAGTAATAGGAGCTTTAGAATGTAAAGGAACAGTATCAACAAATGTATCATCATCATCATCCACAATCTTAGTTGATGACGTATAGTCTACACCCGGGTCACGAACCCGGTTAGTAAACAATACTAACAATTAAGCCCACCACGCTTGGGCCGCAACTGGACTACCAGTTATGCGGCTTGGGCCGACAAGGCCCAAGCCCAAAGTTATCCCCGGATAATATATAGAATATCTTCTAAATAAAGAAGATATATACTATATACCCGATGTCGGCTAACACGCCGAAGAGTAGGGAACACGAAACCCACTAGGGTTTCATGCATATATAAAGGGCACCCAAGCCCTCGGTAAAGGTACGATCTTCAATAAACCCTAACCATAAACTAAACCCTACATTCGATTACTTACTCTCACGCCGGAGGATAATCGGGGGAGACAATCCCTCGATAAGCCTAACGGTGTTTGTCCTTTTTCTTAGTGCGCAGGTCTCATCAAGCATTAAGATTCGAATTGGTACGAGAATAGAAGCCCTATCAAGGAACGCCCAACTTTTGTATCAACAAGTGGCGCCATCCGTGGGACCCTACACTAAGGATTTTACCAAAAAACTAGAATGACGAAACACGAAAGTCATAAGAGTCCGCATGGGAAGAAAACGCAGGACGATCCACTAGGAAAGAAGCATCAAATTGATACGGCTTCTAAACAGGCCTCTGGGACAACCAGTACGCCTCAAAACTTAGGAGCGCACCCAAATCTGGTCTTTCCTGCAGTGGAATCGCTTACCAGGTTTACCCCCGCTATTACGACAAGTACTAGTGAGATAGAACTGGAGCGCACACCTCTTGCCATGCCAGAAGTAAACTTCACTGAGCCTCCCAACGCGCCTGTACGAAACAAGGATCCAGCTTTGGAAACCGACTCTATCGCGCTAGAAGGAGTTGCCTCCGAATTAGCCCCAAGTGACTTCGTATCTCAAAACTACGAAGCCTTGACTGCGCTCATGCGAGAGGAGGCAAAGAAGAGGTCAAGCCAAAGTCTGCACGCCAGACTCAACTTTGACCCTAATCCTGACGCATCCCCACCGCGCTACCGAAAGGAAAGACGCGAGAGGGATAGCCGTAAACAGCCAGTGTTCGCCAGGATTGGAAGGAAGGTTGTGGACGATGAAGCAGCCGACCTTCAACATCTGGAAGAGCCTGAAGAGGGGGAGCGGCGCGCCAATGTCCACGCTAGGCTTGGCAGACGCAGAATCCAAGATAGGCTTGGGCGACGATGTTCCCCAAGTGAAAGCCCCTCAAGCTCTGACTCTGAGGATAGTCGGCGCAAGCGCCGCAGAGGAGCAAGCTCAGACTCTGATGATAGTCGACTCAAGCGTCACAAAAGAGTCCGCTCATCCTCAAGAGATTCCTCGGACAGCGAGACTGGACACTGGAAATCAAGAGGGAAATACCGCGACCAGGATGATGAAGACATGTCTCTCCCCTGGCGTCGCCAAAAGGTTGATGCGTTTACTAGGCGCATCAGTGACTTTTCTGAAAATAAGAAAAGGCGCATGCCTGCTAATGTCAAAACATATGATGGGACAGGCGATCCTGATGATCACCTAAAAATTTTCGAATCAGCAGCTACTATCGAAAATTGGCCACAGCCTGTGTGGTGCCATATGTTCAACTCCACATTAGTAGGAAATGCGCGCAACTGGTTTAGTAAGCTTCCACGCAGAAGCATTGGTGGGTTTGAAGAGTTGCGCAGAGCGTTTCGCTTAAACTTCACCCAAAGAAAGAAGTGCGCAAAAAACCCTGTCGAACTCGCTAGGGTTAAACAGCGACAAGGGGAATCCACAAGCGCTTTCATGGAACGCTTCAAGGACGAGTGCATGAAAGTCAAGGCGTGTCCAGAGATACTCAAAATATCAGGTTTTATGAATGCAATCAATAACCCAGATCTGATAAAAAAGCTAAATGATAAGGTTCCCCTAACCTTCGATGAGCTCATGAAGCGCACGAGGTCTTTCGTCCAAGGAGAAGAAGCCGCCGCGGACAGCAGGAAAAGCTATTCGAACCATAGGTCGCAAGAAGAGTCAAGGAGACAATCCAATGACCAGAGCGGCAATCGTAATAGGAGTTACCGTAATCAAGGCGGCGGAAGGGGAAACGACAAGTATACCCCATTAACAAAAACTCCAAAGGAGATATTCGCAACAGAAGGAGCGAACTTCCCGAAACCACCACCAATCCGCACCCCAGAGGATAAGCGTATAGGGAATGGTTATTGCGAATACCATGGACAGAAGGGCCACACAACTAACGATTGCGTTCAACTGCGCCAATTGATTGAAAAATTGGTAAAGGAAGGAAAGATGGACCACCTCGTAAAAAACATCAGAGAAGGGAAAGATAAACAAAAACCAGTGGCCAAGAAAGAGACGCCAAGAGAAAAGGCAGATATCATCTACATGATACAGCCATGGCCGCGCGCGACAAGACAAAAAGTTAGTCAGCGTTTCTCTAAGGGAAACGAAATCTCTTTCCCCTCCCTGACTGCGAACAACGCAGTGGTGGATCCACTTACCATTGAAATACATACGGGGGGTCACGACATCCGTCGCATGTATATAGATGGAGGTGCATCCGCTAATACTATATATGAACACTGCTTCAAGAAACTGCGACCTGAGATACAGAGTCAGTTGATCCCAGCCACAGCACCGCTCACTGGCTTCACAGGAGAGAAGATATGGCCCACGGGGCAATTGCGTCTATTTGTAGAAGTTTGTGACAAACCACACTCTACAGTTACCAGGATGGATTTCATGATAATCAGATCCCCCTCTCCGTACAATGGTATCATCGGGAGACCTGGAATATCATCTATCCGCGCCGTGCCATCCACAGCGCACGGGATGCTAAAGTTCCCAGTGGAAGGAGGTATTGTCACCCTTTACAATACCACCACACCACCCAAGGAATGTAACGCAGTGACAAGTGATGTAAGTATTGTTCCAGAACAGCGCGCAATCAAAGTCCCAAACCTAACGGTCGCCATTCACCCTGAATACCCGGATCAACAGGTATCTATTGGTGGGTCTCTGTCTGACAAAGGCAGGTCAGCTATATGTGCACTCTTGCAAAATAATTTGGATATTTTTGCATGGGAACCTAAGCATATGACAGGAGTGCCACGCTCCATCACAGAACATAAGCTACAAATCCGACAAGGATATCCTCCAATGCGACAGAAAAAGCGCGGACAAGCTCCAGACCGCGCAAAAGCCATCCTGGAAGAAGTACATAAGCTGGTAGACGCAGGCATCATGCGTGAAGTCTACTACCATGACTGGCTCTCTAACCCAGTGATGGTAAAGAAGAGCGATGGCAGTTGGAGGATGTGCGTAGACTTTACGGATCTCAATAAAGCATGTCCACAGGACTGCTACCCGCTACCGGAAATAGACTGGAAAATTGAGTCTCTATGTGGATATCCCTTCAAATGCTTCCTGGACGCATACAAGGGATACCACCAAATTCAAATGGCGGAGGAAGACGAAGAAAAGACGGCCTTCCACACAAGTCAAGGGGTCTACTGCTACACAAAGATGCCCTTCGGCCTAAAGAACGCAGGAGCAACATACCAAAGATTGGTGGACACTGCGTTCGAGAAACAAGTGGGACGCAACTTGGAAGTATACGTCGATGATCTCGTCATCAAAAGCCATACAGAGGACGAGCTGGTGCGCGACATGGAGGAAACGTTCAACACACTCAGGAGAATCAACATGAAGTTGAACCCCAAGAAGTGTACGTTTGGCGCTACGGAAGGCATGTTTCTCGGGTATTTGATAGAACCCGATGGGATCAAACCTTGCCCAGAGAAGACTCAAGCATTCATTGACCTCCCCTCACCGCGCACACTAAAAGAAGTTCAGTCACTAAACGGCAAGCTAGCCGGACTGAACCGATTCTTATCTAAATCAGCAGACAAGTCACTTCCCCTATTCAAGACACTCAAGAAGTGCACCAAAAAGGGAGATTTCAGGTGGACTGCGGAGGCAGAAGAAGCCTTCCAACAGCTCAAACAACACATAGCATCGCTCCCAAAGCTTGTTGCACCCCGACCAGGGGAAGAGCTGATAATGTACCTATCTGCGACTCAAGGAGCAGTCAGCGCAGTCCTACTGACAGACAGGAACTCCGTCCAAACACCCATCTATTTTGTTAGTAAGGCGCTGAAGAAAACGGAGATTAACTACACTGCAACGGAGAAATTGGTCCTAGCCTTAGTGTTTGCAGCGAAAAGACTACGCAGGTACTTCCAGGCGCATCCAATCGCTGTTATCACGGACCAACCCATCAAACAGGTTATATCGAAACCCGACGCATCGGGACGCCTACAAAAATGGAGCGTGTTACTGGGCGAGCATAACATATCATACAGACCGCGCACTGCAATTAAAGGGCAGATATTGGCCGACTTCATCATCGAGAAGCCGGATACAGATACTCCACCTGCGACAAGCAAGGAGGAACTTCAAGAACCATGGATTCTATTTACTGATGGATCCTCATGCGTAGATGGATCAGGAGGCGGCCTTATTCTCACCAACCCAGAAGGAGTTGAATTCACCTACGCACTGCGTTTTGAATTCACAGCCACGAACAACGAGGCAGAATACGAAGCACTCCTAGCTGGGTTACGCATCGCAACTCAAATGGGTGCACGCAACCTAGAAGTAAACGTCGATTCGCGGCTAGTGGCTAACCACGTTTCAGGAGAATATATAGCAAAGGAGGAACACATGATCCAATACCTCGAAAAGACCAAATCTCTGATCCAGAACTTCGATAGATTCATCATCAAGCAGGTTCCCAGGAGTGAAAATAGGAAAGCAGATGCGCTGAGCAAAATTGCATCCACCAGTTTTGCGCATCTATCAAAACAAGTTTTGGTGGAAACCTTGAAAAACAAGTCAATCACAGAGATGGAAATATCCACGGTGATAGAAGAGGAAAATCCTACGTGGATGACACCGATTATTGACTTCATCAGCAAGGGCATACTTCCCCAAGAGCAGAAGGAAGCTCGAAGAATCCGACGCACAGCGCAGCGATTCGAGCTCAGAGACGACGTCTTATACAGACGCTCATTCCTACAACCATGGCTTAGGTGTGTTGGACCTCTCCAGGCAGACTATGTACTTAGAGAGATCCACGCAGGCTCATGCAGCATGCACTCAGGACCACGGTCCATTGTAGCGCGCGCCCTAAGGTCTGGATACTATTGGCCTACTATGCACCGTGACGCACGCGACTTGGTACGGAAGTGCAACGATTGCCAAGTTCACAGACCTATTCCGCGCCGACCACAACATGAACTAACACCTATTACATCGCCATGGCCCTTCTACAAATGGGGTATCGACATCGCTGGACCTTTCCCCATTGCCGCAGGAGGATTGAAATTCCTCATTGTGGCAATAGATTACTTTACCAAGTGGATCGAAGCAAAGGCAGTAGCGACTATAACAGGTAACCAGGTGAAACGATTCGTGTGGGACAACATAGTATGTCGCTTTGGATTACCTGGAGAAATTATCTCTGATAACGGAAAACAATTCCGTGATAACCCGTTCAAGGACTGGTGCGCACAGCTGAACATCACGCAGCACTTTGCATCAGTAACTCATCCACAAACCAATGGTCTGGTCGAGCGCGCAAACAGAAGCCTTGGCGAAGGAATAAAAGCGCGCCTGGACAGACACAAAGGTAGATGGGTAGAAGAACTATCACATGTTCTTTGGGCGCACCGAACAACCATCAAGGTTAGCAACGGGGACACTCCCTTCTCTTTGGTCTATGGGACAGAAGCGGTTATACCAGCTGAAATTGGAATGCCAACCATCCGTACTGCGGAAGTTAACGTGGCAACCAATGATGATGAGCGGCGCATAGACTTAGATCTATTGGAAGAGCGACGTGAACGCGCAGCAATACGCGAAGAGAAAGCCAAGTCGAGAATGAAAAAATACTATGATACCAAAGTAACGCAGCACTTCATTCAGACCAGGCGACTTCGTATACCGCGAAAACGACTCAAGCCGCGCAGAAGACACTGGAAAGCTAGGACCAAAGTGGGAAGGACCTTACGAGGTCATAGAAGCACTTGGCAATGGAGCGTACAAGCTACGCGACAAGGACGGAAATGAGCTACAGCGAACATGGAACGTCCGCAACCTTAAACGGTGCTATCTTTGAAGAAGGCTACGGCCCAACATGGACACTCATGCGCTTTAGAAAGTGCCCTCAATAAAGATCCATGTAATTTTATTTTTTATGAATTATCTAGATAAACATTCTTTTTCAAAACTTGCAAGTATTAATAAAACGTTATGGTTTCTAGCTAACTCCATAACACATTTAACTTTATTGTTTGCATCTTTTATTATCATGTTTCAATATTGTTATATTCTTGCCTACATGGCGTGCATGCACACACTAAGACCCACGATGGCAGAAAGGATGAGTAAACCTAATAAACTACTCGTTGAGTAAGAGGGTTGCAAACCCATCAACACCGGATCACGAATCCTTGTTAAACACCTTGCGCTCAAGACGTTGGCGCAAGCTCCTCACGCACCCCACGACGGATGCGCGATAAAGCACACTGTGCGCGTTTAACAACTCAGGAAATCAAGACTCTTGATTCCTTAAAGTACACTACGACAAGTAAACTTACAAAAATACATAGGCAACTATGATTAAGTTGGAAAAATTCAACACACGACTACGGTCCTTAAGGAAATTCATACACGATTATGACCCTTATTTTCTAAATACGCTTAAACACTTAAAGCTATCTTCACGCAAGGATACATAAGTCATATAAGAACTACGAGTTCAAAAAGCATAAGTATTTAGAAGTTATAGAAACACTAAGTACAAAAACAACTTTTTATTCATAGAATACGGTTCTACAAAAAGACTTGTACAAAAGAGCTAAATACTATATGTACGCCTTAACTGGCTGGAACCCCCACTCAAAGCCACTTCCTTTGCATCCGCGAGCCTCTTCAACAACTCTGCATCATCAAGGGAAACAGTGGCCACGCAGACAGGCACACCATCGGATCTAGGCTGATGCGCAGCGCCTATGCCGCACAGAATGGCCTTTCCTTTCTCGCCTTTCTTTCGTGCGACCCTGGAAACATGCGCATTTAGCGATCTTTGCAAAGAAATCTCTTTCTCAAGACGGAAAGGATTCAGAATGTCACGAGGCTGAGCAAAAATGGGTACCTTCAACTGCGCCACATCAGGCTTCAAGTAGAAGTCCACCTGCTGATCTGCATCATCCTGCAGATGCCTAGGGAGAGTGAGCCCCGCCATGATCACGCTGATCGGCTGGTCCTGATCACGCTCCAAGAGAGCAATATGCGGAAGCTCAAGCTTCTTTAGCTCCTCCATGGCAGCAACAAGCTCAGCATGGGCATCCGCCTTATACCCAGGCACCTCAGCAAGCGGCACAGTCAGCAACTTGGCTTCCGCAAGCTTGTCTGCGGCCGAGGTCTCGCCGTGCGCAATAGCGCAATTCACAACCTTCCCAAAGGATGCGGTGACCTCAGGATGCTCCAGCGTACACATGGCGGCCAGGCGAAGACCATGACTGATCAACCACCTACGAAATAACACAAGTGTTAATAAGAAAAAGGGGTCTCAAATATATACAAGTTATAAGGAAAATACAATGGTCATGTACCTGCGCTCAGCCACAGACTGAACAAGATGGGGGTACAGCTCCTCATCGTACTCAATGCTGAGCTGGCGGAGCTTCTCCTCTTGCGTCTTCAGGGCAAGCTCAATGCGGCTGCGGAACTCTTCAATATTGGCAAAATGCTTGCTCCTATTCTGTTCCAAGTACTTCAGCGCCCACAAAGAGTTACGCCTCTGACGGTCTGCAAAAGCGCGCTCCCGCTCCAACTCAGCCATCACCATAACCTTATCCTCACCCATTCTTCGCGCAGACGCCTCCGCGCACTCCAGTTTAGCCTTGGAGCTCAGCTGCTCAGCTTTAGAGCTTGCTAATTCAGCCTGCACAGACGCTAATTGCGCCTGCAGTCTGGAAACCTCCTCAGACTTGTGCACTCTTGCTTGCGCCACCAGCTCAGACTGGCGCACAGCGATAGAGGCAAGCTCCTCCATCGTAGAGTCAAACGGACTTGACTCTACTTCAACGTCCCTCGGTGAACGCGCCCCGTCTAGAGCATGACTCACCTCGGGTGGCGCACTCCCATCTAGGACGCCAGCGTCCTCCACAGGCTTTTCGCTGCAAAAAACATCAAGAGACAAAGTTAGTGCACGGTCAATCATACACAAAATGCTAAGGAAACGCTAAATAATACTTACATGGGGGGAGGAGTCAAGGACACGTCCTTCTGCTTCTCAGTCTCAGTCGTGGACGCACCTCCACCAGGCTTCTCAGCATCCACACTGAGGATACGAAGAAACAAAGTTAGAATACAATATAACTTGACAAAAGTTTCTAACTAATAAGGTACTCACCTCATCTGCACCTCAGTAAAAGATGGGCTTCCACTAGCCTCAGTTCGCGGCCTCTTGGAAGGCCCTTCACCATAACCACCAGACGCTCTCTTCCGCGTCAGTGGGGAGCTCTCCTCCATCTCACTGTCAGTTTCCTCTAAATGGATCACCGTTTCAGGAAGAGGAGGCTGCGCAGCGTCAGGACTGGGCTGCACAGGAGGTGCCACCTCCTGTATTGGCTCAGCTGCTATCACATCAGGGGAGCCTTCGGGATCTGGGATAACCAAATCCACGACGCGCCCTGCCGTCGCCTGCAGAATAGTCTGCTCACCGTCCCCCAGAGGACGCACTCCCACCGCCACAGCACGCGGATTCTCCAGCCTCACAACAGAGAACAGATCCATCTCTGCGCATCAAGTAAACAAAGAAAGGCAAGTTACATAAAGTATGGAAAAAGAAGAAGCGCTTACACTAATAACGACAGTAAGGCGACAGAAGGAGCACCCACCCGTGCCATCCGCATTCAAGAATGTGGGGACCTCCGTCTCATGCTCGAAGTAGTTGCGACTGATGCCCATATGCACCAGGAACGCCTCCGGATATGGCTTGATGGGAATACGGTTCTCATCAATGATCGCCGCATGATCCGCGTTATACCACGTCTCAGGGGGGCGCTCATCCTTGGGCAGATCGGCACGGGTGTTAAAATGGAAAATGGTCAGGGAAGACAGCTTCATCAACCCAAAAGAATTTTTCCCTCCAATCCTTGAGCTTATCTACCTTCTGCACGTAACACTGTAACTTTCCAACGCGCTTCGAGAAGGTAACCCACCCATTTGACCACGTTGCGTGATAAAACGCGCGAAATAAGTGGAGGGTTGGGTGAATCGCCAACAAGCGACAGTTCACCTCAAAGTTAGCAATCTTCCCAGCACCAATACAATGCAACTGGGAGATGTGGAGATTGTAATAATTGAGTATGTCACTCAGTAACACGGAGATGGGGACGCGCTGATTCGCCCACTCGAAAAAGCGCGTATATAACCCCACCTTCCCAGCAGGGAAATCCGCGATGGTGTCATTCGGACCGGGTACCTCTGGGCGCAGGCCCAAAGGGATAAAATAATCCGAGGTGAACTGAATCAGTTCCTCCTCGGTTATTTTAGAATGGAAATCACGAAGTTGCGCTACCATTTTTTGATTCAGATTATGTGCGCACGCGCAATTACCTTTGAATTATCTTTTTTGGAAGAAGATTTGAAGATGTAAAAATGGAGGAATGGCGATTTTTTAACTGTGGACGTCACAGTGAATGAGAGGCGGTAGTTTATATACTTTTCCCATCCACCACAGATAAGTGACACGTGTATCCCACTAGCCCCAATCGTGTGGCTAGGATAAATGACGGTACAAGGCAAGTGGGCAACCTCTCCATTTCCCAAGGTACCCAAATTACACTTTTTGGACTAGATACATAACACGTGTGGTTTTGGCGGTATATTTTTTGAAAGCTTCCCGCGTACGCATGGGGAATAATTTTGACACGACTCTAGTCTAGCGTCCGCAGGTTTTACCCTGCGCACACTAGACTGGGGGGACATGATGACGTATAGTCTACACCCGGGTCACGAACCCGATTAGTAAACAATACTAACAATTAAGCCCACCACGCTTGGGCCGCAACTGGACTACCAGTTATGCGGCTTGGGCCGACAAGGCCCAAGCCCAAAGTTATCCCCGGATAATATATAGAATATCTTCTAAATAAAGAAGATATATACTATATACCCGATGTCGGCTAACACGCCGAAGAGTAGGGAACACGAAACCCACTAGGGTTTCATGCATATATAAAGGGCACCCAAGCCCTCGGTAAAGGTACGATCTTCAATAAACCCTAACCATAAACTAAACCCTACATTCGATTACTTACTCTCACGCCGGAGGATAATCGGGGGAGACAATCCCTCGATAAGCCTAACGGTGTTTGTCCTTTTTCTTAGTGCGCAGGTCTCATCAAGCATTAAGATTCGAATTGGTACGAGAATAGAAGCCCTATCAAGGAACGCCCAACTTTTGTATCAACATTAGTCATTTGTTGTAACTCAACTGTTTCCTTGTAGAACTGCTCTGCTTGCTCTGTTTTCTTTGTTTCTTTGCTCTCTGACTTAGAACTTTCCACTACAACTTTTCTCTTTTTCCTTCCAACTGATTTTAACCTTCTTGTTCTCTTCACACCAATGCTAGAAGTCACTTTCTCTTCTTCCTTCACTTTGGCTTCAACCTTCTCTTTTACATATTCTTCTGCCTGCTCTTGTGTTGGATTTGGTTTCTCATCTAACTTTTACTTTAAATCAGCTTCTAGTACTTCAGCAGTACTCTTCTCA
The DNA here is from genome assembly GCA_021014915.2 of Artemisia tridentata subsp. tridentata. NCBI lineage: Eukaryota > Viridiplantae > Streptophyta > Magnoliopsida > Asterales > Asteraceae > Artemisia > Artemisia tridentata. The sequence goes on from CP139509.1 coordinate 423,266,664, forward strand.
CCTTTGCTAGACTCAGTTTTAATTGTGAAACCTGAAGCAAAAGGTCTTTGCAATCTTGCATGTGTGTTAATATAGATCTTTTGAATTTCTTCATAAGTTCTATGCTTGAAGTATTTTTCTTTCCAATTATCTTGACCTTTCAAGTAGGCCTTCATATACTTGAGCTACTCACTTTTGGAAGGAGGTTTCTTTTGATAGGACTTTTTCTTACTTAGCTTCTTTCTCATTTGAATCAAAAGATCATCAATTGCATCTTGTTGCTCTTCAGGAGTAAAATTTATCCTTTCTTCTTCTTGTGATTTCGCTGTAAACTCCCAATCTGATTGAGCTTGCCTTCTTCTTTCCTCTTTCTCTTGAGCATCAAGTTCAGCTTGCATTTTTCTTGCAACCTCTTCATCAGTAAGCATTTGTTGCTGTTGTTGACTAGGTGATTGAAACTTAAATTTCTTCTTAGGTTCTTCAACCAACAACCCTTTGCCTTTGTCAGATGATGAGATTGTTGTTGTTGATTTTTTTGCTACTGATACTGGTTCCTTAATCACCACTCCTTTGACAGGTTCTTTTTTTGATGTTTTTTATGGTTGAGATAGTGGTTCTTGTTGTGATTTGGGTGGTTGTGATTGTGATTGTTGTTTTGGTTTTGGTTGTTGTGAATGTGGTTGCTTTGGTGTTGATGATTTAGTAGCTTTAAGTTGCAGAATTACCTTAGCTAAACTAACATTATCATCTGACTCCTTAGCAGTAGAATCAACCTTTTCAGCAGTAGGATCTTCAACACCAGCAGTAGCTTGAGTAGCAGAATCATTAACACTAACAGCAGAATGAATCACCTCAGCAGTAGACTCATCCTTAGCCATATTTTCTTTGTCACCAACAGCAGATTCCACTTGCATTTTTTCAACACTCTTCTCTTTTTCCAAAGCTACTTCATTCCCAGATTTGTCTTTAACCACAAATTCTTCATTCTCACCAGAATCCATATCCATATCCACATAATCACCACCATCAGTACCTTCAACATTAAAATTGTCCCCTGTTTCCTTGGTAGCCTCCCCTGAAGTCTTTGTCTCTTTCCTCCCCTGTTTGGGAGCATCCTCCCCCAAACTTATGTCTTCAGAAGAGCTAACCCTTTGTGGTCTCCCCACTTTCTTTAGTCTTTTGAATGCCCTAGTTCTTGATCTCTTCTCACCTTCCAAATGCCTAACTCTCATCTTCAAAGTTTTGACTGTTTGTGTGAGATCAAGAACTTGTGTTTCTAATTTGGTACATCTTTCCATCAATTCATTGATTTGTTTCATACTATCCTCACCACTTCGGTCTGTGTTACCTGACCCGAGAGGTGGATCCTTGGATTTGGCATTTTGTACATTTTGAGTATCCATCAATTCCTCTGTTTCAGTCCTACCCTCATCACTTCGGGATGTATTACCTTCCCTGAGAGGTGAATCAATGGGTCCAAACTCAGTATCAAACCTGGTTTGATCAGCTGAGCCCCCTTGTTTGCCATTTGGCTGGGGTTACCATCCTCTGTTTCTGGTTCATGAGAACCTTCCACAGTAGATGTTGCCATGGTTGAGGTCTTACTTATGTTAACACTTTCCTGCCCAGCTACTAAGCCAGAAGCAGTAGTGTTAGCCTCTCCCATCATGTCACCACCCACACCTGTGACAGCCTCATCTGCTTCCATCCTAACACTGGCCTGAGGTTGCTCAGTGTTCTTATTTGGTGATGTCCTAGGTGTTTGGGTCTTTTCAGTTTGAGGAGATGATGTTTCCAAATTGGGTGTGTTATGGGAAGTAGTTGGGATTTCGACTTCTTCACCCTGATTTTGAACTAGTGACAACATGTAAGGAAAAAGTGGTGTCACAGTTCCAGAAAAATCCTTTCCATCCTTTTTCAAGCAAGAAAATAATTTTTGTTTTAGCACAAGACATTGAAATGTCCTTTTATGTACCCTAAGATCTGAAATTTGGTTATTAAAGATGAGTTGCAAAAATCTTGGGTAAAGATAATGTTTGCCTTGAACATGCTTTTTCAACCCATCCATTATCATAGCCGAAAAATTAAATGGTTGTCCTTTGGCCAGACAAATCAAAGCAGATGCTTGAGTTGTACTGAACTCATTCCAACCAGATGTTTTAGGACTTAGACAATGGAGAAGAGTATGAATCAAAAATCTCCATTGGGGACAGAAAAGACCTTTATAAAATTTTAAATTGTTATTTTTATTCTCATACCCTATATGTTCAAGTTCCTCAAAAATGATAGAATTGTCAAGACAAATTATTTCTTCATCATCTGCAAAGTGAATAGCTTCCCTCACAGATGCTTCAAAAATAATTATCTTGTGGCCTTCTACCTTGGCCTTTAAATATTCTTCCCCATGTTTAGTTTTGATCTTAACAGTAGACCAGAACTTTTCAATGTGGGAAATGTATATGGTAGGGTTTGCTGTTAATGCATACCTTATGTGTGATGCATTAAGAAAGTCAATAACTTCAGCAAAACCTTCAGCATCCTTAGGCTTTTCAAGAAAAGCAACCTGATTGTGACTTTCAAAAAATGTTCTTTGCGACATTGTGAATTAGGGTTTTGATTTTGGGGGTTTTTCAAATCAGATGTTAAAAGGTGTGTGAGGGTTTGAAATAAAGTTAATTTTAGACGCACAAAGTTAATTGTGAGATCCAATTAGGTTTTAAAGCCCTTCGGATCGAATTAGGTTTTATTTGCCCCAAATTTACAAAACCGACCCTACACTTTCAAACCAAGCAGCAGAATCCCAAAAGTTTCCAAGCGAGCAGCAGAACCCCAGCAGTAGGAAGTTATGCCTAGCAGCAGAAACTTTGTAGCTAGCAGTAGTATGTCTGCTGATCTTTTTAAACACCTTTTACTCATCCAATAAGCAATCCCCTTTGACTTATCCTGCAAGAGATTAGTCCAAAACCACAAAAACACAAGAAAGAATATACCACAATAATCACAATCCATAGTTATACTTAGCAGTTGAATTAACAACTAGCAGCAGGCTAAATATAACTAACAGCAGAACCAACCATACATTATAGCAAGCAGTAGAAACAACATATTTGATTAATAACAGTACAAACCCTTACAAAACATTACAAAAACACAAAGAGATAAGAAATTTTCAAAGATTGATCATTCCAATACTAGCAATTAAAAATTGAAATCTACCCACATCAAAACCTTTTGTGAGCAAATCTGCAACATTATTGTCAGTATGGATTTTAACAATTTGAATTAATTTCTTTTCAAAAGAATCTCTTATAAAGTGATGTCTTATCTCAATATGTTTTGTTTTTGAATGAAAAACAGGATTTTTAATAATACACATTGTACTGTTATTATCAATGTAAATTTTGGTGTTCATAAAGTTGTACCCATAATCCAGCAATTGATTCTGAATCCAGAGCACTTTTCCACAGCTACTAGAAGCAGCCACATACTCAGCTTCAGTTGTTGAATTAGCCACCACAGTCTGTTTCTTGCATTGCCAAGAGATCAACCTATGTCCAAGAAATTGGCAACCTCCAGTAGTTGATTTTCTGTCCAAACTTGCTCCAGCATAATCACTATCTGAGTATGCCACCAGATCAAAAGGTGAATCTTTAGGATACCAAAGGCCTAACCTAGGTTGACTCCTTAAATACCTAAAAATCCTCTTCACAACATTCAAGTGAGAAACTTTAGGGGTCACTTGAAATCTGGCACAAGCACACACAGCAAACATAATGTCTGGCCTTGAAGCAGTTAGATACATCAATGAACCAATCATTGATCTGTATAAGTGCACATCAACTTCTTCCCCATCTTCATCCTTGATTAGAGGCTTGTTGGACTCCATGGTTGTCTTTGCTGGTTTCACATCAAAAAAGCCAAATTTCTTCAAAATATCAGCCACATACTTGTCTTGGCTGATGAAAATCCCATCTGCTTTTTGCTTAACTTGAAGCCCTAGAAAGAAATTGAGTTTCCCCATAGAACTCATCTGAAATCTGCTATGCATGAGCTTCTCAAATTCCTCACATAACACCTTGTTTGTAGACCCAAAAATGATATCATCCACATATACTTGTACTAATAAGATATTCTTTTTGTCTTTCTTGATGAACAAAGTCTTGTCAATGGTTCCCCTGCTAAAACCATTGGTTAACAAATACTTTGATAAGGTGTCATACCAAGCTCTAGGAGCTTGATGTAAGCCATACAATGCTTTCTCCACCTTGTAAACCCTATCAGGATAATTAGGGTCTTCAAAACCAGGTGGTTGGGTGACATATACTTCCTAATCAATTGTCCCATATAAGAAAGCACTCTTCACATCCATTTGATACACAGTGAAGTTCTTGAATGAAGCAAATGCCAAGAATAGTCTGATAGCCTCTACTCTTGCTACAGGTGCAAATACTTCATCATAATCAATTCCCTCTTCCTGAGTGTATCCTTGAGCCACCAATCTTGCTTTGTTTCTGATCACTATTCCTCTTTCATCTCTTTTGCATCTGAACACCCATTTAGTACAAATTGCCCTTTTTCCAGAAGGCAAATCAACCAATGTCCAGACCTCTTGAAGCTTGAACTGCAACAACTCCTCTTGCATAGCTTCTACCCAACTTTCATCTTGCAATGCTTTGTAGGCATTCTTGGGTTCCATTTGTGACAAGAAACAAGCAAACATACAATTCTGTAAATCCTTGTGGCTATTTCTCTGATGAAGAGTTTGAGCAAATAACCCTTGATCAAACAAATCTCTGAAACCTTTTGTTTTACTCATTGTTTGAACAGCAGAATGAACATCACCAATGATTTGCTCCTTTGGATGATCCTTGTGTATTCTGGTGGTTGGAATAGGACTGACTGGAATTTCATTCTCCATGTTGTTTAAATCAGCCTCTGCACCAAACCCATCCAGAACTTCATCATCAGTATCACTTGGATAGTTAACATCATCAAAGGATCTTCCATCTTCATCAGCAGTAGAAACTTGGGGTGCAGCAGTAGAATGAAAAGGCTTAGCAGTAGTTTCTTTTTGCTTAGCAGTAGGATCAAAGTTACTACTGCTAGTCTTGTTCTGCACTCCAACACTTTGTGGTTCTTCATTAACCACCTTTTTACCATCAGAAGGTTTATCCCCACCTTCTACATCTTTGTGAACAACATCATCTTGTGAACTCTTGCCCTCTTTCTCTTTGGGTGTGAAAATTTGATCAAGCTTCCACTTCTCAATTAAGACAAACTCCTTAGCAGATTCATTCTCCTTGGCTTGTGTACCTGCATTGGAATTATCTTCTGTACCTGCAGACTTGTTAGTTGTACCTGCATTCACTGGCTCATAATTCATACTTTTGGTTAATGAATCAATGTCAAACAGCCATTCAGGTCCACTTCCTGCAACATTAGATGTAGTTTCACTAAACCTAACATGCAGGTTTTCTTCTACATGCCTAGTTCTTTTGTTAAATACCCTAAAAGCCTTACTATTGGTAGAGTATCCAACAAAGAAACCTTGGTCTGCCTTCTCATCAAACTTGCCTAGGTTATCAATGGTATTTAAGATGGTAACAGGACACCCAAATGGTTTCAAGAAATCTATCATAGGTTTCCTACCATGCAACAATTCATAAGGGGTCTTGTTATGAGGCTTAACTACCTTACTCCTATTTTGCACAAAACAAGCAGTGTTAACTGCTTCAGCCCAAAAAGTAGTGGGTAATTTTGACTCAGAAAACATAGTCCTAGCAGCCTCAATTAATGTCCTATTCCTCCTCTCAGCAACACCATTTTGTTGAGGAGTTCTAGCCACACTAAACTGTCTTAAGATACCTTTTTCAACACAGAACTGATTCATCACATTATTCTTAAATTCAGTTCCATTGTCACATCTGATTACCTTAACTTTGTGATTAACTAGGTTTTCTACTCTTGTTATGAAAGCCTTAAGAATGCCTGAAGTCTCATCCTTAGTTGCTAGAAAGAAAACCCAAGTGAATCTACTATAGTCATCAGTGACAACTAGGCAATACATTTTCTTATTCAAACTTTTCACATAAGTTGGCCCAAACAGATCCATATGTAACATGTATAAGGGCTCAGAAATAGAGTTCACCACTTTGGACTTACAAGAAGCTCTATGTTGCTTTCCCATCTGACAAGCAACACAGGTTTCAGGATTTTCAAAAACTTTTGAAGGTAAACCTCTCACAAGGTTTGCCTTAACCAATTTGTTTATTGTTTTGAAATTTAGATGGCCAAGCCTTCTATGCCAAATTTTGGATTCATCAATTATGGCCTTGGCAAACAGACAAGTTAAATCTCTTTTGGGAATGATATTCTTTATGTCCACACTGTATATATTGTCTGTTCTAGGGACTCTAAGTAGCACTAATTTATCATCAGGCAACTTATAGTCAGGAGATAAGACAAGACACTCAGTGTCTGTAAAAAGAACAAAATTCTTTTTGTCACACATTTGTGAGACACTAAAAAGATTGAACTTTAGCCCATTTACCAAGTACACTTTTTCAAAATCCAAATTGCCTGTTCTAATAGTACCTTTACCAACTATTTTTCCACCTTTAGGGTCATTACCAAAAGCAACATAGCCACCATCCATGGCTTCAAAATCTTTAAGGTTGCCTTGGTCTCCAGTCATATGTCCAGAGCATCCACTATCAAAAATGCATTTATCTTTTAGCTCCACTTGTAGATTGCCCTGCACATAAAGTAAGAGAATTAGTTTCTCTTGGGGACCCAAGCCATCACTGACTTGGATCTGCCTTGTGCATCAACATAATCAAATTTCTTCAAGTCCATTGATGCACTACTGTGTCTAAGAACATGATCTAAAACCTTGATTTTAGGTTCCCAGACCTAGCAAGCTGAGGCCTTAACAGCATAAAAGTGATTGCCCACAACAGTATTTGTTATTACTTTAGGCTTAGCAGTAGAAACTACTTTTGCCTTAGCAGTAGAAACATTTGTTTTCATTTGATTAGGCCTTTTTTGGTGCAGCCGTAGTAATTGTTCTAGTAGCACCATTTCTCAGTAACAATTGCCTAGGAACCATGTTTCTATTAGGATGAGAGTAAGTCTTTTTAGCAAAATTCTTATGGTTCACCCTAGTGTGTTGGTTCCATACAGGTTTTTGGTAGTAGTAGCAATCTTCCTGAAGATGCTCAAAACTACCACAACTATAACATGCCTTCTTAACCAATTTAAAATCACTACCTAACTTGTGTGAAATTAGGCTGTTCCAATTTCTTTGGTTTCCTCTAGGCTAGTTATTAGTTTTCCTAGGATATTCTCTAGGTTTCTCATCAAATTCAGCCATTTTCCTAGATATCCTACTCCCTAACACAGGTTTTACAAACTCAACATTTTTAGCTTTAGTTTCAACTGTTTTAGTAATTTCTACCTTTTTAGCCTTAGGTGTTGATTCAACCTGTTCATCCTCACTATCTGACTCCCAATCTTCAATGATGGGTGCATCAGACAACTTCTCAACCTTAGGTGTTTCTATTTTTGATTCACTTGTTTCACCTACAGGTTTTGCATCTATCTCAGTTATAAAAGACAATTCCTTCCTAGGAGGTACAAAGGCACTCTTAGCAGGAGGTGCAACTTCATTGTACCCTAAGCCACTCCCTTTTCTCATTAACTAACTTTCTATAGCCTTATTCACAAGATTTGATGCAAATTGTTGTTTTTCTACCCTAACAACATGTTTATCTTTATCAGCTAAAGCTACATTTCTAGCTTTTTCAGCTTCCTCAAGCTTTTTATTTAGCACATTAATCTCACAATTTTTCATAAAAAGCTGACCTTCTAGAATGTGGATCTTTTCAGCATACTCTAACTCATTTTGCCTAAGAAATTCAAGTTTATCTTCTACTGATTTTAGGCCATATTTATAACCTAAATTATCAAGTTTTAACTTTTCTACTTCATCTCTTAAACTCTCATTCCTAGACTTTAGTTCTTCCACAGTATCTAAGCATGATTTAAATGAACAAGATGACTCATTAGATACCTCAGAGTCTGATCCAGAAGAAGAAGAAGCATAAGCCATCAATGCAAAGTTTGGTCCTTCCTCAGCTTGGTCACTCCAATCATACTCTCCCAAGCCATCACAAGACACCAGAGCAGTTGTAGGCTTGACCTCTTCAATAGGAACCTTCCTTACATTCTCTCTGTTCTTCTTTGGTGCTCTGCATTCCCTAGCAAAATGGCCCTTTCTCTGGCAATTGTAGCACTCAACCTTTGACTTGTCAAACCCCACATTGGTTTGTCCTATGTACTTGAGTTCCCTACCAGTCTTCTTCAGAAATCTCCTAGCCCTCATGGTTAGCATGGCCATCTGCCATTTTAAATCAATCTCCTCAAGATCATCAGGATCTATTTGTTCCAAGTCCTGATCAGTAACAGAAGTACTTGTGGTGAGATCAGCCAAAAAGGCACAAATAGCAGCATCACTGATGTTGTCACTATTTGAGCTAGCAGCAGAACCAACAGCAGAAACTACATGCCTAGCAGCAAAATAGTTTTCTTGAGAGCTTCCAGAACCCTTGTTGTTTGAGGACATAAATGCTAGGTTTTGTCCACTAGAAGATGAACTGGATGTTCCCTTGACTTCAGATTCATACACCTTTAAATTGTTGTACAAATCATCCAAGCTCATTGTTTCAAAGTCCTCCTTGTTCCTCCAGACCACAGAATGCATGCTCCACTCAGATGACAAGCTTCTAAGAAACTTGTGATTGATGTCTTCTTGAGCCACAGGAACCTTCATGAGAGCCAACTGACTAACCAACCTTTGAAGTCTATCATAAGTGGCATCAATGTTTTCAGAACTTGAGGCCACAAAAGTCTCAAATTGATGCTTCAACAAGTTCTTCCTAGACTTCTTTGTAGCAGCATTACCACCAAATCTGAGTTTAATGGCTTCATTCGGTATCCCCATCAAAAGAATATTGTGAGTCTTTATCTCCAATCTCCTCTGAGCTTTGTCCTCATTAGTTCTAATGGGCAAAATTGTCCCATCAGCACCCTTAGCAGGTAAAGTATCTCCATTCTGAATGACTTCCCACATGGAGTAGTCAAGCATCTTTATGTACTGTTGAATCCTCATCTTCCATAGTTCATACTCACCAGGTTTGAGCATTGGTACCTTTGAAGCAGTCACCATATGAGTAGTTTCAGATTCCATTACTTCAGTTATTGATGAACAGATCTTAATCAACAAAAATTCTTCTTGATTGCAGTCTCTAGATCACAAGCTCTAATACCACTTGTTGATCCCAGATGAGCTATTGATCTTGTTAATTATCTTAGATGTTAATCTAAAACAATAGGTATAAAAACTGTTCTTGAACAAACTATTAAATACTATGCGGAATCTAGTATTTAATCTTAAGAAGAATTATTAATCGAACACAATTGAATTCTCTTCACAAACACTTCAATATATTAATACGGTTACTCAAAAGTAACAGGGTTACAAAAACCTTGAAGTGATTCGAATTAGCAATAATACGTATGCTAAACTCTAACCCTAGATCCTCCTTTTATAGAATAAGGAGTCCTACTCGGTTACAATAACTTTCTATACAAGAATAATCTTTTCGTATCTATTCTATAATTATCCAAACATACTATACATAGTTATCTAATAAGCAGCAGAATACTAACTCTAGCAGTAGAATCTTCGATGCCTAGCAGTAGTATCTACTTAGCTTATTTTCTCGATTACTCCAGCAGTAGAATAAATACACCAGCAGTAGAATGATTTAGCCTAGCAGCAGAATCATACTTAGTGTATTTTCCATTTAGATCCAAGAGCAGTATTATCCAACCTTGAGCAGCAGCATCTCAAAACCCAACAGATATAATTAATATGCGTATGACCGGATTCAAACATGAGCCTATGGGATTGCACACTTTATTTATGAGAGTCGATATTTAATAATTAATATAAATGTTATGAATTAATTATTATTTCACAATAAACGTCTAACGGTCGTTAGTACTTAACGGTAAAAACGATTGTTAAAGGGAGACGAAAATAAGGAAACAAGTCAAGAAGGATCTAGAATCCCTTATGGGCTTGTATATTTGGTCGATTGGGATGAATCCCACATAGGAAATCCTATGTAACTTGATACCAAGTCTTTAGTATAAATACATTCTCTTATATTCATTCTCTGGCACTTAATAGAAGGCCAAACTTCTTATTCTTTTACTCCTTGGTCAATAAAGTGAAGCCCCATGAAGGGATTTGCTATATACCTTGAGCATAACAAAAGTGTTTGGTTAAGCTATTATGATTCAAGAATCTAGCCTTTCGCATCGAATCGCTACTAATACGTGTGTACATGATCGTAGAGAAATCCTACTATGGATTTTACTGGAACCCTAATTGATTTAGGGATAATACGATTTACATAAACCCTAATTTATTAGGGTTTATGATTTGATCTTTAATTTGGGGTTTTATAAACCCTAATTGCTTGGATTGCTAAAAGGTACGCATTTCTTTATGTTTCGGTTTATTAAATTACATGTATTGATCTTTATGCTTCCGTTGCATGTTCTTGATGTTTATGTTTAATTTATATGCTTGCCATGATTTATTAATTCCAACAGTAGCCATTAGTCAAGACCAAGTATGTTGTTCTTGCAGCTAAAAAGAAAGATGGCTCAAGCGATAATCAAAATCAGAATCACATGATGTAAGGTATTGGACTTTTGAAGTAATCATAGCTAGCTGCAATAAACAGATCTAAGAACTTGATTTATATCATGTTCTAAATTATTTTTGCTGAACTATTTGTTCTTGAACTTCAAGATTCTGTGCGTAAGACGTTTTGTCTATATCTTATTCTCATAATTTGGAAGGGTGAGAAAACTACGGAAGGACTTCCTATTAAATTATTTAAAGTAACACAAGTGAAGACCACATCTTAATCCCTGTTTCCTTGAGAAATTGAAAAGCAGCTATGAAATGTTTTAAACTAAAAGGAGGAAACTTATGCAAACATTGTTTGGAAAGAAAAGTGTTGATGGCTTAAAGTGACTTTTCTACTCCCAAAATTTGTCTTAAAGTGATTTGAATATTTAAAGGTAGACTCTCTCTTCATAATATTGTAGTTGCTTTGGAACAGAAATCTTAAGGTAAAAAAGAGAACTTTTATACAAGAGGATTTGAATGGAATAGACAAAAATTCATTCAATTAACTACATAATTTTCTTCTTTATATGTTTTGCGGGGCACTGTTGTGGATTGTTGGTTGAGTCCTATGTGAAGTTTACGTTTATAGAAATAAGTCATGATATTTTGTCATGGTAACATTGAATTTAGGCCACAATATATTTGAAGATGAACAAGGTTTGTTTGATTCATATTTTTGGCACATTTTTAATTTTTTATAGGATCAAACTCCCATTTTTTTGTTCGTTGTATATAGAAACAACTAACCTACAAAGACGAGGTTGGTTTATAATGAAATCAGAGAGAATGTAATGAAAGGTGAAAAATGATATTATTTCATTGCATTGAAATGAAAGTGATACATGTTTATATACAAGAGGAAAAGTAACTAACATAACAACTATTTGACTTTTGGTTTGACTTTAGCTCTACACTACTTACTAACACACTATTACATTTTGCTACAAGTTGTTAAACATTTGTGATGGTGAATATAGTTTGTAGACAACACTGAGTTGATGACTCTTGAACATCCAGCTTGCCCAACTTGCTCTTTATCTCCATTAGTTTATTGGTTTTGTTAGAACATTGAAACCCGTAGGTGTAACTTTATTAATGACCATTATTTATAATGGTGAAACCCTACATACCCTAAACCCACAAAACGGGCTTGGGCCTATTTATCCACTAATAGGTTTAAGCCACTGATTATTTGATTTAAAAGTTTGGGTACTCTACTTTGATTTCTGCATTTTACTTGATATGAAACTGAATTATGCTTATTTTTCCCTTTAGCTGTCTACTCTTTCATAATCTAGTAAAAACGAAGTCAATATTAGAATGTTAATAATCATGATACTCCACATGAAACTTCTATGTAGATACGATTAGGTTGAAATTTGACCAAAAATATTTCCTTTTGGTCTTATAAAATATCTGTTTAGTGGTCTTATGAGAAGGCTCTTGATGGATGCTCACAAGCATACTAAAAAAGAGTTAATACAGTTTAACATATCTGAAAAGTATAAAGCCAAAAGAATTCTTTAAAGAATGCCTCGGACAGCTGCGAGAATGAAAGGTACATTGTATTTCAATGTATTTCCTTTTTTTAGTGTAAAAATTGGGCATTCCTGGAGTATGTCATGAATGCCCTCAATAGTTAATGTAGCTAAGTGGATCATTATCATATTTTGATAATTCAAAGTATTTGTAGGTTGTCCTAAAATAATTGAAAATTAAGTGAAATCATTCAGTCACCAAAACATAGCCAAGTTGTAAACAACTAAATGACCGATCCTTTACTTTGTTACTAGCCTAATAATTTTGGAAGGTCTGATCGGATCCTTGCTATAGTTTTGGCCACTTTGGTGCTTATTATGACTTTTATTGACCAAAATCCCAAATGCCTTATTCTAATTCATTGAATCTATTATGCATAGTATGGAAAGTTTCATGAATTATTATGTTTGGTGAACTCATATCTTTTAAATATACATATTTGTAGGTACATTTACATGTGATGGAACCTGCTTGATAAACTCAGAAGAACCAAAGAGGCTTCAACCAAATCTCAAGTTGAATGTTGCAAACTGAAGGTGAACCTTAAGTTCAATGTCAAGGTGAACATTAAGCTCATGGTGAATGCGGTTGAACGTGAAGTCGTTGAAGCTAAAGTTGAATGTTACAGTAGACAAAGCTAAAGCTAAAGCCGAATGCCAATATGCCTCATTGTGAATACTTTTGTAATTTCATTGTGAGTTAGTTACATAAATGGTCACTGTGGTTTGGCGGGTTTTTCACTTTCAGTCAGTCACCGTGGTTTGCATATGTTACGGATCCAGTCAATATCCGAATTGAAATGGCCAAAAAGCCCTTGTCATCTTCTTTTTCAAATCTTTTGATAATTAAGTAACGGCCGTTAGTCGTTTATACTGACGGAATTGGTATTGTTGTTGTACTAAAGAAAAATGATTCGACTTTACGTAGGATCTTTGCAAGCGTAAAATCTTAATAAAATCCCGATTTTGACAATCGGATCGTAAGATCTTGATCAAGTTTGATCTTACTTTGATCGAACAACAAGTTACAGTAATAATTTTTTTCTCGAACCCCTCATTACAAAAAATAAAAAAAAGAAAAAAAAAAGTTGAGATTTTAACATTACTTGTTTTAAACTAGTTCAACTCTTACTTGTCTTAAATTAGTTGTGCAATAAATTATTTTAGGGTGAAAGCTAAAGATACGCAACATAGTTATTCAAAAGACACGATGTACGCAACATACTTTTAAAATTACCATTGTACGCAATTTACTTTCAAATTTGGTGCAATGTACGTAATATGACCTGGAACCAGCAGGTTACCAGGTTTCAAACTTTGAAAATTGACAGGAATGGTCCCTGTGGCTTGCGTTGACTTTCACCGGTCATCCCTTGACTTTTTTATCACTTAGAAAAGTTACAGTAATGGTCCTTATGGTCCCTGTGGCTTCCATTTTTGTCCCTTTTTTTACGTTTTCGTTCGTTTTTATACGTTTTCGTTCATTTTTATACATTTTCATTTGTTTTTATCCGTTTTCGTCCGTTTTTATACGTTTTCGTCTGTTTTTTTTTTTTATGTTTTCGTTCGTTTTTATACATCATCATCCTTTTTTAACGTTTTCGTCCGTTTTTTACGTTTTCGTCCGTTTTTATACGTTTTCGTTCGTTTTTATACATCTTCATCCGTTTTTTAACGTTTTCGTCCGTTTTTTTACGTTTTCATCCGTTTTGATACGTTTTCGTTCATTTTTATACATTTTCATCCGTTTTTATCCGTTTTCGTCCGTTTTTATACGTTTTCGTCCGTTTTCGTTCGTTTTTATACATTTTTATCCGTTTTCGTCCGTAATTACACCTTTTCCTCCGTTTTTGAACGTTTTCATCCATTTTTTTAATTCTTCGTCCGTTTTTATACGTTTTCGTTCGTTTTTATACATCATCATCCTTTTTTTAACGTTTTCGTCCATTTTTTTACGTTTTCGTCCGTTTTTATACGTTTTCGTTCGTTTTTATACATCTTCATCCGTTTTTAACGTTTTCGTCCGTTTTTTTTACGTTTTCGTCCGTTTTTATACGTTTTCGTTCATTTTTAAACATTTTCATCCGTTTTTATCCATTTCTGTCCGTTTTTATCGTTTTCGTCCGTTTTTACAGGTTTTCATCCATTTTTTTAATTCTTCGTCCGTTTTTATACGTTTTCGTTCGTTTTTATACATCATCATCCTTTTTTTAACGTTTTCGTCCATTTTTTTACATTTTCGTCCGTTTTTATACGTTTTCGTTCGTTTTTATACATCTTCATCCGTTTTTAACGTTTTCGTCCGTTTTTTACGTTTTCGTCCGTTTTTATACGTTTTCGTTCATTTTTAAACATTTTCATCCGTTCTTATCCATTTTTGTCCGTTTTTATACGTTTTCGTCCGTATAAAAATGGACGAAAAGGTGTAATTACGGACGAAAACGGATAAAAATGTATAAAAACGATCGAAAACGTTCAAAAACTGACGAAAAGGTGTAATTACGGACGAAAACGGATAAAAATGTATAAAAACGATCGAAAACATAAAAAAAATGGACGAAAACGGATGAAAATGTATAAAAATGAACGAAAACGTATCAAAAACGGACGAAAATGTAAAAAAATGGACGAAAACGTTAAAAAACGGATGAAGATGTATAAAAACGAACGAAAACGTATAAAAACGGACGAAAACGTTAAAAAAAGGATGATGATGTATAAAAACGAACGAAAACGTATAAAATCGGACGAAAACGGATAAAAACGGATGAAAATGTTTAAAAATGAACGAAAACGTATAAAAACGGACGAAAACGTAAAAAAATAGACGAAAACGTTAAAAAATGGATGAAGATGTATAAAAACGAACGAAAATGTATAAAAACGAACGAAAACGTAAAAAAACGGATGAAAACGTTAAAAAAGGATGATGATGTATAAAAACGAACGTAAACGTATAAAAACGGACGAAAAATTAAAAAAATGGATGAAAACGTATAAAAACGTTCAAAAACGGACGAAAAGGTGTAATTACGGACGAAAACGAATAAAAACGTATAAAAACGAACAAAAACATAAAAAAAAGGGACGAAAACGTGTAAAAACGGATGAAAACAGATAAAAACGGATGAAAATGTATAAAAATGAACGAAAACGTATCAAAACGGACGAAAACGTAAAAAAACGGACGAAAACGTTAAAAAACGGATGAAGATGTATAGAAACGAACGAAAACGTATAAAAACGGACGAAAACGTAAAAAAACGGACGAAAACGTTAAAAAAATGGATGATGATGTATAAAAACGAACGAAAACATAAAAAAACGGACGAAAACGTATAAAAACGGACGAAAACGGATAAAAACGGATGAAAATGTATAAAAATGAACGAAAACGTATAAAAACGGACGAAAACGTAAAAAAAGGGACAAAAATGGAAGCCACATGGACCATAAGGACCATTACTGTAACTTTTCTAAGTGATAAAAAAGTCAAGGGATGACCGGTGAAAGTTAACGCAAGCCACAGGGACTATTCCTATCAATTTTCAAAGTTTGAAACCTGGTAACCTGCTGGTTCCAGGTCATATTACGTACATTGCACTAAATTTGAAAGTAAATTGCGTACAATGATAATTTTAAAAGTATGTTGCGTACATCGTATCTTTTAAATAACTATGTTGCGTATCTTTAGCTTTCGCCCATTATTTTACAACTAGTTTGTTGTATAATTTATAGCCATTCATTCACATCCTTTTAGCCTAGCAGCCTAAATTGAAATGTGCAAATAGCAGAACAATAATAGAAGCATCGACTATATAACAAAGACTTGGCAATAATGCTAAGTATTATAGCCTTCCATTCTATACACCCTTATCCATCCACATTCATACTTTCTTTTGTGCTTTCACCATAAACAACAATGGCTGAACTCATTCTTTCTGGCTTGCTCAAACCAATTTTTGAGAAGCTAACATCTGTAGCCGTGAACAAGATTACTCGCTCCAAAGAAATTCATTCTGAGCTGAAGAAATGGGAGAGTCAGTTATCCCATATCCGATCCTTTCTTAATGATGCTTCTCAGAAGGAAGTAACAGATGAAGCTGTTAAACAGTGGCTGAATGGTCTCCAACATTTGGCTTATGACATAGATGATATTCTTGATGCTTTGGCAACAGACGCTATGCATCACGAGTTTACCAATGAGCCTGAAGGAATCAGTAGCAAGGTAAGAAAGCTCATTCCAACTTGTTGCACAAATTTCTCACTAAGTACTAGGATGGATGGCAAGTTAAATAGTATTACCACCAGGTTACAAGAACTTATAGATGAAAAAAATAATCTTGGTTTGATTGTGAAAGATGGCGGACAAAAAAGCAAGAATAGAAATTACCAGACCTCTTTGGTAAATTCAAAGATTATTGTTGGTCGTGAAGATGAGAAGAAGGAATTGCTCCGTAAGCTATTGAGTGATGAACAATGTGATGAAAACTTTGACATCGTGCCCATTGTTGGTATGGGTGGCATGGGAAAAACGACTTTAGCTAGACTTTTGTATGACGATCAGCAAGTGAAGGATCGCTTTGAGCTCAAGGCATGGGTTTGTGTTTCTGAAGACTTTGATAGCTTCAATATAAGTAAAGTCATCTTTCAATCTATAGGTGGGGAAAATAAGGATTTTGCAGATCTAAATTTGCTTCAAGCAGCTCTTAAAAATCAACTTACAGGGAAACGATTTCTCCTTGTTTTGGATGATATCTGGAGCGAAAAGCTGGAAGACTGGGAGACATTAGCAGCCCCATTCTTTGAAGTGGCTCATGGAAGCAAAATAATCATCACAACTCGAAAGACGGAATTGCTCAGAAAACTGGGCCACAAACAACCATACAATCTGCAAAAGTTGTCGCATGACAATGCTTTTTCTTTATTTGCTCGACATGCGGGGATAAACGACTTTGAGTCATATCCAATGCTAAGACTGTATGGTGAAGGCATTGTGAAAAAATGCGATGGCTGTTGGGATTTATTAATATGTTAACCAATTAACACTACGAGTACGCAGCGGAATATGGATCTAGTTTGGCTATTAGAATTAACACAAATAATAAACACATAAAACAAATAAAAGGGACAAGAAAAATAAATCGAAAACTAACCCTTGTAGTCACCCGCAAATGAAACTAAGTAGTAAATATATACTACCTCTACGGTTGCTCACACAAACACGTCAACCAAGTATGCCCGGAATGCTAGCCGAGTATCACGTATCAACCAAATACCAATTCGAATACAAAAATTGTATTACGTTCGAATTGTAAACAATAGCAACGCCAACAGTAACTAAAAAAAACAAGAAGTAAATTCCTTGTTGTTTTACTTAGATACTTGGAAGGAAAAGTCAAACCAAAAAGCTCTCTTGCACTCCGATTGGTGGACAAAGAAAGGAGCAGCAGTTTTCACGTGGGGTTTCTTTTTTTAATGAGATAGTGTCGTGTATTTATGAGCTAACATATGAGGTCTATTTATAGTCTCTCATGCTCATTCATGATAAGGCTTAAAACACTTCATGATAAACATAGAACTCTTTCTATTTAAGCCTTATCACAACTCTCTCATTCCTTCTTATCTTTAATGAACCTAGACACTCCAAGATCCCTTCTAGATCTTTCATAAGCTGGCCACACTGGTTAGGACAAGTAAGGCATCTTGTCTAGTTCATTTCATGTCTTTTTGGTATACGCGAAGAATTTAACATACTCTAAGTGTTTAACGTGTGTGCCCCCAATAGGCTCACACACCTCTAGTCGTATTTAAGCTATTCCAACTTCCATATTCCAACAGCTCCCACTTGGGAGTTGGAGTAGCAGATAGCACAAATACCAACGACGGAAACGTCTAGCAATGCTCTCACTCGCTATTTAAACTAAAGGTGTCTGAGATATAGTTTCATAAATCATTCTCAGTAGCATGGTCATTTATGTCTTGCTTTTATCATCCTTTGTTATAGATACCGTTAAACCATGGATATGGATCCTAACTCATTCCATATAGTTTAACCATTTTGATTCTCGTTATAGAATTTTAATTAGATATACCAAATGTAATCAAGAATCATCTTGCATTACCCTTTGGGTTCGGCCGAACAATTATCTGATTAATTCTGGAGAGGGCCCATGGTATCTTTCTGCACATATCAAGTGGAGTAACAAATCCTTTGTTGACTACAAGTGTTGTGGATGCTGCTTCACATCACTCCGAAAAATAGCTTTTATAACTACCTTATTCAGGACAGCGTTTGGCATATAATTACAAAAGTGATATCCACACATAACAGAACTTGCTTGTATCTCAAGTCTAAGGATGACTTAATAAACCATTTTCAACATCTTACTCATGACAAGGATCCAAAAGTAAATGTTTGAAGTTGGGGTATCCAATATGCATCCCTTGTGAATACATATGAGTTTGGCGGGAACAATCCACATTCTCATAGAATATAACCAATACTCACATTTGCCTTGCATAACAATATTCCCATATTGTTAACCGACAATGGACATATTTAGAATGATAAAATCATTCAAGGATTAAACATGCAAATATAGGATAACAATTATTATATGAATGAATAACAAATACCAAGTATCTTTATTAATCATAAAATAAAACTGTCTTACAATTCCAAATTATTCAAATACTAATTACACACAGATTTACATGAGACTACTAGCTGGTATCAAACCAATATTCCTAGTCAATTCAGAATGCTTAGGATATGCTAAAGCCTTCGTAAATGGATCAGCTAGATTGTCATCTGTGTGAACTTTTAATATCTTCACGTCACCCATCTCAATGGTTTCTCGAAGATAATGAACTTTTACGCGGTAATGTCTAGCACCCTTGGTGAGTCCACTTTCATTTGCTATAGTAATGGCTCCAGTATTGTCACAATACATATCTATGGGTTCTTCAATTGTGGGAACAATGCCAAGCCCAGAAATGAATTTTCGAATCCATACAGCCTCTTTAGATGCATCATAAGCAGCTATATACTCAGCTTCTGTAGATGAAGTAGCATAAATACTTTGCTTCGTGCTTTTCCAGTCAACAGCACCTCCATTCAAAACGAATACATATCCAGTCTGAGATTTTAGGTCATCAGCATCTGTCAGATATCCAGCATCAGTGTAGCAAGAAACCCTGAGCTCTCGTTTCATATCACCTCCGTAAACCAGAAACATATCCTTAGTATTGCGTAAATACTTAAGAATATTCTTAACAGCAGTCCAGTGAAGATCCCCTGGATTCTGTTGAAATCGGCTTGTTATGTTCTGAGAGAACGCAACATCAGGACGAGTACATCTCACAGCATACATAATTGATCCTATAGCCGAGGCATAAGGAACTCTTTGCATGCGCTCTTTTTCAGCAGGTGTTTCAGCACCTTGTGATTTACTCAATTTAAGCTTTTCTTGCATTGGGATAGTTCCTCGTTTGGAATTCTCTATGAAATATTTCTTCAATATTTTCTCAATGTAAGCACTTTGACATAAACCAATTAACCGTCTTGATCTATCTCTATAGATCTTGATTCCAAGAATATATGCCGCTTCTCCTAGATCTTTCATGGCAAAACATTTTCCAAGATAGGATTTAACATCTTGTAACATTGGAATATTGTTTCCCATAAGTAATATGTCATCAACATATAGAATTAGGAAAGTGACATAACTCCCACTAGCTTTCTTATATACACATGGCTCATCTTGATTTTGAGTGAAACCGAATTTCTTAATCTCATCATCAAAACGTTTATTCCATTGCCTAGATGCTTGCTTATGTCCATAAATGGAACGCTTGAGCTTGCATACTCGGTTAGGATATTTTGGATTAACAAAACCTTCAGGTTGCACCATATAGACTTCTTCGGAAAGATGTCCATTGAGGAAGGCGGTTTTGACATCCATTTGCCAAATCTCATAGTCATAGAATGCAGCTATGGCTATGAGAATCCTTATAGCTCTAATGTCTGCAACAGGAGAAAAGGTCTCTTCATAATCAACCCCGTAGGTTTGAGTGAAGCCCTTTGCTACGAGACGAGCTTTAAAGGTGTGTACTGCACCATCCATGTCAGTCTTCTTTTTGAAGAGCCATTTGCTACCAACGGTTCTACCATTAGGAGGAAGATCAACTAAGTCCCAGACTTCGTTATCTTTCATGGATTGCATTTCCACATTCATTGCATCAAGCCATTTATTGGATTCAGGATCCAACAATGCAGCTTTATAGTTATTGGGTTCACCAAGATCCCCCAATTCATGCTCCTCAGTATCGACGTATAAACACATTCGATCTGGGGCACGGCGTGTCCTAGCGGACTTACGAATGGGATTGATATCACTTTGAGGTTCATCAATTTCTTGATCATCCTCATCATGATTTAAGCTAGTGTCTACAGAAGGATTTGTATCTTCTTCTTGAATAATTTCAAGATCTTCTAGACTCCCACTTGCTTCATGATCCAAGAGATTTTTCTCAAAGAATTCAGCATTCCGAGCAACAAATACCTTGTTCTCGGATGGAAGATAGAAAGAATATCCCATTGTTTCCTTTGGGTATCCTATGAAGATACACTTAATAGATCTGGGTTCCAGTTTGTCAGGTTTGGTAAGTGTATCACGCTTAACAAGTGCCTCACAACCCCAGACTTTTAAGTAAGACAACTTAGGGGCTTGCCCATGCCATACTTCGTATGGTGTCTTATCAACCTTCTTAGTTGGAACCATGTTGAGAATGCGCGCAGCAGACTCAAGGGCATAATCCCAAAAGGACTTTGGAAGAGTAGTTTGACTCATCATGGAGCGAACCATGTTTAGCAGTGTTCGATTTCTCCTCTCAGACACACCATTATGTTGTGGCGTGTAAGGAGGAGTTCGATGGGCAATAATCCCATGCTCCTTAAGATGATCCAAAAACTCTTGACTCATATATTCACCTCCACGATCCGAGCGTAGTGATTTAATGGTCTTCCCGAGTTGGTTTTCTACTTCCTTTTGAAACACTTTAAATGTTTCAAACACTTCATGTTTATGTTTCAGCAGGTAAACATAACCATACCGACTAAAGTCATCAGTAAAAGTGACGAAGTAGCTTGCTCCTTGTCTTGACACAGTTCTAAATGGGCCACATACATCGGTGTGTATTAGTCCAAGTAGATCCTTAGCCCTTTCCACTTGATGTGAATAGGGTTTTCTTGCCATCTTACCAGACATGCAGGAAACACACTTTTCAAATGACTTGATGTCAGTTGAGTTGAGAAGTCCATCATGTTGCAACTTCTCCATGCGTTTCTTGTTAATGTGTCCAAGACGACAATGCCACAAGAGAGTAGAGTCCAAGGTTAGATTGGCTCTTTTATTGCTAACAACAAACATAGAACTATCATTTGTTTCAGAACAAGACATGTCAATTTCAAAAATACCATCCCTTGGGATAGCACTAAAATAAACCACATTATTCCTAGAAACTGAAATTGTATTATTCAATTCAAAACGATTAACAAAACCATCGTCAAACAAACGTGAAACTGAAATAATTCCTCTAGTAATAGAGGGAGCGTAATGACAATTGTTTAAAACAACTACTAATCCACTAGGGAGACATAAATGATAACTTCCAATAGCTTCAACTTCTGCCCGTTGACCATTGCCCACGTACAGACTTAAAGCTCCTGGCTTCAGCTTCCTACTTCCCCTGAGACCCTGAGTAGTATTACAGATGTGAGTTCCACAACCCGTGTCATAAACCCAAGATTTACTAGGAAAAGAATAGAGTTCTATAGTGAAAATACCTGAAGTGCTAGCTCCTTGAGATAGCTTCTTCTTTTTCATCAACTCGGCGAGATACACGGGACAATTCATTCTCCAATGACCTATTTCACCACATTGGTGACAGGTCGCGTCCTTTGCAGGGTTATCCTTCTTGGGTGGTGGAGTTTTCTTAGGTTTGGAAGCATAAGATGGTTTATGCTCAGGAGCATAAGCCAACTTGTACTTTCCATTCCCTTGATTCCCCTTAGCAGCCTTGAACGGTTTTTTACCTTGGTTTTTCTGGACCTTTCCTGCACGTATAGTATGAAGTGCAGGTGCAGCATCTTTCTTGGGTAGCGTCTGCTCATGTTGTTTAAGCATAGCATGTAATTCATTCACAGTCTTCCCCATGCTGTGCATATTATAGTTCTGCACAAAGCTGTCATACTCCTTAGAGAGTCCAATCAAGATTAGGCTTACTCCAAGGTTCAAAGTGACGGGATGACCGAGACGCTCCAAGTTGTCAATGTAGCTCTTCATCTTTAGAACATATGAGCTTACAGATTGACCTTCTTCTTGCTTGCACGAGTGAAATTCCCTCGCGGTTTGAAGAAGTTCCTGTTCTGCCTGTTGAGCAAACATAGTTTTTAACTCCTGTAGCATGTCATATGCACCAAGGTGAGTTAGATTTCGTTGGATTTCTAAGTCCATGGTCATAAGCATGAAGGCAGCAATGTCCTTTGATCCCTTGACCCAAGCAGTGTGAGCTGCCAAAGCCTCAGGAGGGACTGGGTGTCCAGGAGTTGCAACAGGTGCAGCAGGAATAGGATGCTCTAAGTAATTTTCCTTATCTTCAGCTGACAGGATAATGCGAAGCTGGCGATACCAGTCAATGAAGTTAGGTCTAGTGAGTTTTTGTTTCTCAAAGAAACTCCTGAGTACCGAATTGTTTCCGACTGAGGTAGTCATCTACAATTAAAAAGTTCAAATAATTAGTATTTTTAATAATTAAATTCTTAATAGAATTAACTACCCAATTAATTACTAATTAAGACTAAGATCCAACTTGACCTCCCACTTATTACCAAAGGTCTGACCAATGAGTAAACAAGTGGGGCAAGAGGTAAGCGACGAGCGTTAATTGCATGAAATGCAACTCTTAGATTTATGAGACTGATCAAGACATTAGTAGACAAGTAGTAATGTCATGAGCATGTTTAGTCTCATCTTATGCCTCGGGTCCAAGGTCTGACCAAGCATACTCGAAATAAGTCGACCAAGCAAGAACGTGCAAATATCACCAAAGGTCTGACCAATGAGCAAAATCTGCCATGGGTTTGGAATGGCCCTAAGGTCTGACCAAAGAGGTCAAGCCAAAAGCACGTGTTCTTGGTTGGCTGGCATAAACTTAAAATTTACACATAGGGTATACACATAAATGTGGTAAAATCGTGTACAAAGAAGCATGCAAAACAACTTTGTAACACTTTATTTAAAAACTTTTAGTAATGACACTGTAGTGATCATCATGGTTCACGGTAGCTCCAATCGAACTCGCAAGGAAGCGGAGGACCAAGTCAGCGCGAAGCAATGACCGGAAATCCTTTAGGTGTGACTGTGCGCACCGCCTTATACCCCCCTTATAGTTTGTTCTAATGGGTGAGCCGTACTTCCCAAGTGTCCATAGCATCCAATTTTTAATTTCATGAAAACTTGTTTCTATAATTTAGGTCACTTAATTTTACAAAAAAACAATTTTTCCACGAATCAAATAGAAGGTCACAATTGAGCATGATATTTAGGCGTGTAAATTAAGACCAATTTTAATGTCATGGTTTCACATATGTATTATTCCATATTGCATGCAATTAGGTTTGTAAAACATATAACAATTATGCACATAAGGAATCACAAACATGAACAAAGACATTAATTTAAACACATAAAATCCGAGTTCTCTCGCGAGTCTTCCCCAAAAGGAGAACCATAAGACCCTCATTAGGTTTTCATCAAGTGCCTAGATCGCCACATGCATCAAAAAATTGATTGCGTAGGTCTTATAGCCGGAATTCACACATAAAATAACATGGCAAACTTATTAACTATTAATTTGCTATTTTATGTCTCTAATTAACCTTTAATTAATTTGTTTGTGTCTTGTTATTTTTTATTAATTAATGACAAGTATTGCAATGTAGTTGTCAAAATAAAAATAAAACAAATAACTAAATTAGATTTCATGCAGCCTTTTAACGTGTTTATTAAATTGTGTAACCCAGAATACACCAAACGAGTTGTCTCGTGATGCCACTGTTGGGATTTATTAATATGTTAACCAATTAACACTACGAGTACGCAGCGGAATATGGATCTAGTTTGGCTATTAGAATTAACACAAATAATAAACACATAAAACAAATAAAAGGGACAAGAAAAATAAATCGAAAACTAACCCTTGTAGTCACCCGCAAATGAAACTAAGTAGTAAATATATACTACCTCTACGGTTGCTCACACAAACACGTCAACCAAGTATGCCCGGAATGCTAGCCGAGTATCACGTATCAACCAAATACCAATTCGAATACAAAAATTGTATTACGTTCGAATTGTAAACAATAGCAACGCCAACAGTAACTAAAAAAAAACAAGAAGTAAATTCCTTGTTGTTTTACTTAGATACTTGGAAGGAAAAGTCAAACCAAAAAGCTCTCTTGCACTCCGATTGGTGGACAAAGAAAGGAGCAGCAGTTTTCACGTGGGGTTTCTTTTTTTAATGAGATAGTGTCGTGTATTTATGAGCTAACATATGAGGTCTATTTATAGTCTCTCATGCTCATTCATGATAAGGCTTAAAACACTTCATGATAAACATAGAACTCTTTCTATTTAAGCCTTATCACAACTCTCTCATTCCTTCTTATCTTTAATGAACCTAGACACTCCAAGATCCCTTCTAGATCTTTCATAAGCTGGCCACACTGGTTAGGACAAGTAAGGCATCTTGTCTAGTTCATTTCATGTCTTTTTGGTATACGCGAAGAATTTAACATACTCTAAGTGTTTAACGTGTGTGCCCCCAATAGGCTCACACACCTCTAGTCGTATTTAAGCTATTCCAACTTCCATATTCCAACAATGGCTTGCCTTTGGCTTTAAAAGCACTTGGAAGTTTACTCAGAACAAAAATAGATGAAGAAGATTGGAAGCAGCTTTTGGATAATGAGATATGGATGTTAGAAGACGGAGGCGGTATTGTTCCGGCGCTTAGACTAAGCTACCATGATCTTTCTGCACGTCTGAAGCAGTTGTTTGCATACTGTTGCTTGATCCCAAAGGACTACGTGTTTAAGAAAGATGACTTGATATTGTTGTGGATGGCGGAAGGGTTTTTGCACAATTCAACTACAGAAAAATTAATGGAACGCTTGGGTGAGGAATGTTTTCAAGAGCTGTTCTCAAGGTCTTTTTTTCAACATGTGCCTTATGAAGAATCGTTGTTTGTGATGCATGACCTCATGAATGATTTAGCCACATCTGTTGCAGGAGAATTTTTTGTGAGGTTAGACTTAGATGTGAAGAAGGATGTTAGAAAGAAAGATTTCAAAAAGTTCCGTCATATGTCATTTGTTTCTGAGATATTTAATACTTACAACAAGTTTAAGGCATCCGAAAAAGCTAATAGTTTGAGAACGTTTTTAGCTATGCCCAATGCGATGGGAGATGATAGCTGGCAGAAATCCTACTTGTCAAGTAAGTTACTGGCTGACATACTTCCCCAATTACCATTGTTGAGGGTTCTAAGTTTGAGTAAATTAGAAATAGTTGAGGTACCAGAGTGTGTCGGCAATATGAAGCACTTGCGGTATCTTAATTTATCTGAAACTAGCATCACACATTTACCAGAAAGTGTCTGCAATCTGTATAACTTACAAACATTGATCGTTTCTGGCTGTTATAGCTTGACTATGTTGCCCGACGACTTCTTAAAGCTTAAAATTTTGCGGCATTTTGACATTCGGGATACATGGCTTTGGAATATGATGCCGTTAGGGATTAGCGAGATGAAAAGCCTACAAACTCTTTCCAACAAAGTAGTTGTTGAAAACAACGCCTTTTTTATATCTTGGCTTAGGAACTTAAAGAATCTCCAAGCGAAGATTTCTATTGATGGGCTGCAGAAACTGCAAAGTGCAAGGGATATACTGGAAGTGAACTTATCAGAAAAGAGGGTGTTAGTGAGCTACGCATGGGATGGGATGATGTGTTTGGTGATCATTCTCCAAATGAAAAACTTGAAAAGGAAGTCCTCGATGCGCTCAAGCCTCATAGTGATAACTTGAAAGATCTAAATATTGTGTCATATGGAGGTAAAGTATTTCCAAAGTGGATTGGGGATCCCTCATTTCATCAGTTGACTAGTGTTTCAATTTGGGGCGGTAGAAATTGTACGTTTCTACCACCACTTGGGCAACTGCCATCACTTAAGAAGCTGGTTATTCAAAATATGGCTGATGTGAAAGTTGTGGGCTCAGAGTTCCTTGGGACAGGTATTGCATTTCCTAAACTTGAAAGTTTAAGGTTTGAAAAAATGAGTGGGTGGGAGGTATGGTCAACAAATAGTGGTGGTGTTGATGCAGTGTTTCCACGCCTTCAAGAGCTTGAAATAACGCACTGTCCTAATTTGGTTGAAGTCTCACTTGAAGCACTACCTTCGCTGAGGGTTCTAGTTATAAGTGGTTGTGGTGATGGGGTATTGAGAAGTCTAATTTGTGTAGCTTCAGCAGTCACCACGTTGGGTATTTGTAGTATTTCAGGACTTAGTGATGAGGTGTGGAGAGGTGTTATGGACTATCTTGGGTCAGTTGAGGAAGTTCATATAATTGCTTGTGAGGAAATAAGATACTTGTGGGAATCAGAAGCAGAGGCAAGTAAGGTTCTTGTGAATTTAAGGAAGTTGATAGTAGAGAATTGTTCAAAATTGGTGAGTTTAGGAGAGAAAGAGGAGGAGGAGGATGGATGCAACCAACTAACATCTCTTAGGATTTTGGAATTAAGTGAATGTCCTATGATTGCATCTGTCTCTTTCCCAACAGGAGGTCACAAGCTCAAGTCACTCAAAATTGAAAAATGTGAACAACTTTTGGAAAAGGAGGTGCTTCTCAAGACAAGCATGCCACTGATGCTTGAGGTTGTACATATAAAGAGATGGAAAAATCTGAAATCAATCAATGAATTGACTTGTTTCATTCAACTCACCGAATTAAGAATAGTAGGTTGTTCGAGTATAGAGTCAATTCCTGCTGCCGACTTGCCGAATCTCACCTCGTTAAATTGGTTGACAATAAGAGATTGTAAAAGTATGGATGTTGATTCCTTTGGGCTTTGGCCTCCTAAGTTGGGTTCTTTATCAATAGGGCGTTTGAAGAAGCCCATATCAAAGTTGATGGTGGGCCCACAAAACTTCCCACCTTCTCTTGTTCACCTAAAGCTATATGGTGGATCGGCAGAAGAAGAAGAAGAAGATGATGACGTGACTAGTGGAAGTCAATTGTCGCATATGCTTCCTTCATCTCTTACTTATCTTAACTTAAGGAATTTTGAGAAATTGGAAACAGTTTCAAACGGACTCCAACACCTCACCTCCCTCCAACATCTCGATATTCGGTATTGCCCAAAGATGAAAGATCTACCAGAAACGTTGTTGCCTTCACTTTTGAGTTTGACAATATATACATGCCCAGATGAAATGAAAGAAAAGACAAGTAGAAGAGGCTCCTATTGGCCCCTTATTTCCTATATCCCATATGTCGACATATGGTAGAGGTATGTCCCCTCTCTACCTTTGATTTTTACATTCTGTATTTAAAGGGGTGTTTGGCATTGCATTTTGAAGTTAGTTATCTCATTTAATTAAGTTTTCAGGCCACTCGTAATCAATTGCAGCTAAACTTATTATTCATTTAATTACTTTTTCTGGTCATTTACTCATTTTAAATGGAACTCATGACAATAACAACTTTCCATATCAGTCTAAAATAGTTTGAATAAGTAATTATATGTTTTAGTTTTGTAACGAAAGTTTAGTGAGGTAATGCCGATTATGAAGGATGATAGATTGTGCAACTACTTATTTATCTAAGTTGTATTTTTGAATTCTTGTAAGTTAAAGTGTGTCGTTTGGGGATGGATTTTAAGCGGAAAGAGCTAGTACAAGTAGTTTGCATTTTCAGGATTTTATTCTACTTACAATATCTGATTGAAGTCCACATTGTACTAATCAAAGTCATGTCATGTTCTTAATTTCATTTCATTGAAATATGTTTTTGAATGAGTTCTGTTATTCTAGACTGGCTTGCAATTAATATCTTTATCACGGTGGTTTGATGTTTGATAAACTCACCTAGTAACAACAAATTCTTGTTTTGTCTAGTTGTTTCAAGGATTCACTCACATCAGACGGGTTGCGAATGTTATGGATATAGCTATGTCAGGTATCGAATTTTTCCACTTTTTGTCAACGAGGCATTTATATACGTTTGTTCTTGTTTATCTTAACTTTTATGATAAGACTAAAACTGAGAGCCAATTGTTTTGCTAGAGAGTCCATCTTTAGTAGTACCACTTTATAGATGCCTAACATATTATGCCAAATAGCTGTTTATGTTTCAAATAGATTTGAGTAACAAATATTTAGCTCCACATGATCAACAATGTCTTGTTTTCTGATATAATCTGTGTTTTTTATTTACAGAACGGGTTTTCAAATTTCTGGATGGGATTTCCACCCGGCCAATAATTTCCTATAACCTGTTATTACGGAGCCCAACAGAGAAAAGATGCCATGGTC
Source organism: Artemisia tridentata subsp. tridentata (assembly GCA_021014915.2). NCBI lineage: Eukaryota > Viridiplantae > Streptophyta > Magnoliopsida > Asterales > Asteraceae > Artemisia > Artemisia tridentata. Next base: position 423,295,608 of record CP139509.1, read on the forward strand.
AATGCCTCTTATCTATATTTTCAGATAAGGTGTATTTTTTGTTTGAGTTGATATGACGCTTCCTGGTTTCTTTAATGCAACTGTTCTTGGTTTAAACCATGTATTTGATTGTTGTTCCACTTGACATTATGTACAAAATCACTTGACCTTAATAATACATAAATGTAATAGATTAGTACCTTCTTGGAGCAGGTATTGTTGGTTCTGAAGAAACTATTTGGTTTCTAAATGACTGTTATAACAATTACCTATAATTAGGCCGACCTTCTCAATCTAAAAAAGTCTATAGTGTAACTTATCGTATTGCCTGAAAAGTGACGCCAATCCCATGTCACATATGAAGGTTACTACCTTATAAATGACTCACCCGATAGTACTATTAGAAGATGTATATCTTGGGCAGTTTAAGAGATAGTTATCAAAAGTTGTAACAAGATAAGATAGCTGTAGGAATCAGAAGCAAATGATAGTTAGGAGTATAACTAACATATCTTTTTTTGTTGGACTTAATGGTATTGTAAGAATCTGGAGCGTTGCAATTGTCCAAGCAACAGTGAATTTGAGTATTGAAGTAATCGTAGTCAGATTGTCTGATTCATCATCTCTTATGAATGCTCAATTGTCTGTTCATATTATCAGCCGTTTCAACGGGACTCCAACATCCCAACATTTTGAAGTGCTCAAATCTGTTTTCACATCTCCAGAGGGTAGGTCCCTTTCTGTCTATTCTTTTTTGATTTCTTTTAGTATCCATGTGCATAAATCATATAATCAATTCTGACTTTATTCCAAGGACTATTCGACATAACTTTTTGGAGTTCATTATCTCATGTATTGCAGTTGAAATGAATTTAATGAGTTTGTTGGAAGGTGCTAAACTATTGCAACAAACTTGATTATGATTGTTTGATTGCTTGTGGTCAATTAATAAGTTTTGCAGTCCAAATGAAGTTATGATGTAAAAAGGCTTCTATGTCAAATTGGAGGCCAGTTCACATCTCACTTGGTTTTCTCAATCAATACGGCTCCGAACAGCCCGTACCTTTTTATCGTTACCTGACCTTAACATGGTATTATGTTTTGTCCGACCTGCTAATGCTGATAATATGAACATATTCAACTAGCTAAAATCCAGTTATAATATAACCGTCATCTTTAGGTTCTAAACCCAGTTTCTTTTAATAGGATTTTGTGTTGTCATAATGTTTGAAACATTGATACAAACGCGATCTTTAAATTTTAAGTACAGTATTAAAAGTCTGTTTAGCTGTTAACCTACAACAATTTTTTCACCAAATTATTGTATTTATGACATATCACAATTTTTAACTGAATAAAGCATCGTAAACAGTATCAGAATTTTAATAAACATGAAGAAAGACCATGTGGAGTTAATTATTAAAAAAAATAAATAAGAGTGAATATGCTATTAGTAGAAGAAAAAAAATACTCCGTAAATAAATAAAGTAGAGACATAATAAGACAAAAAGTACAGACATGGTAGGGACATGGTAGGGGGTACCAATACCCGCAAACTTCCCTTATACCACCCACACCCACAGACTTGCCCCTTATCCCATCCCATCTCACAGACTTTTCCCTTATCCCATCCCCACCCCAGTCTCTCTCTCTCTCACTCACAAATCCCATCCTGTCTCTCTCACAAAACTGCTTCTCTCTCTCTCTCATAAAATTGCTTCTCATCGTAAACTGCTTTTTATGGTGGTTTAGGTGGGATGGTGGTTTCCTTTGTAGATATGGGGAGTTAGAATAACTCGTCCCTGTTCTTGTTGGTTTATTGATGGTGAGACAGTATAGATAGGATGGGGTTGGGGTGGGATAAGGGCAAGTCTGTGGGTGTGGGTGGTATTGGTATGGTTTACGCGGTTTTACTTTTATTTTTAGATCTAAAAACTGCTTGTTATGGTGGTTTCTTGGTTGGATCTAAAAAAAAGTTGGTGGTTTCTTGGTTGGATCTTTGTTGGATCTTCTTAGATCTAAAAAAGATGTGGGAAAAAGTTGGTGGTTTATGTGAGACGCGGTTCTGATGGTGGTTCTTTTTAGATCTTTTATATAACTCGACTATTTTTAGATCTAAAACTGATGATGCTTGGTTCTGATGGTGGTTAGATCTAAAAAAAGGGTCTAGTTATTCTAACCCCCCCCCCCCTCTATATGGTTGAAACTGATGGTTAGATCTGGTGGTTTCTTGGTGGTTTCAACAAACGATCACAACTGCTTATATTTTTAGATGGTGTTCTTGGATGGTGTTCTGGTTATGTTTTTTTAGATGGTGGTTCCTTGGTGGTTTCTGGTTATGTTTGCTGCTTATGTTTATTTAGATAAGCAGTTGTGATGTTTAGATGGTGGTTTCTGGTTATGTTTGCTGCTTATGTTTTTTTAGATGGTGGTTTCTGGTTATGTTTGTTGCTTATGTTTTTGTTTGCTGCTTATGTTCTTGATGGTTTGTTTGCTGCTTATGTGCTTTGTGCTTGATGGTTTGTTTGCTGCTTATGTGCTTTGTGCTGCAATTGTGAATGCAATTGTGAATGTAATTGTGATGTTTATAATAATAATAAAAAAAGAAAGAATAAAAAGGACTACTGTGCTTTGTTTGCTGCTTATGTTCTTGTGGTTTCTGGTGATGTTCTTGATGGTTTGTTTGCTTATGTTCTTGTGGTTGCTGCTTATGTTCTTGTGGTTTCTGGTAATGTTCTTGTGGTTTCTGGTGATGGTTTATTGAAATTGCTTATTATCAAATAAGCAGTTGTGATGGTTTCTGGTTAGATAAGCAGTTGTGATGATTTTTTTTAGATAAGCAGTTGTGATGGTTTGTTTGCTGATTATGTGCTTTGTGCTGCAATTGTGAATGCAATTGTGAATGGAATAAGCAGTTGTGATGGTTTGTTGAAACTGCTTATTATTAAAATAAGCAGTTGTGATGGTTTGTTGAAACTGCTTATTATCAAATAAGCAGTTGTGCCGGTTTGTTGAAACTGCTTATTATCAAATAAGCAGTTGTGATGGTTTGTTGAAACTGCTTATTATTAAAATAAGCAGTTATTTTCTAAACTTGGTTTTTTAAAATGGTTTCTTAAAAAAAACCGAGATACGGCGATGATGATAAAAAAAAAACTTGTTTTGATTGGCGTGCCATAACCGAATGGACGGTAAAGTGAGTTTTTTCCACTTTGCAACCTTCAAATTTGCAGCCAAAATGATAAAACGATAATAATCTGAGCCTATTAAAAATCTCGATTTATCATTTTTTTATAAACGTTACACATTTTTTAAACTAATATGTGTAATAGCGTAAAATTATACCTCAGTCGTGTAAAACGGTGATGTATTCATCGTTTCTTTCTGCTTGTGAATGCAAGTTTTTGTATTGTGAAGTTGTGATGGTTTGTTTGCTGCTTATGTGCTTTGTGCTGCAATTGTGAATCGAAGTGTGATGTTTATAATAAAAAAATCAAAAGGACTACTGTCCCTTCCATCCCATGTCTGATAAAGGAGAAACCCGTAAACATGTGAAAACTCAAACAAAAAAAAACTTACACAAAAAATAAGGACAAAGGACTTGTATTTAAAAAAAAAAAAAAAAAAAAAAAAAAAAAAAAAAAAAAAAAAAAAAAAAAAAAAAAAAAGAAGCCTGAGTGAATATGCTATTACTTGAAGAGAAAAAAATAAAAAAATAAATAAATAAATAAAGTACAGACATAATAAGACAAAAAGTACAGACATGGTAGGGGGTTTATAGGTTCACATGGTAAGGGGGTATGTATAGTAGACCCCCATTTATATACTTTCGGGTACATATTCCAATATACGCACAAACTTTCGTGCACTCACATGAAAAACATACACGATTGCGAAATAACCACATATTCACTTTCGTATACAGAGGTACAGTTTTCTTGCATTTTAGGCATTTCATATAGTGAAAACAAGAAAACGACTGACTGTGATGATGATAATGATAATGACTTTGTCACGGCTAAAACGAGATTGTACATAAAAGGAGCTAATTCGGGTGTGTTTAGTTGGAGAAAAATACTTCATTTTTCCATGAAATGATAAAACTAAAAACCTATTTACTCACTTTTTTTTAACAATTTTCAAAAAAAGTGAAACTCTCATTTTTCTAAGACAAAAATACACCTTTGGTCCCTGAACTTGTCCAAAAACATCACGGTGGGACAAACCTGGCTACTTTGGTCGCCGTGAGTACAAAAGTTGGGTTTTTGCTATCAAACGGGTCCCTTGACCCGTAATGCTCAGGTCAACTCCCGTTTTGCGTTATATTTTCAAGGGCATAATAGACCAAACACTTTTTTTCACTATACATTAGTTAAATCCAACCCAACCCATTACCCTTTTATCGTTTCCCTCTGTGATAAAACCCTAATTAACAACAACACACCTTATTTCCCCCCAGCACACACAATCCTATTCACTAACAATGGCACAAAACGATAAGGGGAAGGCTTTATACATTGGGTCTGATGAAGAGGAGTGGACAAAAGTTTTAGACAACTATTTTCTCTCTGATTTAGTTCTTGAGGGATTTGACGATGAACCAATTGCTGAATATGGTTCGTACAGGAAGATACCTAAGGAATTGAGACAAAAGATTATGAATTGGCTTAGACAACAAAAATACTACTATAAAGAGCTTTTGGGTGTTTTTGAGGAGAAGTAAGAGGCTGCGGATACTGGGTTACCAGAAGTTGATGATTTGGAAAGGAGGATTTCAAATCTTGAAGCTGTGTTTAAATATCTAAAGGAAATGAAGAAAAGGAAGGAAATGGATGATGCAGAAAGTAGCGGTTCTAACTGTGTTTAGATGATAGGAAAATTTGTATTGGTTGTCAACACGAAATTGATCAGTAAAAATTTTGGTTGTTATTCTAAGTGATAGTGTTTGGTTTTGTGTTGCTAAGTATGTTTGACTTATGGAATTCAACACTATTGTAAGTGATAATGTTTGACTTAGGGTAGTCAAACATAATTTAAGTGAAATCGTTCAATAAAAACTCTTGTTTTTAATAATGGCATACTCTGAATATAATCTTGGGTTATTATTGTAACTGAAAGTCTTTGGATGTGCATTCTTATACATGTTTGAGTTAGGGAAGTCAAAAATCAAGAAGTTGCATTTTTTGGCATTTGCTTAAAGAAGAGACAGGAATACAGATTTTGCATTTTGTGGTATTGGGTTGGTCAGTCACACTGTCAACACTAACACCCATATGGATTTTTTCATAAACAATACACCATTGTCAATAGAATAAGATTAAATGCTAAATCATTTGCATTTTGAACACATATAACATTATAACCATTGTTTTGGTTTTTCTAATAGAAAGGGGTTTTGTTTTTTGCCGATACCAACAGTACACCCAATAGCATAATAAAAGAAGATTAAATGTTAAAACTTCGATTAATATTTCATCATAATTATAGTTCATTACAAGAACACCAAGAACTAGATCAAACCAGCATAAACAACCAAACTAAAGATCCATTTACATACCCTTGTTAAGAACCTTATATTGTCTTTTGCAAATTTTTGTTCTTAATTTATGTATAATTTTTTTGGACCACATTTGACTCCCATTTACCATTTGCAAGTTTGACTTTAGAAAGTCTAACTTACAAATGCTACATGGGATTTTTACTCATGGATTTGCAAGTTTGACTTTACTAAGTGAAACTGCAAATGCTAAATAACATTTACCATTTAAAAGTTTGACTTTAGAAAGTCAAACTGCAAATGCTACATGGGATTTTTACTCATGGATTTGCAAGTTTGACTTTACTAAGTGAAACTGCAAATGCTAAATAACATTTACCATTTGCAAGTTTGACTTTAGAAAGTCAAACTGCAAATGCTACATGGGATTTTTACTCATGTGTTGATATAAATAATGCATAAACACGTTATTAATATTTTTCGATATCTCTACGTTTTGATAATCACAAAATGTAAAATCATTAATCGGAAAATTATGACGTAAACAAGTATTTAGTTGTAAATATCTATTTCTACAACTCAAATCACTTAAGGTATGAATGAACTAATGCTTAATGCATTATATGATCAAAGGAACATTTTTCTTAATAACTAGATTTTTTATAAAACATCAAAAACATTTTATATATTTTTGAAAAACATTTTTGGCATTAAATAAAAATGTTTAATCTTTTATAAAAATATGAATTCAAATTTTTAACCAAAATCAGTTAAAATGTTTCAGAAAAACCTTCCCCACAAAAGGACAAAATTGGCCAACGGACAGAAAGGGCGGCCCCCTTAATTTTACTAGGCGGCCCCCTTAATTATTAAGGGGACCGCCCCCTATTTAAGGGGACCGCCCCCGCTCCAGTAGACCTCCAGCTGTCCAATTTTTCTCCTATAAATACCAGCCTTCTCCTGGACTTTGACTCACCTTTTGCACCCCAAACTTTCTGATCTAAATCTTGTAAATACTTTCTAATAATCCTTTGATCATATAATCTTAAGCTTTGGTTTCCAAGTGATCCAAGCTTCCATCATTCAAGTGCAAAAGAAGAATACTTCTATCAACCAAGATTAGAAGTATTACAACTTAGTATCTTCTTGTTACTTAAGTTGTTAGTTTAACAAAGTTTGTAAATCATTCATTCATTTGTGTAAAGTGTGTATAGTAGATTAGTGTTGTATGAAAGTAGTGAAGAAGTTGTATAAGTAGTTGTGGTATAGAAGTTGTGAAGACATAGTGTAGAAGTTGTGAAGCCGCGAAGTAGAAGTCGTGAAGCCGTAGATTTGAAGTCGTGAAGTCCTAGTGTTGAAGTTGTGAAGCCGTAGCTTTGAAGTCGTGAAGTCCTAGTGTTGAAGTCGTGAAGCCGTAGCATAGAGGTTGTGTAGCGGTCGTGTTGAAGTCGTGAAGACATAGTGTTGAAGTCGTGAAGCCGTAGCATAGAGGTTGTGTAGCGGTCGTGTTGAAGTCGTGAAGTCTTAGTCGTGAAGACATATTGTTGAAGTCGTGAAGCCGTAGCATAGAGGTTGTGTAGCGGTCGTGTTGAAGTCGTGAAGCAGTCGTGAAGCCATTGTGAAGCAGTCGTGAATAAGTCGTGAAGAAGTTGTGTTGTGAAGTTGTGAGATTGGTTCTAGCTACGATTAGAACTCGACATTTAGCTTTGTGTCGTTAAGCCGGTGTAAGCCAAAGTCGTGTAAGGTTTTCTCCGCCATAAGGGAGCTTATTGAAGTTGTGAAGAAAACTCTCGAGCTCGGTGCTCGGGGAGTGGAGTAGGGCAAGGAAGGTGTCCTTGTAGCCGAACCACTATAAATCTCTCGTGTCTCGGTTAGATCTTTCCATACCTTATTTACTTCTTTACTTATATCGTCATTACATTCATACACATAGGATTATATAACTGCTAGTATTTATTAGAGATCAACTTCACATAAAGATCAATTTGAAAATCCATTCAAGAAACCAAGACATTTTCAATCAATTTAAAAGAATACATATATAACTAATAATAAGATTTAAGTTTTAACAAACTTGAATCTAAGTTTTTTAAAAGTAAACAAAACTTTTATAATAAATTAAAAAGACGTAAAACTATTCAACCCCCCTTCTAGTTTTCCACAATTGGTATCAAAGCCAGGTTAATCAAGATTTTTAAAATATACTGTATTTTAAAACTTGAAACGATCTATGGAATCCGAAAAATATTTAGAAGGGGAATTTTTGCAAACACCACCACTATTTGAAAACTATACTTTTCTTGAATGGAAAAATAAATTTGAAAATTATGTGAAATCAATTGATCTAGATCTTTGGCATGTCATTTCGATTGGTGATTTTCAACCAACAAAAATGATTTTTGAAAGTCAAACAAAAACGGATTTTGAAACTCAAAATGATTATTTAAAAATAAATAATAACAAAAATAATGAAGCTAAAATAATTATTTACAAAACTTTGCCGAAAGTTGAATATGAAAGAATATCTTTCTGTAAAACGGCAAATGATATTTGGAAAAATCTCTTAAACTTTCATCAAGAAAAATGTCAAGCCAAAGATGAGGATTTTGATCTTGTACATGAATTAGTCATTTTAGAAAATTTAATAGATAAACATTTAGATAAAATAGATACATGTGCTACTAGTTCAAATGTTGTTAATGAAGGTATTAACGACGAAGACTACATCAATCAACTCCAAAGTGAACTCAACCCAATATCATGGAGTGACACAGACAAAGGAGAAGATCATCATCCGGTATGTGACAAATGCAAACTAGATAAAGCTCCAAATAAGGTACAATCCAAAACCAAACATTTTTGCTATGATCCATTCATTTTAGAATTTTCAAAACTAGAAAATGAGTTTAAACATTCTTGCAACATAGATCTAAAAACTATTTCTAAACATAAATCATCAAAAAATTTTGAAGGTAATCTTGAAAAAGAAATAATTTTAGAAGATAAAATGTCTAGACTTGAAAGTAATATTGAAATTGATCTAGAATGCAAAATATGTCAAGATTATAAACTTGAAATTAAAAGATTAAATGAAAGAGCAAAAATATTAGCTAAATTTGAAGAAAGCTCCAAATCTCTTAAATTACTACTAAGTTGTCAAAAGCCATTCAATGATAAAACCGGTTTAGGATTTAATTCGGATAACTCTTCAACAAGTAAATCAAAACAAATTATAATTAAAAAACCTAGTAGAGAAATTTAGATATAAGGGTATTTACTGTGATTATAATTTATAAGTCAAGAAATCCATTGTTTGTACATCAAAACAAACTATCAAGGAATTCTTGTACTTCTTGGTGACATTTTCTCCACGTGCATATTAATGCAATGGATGTCCCCAACTAACCATCTCGGACCCATGAGAATCTGGGTACCAAGTTGTTTTATTTGATTAGGTGATGAACGCATAATGAAATGTTACTCAATCTTGCGTTAACCTACTCATATTCAAAACACGCGCATGAGGACTTTTTAATCTACAAAAATGAGGATGGAACGAAGTGGTACTCATCTATTATTCACTACCTCATATCATGAAGAAATACTGGACCTGAGATAAGTCTTCTTTTTAAACTCTCCTGAGTAGTTACTCCTTGCATATAGTTATGATAATCATTGCCTTAAGATATGCTTAGTTTGATAGGTTGCTATGCCCTCACACTATTTGTTATATTACTTGTTAATTAGCTAGAAAACCTTAAGTTAATCCTCCTAAGCATTAAATAAAGTGTTCTCTGTTGAACATATAAAATTTAGTCATTACTATCATTTAAATCGCATAATTTGTTGAAAGAGATAGCATGAGACAATAGTCTTGATCAATCAAGCATGAAATTTTTTTTTTCAAATCCTTTTATAAATGCAAATCTTCATATTTTGGAAAATGATATTTCAAAAAGATTTTGTCACTTCTCTACTAAACATGTTTTTATCAAAGCCAAAATGTGTAACAACCTATCTTTATATCCTTATAAAAACACTTTGAAACAAACTCGAATCTACCTTGTTGAAACAATTTTCACAAAACCTTTTTCTAACATTGTTGAATAATGCCCAAAAACACTTACTCAAATCATGCTTGATCCAAGTCTAGAAATCCATGCTATCACTAATTTCCCATCACATAGACACTTGTTGGGATTAATTAACTAGCTAATTAATCGTCATAATAATGATAGCATAAATTACTTGGTAATTATATGTTGTTCTTCTTGTTCATATATACATATATGCTTCTTGGTAAATGAGTAGGTTGCATGATTATTAAAATTGCTTAATTGAATGTGCTTAGCATACATGAGTCATTAAATTTTAAATTGCCTCAAAAAGAAGTTGGACTTGCTTGAAACTGAACTCAAAAACACAACCTTTTTCTACAAATTTCTGCCAAAAACCCATTTTCAGGAATCTGGAAGTTAGCAGATGGGCGGCCCCCTTAAATACCTAGGCGGCCCCCTTAATCATTAAGGGGACCGGCCCCTATTTAAGGGGACCGGCCATCTGGAGATCCGGATTACTGTTTCCTTTTTCAATTTCCAACCCATTTTATTCCATACTTCCCAAAATTCACAAACACATTTTGTCATAAACCACCCACCAAAATTTACCTTCCTAAACCACATCATTCCTTCACTATAAATGCACCTTCCCATCATAAATGCCCAACTACCCAAAATCAAAACCTTCAAGAGTTGCCAAAATCTCGGTGAGACCAATTTGGAGAAGGAAGCTTGAAACTTGCCATAACCCAACTAATGATGTTGTTCAAACACATAACCAATCATCCACTCCTAACCCTTCATCTCCCTATGATCATTCCCAAAACCTCAATCCAAATCTCATCCACACTCAACCCACCAATTCATCAAAAACACTCACCACTCTTGGAACATCCACTTCATCCACATCACCATCTTCATCCACTCATGATTACCCAAGTTCACAAACATCTCCACCACCAAGAGTGTCACCACCACCTCCTACCAATTCACATGCTACCCCTATGTTGCATGTGCAAACATCCATCCCTCATAACAACAACACTTTACCATCAACACCTTCATCCGAACACTTGAAGTTCATTGAGGAACTCAAGGAAGCTCATGAGCTTAGTGCTCTTCTTGCCCTACACCTAGCCCAAAGAAACCTTGATCAACCTCCATCTAGCTCTCCCACATCACCCCACAACCAAAACCAAGTTGAGAAACATGTCAACAATTGTCCTTGTTGCATCTTTCTTCAACAACAAACCATTGCTCTTAATGAGCACTTTACTTGGATTGAGTATCTTCTCACTAGATCCAATCCAATATCCCCAATTGAACAACATCAAAACCCTCATCCATCATGGTCCACTCTAAGCTCTCCACTTCAAATGTCCCCACCATCACCATCCACAACCTCCACACACCCAAACATATACCTTCATTGACTCCATTTACTCACCCTTTCATTTGTCCCTCATTTCAAAAACTACCTCCATTATCAAGCAAGTCAAATGGATTTCTTAGGCAAATTAGAATTCTCTAACAAATGTATGCTTTAAGCACTATGTATGTTGTAACAATGATTGTGTTTGTCACATAATCATTTTAAATTAATGAATGGTTGTTTCTTTCTTCCCTATATATGTTTGCTATAAATGTGTTGTTTCTTTTCTTGCTTAATTAAGATATATGCTTATGACATGCTTACAATATGATTTTAGTAGTTTACATATAACCATTATTTTTTTTTAATAAGTTCTTGTTATTATTCAATCATTCTTAATACACATAATCCAAATGGAACTTGCTGCAAAAACACCCTAAAAATGACCTTTTTCTGAAATTTTTCAAATTTGGTCGCCTGGGAAATCACCAGATGGGCGGCCCCCTTAATTCCTTAGGCGGTCCCCTTAATTTTAAGGGGGCCGCCCAACAATTAAGGGGACCGGCCATCTGGACAGTAAATTTTACTGTTTCCTTTTGCATCTTGTGACCACTTTTACCTAGCCCCAGCTACCATTACCCTTAATGCACGAACTGGACTTGGAATATTACCACTAAACCTCCACAAATTGCCTAAATCAACCACATTTTCACAATATAAATATCCTCCTTACAATTACCTTTCACTTCATCACCCATCACCTTCATCAAACACCCATTTTTCATCCACCATGTTGTCACCAAAATCATCCATCTCTAAGACTCCAAGAAAGCAAAGACTTGTCATCATACCACCAAAACAACTCTTCATTGACCTCACCCAAGATGACATCAAAACTCCATCACCACCACCTCAAAATTCATCCCCAAGTGCACCTAATGCACCATCAAAAACACCCTCTACCCATGGAGCCTCATCTTCCTCCATTCCATCCACTTCATCCATCAATGACTACATCCACACTCACCTAACATCATCACCAAGAATATCATCACCACCATCCACTCAAGAACCTCCATCCACTCAACTTGCCATTTCCTTATCACCCATTACACCACTTGATTCTCATTTTTCACCACCACCAAACCCACAACCATTTTTTCCCATACCTTGGCCTCTTCTTGAAACCCATGGTGACACTTGTCTTTGTTGCATCCATAACCGGACCATAATCTTTGGTCTTAGAGATGAGATATTCTATAGGTTTTCATCACTTGAAAACATACTTACCAACCAACCTCAACCACCATCACCACCATCCTCACCCACTACACAACCACCACCTCCATTGTCACCCAAGTAAGCACATGCAATGCTTACTCAATAATAAATTTTCCACCCATTTTGTAAGCAAGCTCCATGGAAGATTATGTTGTCTAGGATGATTATGTAGTTGGACTTATTAGTAGGAATGCTTGTACTCATGTATGGTTGTGTAATTATACACAACATTTATTTTTATGAATGTCTTTATTTTTCATGCATGCTCATTATTTGTGCTATATATATGCTTGTGCTTCTAACATTTTTCTCGCAAGCGTTCCATAGCTCGTTTCCTTGGTGCCCCCAAACGAGGGGGAGTACACATCAAGGGGGAGTTCTCGTCCCGACAAATTTAATTCTAAAACTTGTCGGCTTAACCTTTTTGATTCTACAAAAAGGGGGAGAAATAGATGTAAACTCACTAAATACTTGTCTAAAAACTAATTTTTAGATTTAATGAGTTTAGATTTTGTAATCATCAAAAAGGGGGAGATTGTTGATATAAATAATGCCTAAACACGTTATTAATATTTTTCGATATCTCTACGTTTTGATAATCACAAAATGTAAAATCATTAATCGGAAAATTATTACGTAAACAAGTATTTAGTTGTAAATATCTATTTCTACAACTCAAATCACTTAAGATATGAATGAACTAATGCTTAATGCATTATATGATCAAAGGAACATTTTTCTTAATAACTAGATTTTTTATAAAACATCAAAAACATTTTATATATTTTTGAAAAACATTTTTGGCATTAAATAAAAATGTTTAATCTTTTATAAAAATATGAATTCAAATTTTTAACCAAAATCAGTTAAAATGTTCCAGAAAAACCTTCCCCACAAAAGGACAAAATTGGCCAACGGACAGAAGGGGCGGCCCCCTTAATTTTACTAGGCGGCCCCCTTAATTATTAAGGGGACCGCCCCCGCTCCAGTAGACCTCCAGCTGTCCAATTTTTCTCCTATAAATACCAGCCTTCTCCTGGACTTTTACTCACCTTTTGCACCCCAAACTTTCTGATCTAAATCTTGTAAATACTTTCTAATAATCCTTTGATCATATAATCTTAAGCTTTGGTTTCCAAGTGATCCAAGCTTCCATCATTCAAGTGCAAAAGAAGAATACTTCTATCAATCAAGATTAGAAGTATTACAACTTAGTATCTTCTTGTTACTTAAGTTGTTAGTTTAACAAAGTTTGTAAATCATTCATTCATTTGTGTAAAGTGTGTATAGTAGATTAGTGTTGTATGAAAGTAGTGAAGAAGTTGTATAAGTAGTTGTGGTATAGAAGTTGTGAAGACATAGTGTAGAAGTTGTGAAGCCGCGAAGTAGAAGTCGTGAAGCCGTAGATTTGAAGTCGTGAAGTCATAGTGTTGAAGTTGTGAAGCCGTAGCTTTGAAGTCGTGAAGTCCTAGTGTTGAAGTCGTGAAGCCGTAGCATAGAGGTTGTGTAGCGGTCGTGTTGAAGTCGTGAAGACATAGTGTTGAAGTCGTGAAGCCGTAGCATAGAGGTTGTGTAGCGGTCGTGTTGAAGTCGTGAAGTCTTAGTCGTGAAGACATAGTGTTGAAGTCGTGAAGCCGTAGCATAGAGGTTGTGTAGCGGTCGTGTTGAAGTCGTGAAGCAGTCGTGAAGCCGTTGTGAAGCAGTCGTGAATAAGTCGTGAAGAAGTTGTGTTGTGAAGTTGTGAGATTGGTTCTAGCTACGATTAGAACTCGACATTTAGCTTTGTGTCGTTAAGCCGGTGTAAGCCAAAGTCGTGTAAGGTTTTCTCCGCCATAAGGGAGCTTATTGAAGTTGTGAAGAAAACTCTCGAGCTCGGTGCTCGGGGAGTGGAGTAGGGCAAGGAAGGTGTCCTTGTAGCCGAACCACTATAAATCTCTCGTGTCTCGATTAGATCTTTCCATACCTTATTTACTTCTTTACTTATATCGTCATTACATTCATACACATAGGATTATATAACTGCTAGTATTTATTAGAGATCAACTTCACATAAAGATCAATTTGAAAATCCATTCAAGAAACCAAGACATTTTCAATCAATTTAAAAGAATACATATATAACTAATAATAATATTTAAGTTTTAACAAACTTGAATCTAAGTTTTTTAAAAGTAAACAAAACTTTTATAATAAATTAAAAAGACGTAAAACTATTCAACCCCCCTTCTAGTTTTCCACATGGGATTTTTACTCATGGATTTGCAAGTTTGACTTTACTAAGTGAAACTGCAAATGCTAAATAACATTTACCATTTGCAAGTTTGACTTTAGAAAGTCAAACTGCAAATGCTACATGGGATTTTTATTCATGGATTTGCAAGTTTGACTTTACTAAGTGAAACTGCAAATGCTAAATAACAGTTAGCATTTGCAAGTTTGATTTTAGAAAGTCTAACTTGCAAATGGATTTGCAAACACCCTTTTTCCAATGTAGACAAAACTCCCATTTACCACAATTTGGCAACCAACATATGCAGAACCAACAACATATGCAGAAGCTAAATTTAAGCAAAGCATATACAGAAATACTAAAATAGTTTATACAAGATTAATTGTCATAAGGTATTCAACCCATACATAAACTACAACCATTAAAAGAAGTCTACTTCGGCTGTGAGGGAAGCTCGGTGGAGTTTCAACAGCTTCCTAGCCAACTCCCAATTCATCTTGATATTTTGAGACTCATCATCACTCAAATCGGTAACACTGATATAAATTATCTTCAACAAGGAGGAACACGCAAGTATAAACTTTATTATAGTTAATTCATTCTTTGATCTAGGAAAAGATCGAAACACTACACTCTCAAGCTGCCCCGGCCTCATTGTGTTGCTGACTAAATCCAATGAATAAATTTTCAAACGTAGAACACTAAGCGTGTATGAAGCCTGCAAAATGAGATAGTATTGAGATGCACAACCATGACAATTTAAGATGATTTATTTGATACATATGCATTCCACTTACTCTGGTTTCTAGCATTTGCAAATTTGGAGATCCACGAATCATTTCAATGATGAATGATACCATTACATTATTCCCAAAATCCACTCCGGATAGCTTAAGAGTGTTGAGGGATACAAAGGCCACAGGAACATTCATCCTGGAAGTAGCTTCTGCCAACAACTACAAAAGGTCGACTTTTCGTAAGTTTTAAAGATTACATTTCATAAGTGTTAGAAATTACTTTAACATTCTGTAATTTGAAGTATAAAACTTAAATTGCTCTTACTATGCAGCCCTGAAAATCCAATGTAAGGGTCTCAAGTTTTAGAAGACTTGTCAGGTGAAAGATATTGGAAGTTGTAATTGTCGTCGCATGGTTCCAAACACTGAATGACAAATTTAACTTCTTCATATTCCTAAGTTTTGCAATATCCGATAGTCTCATCTCATTTGTAGTAGCACGATTCATTTTAAGAAACTCAAGTAAGGGACAACGAGCAATAAACTCCCAAAATGTACCGCTTTGAAAATTGACAGAACACAATTCTAAGCTCAATAGATTTGAAAAACTACTAAAAAAAAATACCAAAGTAGGAAAAGTACAATAATGAAGTTCCAGATGTTTCAACTCCATATGAAAGTAAAGTTGGTTTGGCAACATAAGTGGTTCACCATACCAGTTTCTAATTGTGAGCTCCTCAATTCCTTCCCGAGCCAAAAACAAAAGCCAATCTTGAATCTCTTCATAATTCAAGCCTTCTTGTCCACACAGCGTTTTGGGCTCTATGGAGAAGACAAACCTTCTTATGGGACCTTTAAGCTGAAGTAACAGTCTAGTTACATGCCTTCCATCAAACTTATTTGTTAAATAATAAAAGAAATCCTTATCAACTATGACATCGGTGAGCAAAGTCCACTTAAACCTCCAGCTTCTCGCTAAACTATCAGTCCTCACCGCATCTTTTATTGGCAAACGATTCAAAATATCAGTGATCACATTATCTGGCATGTTGCTAATATAATCTGGCATATTAGTGATAACATTAGCTCCAAACGACATGATATTGTTGGAATTTGAGTTGGTTTTTTGAGTTCTCGAAATCAGGGTTTGGATTTGGTTTTTGATTTTGAGGTGATGGTCTGGATTAGGGTTCGGTTATTATGGTGTGGATATTGGGTTGTTGGGTGGGTTTATTGGTTATCGCGCAAAAATAAATAGCGTATATGGGAAGATACGGTCAAGTTGCATAGTCATTGCTTTATTACTATTTCACAGGTGGTCCCTAACGTTCACTGTTGGGATCGCTTTGGTTGGATCTAAGTGAAAAAAGTGTTTAGTCTATTATGCCCTTGAAAATATAACGCAAAACGGGAGTTGACCTAAGCATTTCGGGCCAAGGGACCCGTTTGATTGCAAAAACCCAACTTTTGAACTCACGGCGACCAAAGTAGCCAGGTTTGTCCCACCATGATGGTTTTGGACAAGTTCGGGACCAAGGCTTTTTCTAAATTTTTGAGTGAAAAAGCCCATTTTACCCTTGTTAATTTTTCCTTTCATATTTATTTCTCAATAGAAAAACATAATAACATACACCATTCATCTTGTGTCATCCTCCACCGCCCACCGTCGCCGCCTCGACCATCGCAATCCGAGGTAATCTCCTTGTCCTTATTCGAATATTTGTCCCAACATCTCGTACTTTTATGAATAATACTTTATTGTTCATTATTATATGGTAGCATTAATACATATTATTTAGCTGTGAATAGATGTTATAATTCAAACCCATTAACAAAAAAACAACAAAACCCATCTTCAATGGCTATGCAATCTTCTTGCAGTAAGTTTTTATAAATGGGGTTTTTTTGGTTGCACACCAACTGTTTGATGAAATGTCCGATTGAATAATGATGTAAATTTGTTATCTAAGTGTGACCCATTTGAGTTCTTGTTGTTTAGAATTGTTTTTTTTGTTCGGGTTTTTGTAAATGGGTTTTTGTTTGTTGAACTGAGTTGCATACAAGTTTTTGATGAAATGTTTGAGTGGATAGTGGTGTGAATTTCTGTCACTGACAGTAGCGACACCACACTTTGGTTCAATATAAATAAAATTACTTTACTTATACTCGTAGCATATCAAAGGTTCTAATACTAGTGCCTTGGTTCAATTTCATTCGACAACTAAGACCACAAGCTGAACTTAACCGACTGATAAGATTTAGACTAAAAAATGAATCATGCCATCCAAAACCAAACCAAACTGACCTAACATGATTTACTCCGGTTTGGTCTGGTTTTGTAGTTTACGTTTTCAACTTACACCCCCACCCTAGGCCATAGGCCTTAACCATATGCTGTGTCCCTTAATTTTGTGTTTACTGCATGAAGTCCACATATGTAGCATAGATTTTATAGAGATTTTATGTTTAGTCATTTAAACAGATTAGGCTATCCCAAACACCCAAGAAATGAATTTTTAGTTGGATAGGCTCGTGCAAAACTCTGCACAAACCAGAAAACCGAAACCCTGACTACCGCTGGTTATGTAAGCCCAGTGATCGGTCGGTATATAAGAACGGTTCAGTTCAAAACTGGAGTTTAGTTGTAGGAGTTTATACTTGGTGTATTTCTGAGTCCTGATGCATGAGATAAAAGTAATAATTGGTGTTTATCTGCTAAAAATAAGCATATGATTGCAAAATGCTTGTGTGAGATTAGTTTAAAATTACTCTTTACTGTCATTACAAACTGCTTAACACCATTTGAATGAACAAATACAATCATAATGTTCGGTTTAACAATTTGTTCCATATGATTGATATATCAAGGTTCAACGAGATACGAGTGACGGAACCGGTGTTGATCAAAGACATGCGCCGAGTGCCATAATTACTCTTTGAATGAACGTTGTGAGTAACTTGATATATAAGAGTTAAAGATATTTTTGGGTTTCATCGTAAATAAGCATGTTTAGTCCCAATCTGCTTACTGGAAACCGTTTATTCTGATTTCTGCACCATAATTAAAATAGACACGCTGATGCAAAATTTTATATCTAAACAGTATAAGCATCTTTAGCAATCACAAACACCTTCTTAGTTAATTTGCGCGTTCGGTGACTTCTCATTATCCATGTAAAGTAATGACTCATGAAAAGTTAGATTGTGGTTTATCTAAAACTGATTGTACAAACAGTTTCACTACTTGGATCTGCTTATTGTGTTTGACGTCGCAATAATAGGAAAATATTAGCGCTTGGTTAGCTCTGATAAGTTAGGTTTGACATGTCAAATGGCCCTAAATGATTACACTAGTTAATTAGAATCACTTTGGTTTAGAATCTGCTTACTGGAAGTTGCAATTGGTCGTAAAAACTCGAAATTTAAGGTAAATGATTTATATGCTTAAAACTCTTGGAATTTGACATGCTCGTACTGGTAGTTGGTATAAGTTCTATCAGCCTAGATAGGTTATCAGGTAGTCAAGTGAGTTAAACTTTTGACTAGATTGTACAATTCGCACATAGCAGCAAGCGCAGGTTTTATAGGTTTAGGGTTAGCCGGATCTTTAATCTCAACAAGGTTGGATTTTGGTGGCTGTATTTGTTGTGGGCGTGGGCTAAAATGTGTCGTGGAGCATCTCACCGCCTTGGTTGTAACAACATTTGTGTCTGTCTCGTTCACACATTCCTTGTCTTTCATTCTTAAGTTGTTCTTGAGACTGATTTGACACAAAACATTAATCTGATCATTATGATGAAGATCATGCACCTTTATGGCAAGTGTTGTGTTCCAGTAGTTCTTTATTTCATTGTCTGTTCGCCCTGGGAGCCTCCCAGCAATAAGCGACCATCTACGCACACAAACAACAGTACAAATACTATCTCTTACAACCTGTTATATTACAATATTCTGATTTCAAAACTCACATCCAAACACTCCCTTTCTTCTTCTGTATTTGCAATTGTTCCTGGCACCATTTCTGGCTAGTATCATCAACTTTTCTTAGGTAAATTTTTTTGTGTGGCATCATTAAATTTCGTTCCTCTATGGGATCAAATGATAAATGGATTTGTGTCTTCTCTCTTGTTCTGATAGTGTATGAGTTATTTGTAGTCGGTTACACTTCTTTGATTGAACTAAGACAAGTTAATGGATTTATGATTGTCAGTGTTTATAGTTTATGCTACATACATACATATGTCATATTCCATTTTTTGTCTAGTGGTAACATCATCAAAACTGGTTATGTGGCAGGCTAAGCTCCAACATAGAGAAAAATGCCGCACAAAACACGGCCAATGGCAGCACTTTTACTATTTACAGGACTCAATGTCGTTTTGGTCTCAACAATCACTCCCGTCTATGATTTTGTCTGCTTTCATCCGTATTGGGAGCGAAGGGTGAGTTATTATCTTTACACGTCATTTAATTCATAGGTTGATATTCTAGAAATCATGGATTTTAATGTATTCATGCTTTCAAGTTGGCCTTTTCTGTCTTGCGTTTGGTTTTTTTTTTTTTTTTTTTTTTTTTTTTTTTTTTTTTTTTGTGGGTATGTATTTATTGTATATCGATTTCATCTTTGGTTCTTTTCTACACTTGAGCTACACGCTGGCGGGCGTGCTTCCATCCTACACTAAGAACATATGATAATGATCCAAATTTTGTGTAGCAGTGTAGCCAAATATAGAAAAGAACTAATATCCAATATATAAACATCCACACGGACGAAGCCAAAATCTAGTGTACTTGAAAGATGCAGACGCTAGACGGTTAGAAGGATGAAAGTGTGTTCATTAACCAAAAATAAGATGACCATATCTCCTTAGAATAATGGGTATCTTTGCTCACTTTCTCTTGATGTCAATAAGAAAATATTTTGAACCCTTTGCTAGAGAATTTTCTTTGTTTTCTGTAAGTTATTATTTGTGTTTGTATTGTATTATGTAAAATCAATGTTTGGTATTCATACTATATTGTTACAGAGAGAACATCGACGTCAGGAGCGTGAAGCTACTTTAGCAAAGGGTTGGACATCAAGTTGAACTGCCAAGGAGGTCAGGACTTCATATCAGCAAATTTTATATCAATGGTCGCTGAATTCATCTTCTGTCCTTATAAGGACAGTGGTCTTTTGCATTTTTGTAACTAATGGAGAAGGAAAGTTAAATAAGGATAGTGTATTTGCATCTTCAACCAACAAGTGGACTAAAAGATAGAAATTGTCTGTTTGTTTGTCATTGGATTGTTGCATAGTTGAGGGGGATTTGCAAAAGTATGAGTGTAGGTGGGTTAGAATGAGATATATATATTTATGGATCCAATTTGGATGATATGTTTTTTATGTTGGTAAATCATGAATCAGCTATTGCTTGTATTAAATTCTGATCAGATATCATTATGAATCAATGTGCATTAGATGTTGATTCCGTCTTTCTAGGCCTGGCAAGAAGTTCTGCTATTGAAATGTTAAGAAATAACTATGACAAGAAGTTTGTTTAATATCTGCAAATTGAAATGTTAAGCTACTTTATTCATGAAGTAAAGAAGATAAGATGTCACGCCTTATCTTGCTGGAGGCACAATTCGAAAAAAAAAAAAAAAAAAAAAAAAAAAAAAAAAAAAAAAAGAAGAAGCTGTAGTTCTATATTTGTGAAGATACGGTCGTCACATAGCGTATACAGAGTTCCATCACTTGCGTACCTTTTTATCGTTACCTGACCTTAACATGGTATCATGTTTTGTCCAACCCGCTAAAATCCAGTTATAACCGTCATCTTTGTCAGGTTCTAAACCTAGATTCTTTTAATAGGATTGTCTGTTGTCATAATGTTCGAAACATTGTCACAAACATAATCTTTAAAGTTTAAGTATTACAAGTTTGTTTAGCTGTTAACCTCTTTGGTCTCGTTTGGTCTCGTTTTATCAAAGCTATTCATGGTATTCACGGTTCTCTTGCCTGCTCTTCACCTTTCTCTAAGGGATCCCCTTGGATGGATATTGTTAGTGAAGTTAGAAAACTCTCCTTTAAAGGCATTGATCTCCTTTCTCTTATCAAAATGAAAGTAGGGAACGGTGAGGCTACCTCTTTTTGGGACGATGTGTGGCTTGGTGATGCTCCTTTAAAACATACTTATCTGAGGTTATATCTTCTGGAATTAGATAAGCACGCTAGTGTAGCGTCTAAGCTAAGAGATAACTCCCTTTCTGATTCTTTTCGAAGGACTCCTCGAGGTGGCGGGGAAGAAGAACACTTGATTCAGCAGGTGTTTTCTCGGTAAGATCGGCTCGTGAATTTATTGACGATTCTTTTCTCCCTAAGGCGGAAATTAGTACTCGATGGGTTAAGTATATCCCCATTAAAATCAATATCTTTGCATGGAGGGTCTCTTTGGATAAGCTTCCTTCAAGGTTGAATCTTTCCCTTCGTGGTCTTGACATCCCATCTATCTTATGTCCTTTATGTAGTATCGATGTGGAATCAACTTCGCACCTTCTTTTCGCTTGTCATTTGGCTCGTCATCTTATGATCAAAGTTGCTCGTTGGTGGGAGTTAGAGTACCAAGATTTTCTATCATACGACGATTGGCTTCTTTGGTTAACTAATCTTCGTGCCACAAAGCGCTTCAAAGGTGTTTTTGAAGGTGTTTGTTATATTATGTGGTGGGTCATTTGGAAGTTCCGCAATCAAGTTTTGTTTGGAAGTGAATTACCTCGGGTTGACCTTCTTTTTGACGAGATCGTTCGGTTGTCGTTTAATTGGTGTTCTAATCGTTGTAGTCTAAACTTTGATTGGAATTCTTGGATGAAAAATCCTAATTCCTTTAATTTGTAATTTCTTTTTTTTCTAGCTCCTTGCTAGTGTTTAATAAAATGCCGTTCAAAAAAAAAAAAAAAAAAAAAGTTTGTTTAGCTGTTAACCTTAAACCTACAACAATTTTTTCAATTAATTATTGTATCTATGACATATCACATTGTTTTTAAGTGAAAAAAGCATTGAAAACAGAAAATACTATGAGAAAATTTTAATAAACATGAACAAAGACCATGTGGAGTTAATTACAAAAGACATGGGTAGTCTTAAATGATCACCATTTATATACATTTCAGTACCTATTCCAATCCACGTGCAAACTTTCGTGCACTCACATAAAAAACACATACGCTTTCGAAATAACCACATATCACTTTCGTACATAGAGGTACAGTTTTCTTGCATTTTAGGCATCTCATGATTCAAATTTGTTGAAGAAGAACAAAAACGTGATGGGGATAATGATATAGTGAAGTAGTGAACACAAGAAAACGACTTATTGTGATAATAATGATAATGATAATGACTTTGTCACGGCCAAAACGAGATTGTACATAAAATGAGCTAATTGGCAATTCAGCATGGCATCGCGGTAATTGTCCACTTACTAAGCTAGCACGTAAATATTTTGTTTGACTATCATTTCATAGAGCATGATGTAATAATCTAGTTACGACTTTTTTCTAGCAATTAATGGTGCACAAATTAATTTGGTCAGTTTTCAACTACTTCAAGAATAGTTCGCAAATGACGTTATAATGATAAGAATCAGGATCAAATAGAAAATTTTAACTTGAGAAATTGTGAAATAAACGTAAAAAAATGCAAATAGTTGCGTTGATTTTATGCGTTGAAATATCTTTTTTTTTATTCATTACAAACGGATAATTCACAATAGCCATTTTAATGTAGCCCTGAAATTTGTAAATTGATTCAAACTTTATCATTTAAACGATATTTTGAAGATAATATGAATCAAAGGTTAATTTTTACAACTTAAAGGGTATGTTTGGCAACAATAGCTGTTGCTGGTGCTGGTGCTGGTGCATATGCTGGTTGGTGCTGATGCTGACGTTGATGTTGATGCTGGTACTGGTGCTGGTGCTAAAAAAGATTAAAATTATAGATTTTTTTTTTTTTTTTTTTTTTTTTTTTTTTTTTTTTTGTAGTGATGTTTGACAAACTAGCTGAAATTGTAAATTAAAAATGTAAAATGACATAGTTGGAGATTATTTTGTAAAAAAAAAAAGCTGTAGCCCCCATAATATTTTATAAGTTGGTTCAAGGAGCTTTTATTTTTGGAAATTATTTTTACTATAATCTTTCATAACTTGTTCAGCCAAACAATGCTACTTTTTAGACAAAAGATTATTTTGTGAAAAAAAAAATTAAAAAAAAATAAAAATAAAAATTGTAGCCCCCATAATCTCTCATAATATGCGTCACCAAACACAGCCTAAATCATGATTTGTTTTTTATCAACTAAAGAAACACTCTTACGAAAAGAAAACATGAATCAAGGCTTCAAATTACATTTTTCAGGATTTTTCAAATTTCTCATTTTTTTCACCGGAACTTAGTCATACGGATTATCCTTTCAGGGTTTCCATTGTCTTAAGGGCAGTGTTGTAAAAATCAGCCTAGGCTGCCTATTAATCGGTAATCGGCCTTTTACCTTGTTGATTTTTGAAAATTGGGGGAAAAATTCGGCCTGGTCAAATTCGGCCACTAATCAATCAAAAATCCGCATGATCGGTCAAAAAAGGACTAATCGGTCAAAAATCGGACTAATCGGCCAAATCATCTTAATCGGTCAACTTTAAAAAAAAATTTTAGGCATTCTACTTAATTTGGGGATCGTTTATATCATTTATAACGGACAATGGACCTCATAATCAAAATTGAGCCTTTTATTCAGGTTTATGAACATAGTAGGCTTGGAATCAGTTAAAATCTTTAGTTTGATCTCCAGAATACCAAAAACTTGCAGGAAATGTCAATCCGATTAATCACCGATTAATCTCGCCTTGACCGATTAATCGCTACTGATGTTACTATTAATTATCACACAAGCTACCTAGATTAACCACTAATAAGCCCTAGATCTAGAGAGAGAAAGTTAGAGAGAGAAAGAGTGTGTGGAAGATGATTAACAATAATATGGAAATGTTTAGTGCATTCATCAACCAACCCTCTCCCTTGAATGGGAGGGGGTATTTATAGTTTTTACATGTGCATGGGCTTGTAGCCCTAATTAACATACATAAACATAATTAAATAAGTAAACGACACAGCCCATGGGCCTTCTACACGGGCTGGGCCTAATAACAAACCTAAAGGCCTAAGCAACCTGTGGAAAACTAGAAGGGGGGGTTGAATAGTTTTTACCGTTTCTTTGTTTAATTTGTTAGTTCTAGGGAAACAATCACAAATTAAGTTATCACACAATATAAACTAGAGATAAAGAGATGAAAGATCAAACCACATAACACAAGTGTTTATAGTGGTTCGGTTTGCAAGAGATCCTTATCCTTGCCCTACTCCACTTCCTCGAGTTGCTTACTCGAGAGATATCTTTCACTAAGAAACAAACTCCCTTCAAGGTGGAGAAAACCTTTACACGTCGCTTACTTCCTTTTCCGGTACTCTGCTAAACACCGGGTTCTTTCACAAGGTAGAACCAACCTGACGTCGCCTACTTACTTTACCGACACTAAGCTAGATGTCGAGTTCTTTACACGGGTACAACCACTCCCTACTCTCTTTGTGCTTTGAGGACTAAAGCACTAACCACACTTACTGATCTAACTGATACAAATGATAAGAGACACTCAAAGTGTTTACACAGAACCTATACTACAACTTCACAACAGTCTGCTTGTTTGAAGCTTGTTAACTTGATCTTCTTTGCTACAAAAGAAACATCAATGATATATATAACTATTGTGGTTAGTAACTAAAGTGAATGTATGTGTTTTTCTTTTCTAAGTGGATGATTAGATCAAATGCCAAGCCTGCTATTTATAGGCAAACAAAGAAAGGCTCCTACGGATCCGGCGGATCCCTCAGAAGGGATCCGTCTTTGTATAGACTTGGATCCGTGGGATGACAGCTAATGTTGCATAAGAAATCTTTCCATATCCTTGTGTTGTCAAATCAATATCTTCCAAAGTCAACTAATTAACTTGAGTATCTAATCAAGATATCACACAATCTTACCAAGATTGTATTTGTGATGTATACCATGATGTCACTTTGTAACTTTTAAATTAAAGTTTCCATTAAAGAAAATACACATGTATATGTAATATAATGTTAGTGATCATGTTATATAAAAGATGTGTTTTGAAAAAGTCTTTAACTAGTATTTATAATTTGCTTAAGGAATATACTTTGTGTTTGTCATGAACAAAACATTAAGCAAAGATCGTAAAATATAAATAACGTTTTTAGTACGATATTTGTATTAACAATCTCCCCCTTTTTGTTGATGACAAAACATAAATTATATTTTTAAGCAAACAAGTAAATATAGTTTAAGTCCTTTTAAAAATATAGATTAAGTTTTTAGTTATTCAAATTTTGATTACTATTATGAAATAACTTAGTATGAACTAATTATGCAAACTTAATCCTTTTTCCTTTCTCCCCCTTTTTGTCGAAACAAAAAGAAGAAGTGCGTAGCGGAATGCGATTTTGAGAACTTTAATAGCTCCCCCTTGTTTTGTACTCCCCCTAAATGGAGTAACAAGTAAATGATGCATAAACCTACAAGACAAATGGTTAGAATATGAAAAATTAATGAAATGCTCCCCCTCGATGTATACTCCTCATTTCTTGAGTACCAATGTATACTTTGAAGGGTATGATATGCTGCAAATGAAATGTTAGTAATGAATGAGAATGCTTGTGAATTATTCTCCTAAACAAGCCTTTCAATATGTTTTGACTTTTAAAAGTCAAAGTAAGTATCTGATCATAATTTGTACCTAAGGCAATCATAATCAAGGTATAATATATGCTATATAAGAATGTTAGTTCACACTGAGAATGATAATATGCAATATGTTGATCACTCATAAGCGTAAATCATCACATTCATAGATATTAAAAATTTCGTGACAAAAGTCACAATTATGAAATGATGTTACAAGTAATAATAAAAAGGCATCCTAGAAAGAAATAAAAAGTCCTAAAACAAATGCCTTTGATGAGAATATGAAGTGAAGTTAAGTTAGTGATGCTAGTGGTGGTGTTAGTTTACTAGTGATAATTTAATTGATAACTAAAGGTTGATGCAAGTAGGTTTTTCGCTAATCCATGAGGTTGATGATTAGTGAAAAAGATGATGGAAGGTGGTGGTTTTAAAGAATACAATGAATTCATAAATACTAATGTATAGCAAATGCTATAAAGGTATTGAAGATGGTTAAGGTTGTGATATTATCATCTACCAAAGATGCTGAATCGTGCCATAATGAGTGTTCGAATGGAAATAAGAGAAAGTGAAGACAGTGATCACTTAGGAATAGAAATTTCATATGCAACAATTAGAAATACTAGATACCTATATGCGAATGAAAATGACATCATATGATGAGAGTGTTGGTTGGAATAACATGTTGAGAATGATGGTTTTGTTTGCACTGACAATGTCGTGCTTGATATGTATCAAGAATGAAGAGGATGAGATCCTATGATGGTGTTCTAGACACTGAAGATGTTCTAGACAATTAAGTTGTGAGATTAAGATGAAAATTCTAGATTAGTTGGTTACAAGAAGGTTGTTTGGTTTCTGAAAGGTTAAAAGCTGATCAGGTACCCGCGGATTGGGCGGAACCATAATTTTGGTTCCGTCCTTCTTATCGAAGGGTTCCGTGGGACCAAAATCTATTTGGTCATGTTTTGTCGTTTTTGATCAAACGAAGGTTCATGCTAAGGTCTATTCACTTATAACTACTCATTTGGTTTCACTAATCCTAGTCAAATTCTAAGGAGACTTAATGTATCTCATTTAAGAGGTTTGTTAAACACATGATCGTGTTTTCATGAGGTTTTGGTGCAGAACTATAATGTTGAGCTAATAAGGTGTTATGATGATAGTATTGACTAATCTTAAAGGGTGTTCATCTTGTATGCCTAAATCACTTTATGTGTCATAACAAGATATCATATTTTAGAGCACAATTATACATTGAAAATTTGTTTGTGACGAATAGTCTCAAACATACAATTATGAAGGTTCCTAGAGATGATAAAATCTCAAAAATAACTATTGCGATGATACTACAAACTTCTATTTTTCTTGTTTTGATGATGACATGATAGAGGCAAGCCATTTGGTTTCTAAATTACTAGTGTCATAGAGGTTGGAGACAATATTGTTGTCATCTTGAGTGTTTGTTTTATTGATCCACATTGATTCATCCAAGTGTTGAAGAGTGGTAATTATGTCATGTGATGGGTCTATTATTAAGCTTGAAGATGGTGATGAGATTTTATCTTTGGATGGTGATGATTGTGGTGACGAGTCAATTATTGTGGAAACACTTGGTGAAGTGACAATTGGTGTGGCAATTGTTGTGTTGATAATTGATGTGATATGGTATTGAGGTTCCTGAATCTTCGGATGAAGAGGATGGACTATCATGGGTTCTAAGTTTTCAAGACTTATTTGTGGAGAAGTGGTTGATGTAAGTTGAAGATCTTCTAATTCTTCAAGATGTGGTTGTGGAGATGTTGGTGGTGTCCTAAAGAGTTCCATAGGTTTGAGTTTTGGTGAGGATAGTGATAATGCAGACTTCTTAGGTTGTGGTGGAGCGGGAGCGAGTGGTGGTGTAATTTCTACAGGAGTAATGGTAGGAGGTGATGTTGTGGTATTGGATGAGTTTGTAGCGGGTGAATTTGAAGAAGAGTACATGTTGATTATGGGAGTCGTAATAGGAGTTGTTGTGGTGTTTGTGGATCTAACAGGAAAGGTTACATTACGAAGTGGGTTTGCATACCAATAAGGTCTGACACTAATTCTAGTTGTTCGTCTGTACGGTCTAGACATGGAAGAGTTGTTTGACTTGGTCATGGTGAAGTATGATAGCTAAGATGTACAGGAGAGGAAATGGTTGTTGTGTGAAGTGATGATCCTAAAGTGCTAATTTATATACAGAAGTTGTGTGAGTCTGTGTGTTTGGATTTGAGGTAAATCCAATAGAGAATGTTGGTTTCTAATGATTTGGAACAAAAATTTGTGCAGGTCATATCAAGGAAGTCAATCCATTGAGCTTTGGTTGAGTAATATGTTGTGGATTTGCAGTTAATACAAAAAGATAGTGGAAAGTCTGATGATTTGATATTTCCACGGATTTGACGGATCCCTAAAAAGGGTTCCTTATTTGTATTGGTTTGGTAACTCATATCTAAATTTCAAAAATTTCAATTATGGTGGGAAATTTTGTTCCTAAGTTTTTCAAGAATTCCTAAATGATTCTAAGATGAATTATGATCAGAGAATGAATCCTAAATGATACTAAACACTAAGATTTAAGAATTGAGATGAGTCGAAAAAGTTTTAGACTTACTGAGAAAGCTGCGGATCCAAGTAGTATCAAGTGCGGAACCAAAGTTAGGGGTCCGCCAAATCCGCAGGTTAGAGGATGGCGGAACCAACGATAAGCCTTGGCGGATCCAATTTTAAGGATCCGTCGGATCCGTACCTTAATTTTCTAAAACTAAACAGAAGACTTGTTATATTATGCGTTATTCGATAAAAACCTGAAAATTCATCTAGACCTTACGTAACATCTAATATGTATAGCAAAACAACTAAGTGTGATAATATAAACGCACAATTGATCATAGGTTAATTCGTTCTTAGAAACTTACTGTTGTAGCAGTTAAGCCAAACATAGGGTTAGATATGGTAAATTGATAACCCTGAGTGTTATCAATCTGCAATGATCAGTTAGTTCTCATATAAGAAATAAAACACAATCAAGTATAAAAATAGACCTTATCATTTAAACTTCATCATGAACGATGTTTTAACCCAAACAGTGACATAAGTTTGGAAAATTGATAACCATGAGCATTATCATCAGTTAAAGTTGAGCAAGAACACATAAGCATAAAGTACTAAAGACATGTCTAAACAAACATAGAAATATGATCATATAGGATCTAAAGAACAACTGTTCCAAACGTTCATTTATTCTCGCTTTTCTTTTAATATTTTGAGTATTTTCTTTTGATCCTTTCGGAGTTTCATCATCCATCGTCCAGCACACTTTAGAACTCCCTTTGTTTGTCGGCTTTCCGCAGATTCATTATTGAGAGATGGAAGTTAACTTAAGTAATCTAATAGTGGAAGTTTTGAGTTGGGTAATCCATCTTCGTCACTAGCTGATGAAGATGATGAAGATGAAGATGAGAGACAAGCTCGTTTCCCTTTTCCTACTTTCACTCTATGGTTACTAAGAGGGACAAAGGTGTGTTTGATTTCAGGGTAATCTGGGACAAAACCAACAGAATTTGGAAGGATAGGAATGGAAGCTTTGAACAAACGAGTGAGTAGCATTCCATATGGTAATGTGGTTTTCCCTAGGACACGTATATCAACCATTCTTTTGGCGATATAGTAAGCAAGATTGAATTTTTGATGAGTTGAAATACAATAGAGCATATAGCATAGTCCAGCATTCACGTGATCTTTGTTACCAATTGTACTAATGACATTTGATCTTAGAATTTCTTCGAGTCTTTTGAACTCAGGTTTGAGTTCATTGAGTTCCATGGCAAATGGATCTCGATTGACATCTTTCCCCCGAAGTTTCTTAATTGGATTGGTTCTAGTGTTAAAAAGATGATCTCGGATAATTTCTTTAGGAGTTAGGGGAGTGTCGTAAGGATGTTCCCTTCCTAGATGTGAATTTAGAATGGTTAAGGACCATTTGTCAGAATAGAAGCATGTTCCTTCACTTGGGATGTGTAACGCTTCCCCAAAATGGTCTAAAGGAAAATTGTAGGAATTTTGGTTTACATTGAAGTTGATGCTAAATGATCCATTGTCATCAGAAATAAGTTTTACTGAGGCATAAAATTCGAGAATAAATCGAGGAATGATAGGTTCATCTATGTCGAGAAGTGAATCAAATTGAATGGTGGCCATTTGTTCACGAATGTTTGTTTCTTCTAAAAATGAAGAGTCTATGGTTCTACCCTCATGAACATACCGACTTTCTAAAGATTTGAAAAGTTGGACTTGCGCTTCTGTGAGTCCTTTTGTTTGATGATGTTTGGGTAGGTACTTCTTTGTTTTCTTGTGATCGTAGTTAGTGGCAGGAGGCATGATTTTCCTAGTCATAAACAATTTAATAGTTTTAGTTACACTAATCTAAAATACATGAACTGTGGAAAAATATGGAAGTGTGGTTAGTTTTGATCTATGATGTTTGAAAAATATGTTTTGTGACAAAACACTTTATACCCCAAACATTTCTGTTTGACGTTTTCTTTGATTTTGTATTAGCAATGTTTCATTTTATCTAATTATGAAAAGACTTCTTATGGGGTTTTTGAAAGAAAATTTATTCTAATTGTTTAGAGAAGGTTTCTTTGGTTTTGTTTTGTTAAAGAGTTTAAACAAAATGGAATTCCTATTAATTTTTGACAAAAGACTTATCTGTAGTGTCTAATTAAGAATAGTAATCTAAAATGAATTATTGAAATAGCATGAACCCTAATTTTGAATTTGAGATGAATTAGTGAACTTACAGTGAGTGATCAAGCACGAATTGATATGAGATGAAAGATCTAATTTTTTTGAGTTAGGAATGATGAGAGTCGATTATGAGTTGATTTTGAGAGTTTAATTAAGTGTGTAGTGCAGTAAGGAGTGTTTGGTAATTCATAGTTGAATTTGACAACTCACGGATTCGGCGGATCCTTAAAAAGGGTTCCGCCTTTGTTGTCAATTGGATCCGCAGGATCAGAACAAGGTTGTGGTATTTTTGTTTTTGGTTAAATTAAGATTTGGACGAATGTTTTAATTACTTCTAAATGTTAGTATGTTTAGTAAGGAACGAAGATTTCTTTCTTGAGATGTTTGTAAGAGGATTTACCACTGTAGTCTTTTTGAGAAACCAGTTCGAGCTAAGTAATGAATGATTTCAAGGTTGACGAAACAGGAGAAGATTGGTAATAGAGACTAAAGACACAAACTACGGGTATTTTCTCCACACTTCTCCTTAACTACTTAAGTATCAAGGAACGTTAGTTTCTTAGTGACTTGTTGTACAATGTCTCACATTGGTACACAATATGTTTAGAGATCTACCTAATTTGTTTATGATTTATTTATGATCTAAGAATGATAGTTATACATAAGGTTTGGTGTTCTACTTAATGTATTACTATTTTTAAGGTTATCCAATGAATTTACTATTATGATCCTTAACGCGAATGATAATTTTCATGATTGAGATGAGTTAAAACATTCCTAGTTGTTTGGCACTTGAAGTTTTACTTATCATACATGATTTATAGCACATCTTGATAAGGAGATGAGATTCTACTAAGTTCGTTTGTGTTTCCATAATTAAAGCTAGTGTGTACGAAAATAGGAGAGTATGTTTTTCCTATATGTTCTTTGATTAATGCTCTTATTTCTATAGTTATCAATCTCACTTAGATTCTAGAGAAAAACTAAATTATTTAAATCTCAATGTTTTCTAATCAGACCAATGTATTATCATTATGAGTTATGGAGAGATAAGCTTTTATAATATGGTGAGATTATCCTAAAATTAATTTTCTTCCAAGTACTTTTTAAGGTTATGAATAATTAAGTTAGAACTTACTTAGGAACATTTATGGATGTGATGATCACAAATGTGTTGGTTAAATCTT
Organism: Artemisia tridentata subsp. tridentata; assembly: GCA_021014915.2. Classification (NCBI taxonomy): domain Eukaryota; kingdom Viridiplantae; phylum Streptophyta; class Magnoliopsida; order Asterales; family Asteraceae; genus Artemisia; species Artemisia tridentata. The sequence continues at coordinate 423,327,518 of CP139509.1, forward strand.
ATCTTGGTTAGAGTTCTTACAAGTTCTAAGAGCTTATCCATGTATGGGTATTTCCTAAGTGTTTTGAGATATAACATAAGAATATGAGACGACATTTGTCTTGAGGTGTTATATCCGGTTTTAGCAAAAGTTTTAAAAAAACTTTTCCTAGTAATTATCCTATCTTATACACATAGAATCTCTATTATTACATATGTAGTAATAATTTATCATACCACAAATAGTTATGAAATCATGAATTATCTATGAGAATAATCATTATGAGTAGAGTTATGAGAGTTCATACCTTTTTGATGATTAATACCAAAAGTGCTATTGATCAGGATGAGCATTTTAGTGATTAGAGAAGATACCTTTGTATCAATGTATCTTGGGATTAAGTAAGATCATAAAGACCAAATCCTTTTAAGCATACCTAAAGAAAACTTGAGTGTTTGGTCCCCAATATCTCATGGGTCCTTTTTGGTTTAAACAACATATTACCATGGTTCACTAATATCTCCGAGATAGTCAAATGGTAGTTGTCTACTAAGCTCATTTCCTATGTATGAACATGATTTTACTGTTGTTTTAACTATATCTCTGTCTTTGATCGTTTTTGAATTAGTTATTCTTGAATCTTGATTTTTCAATGTTTTTACTGTACTCACGGATCCTTTGTTTATACTACGCGGATCCAAAGTTTTGGATCCGTGGGATCCGCGGTTTACCAACTCAGTTGGTGTGATTTGATTTTCATTTATCGTTTGACTTTCAAAATCACTTAAATGACCATTTTCCATAAAATCAGGCTTGAAGTTACCATGAGATGTTTTAAGAATTCTCATAGTGTCATCTACACATTTTATGTGTCTATTGAATCTTTGAAACTTGAGATTTTGTTTTATGTATTTGTTTAGTGTGAGTTTATGTGACTCTAATTCAAGTTTTATTTCTTGACATGATGAACAACATTCAGTTATCATATTTTCTTCCAAGCTTTTAACTTTTTCTTTCAACTTATGTATTTTATTCATCAAGTATTCTTCTTTGGTTTTCAAGATCTTATTTTTACTTATGACGTTTATAATGAGCTTCCTTAATCTATTGTGTTCTATATCTAATGTGTCGTATTCATTAAATATATATGAAGAGTCAGAGGATACCTTTCTTGTTATGTTAGCCGTACTATCTACCTTGTTGTCTTTTAGCACATCTTCACTGTTGAAACTGGATCTGGCTATAGTGCTAGAAGCTATCCACTCCTTTATGCCTATAGGTATCTCCGAATCTTTATCAATTATTGCTAGATGAGCTTTGAGGTATCCTATGAGCTCGTCCAATGTCATCCTTGAATGATCCCTAGAATCTTCAATATTTGTTGTTTTAACTTTCCATTTTGGGTCAAGGTCTTTCCTGTCAAAATACTTACTAGAAATGGATTCATCAGGAGCTTTAGGTGAAATATTGTGTCTAGCTAGATCTGAGTCTTTTGACATTTTAAAAATGGTTTTTCCGAACTATAAAAACTGTTTTTGAGGTCTGGTGATCTTTGCAAGGATTTCCCTTCTTTAAAGTTTTCAAAATCGATTTGATCGTTTCAAGTTTTAAAATACAGTTTATTTTAAAAATCTTGAGTAACGTAGCTCTGATGCCAATTGTGGAAAACTAGAAGGGGGGGTTGAATAGTTTTTACCGTTTCTTTGTTTAATTTGTTAGTTCTAGGGAAACAATCACAAATTAAGTTATCACACAATATAAACTAGAGATAAAGAGATGAAAGATCAAACCACATAACACAAGTGTTTATAGTGGTTCGGTTTGCAAGAGATCTTTATCCTTGCCCTACTCCACTTCCTCGAGTTGCTTACTCGAGAGATATCTTTCACTAAGAAACAAACTCCCTTCAAGGTGGAGAAAACCTTTACACGTCGCTTACTTCCTTTTCCGGTACTAAGCTAAACACCGGGTTCTTTCACAAGGTAGAACCAACCTGACGTCGCCTACTTACTTTACCGACACTAAGCTAGATGTCGATTTCTTTACACGGGTACAACCACTCCCTACTCTCTTTGTGCTTTGAGGACTAAAGCACTAACCACACTTACTGATCTAACTGATACAAATGATAAGAGACACTCAAAGTGTTTACACAGAACCTATACTACAACTTCACAACAGTCTGCTTGTTTGAAGCTTGTTAACTTGATCTTCTTTGCTACAAAAGAAACATCAATGATATATATAACTACTGTGGTTAGTAACTAAAGTGAATGTATGTGTTTTTCTTTTCTAAGTGGATGATTAGATCAAATGCCAAGCCTGCTATTTATAGGCAAACAAAGAAAGGCTCCTACGGATCCGGCGGATCCCTTAGAAGGGATCCGTCTTTGTATAGACTTGGATCCGTGGGATGACAGCTAATGTTGCATAAGAAATCTTTCCATATCCTTGTGTTGTCAAATCAATATCTTCCAAAGTCAACTAATTAACTTGAGTATCTAATCAAGATATCACACAATCTTACCAAGATTGTATTTGTGATGTATACCATGATGTCACTTTGTAACTTTTAAATTAAAGTTTCCATTAAAGGAAATACACATGTATATGTAATATAATGTTAGTGATCATGTTATATAAAAGATGTGTTTTGAAAAAGTCTTTAACTAGTATTTATAATTTGCTTAAGGAATATACTTTGTGTTTGTCATGAACAAAACATTAAGCAAAGATGGTAAAATATAAATAACGTTTTTAGTACGATATTTGTATTAACACAACCTATTACAATATGATCAATACTTGAATTAATACAAAACGTGTTCCCAACAATCTCCCCCTAAGTATTGGTCATCAAGGTTGCTTGACGTCGTCTTTGCTTCTTGTGGCTTTGACGTCTTCTGAATCTTTGTTCTTTGTTCTTGATTGTGATGTGATATGATATGGTAGTGATCTGCCGTTCTCCAATGGTCTTTGCTTCTGGTGTCTTCTCGTCTTCTCCACCATGCTCATATGTCTTTTGACTTTGATTCTTCAACTCGTTCTTACTTCTTCAATCTTTAACTTGTAAAAGGTTGTAGTGCTTGAACTTTGACTTTTCTTTAACATATTCTAAACTTTTGATATTTCTAAGTCTTTATGAGAACTTATCTTCAGGATATGAGCATGATGGAGTCTTGATGGTGGTTGAACTCCAGGTCTTCAAGCTCCTCCGCAGCAGCAGCAGCAACACGAACCAACCGGCACTTACAGATTTAGACTTCGAGATCATCAACAGCATAGTGTGAAGACTTTCTCTAATCCAAACCCAGGCCGTTCTGAACCGGATACCCCCGAAAGGGCTAACACGGACACACCGAAGTGCACCCACGATTCAGTGAGCCGCTGGAGATCACCCCACGACTGTAGACCATTTTTGGAACAAACACTAAGCGTAACCTACAAGGAGTTACCGAAGTGACCTGCTGTCAGGGTTGTTTGATGTTATCCTGGCAGGATTTCCATTCTATCACTGAGAATCACAATTGTGAGTTCTCTCAAGAATGTTCTCGGCAGATTGCTAAGATCTGCGAAGGACTCTTCTTAATTTTACAACTGCTGCCCATGATGTAGAACAACAGTGTAATACTAAGTGTTCCTAAGAGATCTTTGATGAATCTCATCGCTCTAGACTCGATTAGTGCACATTTGTTTGGACGTCGAAGGCGTGGAGCAGAGTGCCTCCTTTCCAATATCAACACATCTCGTAGTGAGAGGTCGATAGATGATGAAGGGTTCTCCGTGTGAAATGAAACAAGTGCCTTTTGAGAGACACCTGAGTGGCTAGAAGGTTTAGTGCAGTGCGTCACTGGGTCCATGACATCTTTTGTCTTCAATACCGGTGATGCTCAGTCAACCAGTAGATTATGAATTGAACCCGGTGTCTGCCCTAAGGTTGAACAAATGGAGGGCTATTTCTTTTCACCCTTTTCTTTGCTTTTCTTTTTAATTCTTCAACCCCTTCTATCTCCTTTCATTTCATTTCTCCTTTTTTGTATCATACCTAGGACTTTCTAGTTCTAAACTATGGGAATTGTCCTTGGGTAGATCCCTCCGGCTCTGACGGATCATAGGACGGTTATTCCTAACCTTAGTCACCTTATAACTCCATGACTATCCTATTGATGCCATAAACCAAACCTTTTGAAAAATCTCTCAAAGTGTTTATGATTATGAAAACATATTTTGTTAACACTTTGAGAGTTTTATGTTTTTCAGAAAGACCCCCCTTTAACATGTGCTCATAGGTAATTAATTGAAATTTGCACATGCCGGGAAGAGTTGGCACTTTTGAATTGATTGATTTTCAATGAACATGATCGTCGCGAGACACGCTTACATCACCAGATGAACTGGTTTGAAATTATTACCCGTCCAGATCACATTCAAGAAAAATCGCTCGAAATCGGTACATTCTACTCAGACACGTCCTTTGCGAGACACGCTTACATCACCAGATAAACTGGCTTGAAATTATTACCCGTCCGGGACATGTCTTTTCGACTACTGACTTTTCCTATCGTCAATTCGAGGGTCAATTCTGAGTCGAGCACTTGTGAGATTCCATCTTTCCTTTACCATATTTTAATCATCAGTTATTCTCCCCCTCAAAAATAGCATACTCATGATGTTTTTGAAAAAACTTTATGATTAAAATATGCTGTTTTTGAGTTTTAGGGAAGAATTTCAAGAACTTTTGTTTTTTTCAGAACAAAGATTATTTTTCAAATACTCCCCCTTGACGAGGGAATACTTGTCCTTATGAGCAGAATGTTTTGAAAAACTTAGAAAACATTCAGGTTTCATTCTACTCATAAGAAAGAAGCTTTCGCTCCTTTGATCAGGATTGAGGCACTGAAGCATACCTCAGGGTCCTTTCTTTACAAGTACGGGTTGTGCACTATTATGTGTACACAAACCATAGTCGGTGATGAAAAATGATGAAATTATAGAAATGATGAAACAATGAAATGGTACCAATGGTTATTACTCAGGACGACGAAACGTGAGGATGTTAGGGATTCGTGCACGTCCTCCAACGTAACTTTCCAGTCGTCGCATCTGCATCCGGAACTTGATCTTATTGTCAATCCTTTTCACGAACTTCACCGCTTGCTTAGCATCATTCTTGCTCCATTTTATGACTCGTGACCATCCTATGAACAACCCCTTGCTCCGTTTTTCCAAAATATCCTCAAGTTCAGTTTTGACCATTAGAAGAGTTTCGTCACTGAACTTGCGGAGTTCTTCAAAACCCATGAATCTTGGTGTCGATCTGTCCCTTGTATAATACACCCAAACGGTCTATCCCCAAACGTGTACGGCTGCTTGTCAGCATATCCTGGAGGTTTGAAATCTGGCTTGACGAGATTCAACTGTGTTTGATAGCTTTCTACCCCAAGATGGACATCCTCAACTCGCGTTCTGATTACTATGCTGCGGATGTAGATGAGGATCGAGTTGATGATATCGTACTGAAGGCGTCCAGGGAGATGTTCAAGTTTCCCTTGAACTTTCAGTAGATACATATCTTCGATATCATTGAGGTTCAGGGAGGGATAGTCAGCTTCACTGAAGGTGTACTCTTGATCATCCGATCTTCTCACAGTAATCTTCTTCAGAAAGTTGTACCCAAACATTGATTCGATTTCTACACTGGTGATTGACAGAATCCTATACTTGCTCCAAACATCAGTATTAGTTGTTCTTTTGGTGATCATAAACTTGTAGAACAACCTTCGCAGATTTGGCCAATGGTAGACCCCAAGAGCAGCATCTTCATTGTATTCTTGAACTTTGTCGATCCATAGATTGCCAACTTGTTGTTCTAAGCCTTCTATGGCATATGAGGCTGCTGGATATTTGGTAATTGACGTTGCATATCATTTCTCAGGATTCGTGTTTCCATAGATGAGATAGTCTAAATTGTTGTTGAAGAAGTATGCTTTGGGTAACTTGGGATTGTTTGGATGACCAATGAATGGTAAGGGATGGGTGTAATCATGGAGATGTAATTGTTCTTTTGGATTGGAGGCTTGTGCATCTTCCCAGTTGATGTTTTCTCCCAGAGCTCTTGCAACTTGTTCAATGTTGTATTCAAACTCCAGCTCTGTAGTTGTAACAGTCTTGAACTCTGTGAATCCACTCTTGCGAACTCGGATGATGTCAGGTAACCCCAACTTTTGGACTTTAATTGCCTTCTTCAACCGTTTTGTAAAGTCCACAATCGATCCTTCAACAGGTTCATCATTGTCATCTTCAGGATATGCATCAACCATCTTCTCAAACCAATCGAACTTTGGAGCTGATGGATTGACCCATTCAGGTAGTGGTACGGCTTTTTTAGTAGCAGATGGAGCACGGACTTTTTGAACTTTTGTTGGAGCAATTGGAATTTCATGATCAGAACTTACATCATCATAAGATTCAGGTTCCTCGAATGCGCCGCCTTCAAGAGGGACGAATACCGGTTGACTTGATTGTTTAGTTGTGCCGGAAGAATGTGTTGTGGAAGCACGACCAGTTGAAGAAGAATGTCTCCTCCTTTTCTTCCCTTGATCATCTGGGTCTTCCCGATGGCGCTTGACTGGTTTGTCGGACTTGCACCCTTCTTTTGGAAGACTGGCTTCCTTGTCATCCTCTTTCATGGATTTGAATAGTACTTCTTGAAGTTTTCGTTCTTTTGGATCATCCATAATTTCTTCTAGTAGTAACCCTTTGAGGTCAGATCTGGATGGTTTAGGTGGCATTGTTCGAATAGTGATTGGAGTTGTCTGCATTATTTTGGCCACCGTTTTTTCCAGATTTCTTTGGACAAATGTGTTGAGAATTCCTTGAAGATTGTCATGAAGATATTGAGTGACCTCTTGAGTAACTTGAGAACTGACTATCTGCGGGACATGAGTTTTCAAATATTCTTCAGCTGTCTTTTCCAAGTCGAAGTTATTAAACTGGGAAATTTGGTTATCCACCTTCTTTTCTACATTTTTGATCTGTTGTTTTATCTCTGTGTGCTCTTGTTCTTCTGCTTTGAATTTCTCTGACACATGCTCTTGAAGTGTGGTAACCTTCTCCTTGAGTTCACTATATTCATTTGTGGATTGACCAACAGATGACGGTTGTGGTGATGGTGATTTGTCATCCTGTTTGTCATCTGACTTATCTTTTTCTTCATCATCCTCATTATTACTTTCATCTTCATCATTTTTACTTTCATCTTCATCACTTTCACTTTCTCCTTCTCCTTCTTCATTGTCATCTTCATCTTTATTACTTTCAGATTCCTCAGACCCAGATCCAGATTCATTATCAGACTTTCCAGATTCACTCTCTGATTCACCAAGTGTTTCAGACCTTGCAGGTTCAGACTCCTCCTGTTCTTCCTCAGGAATTGATGTTGTACCTTCACCTCTTCTTATTTTCTCACGTCTTTTTTCATCCTCTTTATGTTTCAATAAGCTTTCTTTTGAGGCTTGCTTCATCTGTTCTCTTTCTTCTTTGTCAGTCAATGGTGGTTCAATTGGTGAAAATTGTTTATCTGAAAACTTGATCTGCTTTCCTTTGCCTGGTTTCAATCCCTTGTCTGATTCTGACAATGTAGATTTGAACTTTTCAATATCTTTCTTATTCTTGCCTTTCCTGAGGTCTAAATTTTCACCTTCCTCCTCCTCACTTGATTCATCATGAAGTTGCATTGCTGATGAGGCTTTGGGAACCACTTTTCTTTTCTCAACTGTAGTGGCTTTCTTGGATCGAGAAACAGTGGCTCGAGCTGGGATTGATTTACTTTTTCCTTTTGGTGATTTTGCCCCTTTGGGTACAATTCCCACCTTTTTGGCTTTCACAGCTTCGTCATACTTCTTATATGCCTCAGTATCCATCAGTTCTTCTGATAACAAGTTTTGTGGAATTCTGGCACCTTGCTTTTCTGTGTGAGACTGTTGTGTTCTGATTCTGGTAAGAATGTAGTCTTTGTCTTCAGTGTGCATTTTCTCATTAATGGGTCGATTGAGTTCAGAATGTATTTGCATGAAACGTGAGATCAGGAGTTTGGTGAATCGGGGAAAAGGTATTTTGTAATCTTTATTTTGATGAAATTTGGTACTTAGAAAGATCATGTCTTTCCAGATGTATTTGGCGAAGTCTAGATGTTTTAGGTTGATAACTGATGAAGCGAAAAGTGTACCGCTTTTAGGGGGTCATTTAAGCCCTAAATCGTATTTATTTGATCAAATATTGCCCTAAATCGTTCCTTTTGTCATTTTAGGTACTTTGGAGAAGAAATCTGGAAAAGGAAGCATTTTGGACGTTTTTGGAGCATAAAAGTGAAGAAAACGACAAAGTCTCAAAATCGGCTGGAAAAGTACCTGTGACGGCGTCAAGCACCATTGTGACGCCGTCAACCCTTGACGCGCCAGAGAGGATTTTGGATGATTAAAAGGGGACGGCGTCAAGAAGGCCATCAAGAAACCCTAACCGCGGCGAGGTGACGGCATCAGCTCTATAACGTGACGCCGTCAGATCTGATTTTCTATATATATTCTCATAATTTTTAGTCATTGGTGTGCAACTTTGTGAGGAGAAACCCTAAGACGATTTTTCTGCTACTTTTAAGGGTTTTATACCCTTGGATCTCCCATGTTCAATTGAAGATAAGTAATCAATTAATCATTCAATATGTCTATGTGTTGTTTGATTATATCTTGTTCTTGTCTTTTATTTAACATGCTAGGCAAGATTTATCTTGTGTTTGCTTAGATCTAATGAAACCTAACTATTGATTATTGGTTGTTGGCGTGTTATTAATTGTATTGGATGATTGTTTATCGATGTTAGGCTTAAGAAAACTGGCTAACCTCCTATACGGTAACTTGCTTGAACGTCTTAAGAAACATGAACCAATGCGTACTAAGGTTTTTATGGTTGTATTTAATGCATGAGCGAATTCTAGTGATCCCATGTTAGGAGCTTCTTAGCCGGCTCGACATAGGAGTGAAGTAGGAGCTTATAGAGTTGGGGAAGTACGTACGCCACCCCCGATTGGTATTAAAGAATACACCCGTCATCCATGCAATTAATACACACTAATCAACCGGTAAAAGATAGTTAGGGAGTAAGGAAATCTAAGTAAACACATTTCTCTCCATATAAGTTCCACAACCTTTTTATTTTTAGTTATTTTATTTTATTTGCAATTGTAGTTATTTGGGTTAGTTGACTAGCAACTAATTCCGCCCACTCCTTCAAACCCGAGATTTTACTTGCTTTTATAAAAATAAAAAAAATACAAAAAGAATCTTCCCTCACCCTTAGACCTATTAGAGTAGTTTTTCAATCCTAACGACACTATTCCCCGAGAGAACGATCAATCCCCCGGTACTTGCCACTACACTATACTACATCGGTCAGGTACACTGCCTGGTGGGAATTGCAAGCCTCTTGAGATCCCTCGAGAGGTAAAACCTGTTGTAAGGTCACAAAACCACGCATCAAGTTTTTGGCGCCGCTGCCGGGGAATAGTTATTGTTTAGGTTGAATTTTTATTTTATTAGGTCTACTCACTAGATTCCTTTCTAGTGAGATTTTTATTTTATTTTTCTAGGTTTTCTTTAGTCTATCTTTTTTCTTCGTTTCTTTGTTCGTAACCATTACCATCCGACATCATGGAAGGTGGTAATATCCTCGATCCCAACAACCCACCACCACAACAACACCCACCTCCTAGAGCCCGTACCTTAGGAGACTACTCCCGTCCTAGCCACCATGGCTATCGAAACACCATTGAGCTCACTCAAGGAGCCAATGTCACTCCCTTGCGATCCGACACCATCCGGTTGGTGCAAAGTGGATGCGTATTCCATGGACTTCGTTCCGAAGATCCTAATCAACATCTCAAGGACTTTCTCAAAATCGTTGATTCCATAGACCTTGATGTTGCCACTCGCGAGACGACCCGACTGCGTCTCTTTCAATTCTCTCTGCGGGACCAAGCTAGTCAATGGCTAGAGCGCCTACCCGCAGGATCCATCACCTCTTGGGATGATCTCACCACTCGTTTCCTCGCTCAGTTTTTCCCACCAGGAAGAACTACCAAGCTAAGGAATGATATCTTGATGTTCCAACAACGTCAAGGCGAAACCCTCTACGAGGCATGGACTCGATTCAAGGACTTACTCCAAAAAGTCCCTCACCATGGCATAGAACTTTGGCTCCAAGTCCAAATCTTCTATGACCACATCAATCTCTCCACGAGGCAAACCATTGACCAATCGGCCGGTGGTAAGCTACGTGATCTAAGTGCGGAACAATCATGGGCTCTCCTGGAAGATCTTGCTCTTTATGACAACGAAAGTTGGAATGATCCCCGTGATTTGAATAAAACGGTCAAGGCAATATCTTTGCCTTCGAACAATTCAAGCACTTCCGACCGTAGGATCATAGAACTTGAAGACCAAGTCAAGTTTCTTATGAAATCCTACGAGGCTCCTAAACCTTCAAGCCAAGTGAACAAAATCACTTCTTCATGTGAATTATGTAGTGGTCCCCACGACACTCGTGATTGTATGTAACTCCCCGAACAAGCTTTTGCGGACTACGCATCCTCGCGTACCGACGGAGCGGGAGACAAGTGGTACACTTTCAAACCCGAGCCAAATTCCTACGGTGATTCATACAACCCCTCATGGAAAAATCACCCAAACCTTAGGTGGAAACAAAACCAAAACGCACAACAAACCAATTCTTCCAACCCACCTAATCGTTTCCAATCAAGCGGTTCATCCCCAAACCGTACTTTCAATAACAATCCTTCCAACAATTATGGTAGTACCAATAATCTTAAAGGATTGATGTCCAAATTTATGGCATCTCAAGAAGCTCGGATAGCTAGATTCGAATCCGAATTCAATCAACAACAAACGGAGATGACCAATAAAATTGACAACTTATTGAAAGCCCTCAATAACCAAGTGCTATCACCTCCACATAAGGACGCTAGGAAACAAAACCAAAACGCACAACAAACCAATTCTTCCAACCCACCTAATCGTTTCCAATCAAGCGGTTCATCCCCAAACCGTACTTTCAATAACAATCCTTCCAACAATTATGGTAGTACCAATAATCTTGAAGGATTGATGTCCAAATTTATGGCATCTCAAGAAGCTCGGATAGCTAGATTCGAATCCGAATTCAATCAACAACAAACGGAGATGACCAATAAAATTGACAACTTATTGAAAGCCCTCAATAACCAAGTGCTATCACCTCCACATAAGGACGCTAGGAACACAAATAGCGGACCCCAAGTAAAAGACCCCTCTTCATCCAAACATGTCCACTTCGTCAACATTGTCACTATTAAACCAATTGATAGGAATGAGGATAATAGTGAACCTGAGGATGAGGTTAAGAAAGTCGAGGTTGATAAAGAAGTTAGGAAAAGTGAGATTGAAAAAGTAGATGATGATGAGGACTACTTCAATAGGCTACCCACTAAGGAAGAGCGCGCATATCATACAGACTTATTCGATGACCCCGAGACACCATACTTCCTAGGTAGACCAATTATAAAAATAGGCGACCCTTCTAATCTCAACATACCATGCAACATCGGACATTTGCATGTGTGGAAAGCTTACATCGACCTTAGATCGCCCATAAACATCATGACTAGAGCCCACTTCACCGATGGGATTAGGGAAATCTCATACCAAACGCCTTACAAGATGAGAGAATTCAAGGAGATTCATTATGGAGGGCTCGATGGGTTAAGTTCCCAACTCGTGTTATGTGATGATGATGTGAGAAGAGGATGTAAGGACACTTTTGACCTGTCGAGTGGATTCTTTAAGCATGTTAAGGAGCTTAGTTCTAAATACCAAAACAATCCTTTTGATCTCGAGGACCCGAAATACCTTTACTATGAAAGTGATTCTGATAGAGAATCAAAGGGGAACCTAGAAACCATGACCAATGATGGAGTCACGTAATGTACGGTGACTTTGAGTCTAGCTACAAGACTCGTTAATAAAGAAAAGCGCTTCTTGGGAGGCAACCCAAGCTTTATTTGCTTTGTGTGTTTATTTATTTGTTTGTTTGATTTTATTTGCTTCCGTATGAATGTTTAAATATTTATTATTATTGATTCATGTTCGAAACTAAATTGTGAAAATGCTTTATCTTGTTTTTAACTTCGTCTTAACTACATATAAAGGTATTTTGCAAAAGATAAGTGTAAGGGAAATCCAAATCGTTTTATTAGAACAAATGAACATGAATCATAACAATATTAAATTAACATACATATTAGTAATTGTTTGAGTCAAATGCTTGTATCGAGTCATAATGATATTTTACAGGATTTCCAGGAAATAAGGATTGAGTTTTTCCAGAAATTTTCCGGAAACTTAACATGAAAAATCTGTAAGATCACTTCTGACGGCGTCAGGAACAGTTTTCTGGAATTTTTTTTTGAAAGTTTTGTTTTTCTTCCGGAATCATAAAATGCTTTATTAAATCTCTAACTTATAAACTCCAGGAATCTGCAAAATAATCATTCCACAAGCATTATATCCTTATACAGATTTATCCCGCCGATGTTATGCAGGTTTTCGTGTTTGTTTTCTCAAGTTTAACAGGTTCTTTTGGACAAGGAGATGTATGTGGAATCTAGCTTCCGGCGCTGCTTTAGTCTTGAAGCTTCAACATTACCTTGGAAGAAGATCTAACCATGTTACCTCTTTATCCACCGAGCGAATCAGGGGAGTATTTGATTTCATTCTTTTACCTTATTTACTTTTACATCTTGTTATTTGAACATTGGGGACAATGTTCATCTTAAGTGTAAGGGGGGTAAAGTACGATACCTTAGAGAATGCTATTACGCTTGATTTTTCGTTTGTTTAATGGTAGATGTGTAATAAAACTGAGAGAAATACCTGTTAAGGCAATTTTAGTGCCAAATTTAAATTTTTTTACAACATATAGGAGTGAAACTTTGGTCTTAATGAGCGTCTCACGGATAGAAGTTATATGACTAGCACAAAACCGTACCACTAAAAAATTTTCCACCCCCAAATATGTGAGGTTCGCCCCTAGAATTGGTAGGAAAAGCATTTATGCTATGATGTGTGTACCGGTAGCACTTAGATTCTAGAACTTGCGTTAGGACCATTCCGAGGCCACAAGTGAGACTACATTCGTGTAGTTAGATTTACTACATGATAAGAGGCATTAGGATTAACCCATTGTTTTACACCTTTGTTTTTGTTATAATTACATTGGCTACATTGGTCATGTAATTCTCCCACACCCTTCGCGTTGTACTCATTTTTAGTACACAATACCCCTAGTACACCCCTCAGAGCCTATCTTTTCGTTTCTAACTTTAAGCATTTTACTTAAAGTAAGAATTTGTTTACACCCCACTTAAATGTACACCCAAATCGCCTTAGCCTACCTTGAATGCACTCATTTTTAGTGCATTATTGTGACAACATTTGTTTAAACCCCAAGTTAATTATCTAATTGATTACATGGTTGCTAAGTCGAGTCATATCCTTGTACATATTGTTTTGGGACGATTAAGACTCATGGGTAAAGTACTAGTGTAATGGAGTAATGGGGAAGAACAACATTATTACCCCCATATGTGCTAAATATTTTAAAAGTACTCCAAGTGTTTCGATTATCTTAATTCGAGTCATTAGAATAGTTAATTGTAAAGTTATGTAAAAGTTCAAGTGTAAGGGGGATACAACCCCCCTACGATGTATTATTTTGGATGGTAGGGCAAGAGTGTATGCAAAAAAAAAAAAAAAAAAAAAAAAAAAAAAAAAAAAAAAAAAAAAAAAAAAAAAAGTAGAAAAAACATACGGACTACCATCCCGTTTCATTTTATGTTTATTTTATCTTTTTGTTATTTTTTTCATTAGCTTAAGTCGAGTCTAGTCTTGGCTTAGCAACGCCATATTGTACATGTAATTAATCAAGATCTTTAACTCGCCACCAGTAAAATATCCTTAATCCAACAAAACCGTGTTTATCATATCCCTACACCTAACGTTATAACCCGTTTAAAAGCCTTCTTTGATAGTTTATCTTAGGTGCTTACGCCTAGTGGAGGAGGTTTTTAATCCTTTCCCAAGCCTATGGTAATCTATTTGCTATGACAGGTAGTGAGAGATATTATTCATTTTCATTTATGAGATATACTTTTATGACACCTGAGAGATGTGAGTATCTAAACACTACTTGTGAGGTGCTAGTCTGTAATCTCCGTGCTTATTATGATTAAAGTGAAACGACTATTTGTTGTAATTACTTTTATATTAGCGTTAAATGACCCCTAACTTGTATTTTGATTAGAATAAAAGCGCATTTGCTTGAGGACAAGCAAATCTCAAGTGTAAGGGTATTTGATGAAGTGAAAAGTGTACCGCTTTTAGGGGTCATTTAAGCCCTAAATCGTATTTATTTGATCAAATATTGCCCTAAATCGTTCCTTTTGTCATTTTTGGTACTTTGGAGAAGAAATCTGGAAAAGGAAGCATTTTGGACGTTTTTGGAGCATAAAAGTGAAGAAAACGACAAAGTCTCAAAATCGGCTGGAAAAGTACCTGTGACGGCGTCAAGCACCATTGTGACGCCGTCAACCCTTGACGCGCCAGAGAGGATTTTGGATGATTAAAAGGGGACGGCGTCAAGAAGGCCATCAAGAAACCCTAACCGCGGCGAGGTGACGGCGTCAGCTCTATAACGTGACGCCGTCAGATCTGATTTTCTATATATATTCTCATAATTTTTAGTCATTGGTGTGCAACTTTGTGAGGAGAAACCCTAAGACGATTTTTCTGCTACTTTTAAGGGTTTTATACCCTTGGATCTCCCATGTTCAATTGAAGATAAGTAATCAATTAATCATTCAATATGTCTATGTGTTGTTTGATTATATCTTGTTCTTGTCTTTTATTTAACATGCTAGGCTAGATTTATCTTGTGTTTGCTTAGATCTAATGAAACCTAACTATTGATTATTGGTTGTTGGTGTGTTATTAATTGTATTGGATGATTGTTTATCGATGTTAGGCTTAAGAAAACTGGCTAACCTCCTATACGGTAACTTGCTTGAACGTCTTAAGAAACATGAACCAATGCGTACTAAGGTTTTTATGGTTGTATTTAATGCATGAGCGAATTCTAGTGATCCCATGTTAGGAGCTTCTTAGCCGGCTCGACATAGGAGTGAAGTAGGAGCTTATAGAGTTGGGGAAGTACGTACGCCACCCCACGATTGGTATTAAGGAATACACCCGTCATCCACGTAATTAATACACACTAATCAACCGGTAAAAGATAGTTAGGGAGTAAGGAAATCTAAGTAAACACATTTCTCTCCATATAAGTTCCACAACCTTTTTATTTTCAGTTATTTTATTTTATTTGCAATTGTAGTTGTTTGGGTTAGTTGACTAGCAACTAATTCCGCCCACTCCTTCAAACCCGAGATTTTAATTGCTTTTATAAAAATAAAAAAAAAATACAAAAAGAATCTTCCCTCACCCTTAGACCTATTAGAGTAGTTTTTCAATCCTAACGACACTATTCCCCGAGAGAACGATCAATCCCCCGGTACTTGCCACTACACTATACTACATCGGTCAGGTACACTGCCTGGTGGGGATTGCAAGCCTCTTGAGATCCCTCGAGAGGTAAAACCTGTTGTAAGGTCACAAAACCACGCATCAATAACACCACAAAAGAATTGAAGGTGCACTTGTCGAGGGTGTTCCAGTCCAGTGGTTTTACTAGTTATACAATGAATAATGATTGAGTACATGGTTTCCCATGGTTGTGGAAAGTACTTTCTTTCGACTTTGTAGAGTGATGTGAGTGTTTCTGTTTCATCATATCCCAGAAGCTGAAGTGTTTTGGCAATATCTTCAAATGTTGGATCATCGTGAAACTTCGTTAGTTTTCCTTTACTTATTTTGGAAGTTGCAATACATTCTATAAAACCAAAAATTTAACATAATCCGAAATGACTAAAATTCCCTCTAATTTTAAACTTTTAAGAACTTATGAAAATTATGTAAGTAACATCATTTGAACTTAACCTAAGTTACCTAGCAAATTAAGTTAATGTAAACCTTGCACTATGATTTAAAATGTACAAAATAAAATTCCTATGCATCTAACTATACTAGTCGACCCATTATGTATCATAAGGCTTCAAAATTTTGGCCCAAGAGAAACTAGAAGAGATAAGAACACAATCAAATTAAATCCCATTAATTTAGACCTTCCTTACTTGTATCAATCATAATACACGGTTTCAAGCCCTAAAATCCCTCCCTCACCATCTTATTATACGGTACAAAAAAAAAAAAAAAAAAAAGAAAAAAAAGGAGAACCAAAAACCCTAAACTCTCTCAACCAAAATTTCGGCTGCTCTCTTCTTGTCCCTTTTGTTCGATCCAAACTAGGAAGAAGAAGAAGAAGCTAGGTCTTGATCATTGTTTCATTCGTATCAAAGGTAATCATATGTACATAATTTAACCCATTGAAATTCTTGAACAAAACCCTAATCGACCCTCTTGTTATTGTTGTTATTCGATCATCACAAGGAGAAGGAAGGAAGAAGAGTTGGTGATTCGATCGTGTGTTGTTCTTGTCCTTCGTTGGTCTTCAAGGGTAAACGTATCATCCTTGTTCAATAACCATTTTCTTGTTCAATTCTTGATGTTCTTGTCGAGTTAAAAAGCACATATGATGATAAAAAGAATCACATAAAATGATAACATGTTTACATGAAATAATGAATATGAAAACCCTAATATGAACCGATCTATGATTTATTATTATGATTGATATGAACATGTTAAGAACACATATGAATCGACCTAGGGCTGTTTTGATGTCAAATATAATTGCTTTGTATCAAGAAATAAGTAATGAGAATGAAAAAACCCTAATTGATCACATAAAATTATAAACCAGTTTCTGACTAGAAAAATTAGGCCGACTTTAATCGATTGGATCTTGATGATGGTAAGGTATTTTTGAGTGTTTCTGGAGTCTAAAAGTAAGTTCAAGAAAAGGGCTTTCTGGAAAACTAAACATTGTAATTTTTAGAGGTCGGGAAGGTGCACTTTTTGATTTTACAAAATTAAGTGTCAAACTGGATTCGTATGTCTGGAAAAATCGTCTGTGTTTTTGATTTTTAATTTGCAAACCATGTCGAATTAGAAGATTCCCTTTTTCAGGATTAATATTTCATATGTCTATTAATTACTGGAATTTTTGTAGATTTTTATAAATTTTTCTGAAGGGGTAACATAATACAAACTTTTCGTATATTAAAACTGATCAGTAATCTGGACGAATTGGTTTAAAGGATTTTTAAACTATAGTAATACTAAATAATAAATTCTGGAAAAATTAGGGTAAGTTCTTAAGACATTTAGGTACGTGTGTGAAGTTTTGGGAATTTTATTTCTGAGTTCTTATATGGTTAAAAAATTCGACAAAACAGGTCCCGTTCGTACATAAAATCTGTTAAAGTGTAAAAGAGATTAAAAAGGCATTATGTGTTTATTTTCCAAACTAAAGGGTTTAAATTTTTATTTGTCTAAAACTAAAGGACTTAACTAGTGAAAATATGTATCTTGAATATATTTACATTTTATACCCTAATCTTATCATAATGACACTAAAACCCCTAAACTTGTTACAATTGCATAATAAACCCTAAAATTATGAAAACTACATTATGAACCCTAAACTTATGTAAATGACATTATGAACCTTAAGCTACTAATATAGTCACCTTTAATACTTTAAGTTGATAAACGGGAATGTTAATAACTAGTGTTACTAAATATGGAAACTTACTATTTTTGGAAAGTTACTAAATATGGAAACTTACTATTTTTGGAAAGTTACTAAATATGGAAACTTGCTATTTTTGGAAAGTTACCTAAAATGGAAAGAAAAATAAAATGGAACCTTATGATTATATGAAACTTATAAGTAAAATTATGATTATTTGTAGATCGGGTGAAGAAGGAGTGATTTTCTGCTTCTTGTCATTTCATTTCTTTACTTGTGTGCTTCGTTAAGGTACAGATATTCTTTCCCTTCTCAGTAGGGATATTTTCTATCGATCTTATGCCTGCTATGTTTCCCTTAGTTGATTCATGACATTCATTGTATGATTGTCATTCCTATGATCCATTCTGACATTTATTTAAATGTCTCTGCCATGCTATGCTTATGTGTTTGCCATGCTTACTTGAGTTACTATCTTGTTTCTCTTGCCATGCTAGTTTATATTGTTGTATGCTATGATAGATCCGTGCCTGAGCTTACCTAGTTCTGGAGGTACCAGGACCATGTCTTTGATGGCACCTTAGGCATGACACTCCCGTAGAGGTGTGATAGATCTACGGCGTTCCCCCTTATGTATATGTATTATATCGCGATCACTATTGGCCAACCCTATGTGTGCTTAGTCTAGTACTGACATACATACTTATGTTAGGGAGCGTATGGATGCATCATAGGTTTTATATTTTATGTGATTATGGTGACCAGGTGGTGTGTACCTTGCACTCCTTCTCACATTTTTATTTTATTTACTTAGAGGTATCCGCTCTTCGTATACTTGTATTGTTTTATTATGATTTGATAGTTTATGTATGGAGTTCTTATGGCACATCCTTATATGAACCTTTCTTTTTTTTCATTTCATTCCTTGATTCATTTTCTATTCAGTTCTCATGCACTCTTGATTCTTAGTTCTCTTTCATGATTATGATTTTCGTTTTGTATTCTTATTTCCTTCGTTTCTTATGCTTATTTACCTTTATGTTTATGTTTCGTATATATATCTGTTCACTGGGCTTTTTAAGCTCAGCCGCATGTTTTCTTTTCTTATGCGGCAGGTAATAAGCGGGGTGACGGGCTTGGGAATGAGAGAGAGTAGGACCTAAAAGACCTATTTAATTATCATTTCGTTGTCCATTGTTTCGGACTTTCATTTATTTTAGTACTTGAATATTATTTCTTTTCTTTGGTTTGTTTTGGTTAACCCACTATGCATTTGGGATTATCTTTTGGATATTAGTCTTGATGTTCGAGAGTTAGTTATTTATTTAAAAGACTTCCGCTTGCGTTATGTATGCTCTGTATGACACCATAATGTGATATCTTGACCTTGTCGGGTTGGGGTGTTACAGTTATGGTATCAGAGCGACTGGGTTTGACCTGTAGAACCTTAGAAATGACTTGTGAGGATATTGGGTAGACACTAGGCTTTCCGTTTGACGCGATCTCTTTATTCACATTTTGACCCTTACGCTTGTTTTGTGTTTTTGTCTCGTTTATGACCTTTCAGATGGTGAATACTCGTCGGAATGAGTTTGAGGAACCCTTTGGTGCTGCTTTTGATGCAGCAGTTCAGCGAGCTGTTGATGCGTTACTTCCCGGTTTGACTGCACGCATCACGGAGGAGATTAGGAGGAACACCGCTAGTATTAGTGGTAATGGTAGTGGTGGTGGTGATGCTCCACCAGTGTCGATCCATGTATGGTTGGAGCGGTTCGTTAAGCAGAAACCGCGTTCGTTTAGTGCTGCTACTTCTCCTGTGGAGGCGGAGAATTGGATATCTCACATTGAGAAGATATTTGAGGTACTTGGTTGTGACGATGGGTTTAAGGCGCGTTTGGCTAGTTACAAATTTGAGGGAGATGCCCTCAGTTGGTGGAAGGCATATCGGTTGGCTAAGGGAGGTGATGAGTTTGTTGCTGGGTTATCATGGGCTGAGTTTCGGGAGATATTCTTTCTTCAGTACTTCCCTCAATCAGAGAAACAGAAGTTTGAGCGTGACTATCATCATATTTTCCAGTTGGATAGGGAGTCGAGTGCGGAGTATATGAAGAGGTTTGTGAGACTTGCGGGTTTCTTGGGTAAGAAGGCTGGGACTCCGGAGGAGCAGGCTCTGCATTTTAAGTGGGGGTTACGTGATGAGTTGCTGGATGGTATTCTGAATACTGATTTTACTGATGTGGCACAAGTTGCCAATGCGGTCCGTAATAAGGAGTTGATGCAAGAGAGGTCTAGACGTGGGGTGAAGAGGACTCATGAGAGTGATCATCAGCAGGTTCAGGGTAATAGTCAGAGGAATGTTGTTTCGAGGGGTAATGAGTTTCGGGGTAATGACAGGCGTGGTAACAACAACAGTGGGCAGAATCAGCGGTCAGGACGAATGTAGGGGAACAGCTTCCACCTCCTCCTATTTGTGTTGAGTGTGGGAAAAATCACCCTGGTCGTACTTGTTATAAGGCTACTGGTGCCTGTTTTAGTTGTGGTGAACTTGGACATCGGGTTAGGGATTGTCCGAAGGCGACTGGCACCAACCGTGGGAATGGAAATGGTGGGCAGCAGGCTTCTAAGGGCCGAGTTTTTGCACTAACCAGGGATCAGGCTGTTGATCCCAGTTGAGCTTAACGATCTTGTTAATTACTTTAGATATAAACCTAAAGCAATAGGTATAGAAACTGCTTATGAACGATCTATTAATTACTATGCGGAAATTAGTAATTAATCTTAAGAAGAATAACAATAACACACAATAATTCTCTCAACCTTCACCTCAATATATATTAATATACGGTTACTCAGAAGTAACAGGGTTACAACGAACCTTGAAGTGAATACAAGACAATACGTATGCTAGAACAATCGACTTCTAACCCTAACCCTAGATCCTCCTTTTATACACATAAGGAGTCCTAGTCGGTTACAAAACTTTCTATACAAGAATAATATCTAATCGTATCTTTACCATAAACAAACTATACATATCCAATAAGCAGCAGAATCAAACTCTAGCAGCAAAATCATCTTAGGCTAGCAGCAGTTTGACACTTAGCTTATTTCACCATTCTTTGAATATCATTAGCAGCAGAATGAATATACTAGCAGCAGAATGATTATGCCTAGCAGCAGAATCATACTTAGTATATTTCCATTTGAACCATGAGCAGCAGAATAAATCACTTAGCAGCAGAATCTTCAAAGTAGCAGCAGTATCATTTAAACCCAACACCAGGGATCAGGCTGCGGGTAATTCTGGAACTGTCTCGGGTATGCTTTATTTATTTGATCGTCCCATTTTTGTTTTATTTGATACTGGCGCTACACATTCTGTAATATCTACTACATCTGCTAAACACATTAATACGACCGCAATACCACTAAATTATGCTTTATCTATATCAACACCAATGAAAAATTCCGTGACCATTACTCATGAATACGTAAATTGTCCTCTTCGTTTCGACGATAGAGTTCACTCTGCAAATCTTCTTCCTCTAGATATGTACGACTTTGATGTAATCTTGGGTATGGATTGGTTGTCGGAGCATCGAGCTACGATTAACTGCCATACCAGGCATGTGATTTTTGGTGATCCTTGTAATCCTGAATTCGTCTACCAAGGTTCTCGGCTTGGTAAACCTATTAAGATCATATCCGCTATGAAAGCTCGTTCTCTTCTGACACATGGTTGTGAAGGTTTTCTAGCTTCGATTAAGGATTCATCTTTGGAGATTCCTAGTATTGAGAGCCTTTCGGTTGTTCGTGAATTCCCAGATGTATTTCCTGATGAACTCCTAGGCATGCCGCCTGAGCGTGAGGTTGAATTCTCAATTGATTTAATTTCGGGTGCTGAACCCATATCCAAAGCTCCTTATCGTATGGCTCCTGTTGAATTGAAAGAATTGAAAGAGCAGTTGCAGGAATTGCTTGAATCTGGTTTTATCCGTCCCAGTGTTTCTCCGTGGGGTGCTCCGGTGTTATTCGTTAAGAAGAAGGACGGTAGCATGAGATTATGTATTGACTACCTTGAGCTTAACCGCATTACCGTTCGAAATCGTTATCCGCTTCCCCGCATCGATGATTTGTTCGATCAGCTCCAAGGAGCGAAATTCTTTTCTAAGATCGATTTGAGGTCTGGATATCACCAGCTGCGTATGAAAGAGCAGGATATTCCTAAGACCGCATTCCGTACGAGATATGGCCACTATGAGTTCTTGGTCATGCCATTTGGGTTGACGAATGCTCCAGCAGTTTTCATGGATTTGATGAATCGGATTTTCCACGAATACTTAGATAAGTTCGTGATCGTGTTTATTGACGACATTTTGGTGTACTCTAAGACTAAGGAGGAGCACGAGAGCCATCTCCGTGTTGTTTTGGAGACTTTGAGGCAGAAGAAGTTGTACGCCAAGTTTTCCAAGTGCGATTTCTGGTTGGAACAAGTTGCATTCTTAGGTCATGTCGTTTCCGCAGATGGTATCACCATGGATCCGGCTAAGGTTGAGGCTATCACCAAGTGGCCAAGACCGACCAATGTGACTGAAGTCAGGAGTTTTCTTGGACTGGCTGGGTATTACAGGAGGTTTGTTGAGGGTTTTTCTCGTTTGTCGTTACCGTTGACTCAGCTTATGCGCAAAGGAGAGAAGTTTGTATGGACCGACGAGAGAGAAGCTAGTTTTGAAGAGTTGAAGAAGAGGCTTGTTTCTGCGCCGATTCTTACTCTACCATCAGGTTCAGGAGGTTATCAGATCTACAGTGATGCTTCGAAGAAGGGTTTGGGTTGTGTCTTGATGCAACATGGGAAAGTGATTGCATATGCTTCTAGGCAGTTGAAACCATGTGAGGCGAACTATCCTACTCATGATCTTGAATTAGCTGTCGTTGTCTTTGCTTTAAAAATCTGGAGGCATTATCTTTATGGTGAGAGCTGTGATATCTTCACTGACCATAAGAGCCTGAAGTATATCTTTACCCAGAAGGAATTGAACATGCGACAGAGACGTTGGTTGGAGTTGTTGAAGGACTATGACACTAATATTCAGTATCACCCTGGGAAAGCCAATGTTGTGGCTGATGCTTTGAGTCGTAAGTCGGGAATGATTGCTAGTCTTGACTTTGAGCCGAGGATTCTTAATGACTTAGAGCTTATGGAAGTCGAGCTGTGTGTTCGGGGTCATGATGGTTTTTGGGCTAGCTTGAAGGTGGAGTCTGATTTGATGTTGAGGATTAAGGAAGCTCAGAAAGACGATGGTGAGTTATGGGCTATTGTACAGAATGTTGAGGATGGTAAACAGTCAGAATTTCGTGTGGATGCGGATGGTGTCGTTTGGTTTGGTGATCGTCTATGTGTTCCAGATGATTCTACTCTTCGTGAAGCTGTGCTTTCTGAGGCACATAGTTCTCCGTTCTCTATTCATCCAGGTTCGACTAAGATGTACCATGATCTTAAGCAACATTTTTGGTGGAATGGGATGAAGCAGGATATGGCTTTGCATATGGCTATGCAAGTGGTCTCTTGCAACCTCTTGACATTCCTACATGGAAATGGGATGAGATATCTATGGACTTCGTTACCGGTTTACCTCGTACTCTTCGGAAGCATGACGCGATTTGGGTCGTTGTTGATCGTCTGACCAAATCTGCGCATTTTCTCCCCATTCGTGTTGATTATTCTGTGAGTCAATTGGCTAAGATCTTTCAGCAGGAAATTGTTCGATTACATGGTACGCCGTCTTCTATTGTGTCCGATCGTGATCCTCGTTATACGTCTCGTTTCTGGAAAGGGTTACATAAAGCTTGGGGTACACGGCTTAAATTCAGTACGGCATTTCATCCTCAGACTGACGGACAGTCGGAGCGGACGATTCAGACCTTGGAGGATATGTTGAGGTCTTGTGCTTTAGAGTGGACAGGCCACTGGGATGATTACTTGTGTTTGGTGGAGTTTGCTTATAATAATAGTTGGCATGCGAGTATCAGGATGGCTCCATTTGAGATGTTGTATGGGCGTAAGTGTAGAGCGCCGGTTTGTTGGAATGAGGTCGGGGAACGACTCATTGAGGGACCAGAATTGATTAGGATTACAAATGAGAAGGTGGCTGTGGCCAGAGAGAAGTTGAAGGAAGCTCGTACTAGGCAGAAGAGCTATGTTGACCGTCATCGTCGTGATGTTGTGTTTAACTCTGGTGATCGTGTTTTCTTGAAGGTTTCTCCTTTTTGAGGCGTTAAGCGTTTTGGTATGAAGGGGAAGCTTAGTCCACGTTATATCGGTCCGTTTGAGATTCTTGATCGGGTTGGTGAGGTATCTTATCGCTTGGCGCTACCTCCCCAGTTATCGCATGTGCATGACGTTTTTCATGTGTCACTTCTTCGTGGGTATAATTATCATCCGCTTCATGTTGTATCTTGCCCGTTCGATCAGATTCGGGAAGATCTTTCGTATAGTGAAGAACCTGAGGCTGTTTTGGAGCTTCAGGAAAGAGTCATGAGAACTAAAAAAATTCCGTTCGTAAAGATTCTTTGGAAGAACATCCTGAGAGCGAGGCTACTTGGGAGACCGAAGAATCGATACGATCCAGTTATCCACATTTCTCTTTTTGACTTGGTACGTATTCATTTTGATATTGCTTTCGATTTCGCATTTTCATTTCGACTTCGTATTTCAATTTTCGAGGACGAAAATTTCTTTTTAGAGGGGAAGAGTTGTAAAACCCAAAATTTAACATAATCCGAAATGACTAAAATGCCCTCTAATTTTAAACTTTTAAGAACTTATGAAAATTATGTATGTAACATCATTTGAACTTAACCTAAGTTACCTAACAAATTAAGTTAATGTAAACCTTGCGCTATGATTTAAAATGCACAAAATAAAATTCCTATGCATCTAACTATACTAGTCGACCCATTATGTATCATAAAGCTTCAAAATTTCGGCCCAAAAAAAAAAAGAGAACCAAAAACCCTAAACTCTCTCAACCAAAATTTTGGTTGCTCTCTTCTTGTCCCTTTTGTTCGATCCAAACTAGAAGAAGAAGAAGAAGCTAGGTCTTGATCATTGTTTCACTCGTATCAAAGGTAATCATATGTACATAATTTAACCCATTGAAATTCTTGAACAAAACCCTAATCGACCCTCTTTTTATTGTTGTTATTCGATCATCACAAGGAGAAGGAAGGAAGAAGAGTTGGTGATTCGATCGTGTGTTGTTCTTGTCCTTCGTTGGTCTTCAAGGGTAAACGTATCATCCTTGTTCAATAACCATTTTATTGTTCAATTCTTGATGTTCTTGTCGAGTTAAAAAGAACATATGATGATAAAAAGAATCACATAAAATGATAACATGTTTACATGAAATAATGAATATGAAAACCCTAATATGAACCGATCTATGATTTATTATTATGATTGATATGAACATGTTAAGAACACATATGAATCGACCTAGGGCTGTTTTGATGTCAAATATAATTGCTTTGTATCAAGAAATAAGTAATGAGAATGAAAAACCCTAATTGATCACATAAAATTATAAACCAGTTTCTGACCAGAAAAATTAGGCCGACTTTAATCGATTGGATCTTGATGATGGTAAGGTATTTTTGAGTGTTTCTGGAGTCTAAAAGTAAGTTCAAGAAAAGGGCTTTCTGGAAAACTAAACCTTGTAATTTTTAGAGGTCGGGAAGGTACACTTTTTGATTTTACAAAATTAAGTGTCAAACTGGATTCGTATGTCTTGAAAAATCGTCTGTGTTTTTTATTTTTAATTTGCAAACCATGCCGAATTAGAATATTTCCTTTTTCAGGATTAATATTTCATATGTCTATTAATTACTGGAATTTTTGTAGATTTTTATAAATTTTTTTGAAGGGGTAACGTAATACAAACTTTTCGTATATTAAAACTGATCAGAAATCTGGACGAATTGGCTTAAAGGATTTTTAAACTATAGTAATACTATACAATAAATTCTGGAAAAATTAGGGTAAGTTCTTAAGACATTTAGGTACGTGTGTGAATTTTTGGTAATTTTATTTCTGAGTTCTTATATGGTTAAAAAATTCGACAAAACAGGTCCCGTTCGTACATAAAATCTGTTAAAGTGTAAAAGAGATTAAAAAGGCATTATGTGTTTATTTTCCAAACTAAAGGGTTTAAATTGTTATTTTTCTAAAACTAAAGGACTTAACTTGTGAAAACATGTATCTTGAATATATTTACATTTTATACCCTAATCTTATCATAATGACACTAAAACCCCTAAACTTGTTACAATTGCATAATAAACCCTAAAATTATGAAAACTACATTATGAACCCTAAACTTATGTAAATGACATTATGAACCTTAAGCTACTAATATAGTCACCTTTAATACTTTAAGTTGATAAACAGGAATGTTAATAACTAGTGTTACTAAATATGGAAACTTACTATTTTTGGAAAGTTACTAAATATGGAAACTTACTATTTTTGGAAAGTTACTAAATATGGAAACTTGCTATTTTTGGAAAGTTAACAAATATGGAAAGAAAACTAAAATGGAACCTTATGATTATATGAAACTTATAAGTAAAATTATGATTATTTGTAGATCGGGTGAAGAAGGAGTGATTTTCTGCTTCTTGTCATTTCATTGCTTTACTTGTGTGCTTCGTTAAGGTACAGATATTCTTTCCCTTCTCAGTAGGGATATTTTCTATCGATCCTATGCCTGCTATGTTTCCCTTAGTTGATTCATGACATTCATTGTATGATTGTCATTCCTATGATCCATTCTGACATTTATTTAAATGTCTCTGCCATGCTATGTGATGAACTCAAATAAGTACATTTTATTACTATCATTTATCCTATTTATTTGACTTGTTTTACTATATTATGTATGAGGATTGATACTTAATCGTTTACTTTTGTAATTCTCAGGTAAAAACAAGCATTTGGTGAAACTTAGCGATTTTGTACTGATTATGGAGCAAAACATGCATAAAGTTAAGAGTCTACTGAAATGAAGAAGATCAAGACTAATCTGCTCCATATGCGCCGCATCTCACTCATGACATGCGCCGCATCTCTATCAAGATATCACCAGATACGATCCAAGATACAAGAGGACATGCGCCGCATCTAATCATGGAGTTACGCCGCATCTTCTGGCGGTGTACGAATATTCCTGAATATTATAATCTTGGACCCCACGCGAAGTTAAGTACATGCGCCGCATCTACTTAGTAGATGCGCCGCATCTTCCCTCAGACAGAAACTATAAATACCCCGTAGACCAGACGAATTAAAGAGTTCGGAACATTATAACCTAAGACCGAACAGGAGAAACCAAGGACGAATTCAGTCAAGGAGGCAGCACAAAACACACCCAAATCAAAGATACAAGAGCTGTAAGAAGGTGCTGCATGTGTTTAATTCATTAAGTAGTTTTGTTTTATTGTGTTAGCAAACTTTAATTCATCAGGATTGGTGGCTTGTGTAATGTGACAACGAAAGATTGCACTCCCTTTAATACTTGCTTTCCCATCAATTAAAGTTTATATGTTGATGTCTTTGGTTACTACTTATTAGTGCATTGATAACCTCTGTGTTTATTAGTGGCTTGCGGGCATTTGACTGCGGGACATAATGTGGCTCCCACGGTTATTACTAAATTGATCACTTAGGAATAACTTTTAGACATAAGTAATCATTAAGGGTTTACTCGCCGATAAGAATAGGACCAACGAGAAAGGGTTAATTACATACACTTCATATAAAGCTATCAATAAAACAAGTGACAATCTACTTAATCATAAGGACAGCCCTCTTATTGTCTCAAGTATCTATCTATGTACGTGTGTGCTACTTGCTGATTCGTGCCTATTGGTTTATTTTATTATTTAATTGCAAACAAACCGTGCCAGTCTCTCAGGCTGAAACCCCCTTGCGTTAGGATATTAAAATACTGATTAGAATAACGAGATAATACGTTCCACTCTTAGTGATCGACACTCTACTTACCATTATATTCATACTGACCGGGTACACTGCTCGTTAAGTGTGTGTGTTATTGATAAGTCGGCTAAATATAAATTTAAAACTTGAGTAGGCATTAAAACTGCTAAACCGCAACGACACATCACGCGCATCAAGTTTTTGGCGCCGCTGCCGGGGAGTGAATTGTTATTATCTGTTAATTTGATTAGTATTTCAATTAGGATTTTCTTTTTATTAGATTAATTGCATCATTGTATTATTTTGCATATTTGTTGTATTGTGTGTTAATTGTTTTCTTTTATTTTTGTATGTTTATTTTTGTTTGTGTGTTGTTTTTTTTTTGTTTTTATTTTTCGTATTTTTTCTGTTCTGCTATCGTTGTACTGTGCTAAATCAAACGATACGGCGCATCTGATCTCTCAGATACGGCGTATTGCGTTTAATTTTTTTTAAATACAACGCGTTTAATTAATTCGATACGACGCATCTTTTCCCCAAGATACGGCGTATCTGTTTTTAATAAGAAATTTTTCTAAGCGATAAAGTAATACGACGCATCTGCTTTAGCAGATACGGCGTATCTGTTTTTGATAAAAAAAATTTCTAAACGTTAACGCCATACGACGCATCTGCTTTCGCAGATACGGCGTATCTATTATTTTAATTAAAAACAGTTTGCGAATTATTAAACGGATACGACGCATCGATTTATATCGATACGGCGCATCTTACTGAATCAAAAATCGATATTTATTTTTAAACGTAACGAAAATACGGCGCATTAACTTTCGTTAATACGACGCATTTAATTTTAATTAGATAAGCTGATTTTTGATTATTTAATTCGATACGGCGCATTCTTAAATTCTAAAGCGGCGTATCTATTTTCTGAATAAAGTCTGATTAAATTTTAACGAGTATAAGATACGGCGTATCCAACTTTTTGGATACGGCGCATCGTCTGCAGATATCAGCTATTTTTATTCTCATATCCGTTTCTAAATTCGTTAATTTTTCTTCTTGCGAGCAAATCCTACTGATGATTTTACCTTGGATGACAGATTTTGCTATGGAAGACATGTCAGTTAACGGATATCTTGCTAAGGAATGTTTGTTTTCAGATTCATTCAATGTACTCATGATCGATGCAGATTTATTCTCTTGGGAGACTCCTCTTGAAGCTGCTTTTAAGGAATTCATGCGTTTATGCAACATTGACAAAGAGGTATTCTCTTATGATGTATTTGTGAGGTACACTGGAGAAGAATTGTCGCTCTTATGGCCTATCATTGAAGCCGAAGGATTGAACTGGACTACTATCGAAGAAGATGATGGGAAATTCTATCTTGCATACATGGATTCAAGCAACGAAAGCTGTGGTGGAGGCAATACCCAAAACTCTTACATGCCTTATTCCGAACAGTACTGGGATTGAATGAGAACTATCAGGATAATGACATGAATTATGCTTTGGCGGAGTTACTATTTCATGGGAGATTGGTAAGATTGATAGACCTCTCCCTCAATGATTGGCTAGAACTCAAATATGGTAGTCCAGAATTTGCCCCTGCAAATGAAGTCAAGGAGATTATGACTTCATGGTTGACTCGGAGTTTTAAGAAGCAATTTAACGAGTTCATGGAGATAAAAAAGAATATGATTGGAAAGGTTTGCTTTGACGTTAACCACGATCCTCACGATGTTGATTTTTCAGAATGGTTGGCTAGTAAGTTTAATAACCATAAGAGCATGGATCGTGCTACTAAGGATGCATTATGGGTATATTGGATGAGAGGAGAAGACGAAGAAGTAGAAAGCGATTATGGGTCGTCACTTCATGATTCAACAATCAATGAGGGCATTGAAGAACTTTTCAGAATTGACATTGATGTGTTCGATTATGAGACACCCTTGTGCAAGCAGTTCAAGGAATTTAACTACCTTCTTCAAGTCGATGATGATGTGCTTACTGGAGATCTACCAGGATTTAAGACTTATGACGATTTCAAAAACACCTGGTACTATGAATGGAATGACCAAGTACCATGGGTTTGGGATAAACCATGGGAATTTGAGCACATTAATCACACCTGTACACCCTTCGTTTTCAAGGACGGGAGTAGTGTTTGGCCGACCTGCGATTATAAAAGTGACGGAACCTGTAATGGGGGAAGTATAATTGGGATGAAACGGGTTGGAAACGATGTAACCTTTGAAGATTATGAGTGGTACGATAATGTTGAAGACTGCCCACAAAAATCGGAGGCTTTACAAGAAAAGGGCAGAATTGAACGCTTGAAGAGACTTAAGGGGACATCGGATACTACTTTCTGAGAATGGGTGCATAAACAGTTTGATGATTTCACGAAGCTTAGTCGACGGTTACAATATGATTTGGAAAGAGAATGGGAGGCGATTCAAGATGATAATAATGATAAGTCGTTGATTGAAGAACTAGATGATTATTTGATTAAGGATCCTTATTTTAAGTTTGTTGATAAAGACGAGGAAGAGTTCACCAAAAGAAAGTGTCAACTACTTGGGATTCCTTACAATGAGCCACCCATGATTATTTCTGAAAAATTTAAAATCATCAAATATTCTTTGGGTCCTAATGAAGAATATATTGCGGTGAAGACAAAGAGTTATACTAGATTAAGTCGAACGGAAGAAAACGTCGCAGAGATATACGGGAAAATCTTTCGGATGAAGGACGAAGGATGGACCGTGACAAGGACTTATTGCTGAGCTGAACGTGAGTCTAACTTGAAGACTCTGGAATAAAGACAAGTGCTTACCGGGAGACAACCCGGATTTATCTTTTAATTTTCTGTTTTGTGTCGAGTCAGTCAGGCCCGCATGAGGATACGGCGCATCTCAATTCTGAGATGCGACGCATCTCCTGCAATGGTCATATCTTATTTTAATTTTTCTGCATTTTTATTTTCGACTTTAAAACTATTTATCAGTTTATTTTTAATGCGGCGCATCCCTGGTTAAGGATGCGGCGCATCTTTATTCTGATCCGTATTTATTCCAGGCTCGATACGGCGTATCTTCTTCCATAAGATGCGGCGCATCGACTGACCTGATGATTTTCAGTTTTTATTTTTAAGTTTTATTTTTCCTAACTACTAATGTATTATGCAAGTTTGAACCTTTCTTATCTTAGGTGTGTTTTAAAGTGTTGGTGGTATTATAGTTTCCTGGATTTCCTGTGGATACATCAAGTATGAAGCTTTAACGTTCTAATCCACAAGAAAGATGATTTTTGCTCTTATACTAATGGAGGATCATACCGAGCAAATCTCAGGGGAGTTTTCCTGTTCTAATTCTTTTATTTTCCAGTTTTTAACCTTTTATACAAACAACGAGGACGTTGTTTAACTTAAGTGGGGGGATTGGAGAATTAGAACACTTAACAATTACTTGTCCTAAACTTTTTCAAAAATTATGCTTAAAATGTGCTTAATATATCAAACTAAAAATTTTTTAGCATGTTTTTGTTTAAGATCTAAGTTGCATAACTGCACACATGACGTTATTTTCAAAAATTGTGATTTTCCAAAATTCACAAATCTATGAGTGTGCCGGTGACTTGTAAACTTTAGAACTTGGCTTGTATACTATTCGAGACCACCATAATGAGTATTATTTTATATAATTGGAATGACTTGTCTAAATTGGTAAAATTCTAGGATTACACCCAAATGGCCTTTATATGTTATGTGTTATTAACTAACTACACTGGTTAGTTAACCCCCGTATAAACTCTTTTGTTACTCTCATTTTTAGAGTAAGATACCCCTAGAAAAACCCTCAGAGCCATTCCTTTCGTTTCTTACACCTATGTTTAAAATGTTTCGTTACACCCTTACACCTTAGCCTACCCTGTAGATTAAAATCCGTGGTTTGGTTAATTGCTATAGGCAAAGTGTGTTTCCTTACATTACCTGTGTTCGCGTGCGTAATTCATTATCTTTGGTTAGGTCGGGAAATTGCACAATGCAATTGGAGTGAAAGTAAATATTGTATATCTTTGAGTTTATTTTTCGTGTGTTTACTACTTTCGCTATTACCGTTATTTCTGAAAGTATGAAAAGTATGAAAAAAATTATCCGGAAAGAAAGTTATAGTGATGTGGTGAAATTTTACACATCTATGTTTATGTTTCAAGTTTTAAAAAAAAAAAAAAAAAAAAAAAAAAAAAAAAAATCGAAAAAAAATAAGGAAAGAAAAAGAAAGAAAAAAGGGAGAGTTGGAAGTTAGTTTTAACCAACTTATGTAAAGTTATGTAAGTGGTCGATATCACCACTATTTGTTGTACTATATTTATGGATTGAATGGGAATTGGCAGTTATGGAACGCCAATTAAGGTTTATTCTTTGATTAAGATCTTGTTGAGTATAATTCGTGTCTACCTAAAGCGTGTGTTTCAAGTGTTAAAGCGTGAGTTATTCGATGATATGAGTCTTATTCATGGGATGGTTGGGATAGTGATTAACCACACTTAGGATTTTAATTTATTTGTTTTTTTTTACTTTTATTTTTACACCAATTTATATCCCAAATGTTATCCATGCCCTTCATTATTCTTTATCCAACCAAACCTTTGATTTATTGAGATTAGGGATTTGAGCAATCTTAAGTATCGTATTCGTGGATTCGGCTATGTATTTATGATTTTGTCGCCCTTTTTGATTTATTATTATTGGTGAAGTTTGGACCTATCTTTAGCCTATTCGAGTTAAGGATTTGAGCAATTGCAAGTATCGTGTTCGTGGATTCGATCATGTATTTGTGATTTTGTCGCCTTTTCTGGAATTTGAGATCGATAGTGAAAAAGAATAATTAACCCTTAAGCCTAAAAACCCTTTTTACCGCTTTAGACTTGTTATTCCTTAGCTTTAGTGGAGGAGATGTGTATACTTGCCAAGCTTATGATAGAATATTCGTCGCGACTGGACAGTTAAACGATTAGATTTGCTTTTATCGACTTATTTTATTTTACTTCTAATTCGTTAAGTGTTTAGTTGTGTGATTATGAAATAAACGAATACATGCTTAAATATAAAAATAAATCCTAACATCTTTTAGGATACATTTTCATAAAAGAAATTCTAAGGTTTACTTGGGGACAAGTAAAGTTCAAGTGGGGGGATATTTGATGAACTCAAATAAGTACATTTTATTACTATCATTTATCCTATTTATTTGACTTGTTTTACTATATTATGTATGAGGATTGATACTTAATCGTTTACTTTTGTAATTCTCAGGTAAAAACAAGCATTTGGTGAAACTTAGCAATTTTGGACTGATTATGGAGCAAAACATGCATAAAGTTAAGAGTCTACTGAAATGAAGAAGATCAAGACTAATCTGCTCCAGATGCGCCGCATCTCACTCATGACATGCGCCGCATCTCTATCAAGATATCACCAGATACGATCCAAGATACAAGAGGACATGCGCCGCATCTAATCATGGAGTTACGCCGCATCTTCTGGCGGTGTACGAATATTCCTGAATATTATAATCTTGGACCCCACGCGAAGTTAAGTACATGCGCCGCATCTACTTAGTAGATGCGCCGCATCTTCCCTCAGACAGAAACTATAAATACCCGTAGACCAGACGAATTAAAGAGTTCGGAACATTATAACCTAAGACCGAACAGGAGAAACCAAGGACGAATTCAGTCAAGGAGGCAGCACAAGACACACCCAAATCAAAGATACAAGAGCTGTAAGAAGGTGCTGCATGTGTTTAATTCATTAAGTAGTTTTGTTTTATTGTGTTAGCAAACTTTAATTCATCAGGATTGGTGGCTTGTGTAATGTGACAACGAAAGATTGCACTCCCTTTAATACTTGCTTTCCCATCAATTAAAGTTTATATGTTGATGTCTTTGGTTACTACTTATTAGTGCATTGATAACCTCTGTGTTTATTAGTGGCTTGCGGGCATTTGACTGCGGGACATAATGTGGCTCCCACAGTTATTACTAAATTGATCACTTAGGAATAACTTTTAGACATAAGTAATCATTAAGGGTTTACTCGCCGATAAGAATAGGACCAACGAGAAAGGGTTAATTACATACACTTCATATAAAGCTATCAATAAAACAAGTGACAATCTACTTAATCATAAGGACAGCTCTCTTATTGTCTCAAGTATCTATCTATGTACGTGTGTGCTACTTGCTGATTCGTGCCTATTGGTTTATTTTATTATTTAATTGCAAACAAACCGTGCCAGTCTCTCAGGCTGAAACCCCCTTGCGTTAGGATATTAAAATACTGATTAGAATAACGAGATAATACGTTCCACTCTTAGTGATCGACACTCTACTTACCATTATATTCATACTGACCGGGTACACTGCTCGTTAAGTGTGTGTGTTATTGATAAGTCGGCTAAATATAAATTTAAAACTTGAGTAGGCATTAAAACTGCTAAACCGCAACGACACATCACGCGCATCACTATGCTTATGTGTTTGCCATGCTTACTTGAGTTACTATTTTGTTTCTCTTGCCATGATAGTTTATATTGTTGTATGCTATGATAGATCCGTGCCTGAGCTTACCTAGTTCTGGAGGTACCAGGACCATGTCTTTGATGGCACCTTAGGCATGACACTCCCGTAGAGGTGTGATAGATCTACGGCGTTCCCCCTTATGTATATGTATTATATCGCGATCACTATTGGCCAACCCTATGTGTGCTTAGTCTAGTACTGACATACATACTTATGTTAGGGAGCGTATGGATGCATCCTAGGTTTTATATTTTATGTGATTATGGTGACCAGGTGGTGTGTGCCTTGCACTCCTTCTCACATTTTTATTTTATTTACTTAGAGGTCTCCCCTCTTCGTATACTTGTATTGTTTTAGTATGATTTGATAGTTTATGTATGGAGTTCTTATGGCACATCCTTATATGAACCTTTCTTTGTTTTCATTTCATTCCTTGATTCATTTTCTATTCAGTTCTCATGCACTCTTGATTCTTAGTTCTCTTTCATGATTATGATTTTCGTTTTGTATTCTTATTTCCTTCGTTGCTTATGCTTATTTACCTTTATGTTTATGTTTCGTATATATATCTGTTCACTGGGCTTTTTAAGCTCAGCCGCATGTTTTCTTTTCTTATGCGGCAGGTAATAAGCGGGGCGACGGGCTTGGGAATGAGAGAGAGTAGGACCTAAAAGACCTATTTAATTATCATTTCGTTGTCCATTGTTTCGGACTTTCATTTGTTTTAGTACTTGAATATCATTTCTTTACTTTGGTTTGTTTTGGTTAACCCACTATGCATTTGGGATTATCTTTTGGATATTAGTCTTGATGTTCGAGACTTAGTTATTTATTTAAAAGACTTCCGCTTGCGTTATGTATGCTCTGTATGACACCATAATGTGATATCTTCACCTTGTCGGGTTGGGGTGTTACATATTCCTTAGTATTTCAACCTTAAATGTGATCTCTGTATTATCCAAAGTGATGGTCATGCTCTCTTCGTCTTCACTAATGATCAGAGAATGCCATAATTGGTTGAGATAGATTTCAGGTACACTTGCTTTGTTTGTCAAAGTGGGTCTGATGAAATGTCTGTCAAGGATTTCCACAATGATCTGGCAAGTTTCATGATATCGTAACTTCTTGAAGTCTACTCTTGAGTTGGAGTGGCCGATCTTTTGTTCATCCCCTTCTGGAATGATTTGTTTTCGAGTAACAGATGCTTGAGACATGGTTCGAGACATGGTTCACCTGATCATTGTAAACACCAACAACAATACACAATGGACACAGTATATATGTTAGTGAATGACAGTGGTTTCATGAAATTATCCTTCATAATATGATGCATCACATTGAACAGAAATCTCATGAGTGGCATACACATATCATTCAATCAAATCATTTTCTAAACAAATAAGTTTTTATAAATAATGTTATTTGATGTTCAAGTTTGTAAAGATTTTAAGTTTGATACAAGTTTTATAAGTTTGTTAAACTTGAAAAACATTGAAACAAACTTAGAAGTTTTAGAAACTTGATAACATGAGATCATCTTTATAAAAACTAGATAAGTTTAAGAAAAAATGATTAGATCAGAAACTAGATCAGCATAGAACCTTAATTAACATAGTTACTCGATTAGCATAGAACCACGACTATCATAGTTACTCGATCATCTTATTCTTTTAGAAACTAGATCAGCTTACTCGACTATCACAGTTACTCGATCAGCTTAAGTCTAACAAGAGAGACTAGACTAGGAGAAGTTCGACTAGTGTAGAAGTTCGACTAGTTGAGTTCCTTGACTAGTTGAGTTCCTCGACTAGTTGAGTTCCTCGACTAGTTGAGTTGCTCGACTAGTTGAGTTCCTCGACTAGTTGAGTTGCTCGACTAGTTGAGTTCCTCGACTAGGTTGACTGTTGTCTCCTAACTCGGAGACAAAGTCGATCATCTTGCACAAACTTGATCACCTTAACATACTTGGGTAAGATACTTGACTATCATAACAAACTTTGAACAAACACATTCAACAAGAAACTTGATATGTTGCACGATTACACACACAGATACATGATATTCAACAAATTTTATGCATATCTGCGTATCTAATCATTTATCTCATGATCTAGCATTGAAAAAACAAGCATCCAACAATAATCTAACAAACACAACACATCACTGTACTTCACAGTCTCACATATACGACTGCCTTAAACCCTAAAACACTCAATCAATCCTACGGGGGTTATGAAACTAATTAAACATGTGCAATATCTACATAAACATATAGTAAATCGTTTACACATACACAATTATATCAAATAACTTCCCACAAGAAACGCCCAAATCGGTTCTATAAACCCTAATTCGCAAATCTTAAAATTCAATCACAAAAGCAACCATAGAATGATCATAGTGCCTAACGGATTAAATTAAAACACTTACAAATTATCAGAAACGAAAAATCTTTAATTCTTGAGACTTATGCGGTTTTGGCGGGCTGGGAGGGTTTTAGAGTGAGAGGGAATTGTGTCTGTGTGTTTGTGTGTTTGACTAAGGTCTGACCATAACATTTTTATTAGGTCAACTTTTTACATTTGTCATTTAGGGTCCTTTAACTTGCACACTAGATCACCTTAATTCATATTGTGACAATTTCAGTCCTGTCTTCACATTCGGTCCTTTTGATTTTTATGATGAAGATTAGAGAAGGATAAATGTGCAAAAATTTCTCCCCCTCAAAATATGTTCGTGATTTAAAATTAATAAAAATTTGAAAGGACGAGAACATATTTTGATTCGGATTCACTTTTGCACACTTACAATTTTTATTTTTTTTTAATAAAAATAAATGAAAAAATCTTTTTGTGTTTTTCAATATTTATTTACAAAGATAGTTTGATGTATGACTCCGTTTAATTTTGATTAAGAAAATTGTTCAAGTCTTCTGGAGTCAAACATCTCATACCAATTTGGTGAACTAGTTCCACAAATCTTGCATGGGGCAAGGCTTTGGTGAACAAGTCTGCCAACTGGTGTTCAGTACCCACAAAGTATAATTCAACAGTACCCATTTCCACATGCTCCTTGATGAAATGATAGCGTAGAGCAATATGCTTGGACTTGGAATGTTGGACCGTGTTGCAGGAAATAGCGATGACACTCTTGGAATCACAGTACATAGGAATCTTGTTGAAGACGTATCCATAGTCC
Organism: Artemisia tridentata subsp. tridentata; assembly: GCA_021014915.2. Taxonomy (NCBI): domain Eukaryota; kingdom Viridiplantae; phylum Streptophyta; class Magnoliopsida; order Asterales; family Asteraceae; genus Artemisia; species Artemisia tridentata. The sequence continues at coordinate 423,365,149 of CP139509.1, forward strand.
ATCAGCTGAGATCGCATCCAAATGACTTGAGCGCAGCATGCTGACATGGCGACGTATTCCGATTCTGTAGACGACAGTGATGTGCAGTCTTGCTTCTTTGATTGCCAAGAGACGAGCTTGTCACCCAAAAACTGTACTCCCCCTGATGTACTTTTTCGTGTGTCTAAGCACCCTGCATGGTCAGCGTCTGAAAATGCAACAAGTTCAAATCCAGAATCCTTTGGATACCAGATCCCCAAATTAATGGTTCCCTTTATGTATCTAAGGATTCTTTTAACGGCTGACAAATGCCGCTCAGTTGGTCTTGACTGATATCGGGAGCAAAGATACGTGGCAAATACAACATCCGGTCTGCTAGCTGTGAGATACATGATCGACCCAATCATACTACATATATGTCAGCATCTAGCTTCGGGGATGAGGAAGACATAGGGGTGTTATAGGTGTCACAGCTGGTCATACCATGCTTTTTCAGGATTTCCTGAGCATACTTGGACTGACTAAGGAATATACCACGGGGTGATTGATGAACTTGCAGTCCTAAGAAGAACTTCAGTTCACCCATCATGGACATCTCAAAGTTATTTTTCATTAGTTTTGCGAAAGCATTTGAGTACTTTTTATGTGTTGATCCAAAAATGATATCATCGACATAAATTTGTACGATGAGAATGTCCTCCCCGTGTTTTTGTATAAACAAAGTCGGGTCCACAGTTCTTTTAGTAAAATGGTTTGCAAGTAAGAAAGCAGATAACTTGTCGTACCAGGCCCTTGGGGCTTTTTTAAGGCCGTAAAGGGCTTTCTTTAGCCGATATACGTGATTCGGATGTTCTTGGTCCACAAAGCCTTCTGGTTGAGAAACATACACCTCTTCCCGGAGTTGGCCGTTGAGAAATGCAGTCTTCACATCCATTTGGTAGACAGTAATGTTCTTGTGAGCCGCGTAAGCCAGGAACATGCGAACGGCCTCAAGCCTTGCGACTGGAGCAAACGATTCTTCGAAGTCGATTCCCTCTTCTTGACTGAATCCTTTTGCGACTAGCCGGGACTTGTTACGAATGACAGTTCCATCTGCATCTAACTTGTTTTTCCAGATCCATTTCAATCCACCGACATAAACCCCATCTGGTCTCTCTACCAGTTCCCAAACTTCTAATCGCTTGAATTGTTCCAATTCCTCTTGCATGGATTCAATCCAGTTGTCATAGGTAAGGGCTTCCTTAATGTTTTTGGGTTCGGCTTGACAAACAGTGAGTGCATAAATGCAGGTTTCACCGTCTGTATGGAGTCTTTGTCTTGTCATGACTGGGTTTTCTGGGTTTCCAATGATATTTACTAAGGGATGGTCCTTTGTCCATTTATGAGTGGATGGATAGTGTTGATAATTATGGTGCAGGTTTGACGGTTCCAAATTGCGTGTAGAAGATTCTGCAATATCAGGAAAGGTTGGTGCAGGAGCAAATGGATTAAAGAATGCATCTCCGTCATAACCTGATGGTGTGGGTACTTCAGCAGAGTGGTGGGGGGAATCTTCAGCTGTGGGTGTAGAATTGGAAGGTGTTTGATCTACTGACGATGATGGTTCTGGTTGAGGTGCGTCGTCAGCAACTACTATGGAAGTAGATGCTGGTGTATCAGGTGCTTGATTGTTTACGGTTTGAGCAGCGGAATTGGTGGATACAGCAGAGGCACGATTAACTAGAGAGTCATCGAACAGAGGAGCAAACAAATCTTCTATATCCTTTCTGTTGAATGGTAATGGTTCAGCTGAAGATTCAGGAAAGTTGAGACGGTTGTGTGCGGGTTCTAAGCTGTTTTGCTCAGAAGCCATCTCTGTGAGCTCATCAAAATTAGCATGGATTGTCTCTTGAATTTCCCGAGTACGGCGATTCCAAATTCTGAATCCTCTCGAATTCTCACAATAGCCAACAAATACTCCTATGTCTGCTTTGGCTTTCAGTTTCCCCAAATCATCACGATCATTCTTTGGATAGCAGAGAGCTCCAAAGACATGAAAGTAATTGATATTAGGTTTACGACCATGAATAAGCTCATATGGTGTTTTGTCGTGGCATTTGGTGATCATGCATCGGTTTTGGGTGTAACAAGCAGTTGAGACAGCTTCAACCCATAGGTAGTCTGGTAATTGGGCATTAATCAACATAGTTCTTGCTGCCTCCACTAACGTACGGTTACTTCTTTCGACTACGCCATTTTGTTCAGGGGTGCGAGCAATTGACGTTTGATGAACAATACCATTTTTCTCAGTGAACTCCCGAAGAGTTTGATTCTTGAATTCAGTACCATTGTCTGTTCTGATGATTCTGACGGTGTTACGAACCTGAACTTGAATCTTCGTGAGAAAAGTAATGATCATCGAAGGGGCTTGGTCTTTGGTACGAAGAAAGTAGACCCAAGTCCACCTTGAGAAATCATCTACTATTACCAAGATGTACCGTTTCCCATTGATGGTATGAACACGCATAGGACCACACAAATCCATATGAAGCAATTGTAGGACATGATCTGTGCTATGATCTGCTTTTGGAGGAAAGTGGGCACGATGACTCTTTCCTTGTTCGCAGGCAGGACACAAGTGATCTTTGGCATATCTGAATTTGGGAAGACCGTCGACCAACTTTTTTCTAGCAAGATCGGTCATCGTCTTAAAGTTCAAATGAGACATTCGTTTGTGTCATAGCCAGGCCTTTGTGGGATGTGACTTTGAAAGTAAGCATATGGGAGAGGAAACTGTCATGCCTTCAAAAGAAATGGTATATAGACTGGTGCCACGTTTTCCTTTCATCAGATCAATTCCTTGAAGATCCCGAATAAAACAAGTTTTCTCTCTGAATGCTACCTCCAAATCACCATCACAAAATTGTCCTACCGAGAAGAGATTGTGACCTAGGCCTTCAACGTAATAAACCCTGCTAATTTCGATGTTCCCATTTACGTAGTCTCCATAACCCATAATAGCAGCGAAGTGATCATTCCCGAATCTGACCGTTCCAATGAACTTTGCAACAAAGTTTACAAGAAGCTTGAGATTGCCGGACATATGTCGGGAACAGCCGCTATCAATAATCAATAGAACAATTTGGATCACCTACATCACCAGAAGTTGACATAGAGGCAAGTTTGGTAATGGTGGATCCCGTTTGGTTAGTAACACATGTATTAAGCATTTTAGGTACCCATTTAAAGCTAGATGTGTTTTGCAACCAACGCTGCCATGTCCAACTAGTCTCACCATTTCTCCTAACAAATGCACTTGGTGTTTTATTTGTCCTAGGTGTATCTATGGGTTTGGGAACAGATTTTTCAGAAACTACTAGTGGTGGTTTTCCTAATATGGACTTGGCAGCAGTAGTGGGCCTAGAGGAAATGCCACTAGATCGTTTCTTTTTGCGATTCAACAGAGTTTTAGCAACACATTTCTCATGATTTCCAGATAATATACTAGTATGACAAAATACACAACTTGCATCAACCATAATATCATTCATAACATTCAACGATTTAGCATTCATTACATCATCTATAGAACTAGACTTAGACAAGTTTGATTCTACTTTTGACATATTATGCTTTTTATTCAAACTGCTAACATTAACTACTACTTCTTCAGTCTTAGATAGTCCACTCTTAGGGTGCCAGATACTAAACTTCCTTGGTCTCTTGGTGTTTCTTGATCTGCTAGCCTTAGAGTTGTTCCCTAGTCCTGTGGAAGTGGAAGTATTCACATTAGTGGTTTGATTTGATGCTTGCTTAGTTGGCTTGTCTACTGCGTACATTCCTGGGGCAATCACAGCTTTTCCTTTTTCTAAAACTCTGAGTTTCTTTTTCAAATCAACAATGATGTGTTGGAGTTCTTGATTTTTGGAATCCAAAATTCTGTTTAACCGGACAGTGTCATTTCTGTTTTGAGAAACTTCATCTATGTCTTTCTCATATTCAAACAGTTTATTTTGCAAAACATCAATTTCATTTTTATTCTGACTTTCTGAAGCATGACTGTTTTGGAATGACAAAGACTCTTTTAGATTTTTGTACTTTAACTCAAATTCCGCACTTTGAGTTTGACACCATTCCAGTCTTTTGTTAAGTTTGAAAACTTCATTTTCACACTTATTTTCCACATCAAAGTTGATCTGTCTAAGACTCTCATTCTCTTTTACCAAATTATCAATCTCAATTTGCAACATTCCAACATTCACAGCATGATCATCAACAAGCATTGCATGACAAGATTCAAAAATAGAATTCATAATCACAGAAATCACATCATCACACAAAACACGTTCTAAGAGTCGATCAACCTCTTTTTCTAAAGCTTTCTTTTGACACTCTTGTTTTGCAATTTTGTCATCTTTAGCTTTAAAAATACTCATCATTGATCCAACTTCAGTCTGTAGTTCCTGTTCCCACATTGTTGCACAAAGTCTCAGGTGTTTAACATGTGGTAAGAATTGATTCTGAAAAATTTCTCTCTTTTCTTTCTTAGCAGGAGAAAATAAAGAAGAGATTTTGATTTCAGAATTAAATTCTATCACTTGTTCCAAAAGTTTAATGTCATCCATAAATGTCTTAAAATATCGAAGAATCCGACATTGTTGAGGCATTTGTGGATCTACAGTATCGTTTGGACCATTGATTTGTGTAACAGGAGTGGTAACAGGAGCAACTTCAGAAGAGGGATTTTTTTCAGTTATAGACAGTGTTTGTTCTGGTTTGTCCTTTGGAGGAACAAAAGATTTACTTATGTGAGGTCTTGCTGAATAATCATATGGAACTCTTGAAAAATCTTTGTCTGACTTTGACTTTGATCGACTCTCAATCTTATGTTCAAGATATTCAGTTTCTTCATCATTACTAAACACAACAGTACGTTGAAAAGTATCATCAAACAGAAATTCTGCATTGTATAACTTAGGATTATCTTTGAGTGCTTTTTGTAAAAAACGTGGTTGGTCACTTCCAAGTGCAAAACCAAATCCTTTAAGACTCGGTTTCACAGTTAGTCTTTGAATTTGTGTAACTGAATTACCCGTTTTATATACAACATTCTAAAATTCTTTGAGCTTGGATTCCAAGTCCACAATCTCCTCAAGATATGAGTCAACTCGTTTCCTAGTGGCTTGCTTTTCTTCAAGAAGATCATTTTGAGATGTTGAAAGCTCTGTTTGAGTTTTTAACAGCTCAGAATTCAAGATGTCAATTTGTTTTTTGAATTCAAATTGCTCTTGTTCTTTTTGAGAAAGCAAATCAGCCTTGGAAACAGTTAGCTCACGAACTTGATGCTCTAAATCCTTGACCTGAACGTATGTATTTTGGAATGCAACCTCAAAGCCTTTCTCACGTTGTGCTTGTTTTTCATAACTTGAAAGTTGTATTTTATAGCACTCATTGTCCTTTGTTAACATTGCAATTTTAGCTTTTAAGTTCTGGTTAATCTCATTGCATTTGTCAATCTGTGACTTTTGTGCATTCAATTGTGATTGGGTGGTCAGCAATAAGGTCATAAGCTCTGGATCTTGATCAGGCATAAGATCATCTTGTTCAAAATGATCATGATTATCATCATCAATAGGATCATCAAATGAGACATTGGTGTTATCATCATCGAATGAAACAACAGTGTTTATTTGATCATCTCTTTGAGATGAGAATGATGATTCATTTTGAACAATATTTTCTTGTGAAGATGAAGATGCAGATGGTGAAGCAATCTCATGAATAAGGCATTCTGAGTCAAGTACCTGAGATAAGCCATCGGTATCATATACCGGGCATGTCTCGTTCACATTCATCTCCTGCATGTTGGCCATTAGCATCACTGCAGCATTGGCCTCCAAGTCTTCCATCTCATCATCGGAATAAGCATTGGCCATAAAGCTTTGCTCGTTCTGAGTCAACATTCCTTCAACTTTTTCATCCTTGAGATCCATCAGAAGAGCTTCTTTATGAAATGCACTTCCCCGAGTCCTAGGCTTAGGGCAAGCATTTGCCATATGACCACTTCCTCCACAGTTGTAACAAGTGATTGACGTGTTTGCAATTCCTCTTCTGTTAGTGCCAACATTCTGAATTCCCTTTTGAGCATTCCCCAGATTATTTCTACTTCTCCCAGCTGTGTTGAACCTCTGTCCCCCTGAGTTAAACCTTGTACCATAATTTCCCATGTTTCCTGACCCAATTCTACCAGAATACCGATTCTGAATCTCAACTCGTCCATCATTAATGACTGCTTGGTTCCTGGTGTTTGATGACGAACGAAGACGATTGTTTGACTTGTTAGAAAATTTGTTGAATGCCCTTGCAATTAATGAAAATCCTTCATTGAGAGAGTTGAACACATCATCTTCTTCATCATAATCAGTATTAGAATAGAACATGGAGTCGGTATTGTTGTATGGGACCAGTTGATGATCAGAATTTTGAGATGGTGCTTCATAAGGAACAATCTGATTGTTTGGTTGTGGTTGGAAACTTGGTTGAGAGGGTGGTGGAACAAATTCTTGGTTTGATGGTGGAAAATATGATTGAGCTATCAAAGCAAGAGAGTTTGGATTTGGTGCCTGTGAATAACCTCCTGTTGCTGCAATGTACTTGTCTATCTCAGTTTGATGTTGCTTGAGATAATCATACAAAAGCCCATATGAAACTTGATTAATCTTTTTGGCTTGCCTCACGAATGTCACATACTTCTGCCAGTCCGGTCCAAGACATCCTAGAAATTTGGAGTTGATAGCAATCTTTGGTAGAGGTATGTTATGACGTTCCAGATCATTGACAACATTGGTGAAGCGGTGATAGTATGATTCTAAGGATTCCCCTGGTTCCATCATGAAGTTATTGTATTCCATGTAAAGCTTGGATTCCAGATCCTCTTGGTTCAATTCTGTGCCTTCCATCAAAAGATGCACATGCTCCCACATGTCCTTGGCTGTTTTCTGAGCATTAATACTCCTGAAGATTGGGTTAGGAATTCCCTGGAGTATGTATGCCATGGCCATCTCATTAGCTTCTTGCTGTAAAGTTTGTTCATTGGTATATTGAGCTACTGGAACGGGAGTTGTGGATGCTTCTCGTGGAGGTATAGCAGTTGGATCACCCGGAACCACTGTTGAAGGAACTGGATAAGGTCCTTCCATGATGACCTTTTTAAGATATGGACCATGAGGTTTTCGTAGTTCAACAAATCGAATAAACCGACTAGACCATTGCACATAGTTTCCCGGTGTCAGCATTGGTGGAGTTTCAAACGATCCTGCTTCATGTCTAGATTGCTGACTACTGATAGCTTCACACATCTTAGTAAACCAGTGAGGTTCTCTTGATGAAGGCTGGTAGTTTTGCATTTGAGGTTGTGGCATGAATTGTTGCTGAGGTGCTGTTTGTTGAGGGAAAAACTGATGTTGTTGCACAAAAGCATGTTGCTATTGAAATTGTTGTGGTTGCTGATGATATTGTTGTTGTTGATGATGTTGTTGTTGTGGATATTGTTGTAGTTGATAATAGAAATAGGGATTGTATGGTGGTTGAGACATTGTGAAGTAACTTGTGATGATTTAAGGATCTTTAAAGGATAATAACGGTTGTTGTTGTAGATTAGATTGTTTAACGGTGAAAAACGAAAAGAAACTATGAGGATTTTACTCTAGAAACTCGGAGATTTCAATCGTTGAAACTCGGAGGATTTTACACTAGAAACTCGATTAGTCTCGTAAGAAATCCAGAAACTGGATCACCTTAAAAATTACTCGATCAACTTAAAGTAATTAGCTCGACTAACCTAGTTACTCGATGAAGTTACTAAGGTAAAATAACTCGACTAAGTTGCTTGATCAAGGAAAGTTGCTCGACTAACCTAAGAAATAGTCTAACTCGACTACCTTAGTAACTCGATGAAAGTTGCTCGATCAGAAAGTTGCTCGACTAACCTAAGAAATAGTCTAACTCGACTACCTTAGTAACTCGATGAAAGTTGCTCGATCAGAAAGTTACTCGACTAACCTAAGAAATAGTCTAACTCGACTACCTTAGTAACTCGATGAAAGTTGCTCGATCAGAAAGTTACTCGATCAGAAAGTTGCTCGATCAGAAAGTTACTCGACTAGTGATGAGTGTCTAAATACTCATCATTTCTGTCACATTTTATCTGCAAAAACATTTAAAAACATGCAGATATGCTTCAAAATACAGAAAATATCATAAAATGTGTTTTTATGTGATTCAGAAACAAAAAGATTGAAAACAAGTGAAAAACATGCAAAGTTCACAAAATTGTCATTTTCAGTCCCTGAAGTTTCACAAATTGGCAGAATTAGTCCCTGAAGGTTTAAAATGAAAGAAAAGTCAACTTTAGTCCTTGGGATATCAAACATGTTCACTTTTAGTCCCTGGATGAAAGTTTTCTAAAAATGGCAACTTTTACCCCTCAAGTTTCAAAAATGGCAAAACTAGTCCTCGGGTATTTAAAAATTGGAATTTATCAAATAAAACCCTTGTACTATTCACATGTTACAATTTAGCCCTTTTGATAACTTTGGTAAAATTACAATTTCAACCCTTCAAGAATTCAGTAATTACAACTATGGTCCTTGTGTTTAATATACAAACCAAACTGGACCCTTTACTAAATAAAACCCAACCCTTTTAAATAACCCAACCCACTAAATAACTAACCCAATCCATTACCCACCAGCCCAATCCACCCTTTTACTAATAAAACCCAACCCCGTTTGACTTCGGTCAAACTTCTCCTTCTTCTTTCTCTAAACCGCCAAAACAGAGAAACCATACCACCCTCACCCCTAGTTTTGCTGCTACCTCCCATCACCTTTACACCTCATCATCACCACAGCTGTCTAACCTCTCCCCTCCACCTCCACAATCTCCCAAGAATCATTAATTGAAAAAACCTGCTATTGATATTTTTGGCGCCAAAAGTAGTTTGAGCGATTGGGATTAATTGGAAGCAATCCAAGGGTGCAGAAGTGATCAAGGATGTCGACTAAGGGTTTCCCAGCAATATTTAGTATATATAGGTCAATGTAATAGAAAATAGAGTAGTAGTTAATTTTTAGTGTAATCGTATTTTATTATCAATAGTTGTAATCTTGTAATTTTCATTTCTCAGTTGTAATTCAGGTTATAATCAATCAAAGTAATCTTGTTTTAATTACTTTTGTTCTAAATTTCAAGTAGTACTCAGTTTCAACTTATTTGTTAATTCGTATAAGCTCTAAATGCTTATTAATCATCACAAAAAGTTCAAAATACCCTTACTATAAGCTTATACAAGCTTATCATAGCTTTCTATAAGCTTATATAGATATAAGCTGCTCTGAATTTCAAATATGAAGAAAGTCAACAAAAGTCAACTGATGAGGCAATAAGCTGTTCTAGGTGATATAAGCTGATTCAGGAAGCTTTTCTTGGGTTTTCTAGCTTGTGTGAACAAGCTAGAAGTGTTCTTGGTCCTTGTTCTTTGTTCCAATAGCAAATCAGTTGTAAGCTTAATTTATCAAATTTTACTTAAAAATCCAATTGACTGTGCAACTGCTTAATTTCAGCTTATTTCCATAAGTTCTTGCTTATTCATAGTTCTTAAGTGTATTTCATTAGTTAAATCAGTAGTTTAATAGCTTTTGTTCATTTTACTTAAAAAACTCTAAAAAGCCCAAAAATAGCCATATTTAGCATAGCTTGTTAAACTGCTTATTCATATTTAAAAAGTTGTTAAATATAGTTAATATAAGTCAGTAAATCAGTTAATAACCAAAAAATCATAGTTCATAGCTTGTTTCCTTTGAAAAAGTCACCACAGATACCTATTAAGGGGTGTTTGGTTTAAGCTGTCACTAGGTCCAAACAAGCTAGTACTGTACATTTACCAATTGGCCAGCTTTAAACCAGCTTTTTATAGTCCTAATAATCTGTTTTGAAGTTCAAATTAGCAACTTAGATAGAAAATCAAGTTTTCTTAGGTCTGTGGTGAAATCAGACCTTAAAAAGACCAAATAAGCTAGAATAAGCCATGACCTCATTTTGGCCTTTTTCTTTGCTTTTCTGAGTCCTTTGTGAACCATTTAGAGTAGCTAATAAGGGTGGTTTGAAGTCCTTTGGCTTGTGCTCTTCTGCACAACTCTGCACACAGCAACTCAGTGTATACTGAGTTGCTTAAGCTGCTGATCTCACATCAATTGTGGCTTATCTAGATAAGCTGAGGGCTTACTTTTTGATTTTCTGAATAGCCAATGGTGCTAGCAATCTTTTTCCCCCATAATATTCTATTTCTCAGCTTAATTTAGTGCTTAAATTAGGTCTGCTAGTTGGGGTGTTTGCCTGATTTTTCTGCATAAGTAAGCCAACTGCCCTAGTGCTTAACTTGCTTATTACTTGTGCTCATTTGTATTATTAAGTTGATTTGTGCTTATAATAGTTGTTTAAACCTGTCCTAAGCTTTTGGTACCTTTTCTAGCTTTTTAGCTTATTTTTGGCTTATTTGCCAAACTGCTTATCTGTCCAACTGCTTATCAGGGCTTATTAGACTTTTGATTTTAATTTTCCTACATTAAGAATATTAATTTAGACTTATCCTGAATTTTTCAGATTTTTCCTAAGTCATTTGATATTTTTAAACTTTTTAATTAGTTTCTATTAGTAATTAAATCATAATAAATAGAATAATAATCAAAAAAATATAATTTTAATTTTCATAATTTTCTTTTATTAATTAGAATCTAGGAAAAATATAATAACATTTTTAGACCTTAAGAAAAACAAAATAGAAAATAAGTGATAGCTTCTATTTAATAGATTTTATCTTTTTAAAATTTTAATTAATAACTTTTCATTTTTATAATTTTCTTAGCTTCTTTTCACTTCATAATATTTATAGAAAAATTTTTAGATTTTTCTTTGTTTATTTAGTATTTATTATAATTTAAATTAGTTTTAAATAATTATTAAATAATAAATAATTAATAATAATTAGATATAAAGTATAAAAAATATAATTTTAGTTTTAAAATAATTTTTAAGTAATTTTATACTTTTAAGGTTTTAATTTTATAGAATTCACTTTTTAGTCCCGTTTTTAGATCTCCCGTTACGCGTTTTTAGTTTAATTAATTCGCGTTTAATTTTCTTTTGTATATTTTGTTTCTCAAATTGTTAATTACATATAAAAAAGCAAAATCCAAAATATCTAATTCATCAGTCACTCTAATCCAAATCTTTCCACAGTTTGCCCATTCACACCTCGTTGGGAAACGACCCAGGTAATCACTTACCTGATTTCACACTACACACGAACGTGAGTTTTTGCAAGTATCCTTTTTCACAAAGGGGTGATTTGTATTTATTCACGAGTATCCGCTCTCTGCATTTATTTATAAGTGTATTCAGCACGGATCAAAGTAGCTCGACTAGGCCAGATGCTCGATCAATGAACAGTAACAAGTCTGATGAACAGTGATAAATCGGATGAACAGTACGTGAACAGTAACTTATCGGATTTTTTTTGATTTTTTTCTTAGATCTAATCTTGTAACAACCTAAATTACCCCTAGGCGAATGATACCACTTGATATTACTATTAATTATCACACAAGCTACCTAGATTAACCACTAATAAGCCCTAGATCTAGAGAGAGAAATAGTGTGTGGAAGATGATTAACAATAATATGGAAATGTTTAGTGCATTCATCAACCAACCCTCTCCCTTGAATGGGAGGGGGTATTTATAGTTTTTACATGTGCATGGGCTTGTAGCCCTAATTAACATACATAAACATAATTAAATAAATAAACGACACAGCCCATGGGCCTTCTACACGGGCTGGGCCTAATAACAAACCTAAAGGCCAAAGCAACCTATTACAATATGATCAATACTTGAATTAATACAAAACGTGTTCCTAACAGCTACAAGGTGGTCGACCGCTCGACTACCGCCTCGCGATTTTTGCAACATTGGTTAAGGGTAACAACAAGTTATGTCTTCATTCGTGTGTGTATATATATATTGTCACAACTCGTAATGTTAGGTCATTTTTCCGAACCTCGACAATTTACTATTCATCGGTTACTATTCATCGTTACTATTCACCAATCACTATTCACTTTTTACTATTCATCGTTTTCGAGGTCAATTTGTGATTTTGAGAAACTTTCGAAAATTTTACTATTCACGTGACACTATTCATTCCCGGAGAAAATTCCCGCTCATGATCAGCATTCATTTCTTTGTAAACTTGGTTTACGGATGTTTTTAAATTCGCATAACCAATGTGGTTTAGCTGCGAATTCATGCATTTACAGTTAAGACACGTCATGTAGATTAGAGCAGTCTGCACATCATCAGTAACATCATCAGTATATTAGTTCATGCACGGGTATGCATTATAACAATTTACGTATGGTTATTTATATAATTAACGTTACCACTCGGTCATTTCTACTGACATTATACCCAGTACTCCCGACAATGATCCTAGTATATTTTCATACTAAATTTAATGATATAGAGATTATATTATTAATTTACCGGTGTTTTTAAACCAATCGCTATAATTTCCGTTAGGAGCTTATAACTCCGTCAGATTTCGAATTTTCAACCCGATAATTTTTCTGACACCCGATTCTTGTCAGGAATATATTTTTACAATTTATACAACTTCTTCGTATTTTACGTCATTTCGTTAACATTTATTTTAAGATAACTCGGTACCCGATAACACCCAAGGTATACACAACATCAACTAACTCTTATATTATATTGCAAGATATCTACATTTTCCATTCTTTTCAACATAAAGGACGCCCCCTCCCTATTGTTTACTTACATTTTCCAAGTTAGACCATGCTTCATTAATTAAATGTGTTTTCATGTCTTTTATTTATTTTGTATAACATACAAAACTAGCTCATTCACCAAGTAGCAAGATCAAAACTATCCCCTTTTTCTCTCCTTCATCTCCACGGCTCAACCAAGATCCAAGAGAAGAATCCATAAAATTTTCATGTTCAAGTATTAATATTACTCCATTTGCTATCCTAGTTAAGGATTTATGATCAAAACCCTAGGTTATTGCACATTTCTCATCAAATCACTCAAATATTGTAAGTAAGCTTCATGAACACTCTTTGATCTTTTCATACTTTCATTTTACTAGTTTCATGTCATAGTTTCGAGATCTATATGCATATGTTAGCTTATACCACTCTATTTATACTTTTTATAACTATTGAACCCTAGATACTAAATATAAGTGGATCCTTGGTAGATTAGCAAGATTAGTGATGTTTAGGATTCCATGACCCTTGGAGAAGGTGTATGGTAGATCAAGAGTATTTGTGGAGTTGTGTGGAAGTGGTTTGATTATGTTTTGGACTAGAAAAATGTATTTTTAAACTATCTATATACCTACTGTCACGAAAATGATTTTCTGGAAAACTCAGAATTTTGTGAACCATTTTGGTCTCAATATTTAGAAAATACATTCAAAAACAAAAACGTGGGCGCTTGAATCACTAAAATCCGACTTATAACGAAGGAGATATGATTTTCCGAAGTTAACGACGAAAACTATTTTTCTGAAAATCCTTTGCTGATGAACAGTTGTCACGGGCTGTTTTGGGCATAAAACTTGATCTAGCCGTCCCGACTTATCAAAAATATGTTAATACGTTGTCCCACGATTCCGGGGATATAAAGAACGTAGAAAACGAGCTTATAACGAACAAGATACACGCGTTTAAACTTCGATAAATCCTATTATATTTTGACAGCTTTTAATGGAATATATCTTACGTACTAGAAACTATATTTTTCAAGTAACAACCATGGAGAGCCGTATTTCTTACCCGTTGGAACACGTATGATCAAAGGGTTATTAACGCGACTATTATAAGATATACCAAGGTTTTCAAAACGCCGAGACTAACACAAACTTTTTATACACATTATTACACGACTAGTTTTGACGTAACAAGTTGAACATAATTATACCAAGTCTTGGAAAACATTATATACCAACGATAACTATTATTTTCAAACTACGAGTGGTATAGGTTACATAGGCATGAACATTCACTACATCATCTAAGTAGATCATATTCATTCATGTTAGGTTGCGGCTAGTGCTCGCGCCTTGTTGTCCCGTTCATCTCATATTCATCGCATTGTTGTATCATCATATCAGGTGAGTTCATAGCCCCACTTTTACTCTTTAATACTTGTTTTAAACTCTTTGGGGGAGATACATGCTTAAATTGTTTGCTATTACTCAAGACGATTTTACTCATATGCTATGCTATACTTTTATACACTTAAACATGATGTGTAGTTTTATTGCGATATATGACTTAATGTGGAAAACTATTCTATACGCTATATTCATTCACCACTGTTTAACTCCTGGATGGAGCCGACGGAGAGGTATTGATAGTACTATCGGGTTGACACCCCCACCCTTGGCCCGCGATTCATGGCCTTGGGTGAATATAATCCAGCTTTGAAGCATTCTTGCTTATTCTTGTCGTGAGGTTCAGTAGGCTATTAAACTTTACATTAAGCGTGCATATATCGTATACACATTTGACTTAATCATACTATATGTTAGCAGTGGGTTGTAAACACACAGGTTGCGAGTCTTGTATGGCCGGGGCTTGGAACTGAGTGGATTTACAATGCCTTTGCTGGGAAATCTTTATTCAAATGCAATTCATTTTTACACTAAACTCTATGAACTCACCAACCTCGTGTTGACACTTTAGCATGTATTTTCAGGTTTTATGCTATTGCACGCTACAGGAGGTTTTGGCAGGGCATGGCATGGTCATAGAAGACTCTGATATTCATATGGGACCGTTTTAAACTATATTTTTAAGGGCCTAATTCCGCACTACTTTTTACAATGTAATCCAACACTTTTGTTAAACTATTTTATTCTAAATGATTGAAGCTGAAAACCGTTCTTTGCACTTGTGTTGTGGTACCAATTGAGTTACACCCCAATAACATTACTTTCCGCTGCAAACCATTTTTGGGGGTGTGACATATATATATATATATATATATATATATATATATATATATATATATATATATATATATATATATGATAGTGAATATGGGGCTGTCTCACATCTAAGCTTACATGCAAAATCATCAAAAATTACGTCGTTTTAAAAAGAAAAACATCAAATCTACCTCATTTGTATCATGTATTTCACAATATTAGTGTTTTCTCTTGATTTCATCACAACATCACTTAAGTTGGGTTCACGTTGATACATGCGTTTTCTACATCATATTGTTAGGTGATTTCATTAACTAAAAAATTAGCTATAGATTCAACAATGGTTTGATTTAATTCACCACTAAAATGCGTTTCACTATTCATATATTAGTTCCACAACTCAAATTTTGAAAAAATAATAACCAAAATGACGTATTTTTTTGTGATTTTTAATGGTTTCGCATGTAAGCTTAGATGTGAGACAACCCCATATTCACTTTTCCAATATATATATATATATAGGGAGACTTTCTTGCGAGAACCATCTTATCTGCGAGAACTGACAGAACCACAAAAAACATACATGCACGCCTTCAATAATTGTATTTTTGCACATATGTTCTAAAAACAACATATATATGTTTTAAAAAAATACATGGTTGTTCTAAAGAATTTGATAAGAAATTGGAAATACAAAATTTTTCTTTGAAGGTGTGCATGTATGTTCTTATAAGGCGTTGCAATGACAATATTGCGGCCGTGTGTAAGGTTTTTGTGAAAAAAGAGGATGAGTTTATGATGATATTGAAGAACATAGGTGGATACTTACGATTATTGATGATTTGCATGTATTTTTATTTTATTTTAAAAGGCGTGCATGTATGTTTTTTATTTCATTTTATTTTATTTTAAAAAAAAAATATATATATATATATATATAGTGTAACTTTCAAACGAGAACCATTTTATCCGCAAGAACTGAGAGAACCACCAAAAACATATATGCACGCCTTCAATAATTGTATTTTTGCACATATGTTTTCAAAACAACACATATGTTTTAAAAAAAACATAGTTGTTCTAAAGAATTTGATAAGAAATTCGAAATACAAAAATTTTCTTTGAAGGTGTGCATGTATGTTCTTATAAAACGTGCAACGACAATATTGCGGCCGTGTGTAAGGTTTTTGTGAAAAAAGA
Source organism: Artemisia tridentata subsp. tridentata (assembly GCA_021014915.2). Lineage (NCBI taxonomy): Eukaryota > Viridiplantae > Streptophyta > Magnoliopsida > Asterales > Asteraceae > Artemisia > Artemisia tridentata. Next base: position 423,381,385 of record CP139509.1, read on the forward strand.
GGATGAGTTCATAATGATATTGAAGAACATAGGTGAATGTTTACGATTATTGATGATTTGCATGTATTTTTATTTTATTTTAAAAGGCGTGCATGTATGTTTTTGGTGGTTCTCTCAGTTCTTGCGGATAAAATGGTTCTCGTTTGAAAGTCCCCCTATATATATATATATATATATATATATATATATATATATATATTTTTTTTTTTTTTTATTTTTATTTTTTTTTTTTTTTCTTTTTCTTTTTTTTTTTTTTTTGCCAGTAACTTATAGGTTTTTCGTACATTCCACATACTCAAGATATGTCAATTACAATGAGAAACTTGCCATGTCATTCATATATCACTTAATCACACAGGGGCGGACCTTGGCTTGGGCCACCCGTGGTGCGTGCCACACATTGATTGGACTTTGTGAAGCATGACTTCTTTCATAAATTTAATGATAGTAATACTACTATCATTTTACCTTTGTATTGTATATTCACTTTATCAATAGAACTTGTAAGGCCCAATAAGAAACAAGCCCGATTAATTAAGTTCGGGAAAAAAACTAATCAACCTCAATGATTAATTATCAACAAGCATGGCGGCGGCCGGCCGCGTTGCGGCCTGGCGGGGTTTTTTTTCGTTGTATTTGGTTTATAATGTTGTTTATCAAAGAATAAAGAATATAGTGATTCGGTAGCCAAGTCTAAAACGACATAAAATAGCATAGTTTCTTATGCATAAAATAAAAAATGTACAAAAGACAGAAACGCTATTAAATATGTATTAAGACCCACTTAGTTCCATCCTTAGCCACAGTTATGCTATTAGTGAAAATTTAGTACAACAATGATGTAGTGTCAGTAAGCAGCTGGTAATTAGCAAACGGATTATTGAAAACAGGTAATTTCATTGTTACCTGATAAAAGGCTTGATTATTTCAACTAATACACATATTATATTATAGTTTAACATATAATTCATAGAAAGAAGATTCACTTACTTTCTACTCAAATGATCAATTGTGCTATTATACGCTTGCCATGGTTGCCCGTTTATGCCAATTTGTTGTTAAACTACATAAATGATCCATCGGTTGTCGTAACATCTCCAGTGTTACCAACAGTCTTTGGTACAAACATATAAGAAGAATTGTTGGTTTGCTTAGTGCTGTTATTTTGCGATAAACCTAAAAAAAAATGAATAGTATTTAGTAACAGCAAACTTCACAGTAGTTTACAAATTTATGCATTAAACTTTTTGTTTTTCAGGTGATCTCACACGCTGTGTTGCATAACGATTGTGCTTTCCAAGGCCGTTGTCCAGGTATATTGTATAAGCTGACATCTGGATTACCTTTTTTTTGGAATTTATGGCAGTTGCTAAAGGTTTTTTTGGTTGTTTGCCATTTATCAGCTGACTATACAACAGCCACGGTTGGCATTGCTGTTGTACAACTGGATCGTGCGCCCTTATTTCTGAACATTGTGATGCTGTGAATGTAACAATTTACTCATGTGTTAGCATATGTACATGGAAGACTAATATTGGAATATGAATGTTGTTAGCAGCAGCAATTCATGAAAGCAAGTTGTGTGCAAGGATGCTACTATGTGTATTTGCATAACAATGTGAATTACATAACTGAACATATATTATTTACATACACTGATGGCGTTAGATGTATATTGCATACACTTTAAAATCATTACCGTGGCTCACCATTGAGTAACGGTTTCCTTTTGTGAGACGCCGAATTTCGAGAACGGATACAACTACTCATAGGGGCAGAACTACCTGCGGCGTTCCGGATAACCCCTGTTTGAAAGTGCAGAACGACCGGACCGGCTGCCAAGCCTGCAACCAATAACAAAATAATAAGTGATAGGTTATGACACATAAACGGCAGAAAATGACTTTCATTTGGTTAACTTAAAATACGCATAGAAAGACCCTCAGTTAGCATATATGACCACTTACCAGCTCGCATATGTGTTGGTACATGTTGCTCTTGTTCAGAAGGCCCAGTTTGTCACTTTTGTCACTTGCTCCCATAGTGATCTATTTAGTTTGTTGTGTCGAGTTTCTGTCTCAAGTAAAGAAAACTTTATGAGCCTTTTTAATTGATAACTGTGACATATCGTAGGTGTATTTATAGGTTATATACCAAGAGGATTTAAAACTTCAGTTTTGAAATGAAGGGTGGTTACTTATTTAGTACCATGTTCGGGTAAGCACTACCATAGCAAAGTTCTAATTTTCTTTCCTTTTTTACTATGCACTAAAATGAGATTCAAGTTAGTGTACCTGGGAGATATTGATGTACTGCTCGAGCTAAAACTGCGGATCAACAAAACAGAAATTTATTTTGCGAAACAAAGAAGCAGCAAGTAAGAAAAATAACCTGCAATCTCTTTGAATCCTCTGTGCACCTGTGATTCTGCCAATTTTTTCTTTGTTTATGTAGTTTTTGGTAGCTGTAAGTGAAAAATCCATAATAAAGTTAATCTTACTGGAAGCACGTGTAAAAAAATATAGTTTTAGAAAAAGTTGTGGGCCTTTTTTATAGCACGCAGGTTGGTTGTACCAATTCAATGAGTATATTTTCTGCAATTTGGTCATGCTGTAACCATCCCAAACCGTTTTGACCTGTTACTTATTCCGGTAGACCAGAAATATAAGCAAGAGAAACTTTCGCTTTGTGGTGTAATAAATCATTAGGCTCAGATATGTATATAATAGTCATGTCATAGAAGTATCCGAATTCCGCTATGGCTGCAAAGAACCCCGGTTACACAACAGGCATATATGCTATGCTATCCGGTCATTGCCCCGCCAAGCTAACCTCAGATCTTCAATGACTCATTTCATTTCCTCAGATTATAACAATCATCACAGCCTATTTGGAATGCAAGCAACAAATACCATCGCCAAACACGGTCCATGGCTGCAACCACCAAACACAACGGTTGCCTTGCCAAAAGACAAACATGGGCAACGATATTTTAACAAATGTAGTAATACCAGCCATGGCTGCAAAACCTCAGATCTTCAATGACTCATTTCATTTCCTCAGATTATAACAATAATCACAGCCTATTTGGAATGCAAGCAACAAATACCATCGCCAAACATGGTCCATGGCTGCAACCACCAAACACAACGGTTGCCTTGCCAAAAGACAAACATGGGCAACGATATTATAAGTATATATTAAGGGAGCATGAAAACGCAGTCGTTTTGCTCCCCATTTTCCCGCCAAAATTACGGCCCAACTCCTTAGCCTTTTTTCATAGCCCAGGTGAAGCTATTTTGGCCAAATCTAGTCCAATGATGAGACTCAAAACTACGTCGTTTTCCCGTCTCGTTTTCCCGCCAAAATTACGGCCCAACTCCTTAGCCTTTTTTCATAGCCCAAGTGAAGCTATTTTGGCCAAATCCAATCCAATGATGCATTTTAGTAATAGGATAAAGATCAAGAGAACTCTGGAAGGTCTCACCTATTTTAACAAATGTAGTAATACCAGCCATGGCTGCAAACCTGATCTCAAATAGGTTGCCCCGCCAACACACCGGAACTAACCAAAGGAAACCACAACCGCTGAGTAATAATGAGAGAGGAATGTCAGAGACAAACTTTTGGGGTCGGATGGGTACCAATTTGGGTATGGGCCAGCCCAACGTAGTATGGACCCAAAGTTTTGCAATATGCAACCGCGCTTTTTGTTCTATTTATATAATTATGTGGCGTTGCAAGTGTGATGCATGAAAACTCACAAACCATCAACAAACCATCATATTGAATGTGCAATACAGCAAATACACCGAATGCGTAAACAAAATCTGCAAAACAATCAGAATTTGCAAACCGATTATTTAAAGCCAAACCTAGCACACAACACATTCGTCAGAAATTTGTACTTGTTTGCTGAAAGTGATAAGGCCATTAATATACAACACCAACACCTTATTTATAAAAATCCCCATTCAAGACTTTCATCAAACACTTATGATCACAAAACCCAAATCCAATAAATAACCATTTCAATAAAACACAAAGTAACTATAAATCAATTAAAACACCCAAATATTGGTAATTTGGTGCGCCTAAATTTATTAACAAAATACCTTAATCTGTTTGGAACCACACATGAATCACAAAACCCATATCCTATAAGAAATAAAAAATGAAGAATCATATACCGTAGTGAGAAAAAAGGGTTTTTTGTACCTTGTAACAACTGGCAGCAATAGAGCCACAAATCAGAACAAAACCAACCATAACACTGTACAACTATTATAATATAGAATTTTGTTGATCACCCCGCCGCTTATGCCGTCGTTTTGGCTGACAATTGGATCGACACAATGATCCCGATAAATGTTATGTATATATAAACGATAATCAAAACAACATTGCACGTACCTCTGTTATTTGTTTTTTCTTCCATACTTCGATCATGATCATCACCGAGGGAAGATTTGTTCATTAACACAGGTCGATCCGTTTGATTTTAGTAAAGGCATAATAATTGAGGCGTAGGTGAGAGCTTCCAAAGTTCTCTTGATCTTTATCCTATAACTAAAATGCATCATTGGACTGGATTTGGCCAAAATAGCTTAACCTGGGCTATGAAAAAAGGCTAAGGAGTTGGGCCGTAATTTTGGCGGGAAAATGGGGAGCAAAACGACTGCGTTTTCATGCTCCCTTAATATATACTTATAATACCTTATAATTGCATTCTAGTGGTATGCTTGAATGATGATAGATTGACGAACCGCACACAATTAAAGGTTTCTTTTGTAGACGATTATTATTGAGATTGTTTAGCTTGTTAGGTAAGGACGAAAACGATAATTTGTTGTTCGGTGATGACGTATAGTCTACACCCGGGTCACGAACCCGGTTAGTAAACAATACTAACAATTAAGCCCACCACGCTTGGGCCGCAACTGGACTACCAGTTATTCGGCTTGGGTCGACAAGGCCCAAGCCCAAAGTTATTTCCGGATAATATATAGAATATCTTCTAAATAAAGAAGATATATACTATATACCCGATGTCGGCTAACACGCCGAAGAGTAGGGAACACGAAACCCACTAGGGTTTCATGCATATATAAAGGGCACCCAAGCCCTCGGTAAAGGTACGATCTTCAATAAACCCTCACCATAAACTAAACCCTACATTCGATTACTTACTCTCACGCCGGAGGATAATCGGGGGAGACAATCCCTCGATAAGCCTAACGGTGTTTGTCCTTTTTCTTAGTGCGCAGGTCTCATCAAGCATTAAGATTCGAATTGGTACGAGAATAGAAGCCCTATCAAGGAACGCCCAACTTTTGTATCAACAAGTGGCGCCATCCGTGGGACCCTACACTAAGGATTTTACCAAAAACTAGAATGACGAAACACGGAAGTCATAAGAGTCCGCATGGGAAGAAAACGCAGGACGATCCACTAGGAAAGAAGCATCAAATTGATACGGCTTCTAAACAGGCCTCTGGGACAACCAGTACGCCTCAAAGCTTAGGAGCGCACCCAAATCTGGTCTTTCCTGCAGTGGAATCGCTTACCAGGTTTACCCCCGCTATTACGACAAGTACTAGCGAGATAGAACTGGAGCGCACACCTCTTGCCATGCCAGAAGTGAACTTCACTGAGCCTCCCAACGCGCCTGCACGAAACAAGGATCCAGCTTTGGAAACCGACTCTATCGCGCTAGAAGGAGTTACCTCCGAATTAGCCCCAAGTGACTTCGTATCTCAAAACTACGAAGCCTTGACTGCGCTCATGCGAGAGGAGGCAAAGAAGAGGTCAAGCCAAAGTCTGCACGCCAGACTCAACTTTGACCCTAATCCTGACGCATCCCCACCGCGTTACCAAAAGGAAAGACGCGAGAAGGATAGCCGTAAACAACCAGTGTTCGCCAGGATTGGAAGGAAGGTTGTGGACGATGAAGCAGCCGACCTTCAACATCTGGAAGAGCCTGAAGAGGGGGAGCGGCGCGCCAATGTCCACGCTAGGCTTGGCAGACGCAGAATCCAAGATAGGCTTGGGCGACGATGTTCCCCAAGTGAAAGCCCCTCAAGCTCTGACTCTGAGGATAGTCGGCGCAAGCGCCGCAGAGGAGCAAGCTCAGACTCTGAGGATAGTCGACGCAAGCGTCACAAAAGAGTCCGCTCATCCTCAAGAGATTCCTCGGACAGCGAGACTGGACACTGGAAATCAAGAGGGAAATACCGCGACCAGGATGATGAAGACATGTCTCTCCCTTGGCGTCGCCAAAAGGTTGATGCGTTTACTAGGCGCATCAGTGACTTTTCTGAGAACAAGAAAAGGCGCATGCCTGCTAATGTCAAAACATATGATGGGACAGGTGATCCTGATGATCACCTAAAAATTTTCGAATCAGCAGCTACTATCGAAAATTGGCCACAGCCTGTGTGGTGCCATATGTTCAACTCCACATTAGTAGGGAATGCGCGCAACTGGTTTAGTAAGCTTCCACGCAGAAGCATTGGTGGGTTTGAAGAGTTGCGCAGAGCATTTCGCTTAAACTTCACTCAAAGGAAGAAGTGCGCCAAAAACCCTGTCGAACTCGCTAGGGTTAAACAGCGACAAGGGGAATCTACAAGCGCTTTTATGGAACGCTTCAAAGACGAGTGCATGAAAGTCAAGGCGTGTCCAGAGATACTGAAAATATCGGGTTTTATGAATGCAATCAATAACCCAGATCTGATAAAAAAGCTAAACGATAAGGTTCCCCTAACCTTCGATGAGCTCATGAAGCGCACGAGGTCTTTCGTCCAAGGAGAAGAAGCCGCTGCGGATAGCAAAAAAGGCTATTCGAATCATAGACCACAAGAAGAGTCAAGGAGACAATCCAATGACCAGGGTGGCAGTCGTAACAGCCGCAGCAGAGGCTATCGCAACCAAGGGAGTGGAAGAGACAATGATAGATACACACCCCTCACAAAAACCCCAAGGGAGATATTTGTGACGGAGGGCGCAAACTTCCCGAAACCACCACCAATCCGCACCCCAGAGGATAAGCGCATAGGGAATGGTTATTGCGAATACCATGGACAGAAGGGCCACACAACCAACGATTGCGTCCAACTGCGCCAATTGATTGACAAATTGGTAAAGGAAGGAAAGATGGACCATCTTGTAAAAAACATCAGAGAAGGGAAAGACAAATCAAAACCAGGGGCCAAGAAAGAAACACCGAAAGAAAAGGTAGATATCATCTACATGATACAGCCATGGCCCCGCGCGACAAGACAGAAAGTTAGTCAGCGTTTTTCTAAGGGAAACGAAATTTCTTTCCCCTCTCTGACTGCGAACAACGCAGTAGTGGATCCACTCACCATTGAAATACATACGGGGGGTCACGACATCCGTCGCATGTATATAGATGGAGGTGCATCCGCTGATATCATATACGAACACTGTTTCAAGAAGCTGCGACCTGAGATACAGAGTCAGCTGACCCCAGCCACAACACCGCTCACCGGCTTCACAGGGGAGAAGATATGGCCCACGGGGCAATTACGTCTATTTGTAGAAGTTGGTGACAAACCACACTCTACAACTACCTGGATGAACTTCATGGTAATCAGATCCCCCTCCCCGTATAACGGTATTATTGGGAGACCTGGAATATCATCCATCCGCGCCGTGCCATCCACAGCGCACGGAATGCTCAAGTTCCCAGTGGAAGGAGGTATTGTCACCCTTTACAATACCACCACACCACCCAAAGAATGTAACGCAGTGACAAGTGACGTAAGTATTGTTCCAGAACAGCGCGCGATCAAAGTCCCAAACCTAACGGTTTCCATTCACCCTGAATACCCGGATCAACAGGTATCTATTGGTGGGTCTCTGTCTGACAAAGGCAGGTCAGCTATATGCGCACTCTTGCAAAATAATTTGGATATCTTTGCATGGGAACCTAAGCATATGACAGGAGTGCCACGCTCCATCACGGAACATAAGCTACAAATCCGACAAGGATATCCTCCAATACGACAGAAAAAACGCGGACAAGCTCCAGACCGCGCAAAAGCCATCCTGGAAGAAGTACATAAGCTGGTAGACGCAGGCATCATGCGTGAAGTCTACTACCATGACTGGCTCTCTAACCCAGTGATGGTAAAGAAGAGCGATGGCAGTTGGAGGATGTGCGTAGACTTTACGGATCTCAATAAAGCATGTCCACAGGACTGCTACCCGCTACCGGAAATAGACTGGAAAATTGAGTCTCTATGTGGATATCCCTTCAAATGCTTCCTGGACGCATACAAGGGATACCACCAAATTCAAATGGCGGAGGAAGACGAAGAAAAGACGACCTTCCACACAAGTCAAGGGGTCTACTGCTACACAAAGATGCCCTTCGGCCTAAAGAACGCAGGAGCAACATACCAAAGATTGGTGGACACTGCGTTCGAGAAACAAGTGGGACGCAACTTGGAAGTATACGTCGATGATCTCGTCATCAAAAGCCATACAGAGGACGAGCTGGTGCGCGACATGGAGGAAACGTTCAACACACTCAGGAGAATCAACATGAAATTGAACCCCAAGAAGTGTACGTTTGGCGCTACGGAAGGCATGTTTCTCGGGTATTTGATAGAACCCGATGGGATCAAACCTTGCCCAGAGAAGACTCAAGCAGTCATTGACCTCCCCTCACCGCGCACACTAAAAGAAGTTCAGTCACTAAACGGCAAGCTAGCCGGACTGAACCGATTCTTATCTAAATCAGCAGACAAGTCACTTCCCCTATTCAAGACACTCAAGAAGTGCACCAAAAAGGGAGATTTCAGGTGGACTGCGGAGGCAGAAGAAGCCTTCCAACAGCTCAAACAACACATAGCAGCGCTCCCAAAGCTTGTTGCACCCCGACCAGGGGAAGAGCTGATAATGTACCTATCTGCGACTCAAGGAGCAGTCAGCGCAGTCCTACTGACAGACAGGAATTCCGTCCAAACACCCATCTATTTTGTTAGTAAGGCGCTGAAGAAAACGGAGATTAACTACACTGCAACGGAGAAATTGGTCCTAGCCTTAGTGTTTGCAGCGAAAAGACTACGCAGGTACTTCCAGGCGCATCCAATCGCTGTTATCACGGACCAACCCATCAAACAGGTTATATCGAAACCCGACGCATCGGGACGCCTACAAAAATGGAGCGTGTTACTGGGCGAGCATAACATATCATACAGACCGCGCACTGCAATTAAAGGGCAGATATTGGCCGACTTCATCATCGAGAAGCCGGATACAGATACTCCACCTGCGACAAGCAAGGAGGAACTTCAAGAACCATGGATTCTATTTACTGATGGATCCTCATGCGTAGATGGATCAGGAGGCGGCCTTATTCTCACCAACCCAGAAGGAGTTGAATTCACCTACGCACTGCGTTTTGAATTCACAGCCACGAACAACGAGGCAGAATACGAAGCACTCCTAGCTGGGTTACGCATCGCAACTCAAATGGGTGCACGCAACCTAGAAGTAAACGTCGATTCGCGGCTAGTGGCTAACCACGTTTCAGGAGAATATATAGCAAAGGAGGAACACATGACCCAATACCTCGAAAAGACCAAATCTCTGATCCAGAACTTCGATAGATTCATCATCAAGCAGGTTCCCAGGAGTGAAAATAGGAAAGCAGATGCGCTGAGCAAAATTGCATCCACCAGTTTTGCGCATCTATCAAAACAAGTTTTGGTGGAAACCTTGAAAAACAAGTCAATCACAGAGATGGAAATATCCACGGTGATAGAAGAGGAAAATCCTACGTGGATGACACCGATCATTGACTTCATCAGCAAGGGCATACTTCCCCAAGAGCAGAAGGAAGCTCGAAGAATCCGACGCACAGCGCAGCGATTCGAGCTCAGAGACGACGTCTTATATAGACGCTCATTCCTACAACCATGGCTTAGGTGTGTTGGACCTCTCCAGGCAGACTATGTACTTAGAGAGATCCACGCAGGCTCATGCAGCATGCACTCAGGACCACGGTCCATTGTAGCGCGCGCCCTAAGGTCTGGATACTATTGGCCTACTATGCACCGTGACGCACGCGACTTGGTACGGAAGTGCAACGATTGCCAAGTTCACAGACCTATTCCGCGCCGACCACAACATGAACTAACACCTATTACATCGCCATGGCCCTTCTACAAATGGGGTATCGACATCGCTGGACCTTTCCCCATTGCCGCAGGAGGATTGAAATTCCTCATTGTGGCAATAGATTACTTTACCAAGTGGATCGAAGCAAAGGCAGTAGCGACTATAACAGGTAACCAGGTTAAACGATTCGTGTGGGACAACATAGTATGTCGTTTTGGATTGCCTGGAGAAATTATCTCTGACAACGGAAAACAATTCCGTGATAACCCGTTCAAAGATTGGTGCGAACAACTGAACATCACGCAGCACTTTGCATCAGTAACTCATCCACAAACCAATGGTCTGGTCGAGCGCGCAAACAGAAGCCTTGGCGAAGGAATAAAAGCGCGCCTGGACAGACACAAAGGTAGATGGGTAGAAGAATTATCACATGTTCTTTGGGCGCACCGAACAACCATCAAGGTTAGCAACGGGGACACTCCCTTCTCTTTGGTCTATGGGACAGAAGCGGTTATACCAGCTGAAATTGGAATGCCAACCATCCGTACTGCGGAAGTTAACGTGGCAACCAATGACGATGAGCGACGCATAGACTTAGATCTGTTGGAAGAGAGACGTGAGCGCGCAGCAATACGCGAAGAGAAAGCTAAGTCAAGAATGAAAAAATACTATGATACCAAAGTACGCAGCACTTCATTCAGACCAGGCGACTTCGTGTACCGCGACAATGACTCAAGCCGCGCAGAAGACACTGGTAAGCTAGGACCAAAGTGGGAAGGACCTTACGAGGTCATAGAAGCACTTGGCAATGGAGCGTACAAGCTACGCGACAAGGACGGAAATGAACTACAGCGAACATGGAACGTCCGCAACCTTAAACGGTGCTATCTTTGAAGAAGGCTACGGCCTAACATGGACACTAATGCGCTTTAGAAAGTGCCCTCAATAAAGATCCATGTAATTTTATTTTTATGAAGTATCTAGATAAACATTCTTTTTCAAAACTTGCAAGTATTAATAAAACGTTATGGTTTCTAGCTAACTCCATAACATATATTTAACTTTATTGTTTGCATCTTTTATTATCATGTTTCAATATTGTTATATCCTTGCCTACATGGCGTGCATGCACACACTAAGACCCACGATGGCAGAAAGGATGAGTAAACCTAATAAACTACTCGTTGAGTAAGAGGGTTGCAAACCCATCAACACCGGATCACGCATCCTTGTTAAACACCTTGCGCTCAAGACGTTGGCGCAAGCTCCTCACGCACCCCACGACGGATGCGCGATAAAGCACACTGTGCGCGTTTAACAACTTAGGAAATCAAGACTCTTGATTCCTTAAAGTACAATACGACAAGTCAACTTACAAAAATACATAGACGACTATGATTAAGTTGGAAAAATTCAACACGCGACTACGGTCCTTAAGGAAATTCATACACGATTATGACCCTTATTTTCTAAATACGCTTAAACACTTAAAGCTATCTTCACGCAAGGATACATAAGTCATATAAGAACTACGAGTTCAAAAAGCATAAGTATTTAGAAGTTATAGAAACACTATGTACAAAAACAACTTTTTATTCATAGAATACGGTTCTACAAAAAGACTTGTACAAAAGAGCTAAATACTATATGTACGCCTTAACTGGCTGGAACCCCCGCTCAAAGCCGCTTCCTTTGCATCCGCGAGCCTCTTCAACAACTCTGCATCATCAAGGGAAACAGTGGCCACGCAGACAGGCACACCATCGGATCTAGGCTGATGCGCAGCGCCTATGCCGCACAGAATGGCCTTTCCTTTCTCGCCTTTCTTTCGTGCGACCCTGGAAACATGCGCATTTAGCGACCTTTGCAAAGAAATCTCTTTCTCAAGACGGAAAGGATTCAGAATGTCACGAGGCTGAGCAAAAATGGGTACCTTCAACTGCGCCACATCAGGCTTCAAGTAGAAGTCCACCTGCTGATCTGCATCATCCTGCAGATGCCTAGGGAGAGTGAGCCCCGCCATGATCACGCTGATCGGCTGGTCCTGATCACGCTCCAAGAGAGCGATGTGCGGAAGCTCAAGCTTCTTTAGCTCCTCCATGGCAGCAACAAGCTCAGCATGGGCATCCGCCTTATACCCAGGCACCTCAGCAAGCGGCACGGTCAGCAACTTGGCCTCCGCAAGCTTGTCTGCGGCCGAGGTCTCACCGTGCGCAATAGCGCAATTTACAACCTTCCCAAAGGATGCGGTGACCTCAGGATGCTCTAGCGTACACATGGCGGCCAGGCGAAGACCATGACTGATCAACCACCTACGAAATAACACAAGTGTTAATAAGAAAAAGGGTCCCAAATATATATAAGATATAAGGAAGTAAAGCAGCATGTACCTGCGCTCAGCCACAGACTGAACCAGATGGGGGTACAGCTCCTCATCGTACTCAATGCTGAGTTGGCGGAGCTTCTCCTCTTGCGTCTTCAGGGCAAGCTCAATACGGCTGCGGAACTCTTCAATATTAGCAAAGTGCTTGCTCCTATTCTGTTCCAAGTACTTCAGCGCCCACAAAGAGTTACGCCTCTGACGGTCCGCAAAAGCACGCTCCCGCTCCAACTCAGCCATCACCATAACCTTCTCCTCACCCATTCTTCGCGCAGACGCCTCCGCGCGCTCCAGTTTAGCCTTGGAGCTCAGCTGCTCAGCTTTAGAGCTTGCTAATTCAGCCTGCACAGACGCTAATTGCGCCTGCAGTCTGGAAACCTCCTCAGACTTGTGCACTCTTGCTTGCGCCACCAGCTCAGACTGGCGCACAGCGATAGAGGCAAGCTCCTCCATCGTAGAGTCAAACGGACTTGACTCCACTTCAACGTCCCTCGGTGAACGCGCCCCGTCCAGAGCATGACTCACCTCGGGTGGCGCACGCCCATCTAGGACGCCAGCGTCCTCCACAGGCTTTTCGCTGCAAAAAACATCAAGAGACAAAGTTAGTGCACGGTCAATCATACACAAAACGCTAAGGAAACGCTAAATAATACTTACATGGGGGGAGGAGTCAAGGACACGTCCTTCTGCTTCTCAGTCTCAGTCGTGGACGCACCTCCACCAGGCTTCTCAGCATCCACACTGAGGATACGAAGAAACAAAGTTAGAATACAATATAACTTGACAAAAGTTTCTAACTAATAAGGTACTCACCTCATCTGCACCTCAGTAAAAGATGGGCTTCCACTAGCCTCAGTTCGCGGCCTCTTGGAAGGCCCTTCACCATAACCACCAGACGCTCTCTTCCGCGTCAGTGGGGAGCTCTCCTCCATCTCACTGTCAGTCTCCTCTAAATGGATCACCGTTTCAGGAAGAGGAGGCTGCGCAGCGTCAGGACTGGGCTGCACAGGAGGAGCCACCTCCTGTATTGGCTCAGCTGCTATCACATCAGGGGAGCCTTCGGGATCTGGGATAACCAAATCCACGACGCGCCCTGCCGTCGCCTGCAGAATAGTCTGCTCACCGTCCCCCAGAGGACGCACTCCCACCGCCACAGCACGCGGATTCTCCAGCCTCACAACAGAGAACAGATCCATCTCTGCGCATCAAGTACACAAAGAAAGGCAAGTTACATAAAGTATGAAAAAAGAAGAAGAGCTTACACTAATAACGACAGTAAGGCGATAGAAGGAGCACCCACCCGTGTCATCCGCATGCAAGAATGTGGGAACTTCTGTCTCATGCTCATAATAGTTCCGACTGATGCCCATGTGCACCAGGAATGCTTCCGGATAAGGTTTGATCGGAAGGCGATTCTCATCTATTATCGCCGCATGATCCACGTTATACCACGTCTCAGGAGGGCGCTCATCCTTGGGCAGATTGGCACGGGTGTAAAATGGAAAATGGGAAGGGAAAACGGCGTCATCAACCCAAAAGAATTTTTCCCTCCAATCCTTGAGCTTATCTACCTTAGTCTGATAACATTGTAACTTCCCTACGCGTTTGGCGAAGGTAACCCAACCATTTGACCACGTCAAATGATAAAACGCGCGAAATAAGTGGAGAGATGGGTGAACCGCTAACAAGCGGCAGTTCACCTCAAAGTTAGCAATCTTCCCAGCACCAATACAGTGCAACTGGGAGATGTGGAGGTCGTAGTAATGGAGTATGTCACTCAATAACACGGATATGGGGACGCGCTGATTCGCCCACTCAAAAAAGCGCGTATATAACCCTACCTTCCCGGCAGGGAAATCCGCGATGGTGTCATTCGGACCGGGTACCTCTGGGCGCAGGCCCAAAGGGATAAAATAATCCGAGGTGAACTGAATCAGTTCCTCCTCGGTTATGTTAGAATGGAAATCATGAAGTTGCGCTACCATTTTCTGATTCAGATTATGTGCGCACGCGCAATTACCTTTGAATTATCTTTTTTGGAAGAAGATTTGAAGATGTAAAAATGGAGGAATGGCGATTTTTTAACTGTGGACGTCACAGTGCATGAGAGGCGGTAGTTTATATACTTTTCCCATCCACCACAGATAAGTGACACGTGTATCCCACTAGCCCCAATCGTGTGGCTAGGATAAATGACGGTACAAGGCAAGTGGGCAACCTCTCCATTTCCCAAGGTACCCAAATTACACTTTTTTGGACTAGATACATCACACGTGTGGTTTTGGCGGTATATTTTTTGAAAGCTTCCCGCGTACGCATGGGGAATAATTTCGACACGACTCTAGTCTAGCGTCCGCAGGTTTTACCCTGCGCACACTAGACTGGGGGGACATGATGACGTATAGTCTACACCCGGGTCACGAACCCGGTTAGTAAACAATACTAACAATTAAGCCCACCACGCTTGGGCCGCAACTGGACTACCAGTTATTCGGCTTGGGTCGACAAGGCCCAAGCCCAAAGTTATTTCCGGATAATATATAGAATATCTTCTAAATAAAGAAGATATATACTATATACCCGATGTCGGCTAACACGCCGAAGAGTAGGGAACACGAAACCCACTAGGGTTTCATGCATATATAAAGGGCACCCAAGCCCTCGGTAAAGGTACGATCTTCAATAAACCCTCACCATAAACTAAACCCTACATTCGATTACTTACTCTCACGCCGGAGGATAATCGGGGGAGACAATCCCTCGATAAGCCTAACGGTGTTTGTCCTTTTTCTTAGTGCGCAGGTCTCATCAAGCATTAAGATTCGAATTGGTACGAGAATAGAAGCCCTATCAAGGAACGCCCAACTTTTGTATCAACATTCGGTAATGAAGGTAACTTGCTATTGATTCATGTAGTACCTTATTTTTTTATTTTAAACTAATTAAAACTTGAGATAAAAAGTTTGTGCTACACATATTTAAATTTTCTGAATTCGTCACTGACCGATAGTAAAAGTAAAATTGAGGTAAACATAACTATACTATAAGTAGTATAGATAATACAATATGGGCAAATTGGACAAAATGACAACCAACTATTAAATAACCGACTATGATGGTGGCTTAGTCGAGGACCACGACATTTAAAGTTTCTAACAAATTTTATCAACAAACTTTCATCATCCAAATTTATTACTCTCAATATTAAATGAAGGGCAAAAAAAAAACATCTATAAATATTTATAGATGAATTAAAAAAAAAAATTATGCTTATTAAATTAAAATTTTCAATTAATTAAGGTAATTAAAATTTTAACAAATGTATATTAAATATATATTTTAATTTAAAATGAAAGTTAGTGATGATTAATACAGATTAATGAGTGCCCTAATGGTACTTGTTAGACAATCTTATAGAAAAATGGCAATTGGTTTTAGTCAAGTTTTGTTTGAATATGTTTTAATTTTAGTTGTTGTGATTTAAAGTTGTAATAATCGGTTAGTTAACATTTATTCGATCCTAGTTGTAACATTATGATTTTTTTTTACACTTGTACGATTCATAAAGGAGGCATGATAAATTTTCTTTCTTGACAAACTGTGTATAGTTTTCAATTGTTCATTACAATTAACAATGATTTCGATTTATTGTTTATCTAATTATCTCACACAAAAATATTTGTATCTGCAGAGAAAACATTGGTCTCGTGCGTTCATGGGTTTCATCTAACTATTCTTACACTTCCGCACCAAGATTATCTCACCACCAAGACATAGTTCTCAAAAAAAAGAGAGCATAGGACGCGTCAGAGGGGGGGGGGGGGGGGGGGGGGGGGGGGGGGGGTTTTGGAGGGACCTTATGCACATTACACATAGTCTTATTGAAATACACTTCCGCTAAAAAAAGGGTATGCAAAAGGCACCATTTGATAAAACCATCTATATAGCTTAACACTCTTTACGCTTCAACTCTTTTACTGTTGTTTCATATATAAGAAATCGTATCATCTTCAAAAATCAAACAAAATAGTATTGGTTTGTATTATTTATTTTTGTAATCAAAAGATAGCATAATTAAACCTTATTGACTTATGATATTGACCAATTTTTTTTTAAAGTCCACTTTGAGCATGGCTGACCACAAAGGGTTAAACAGTCTTTTAATGGCAACTTCCAACTTTCAACTGCCAACTATATAAACCAGCATGAGGCTAGTAAAAGCCCACTTCATATGTAACACAAAAACATTACGCAATTATTTTGTAGCCAAAGTACTAAATATACTAACCATGCCAACATCTAACACCATCATCACCGTTGCCGCCAGCCTCCTCGTACTCGTTACTCTCACTACTGCTGCCCCTCAAGCACCCTTCAAAAAAATCTATGCATTCGGAGACTCATACACCGACACAGGAAACACGGCATCAGGAACAGGCCCTAACGCCTTCGTACATGTCTCAAACCTCCCATATGGTCGTACTTTCTTCCACCACCCCACAAATCGTTACTCTGATGGCCGTCTAGTCATTGACTTTGTAACCGAATCTCTGTCATTACCTTACTTACCACCTTACCTTAACAAAAATGCCAACACTTCATTTGGTGTGAATTATGCTGTTGCCGGGTCCACAGCCATTCGACATGCTTTTTTTGTTAAACATAATCTTACGTTTGATATCACACCTCAGTCGTTACAAACACAGCTTTATTGGTTTAATAAAACGTTACAAGAGTATAAATGTAGAAGTGAGATATCCACACCTGAAGAGTGTGCAGCTGTGTTTCGTGATTCGTTGGTTTGGGTTGGTGAGATTGGGGCTAATGACTATGCGTACACTGTTGGATCGACAGTTAGCCGTGATACTATTAAAAAGCGTGCAACTCGTAGCGTGACAGAGTTTATAGAGGTAAATTATTTGGTCTCATTACCTTTTCAAGCTTAAACAGGAGACTAACTATGTGAATAGGCCACACAATTTCAATAAATATGACCCACATTAAACACATGTTTATGGTATGTTATGTAAAAGTAGTTGGATCTGCTCGTTGTTGTTGTAACCTACTAAGCATAGGTAAAAAGTGTAAGACGCATAAAATGCAGTAATGCACACACATAAGAAAACAAATAAAGACCAATTAATTAGCATATGATAGTGAAATCAGGTTGTATTTGAGCAGCAGACCACTTTTCTAACAGACTACTTCTGTTAAGTTTTAAAAAACGAGTCGTGATCGAGCTTGAAATTTAAAGCTCGATCGAGCTCGAGTAGAGTTCCAAGCCCAAGTTTTAGTAGTCAAGTCGAGCTCGAGTTTGGTAATACTCGACCCGAATCATAACTTGTAATATTTATTTGTAAGAAGTCTGTATAAGTATTTAAGAAGTGAGTATTTATCAAAATCTTATCTCCTTTATGTAAAAACTTTACACATTCACATTGTATTAAAATTTCTGTTTGCTAGGTATTACTTAACAAGGGTGCAAAATACATGGTGGTTCAAGGTCTCCCAGCCACCGGTTGCCTAACACTCGCTATGTACCTTTCGCCTGAGAATGACCGCGATGACATGGGCTGTGTCGCCAGCGTTAACAACCAAAGCTACATCCATAACAACATCCTCCAAACAAACATCCAAAACTTACGAAGAAAATACCCAAAAGCCATCATTGTCTATGCCGATTACTGGAAAGCTTATAATTACATCATGAAGAATGCACCCAAACTTGGGTTTCAAGAACTTTACAAAGTATGTTGTGGGTCTAGTGGTGGACCTTACAACTTTGACTTGTTCACTATTTGCGGGTCCCAAAATTCGAGCTCATGTCAAGACCCTTCTCAATACATCAATTGGGACGGGGTTCACCTTACGGAGGCCATGTACAAAGTAGTTTCTGGGTTATTTCTTAAAGGTCCTTATGCTGATCCACCATTCGAATATTTGTTGAGAAGCAAACAAATATTGGGCTAGATGAAAATGACTGCCCTTTTTGACATTTTTAGTTTTTATTCGCTGATATCAGTTCCTTTATTGTTATTTGGCATCGCATTTTGGATGTGCAAATAGCATAAAAATCACATCCACATGAAACAAACGAAATTTAAAAGCAACAGCTCATGTGCTATATAACAAACACCAAAAGTGCCTTTTGGATTCTTGGAAAACGGGGAGCAAAACAGACAGATTTGATTACTAAAAGGCTTTAGTTGCCTACACAATTTCACGTGATAGGTCATCAAACTTAATCTCCTTTAGTTGGTATCGGCTTTTTAAGCATGAGGAAGTCTAGAAGGGAGCAATATCGACAGATTTGCCAACAAATGGAAGGATTCTATGTTTTATCTCTAACAGTTGAATGAATAAATTCAACAAAATTAGCTAAACAAGAAACACGTCAAAGCAAGGTAGCTTAAATTGTAAAATGCATAAAACCTGCTAGATCATTTTCACGAAAAATAAGATTATAATTGAATTATTTCAACTTTGCAATCAGAAATAAACACACTAATTTTTTGCAAGAATTAAAATTTACAAAGTGAAGTGTTTTGGTTGAACCCAGCCGCCCCATTCCAAACCCGTACGAAGATTATATATTGACACATTACCTAAACCCCCATTTTGTTATCACTACGCCAATTCAAAGTAACCAAATCTAAAATCTTTAATAACTTTTTCTTCGTGCGCCAAATTGCCAAATATGTTTCCATGATTATGAAAAATTCACTATATTCTACAAACATGAAACTATATTAAACAATTACATTACCTTTGAAGATTTGATGTAAATTCTTCGTCAATCATCACCAACTTCTTGAAAAAACCTCATTTTTGATAATCATTCACGGATCAATCACTCCAAACGCAAGCGATATCAAATCATTCGACAAAAGGAACCCATCTGGATCACTTAACCGAATAAACCCAATCTCATTTTTCAACTTTTCATCATCTAAAACCAAAGAACCAAACTCATCTTCCGTAATTTCTCTTCTTTGATCGTCCAGAAACAACACATGCCCACTTTTCATATAAGGCTCATAAACCTTGCACAATGCAACAGCAACCTCACTCCCAAAATCTTCTATAAAACTCTTTAAATCCAACCCTTTTGAAGTTCTTAGAGACAGCATCACAATATCCATAGCCATTTCTGGTTCATCAACTTCATCATCGTCTTGGCCCCAATCAACCAATCCAGCTTCTAAATTGTGCACATGATTTGTGTAGTCTTTTAGTTTCTTTGGTCTTGAATATCTTGTTCCGTTAATATAACTAGCAGAACCTAAACCGAATGCATAAAAAGGTTTGTTTATCCAGTATGTGTAGTTGTGCTTGCACTCGAAACCATCTTTGCTATAGCTACTGACTTCATAATGGTTGTAATTAGCCTCGCCAAGAATTTTTGAAGCCATTCTGTAGAATTTTGCAGACTGGGTATCGGAAGGCAATGGGAACTCGCCTGGTGTGTACCTGTAAATCATTGCATACCCGTTGTTATTTGTGTAAACATCCATTTTGGTAAAGACCACACTTTTCAATTCATGAACCTAATCAACAACAACCATTAAGTTAACTGAATGTTGGATATAATTCAACTAAAATAATATATATAGTAATATAAGCTGGTTGGATGTGTGTTTTTAAAGTGATTAATATGAATCAGTTAATCAACCGTAATAGATGTACAGATAGTGTTTTGATGTGTTTATACTCAACAACAACAATACCCAATCTCACCGGAGCGAGGTATGGGGGTTTTGATGTGTTTATACTGTTTGAAGTTACGTGGTGTTCACACTTTAGGGCCTCAGATTTCGAAAATACGATCCCAAACTAGAATTTCCCCGAATACATGTTTCATTTCAGCAGAATTTGTCTGAAAGTAGTGTTTGGTGTTGCTTTTCAAAACTGCTTATTGCTCTTTGAAGTAAGCAGTTTTATGAATAAACAACTTCAAACAGCTACGTTCACTCATGGATAATCATATATGGATTTGGAAAAACAATCCCAAACACACTAAAAAGTAAAAACTGGTAATCTGATGTATCAAAAGTAGATGAACAATTTATTTAAGCAATCACAAACAATGTAAGAAACTTACAGTGTGCCAAATTTGGTATCTTTCTCAACTTGCAAGTCATAAACTGAGACATGAGTAGGTTTTGCTTCAACCGTAAGCCTCAAACTCTCTTCCCACATTTCTTGAGTCTGATTCGGAAGCGACGATATTAAATCCATACTCCAATTCCCAACCCCACACGACCCAACAATCTGAATTGCCTCACGTACCTCCTCAACACCATGAGCTCTCCCACACACCTTCAACAGCTCCTCTTGAAACGCTTGAACACCTAACGACACTCTATTCACACCCAAACCCATAAACTCGTCCATTTTCCTAGCATCAAACGTCCCAGGGTCCATTTCCATAGATATCTCAGCATCTAAACTCACTCCATATTTGGCTCTCAACGTATCCAGCACCTTAGCCACTAACCTCGGTGGCACCAATGACGGTGTCCCACCGCCAAAAAAGACGGTTTCAAGAGGCGGGTTATTTTGAAAATGTGTCTTGGTAGCTTCTATTTCGCGAATAAGGAGGTTAATGTAGTTTACGACACGCGGGTCATCGTCAGGTGAAGATGACCCGAGAGCGAGTATTGGGAAGTCGCAGTAATGGCAGCGTTTTCGACAGAATGGGAGATGGATGTAAGCTGAAGAGGGGGGGAGTTTGTATGAAGGAATTGTTTGAGGCATTTTGTCGAACAGTTTGTGGGCTTTGTTGTAATGTGTTTGAAAAACTGGCTGCTTTTAAATTTATAGGATGGAAATTGTAGCTATGGGGTTTGGTTTTTGAGTGGAGAGTTGAGAGCATGGGACCAATGCTTGATTTTAGCATTTTGGGTTTTGGTTTTTTATTAAAATTGTAAGAAAGAAATGGGTTATATAGTGTTTGAAGTTGTAATGTTTAAAAAAAAGAAAAGAAATTGAGTGTTTTTATAGCATGTTCTTATGAAATATACTCCCTTACAAAAACATTAGTTTGTTGTTTTTAAAGTTATTTACACAAGAAGTTTGTTTATTCATCTAACATGTCAAACTAGTGTTTAGTTTCATTTCATGTGTTGACTTTTCTTAAAATCCTTTCTTCTATGTAATCGTTTGTTTTGTTTGTTCTTTGCTTGTGTATTTTAGTGTCACACGTGCACTGACTCAAGTCAAACTGTTATCTTAAACATCATTTTAGCATTTCACTTCCTTTTGACGTACCCAGCCACTCAAGCCAAAACTCTACTTTTGAAACTCACCATACTCAACATACAAAAAAAAAAATAAATAAATAAATAAATAAATAAAATATATATATATATATATATATATATATATATACAAAAATATATATATATATATATATATATATATATATATATATATATATATATAAGTAGGGTTAAGTCCATAAAATTTCCCAATGTTAGAAACAAACTTTATAATTTATCAATATAGGCAATGAAACTTTCAAATTCGTC
Organism: Artemisia tridentata subsp. tridentata; assembly: GCA_021014915.2. Classification (NCBI taxonomy): domain Eukaryota; kingdom Viridiplantae; phylum Streptophyta; class Magnoliopsida; order Asterales; family Asteraceae; genus Artemisia; species Artemisia tridentata. Next base: position 423,403,444 of record CP139509.1, read on the forward strand.
CCAATATAGCCAACTTTGTTAAAAATGACTTGCTAATTCGTTAATAAATTACATGTTTGGTCCTTGAGTTTGTATAGTCATTTCACCACCACCACCTGCCACCTCTACCACCATCGTTAGTAAATTACATGTTGTGATTTTCAAACATATTTTTCCATTAAAACATTTCTTAGTAATTCAAAAATAATTTGTCACGTGTATTTTTGAAAAAATGTTTTGTCCCATTAAAAATGTGAGCTCTCAAAACCAAAATTTACTTCTTTGATCATTTGTCAAGTTTGTAAATTTGTCTAAGAGTGATTTGCGTAGAAACGGGATCTTCCGATTAAAAACTTGTTTACGTTAATTTTAACGTAACGTGATTTCACATTTTGTCATCCTCAAAACGTGAAGTAATCGAAAGATATAAATAACGTTTTTAGAAACATTATTTGCATCAACAATCTCCCCCTTTTTGATGATGACAAAATATAAACTCATTTTAAGTTAAAAGTAGTTTTAACAAGTTTTTAATGAGTTTACTCCCATTTTTCCCCCTTTTTGTCGAGTCAAAAAGGTGACGACGGCTCCCCCTTGATGTGTACTCCCCCTCATTTGGAGAACATAAAGGAATCGAGCAATGGTTTGTGCTACAAAACAAGGTTAGACGACAAGTATACAATATCTAACAAGTAGCACATTTGACAAATATCCAACCACACAAAAAAAATAGCTAAGTAGCCAAAATAAAAAGCCCATTTCATAAACATAAAATAAATGTCATACATAAGTATGACTACATCAAGAAAGCAAATTTAAAACAACATGAAGACACATAAACATCAATAGTAGTATGAGGCTTCAAGATTTGCTTCCAACTTCAAAAGAGTTCCTAAGCATTTATTTGATGGACTAAACATAACCATGTTTAGTTTGGGCTATTGTGTGGTGGAGGTGGTGGAAGGATGATGGGTCCTATGGGTGGTGTGAGGAGGTGTTCTAGGTATGAGAACCTAAAGTTAAGCTCATCTCTAAGGTTCATGATGAGTTCAAGGTTGTGATGGCAACAAGCACAACTCAAGGTGTGTGAGTGAAGGGGATAAATGATGGGATAACCCATTAAGGGTTGAGGTGATGGTGATAGGGAATGTGATGATGTGTTGCTCCCAAACTCAAAGGGAGTGTTTGGTGATAGGGTGAGGGTAAGAGTTAGAGGTTGTGGTGATGGTGAAAATGATGAGGGTGATGTGTTAGTTCCCATTTCAAGGGAAGTTGATGGTGATGAGTTAAGTGTTAAGGCTAAAAGGTGAATGGGACTAGGTTGAGATGAATATGTGTTGGTTCTAGTTGTGGAGGATGAGGATGTGGGTTTGATAGAAGTTGCCTTGGATGGAGCTTGGGGTGTAGTGAAGGAAGATGATGATTTGGTAGAGGTTATGGGTGTGTGGGTTTCATCTTCATCATCCAAGGTGAGATCAATGAAGGCAATGTCATTGGTGATAGGTTTAGTTGATGATTGAGGTGTGTGAGTACTCTTGATCCATTGATCAACTATAGTGGTTTGATTGGTTGGTTTGATGTTGAATCTAGGTTTCTTAAATACTCTTGATCCCATGATGGTAGTATGGTGAGTGTGAAGGTGTAAGGATGGGTGTAAGGATGGCAATGCATGATGTTAGCTTAAATAGCCAAATCAAAAGCATGCAAGGTTGAAAAGGATGTTGGATTTGGGGATTTGGGTGTATGGGAATCAGGTTATGTTGGCAGATTTCCTGGAAAAAGAAGTCAAAAAGTGGAAGGAAATAGTGAAAATCGTCTTCCAGATGCACGGTACCACTAAATGTACCACGGCACCACTAAATTTAGTGGAGCCGTCCCCTATTTAGTGGAGCCGTGGCCTCCATTTGACCTTCTTTCCAGGTCTACAGGTTTTAGGCAACCTAAATGGGGAAATTTCTGGGGAATCCATTGGCTGCAAATCTCAAAGCCTCAAACCACTAAACACATAAAATTCCTAAAGCTAGTTTCAACTAGCAACCAACATGATCATGTGATCATCTATGTATTTAGGCAACTATTAAGCATGCATGAATTCAATCAAGTTTAACATCTAGTGCATGTAATAAAATAATAGAACATGCATGAACTAGCCAAGATTGATTAACATAAAGGTTAATTAACTAAGCAAATTAACCAAGTTCAAGTATGAAATGTTAAAAGGAAAACACTTCAAGCAAATTAATGTTTATGGACATTGCCATGACTTTATTTATAATAGCTTAATAATACTTAAGTTAATAGTACTACTTAAGCTAATCCTAACTAGTCTCGTTTCTTCCCCAACTTTTTAATCTTGTTCCCAAGCCCTTTGATCGCCTTGCCGATGGACTTGAATCCCCCGATAGTTTGCTCATGCATCGAGACTTGTCGATTGTACATGGTAGTTTGTTTTCTCATCATTGTGGATAAGTTGTTTTGTCCGAATTCAACATCGGATGTTTGTGTGAATGATGAGGTGTCAAGGTTACGAAAGAAGGTGTCGGGAGAGGGAGTATTAGGACGAGACGTTCCTTCTTCGTTCACCTCATCATTATCCTCATCCATAGGTTGAGAAGACGAACTTTGACCGAACGAGGAGGAAGAGTGGGGAATATCGGAAGTGGATTTACGACCACGTTTGGACCCTTTGTCCTTACGTTGCTTTGTGCGACGTTGTGGTCCACCAAGTGGTTTCATAACCGGATTGACTAGGACATAGTCGACATCATTGAGAGATGGGTAGGTTTGTATAACCCATCTGAATAAACGAGTAAGCAACATGCCATATGGCATGAGCTCATCGGAACGACGATGAATACTGGCCATCCATTTGACCATGTAGTATGCGAGGTTGTAAGGTTCCTCGATACTAAGACAATAGAGCATGTGGGCAAGACTTGCCGGAACGTGATCACGGTTGCCTGCAAGGCTTAACGCGTTCTCACGCAGAAGAAGTTCCCAATTTCTAATATCGAGACGAAGCTCTTTGAGGTATATTTTGTTTGGGTCGAGGTAGACAATGGAACCATCACGTTTTTGATACGTGTTGGTGACTCGAGGAATTTGGATTACTTGTTTAATTACTTCAATGTCGGGAATTTCGGTACGATAAGCACCTTCGTTCTCAAGATTGTAGTAAAGAGACTCTAGAGAATGGTCTTTAGTGAATGCACACTGACCATATGAGGGAATACCGAGAATATGACCAATCTCGGTGACAGACAAGATGATATTTTGGTGTCGAATCCAAAAATCAAGAAAGACGTTTCCGTCAAGATCAGTGTAGGTACGGACACGACTATAAAACTCGAGAATAAAACGAGGACAGACTTGATCGTTTATTTTGTATAAACAATCGAACTCGATAGAAGGGAAACAGATACGGATGTTGTCTGTCGTGACATAGAGTGCATCGACTACACGCCCTTCGTGTATATATCGATTTTGGACTTTTGCGAAATAAGCTCTTTGATCATCAGGAATGTTTAGATTTTCAAGAGTACTAAGAATGTATTGTCTGGTATCTTGATAATCATTTCGAGACATTGTTATCTACAAAAAAAATATTTTTGTATATGTTAGTTCGTTGCATTTTAATGATTACTGGTATGTGCTTATTCACATACCTTTATTTGACCAAAACCGGACCCAAATAGACCAAAAACTAACCAATTATGCCAAATATATTGTGTTTTTGTGTTTTTACATATGCAGGCACGGATATCGAAGAAAAAGACAAAAATCAAGAAAAACCCGGAAAACACGAGCACGAGATTTGGAAAAGGTCAAAAGCCGAGGCCGGGGAAGCAATTTGCAAAATTGAATCAAGATATGCTAAAAAAATCAAAGTCAACCTCCAAGAATCAAAGATTGTCAAAAATGGCCCTTGGATCACATTAATGAAGAATGGCAGAAAAAGACCCTAGAGTTTCTGAATTTACACATTTGGTCCTTGTCTTAAATCTATACTTATAACCTTAACCGGATTTTATAAAGTCCAAAACCATTTATCCAATAACCCACAAGCCCACTTAAAACCCAACAGCCCAATCTTTATTAATAAACCCGAACCACAACCCGATCCACACACAAACACAACCCGGGTCAAAATAATTTATTACCAGTCAAAAATAATAAACCTTACCCGCCTTTTATCTTTCCCCCAAATTACCCCCGTATGAACCCTAAAATACCCAACAATAAAATTACCGCAATTAAGGGCAAATCCGTACATTCTCTCGCACTTCTAGAATGACTGACATGGTCTGACAACACCAGGGATTGCCAGCATGGACAAACGAAGCAACCTCAGTGGTTGAAACACATCATTGAGCAAAATCAAGGGTTGAGATGAATGATGATGACAAGATGATGAAATGAAGGGCTGAGATTAGTGGGATGAAACCCTAGCTCCCTCAGCTTATGGCTATAAATACCTTTCTTCAGTCACGAATTTAGGGTGTTAGGCATTAGGAGTAGGAGTAGTGTAATTTAGGGTAGGATTTATTATTGTCTCAGCTTATTTGTAATTGCTTTTCCAGTTCTCAAATAGTTGTACTCTATTCTCAGTTTTAATAAAAGTCAAACTTTGGTCAATTTATTGTTCATCTGCTTATTGGCTTATTTCTGGTACTTTTCTCCCTTTTTTAAGCTTATTTGATCTTATTGAGTTCTATTAATGATGGTTCATTAGTTAGTAGTAGCTTAATCACCTTTTTAGTTCAAAAATCCCATTAAAGTAAAAAAGAAGTCAAACTGCTTATTTGTTCATTCAGGGCTTATTTCACCTATCTTTTCAATTTTTATTGCTTAAAATGGTTAGTTAATGTTCCTTAATAAAGAGGTCAGCTTATGTTTTTGGTAAAATCAATTTAATGTTCAAAACAGTTTTGTAAGTGGTGTTTGGGATTAGAACCATCTGAGGTCAAAAGCTACTAAGCATTGTTCATTGACACTTGTTATGAATTTAGTTGAGCTTATTTTAGGCTATTTAAGTTGTTTGTATTAAGAGTTAAGCTGCCTAGAGTGATTTTAAGGTTTTTAGCTTATTAGTGTAAAATTTAGAATCACAACTGCTCATTTAAGCTCTGAATAAGCTGAAGCTTTTTCAGCCTTGTTCTTTGGTAATTTTAGGTTCATTAGCACTTAGTTAATGTTCAAGAGTTGGCACTATTTAATTGAGGATTGGTAGACTTAAGCTCAATTTTCCATCACTGCTGCCTCAGATATGTAGTTGCAGACCTGCAACTTCAGTTTGCAACTTTAGCTTTATTCTGCCTTGTGTCTGCTGAACCAATTAAGCTTATTGCATGATTTTAGGTTTTCTCAGTAGCTAGTAGTATGGGATTTTAGGATCAGAGCTTTGATTTCAAGTTGTAGCTTATTAATTAGCTTTAAATCAGCCTGCAAAGGCCCCACTAGGGCTGTTCATACCTACAGTCAGTTTAGTGTTTTTCTCGATCTGATCTTGGCCTCATTTTAATAAGCAATTGATAGTGAATTTTGGAGCTTTTCAGTTTACGAGTAGCCTATAGTATAAGCTTCTAGAACCAGCTTTTAGTTTCTCCTAAGTAGCTTTTGACCAGCTTCTAGAACAGCTGGAAGTTGGCTGTAAAACCATTTTGTTTCTGCCTTAGTTAGCAACTGCTCAGCTGCTTTTGGGCTTATTCTGTGAGCTTTTCTATTTTATTTAAGTTTATTTAAGCTTCAATCAGTGTGTTTTACTATATTTTAGCTTTTGGTAATTTTTGGTACAGTAGTGCTTATTTTTTAGTGCTTATTGAAACTGCTTTTTCCCCCAAACTGCTTATTAGGGTTTAGGAAAGTTCCAATTTCATTTTTCATAGTTTCTAAATATCATTTAAGATTTTTCTGCAAAGTTTCACATTTTTCCAAAATCATTTACTATTTTTAAATCATTTAATTAGTTTCTTTTAGTTTTAAATTCATAAAAAATAAAATAAAAATCAAAAAAATAAAATTCTTTTTCCTAAAATTTTCTTTTATCATTTAGAATGTAGGAAAATTATTTTCATGCCCGTAGGATTAGTAGTGCTTCAAATTCACTTTTTATTTTGCGCTCGTACGTAGTTTTTGATTTATTCACGCGTTTTTAGGATTTCCCTTACGTTTGCCTTAGAATAGAATTTTCCCTTGCCTTATTTACCGTTTTTAATTTATGTTTCATCATTTTAGTTTTAACATCATTATCACTCACTTTTATTCGCTATTCACTGCACGTTTCACGAACTCGAATCACAATTCCATTCAATCTTCGTCGAGACAACGAACCTCGGGTTTTCACATTATTTACCTTTTGTGATTTCCCTTTTTGAGAATCTAATTTCTACAATCAAATTTTTGGCGCCGCTGCCAGGGAGGGTTGAAGTGAGTTCGTGATTTCCGTTTATCGAATCGTGTTTTTAAGACCCTTCTCCCGGGAAGTTATCGTTTTCTTTGTGAATATTTTTCTAAAAATCCAAAAAGATTTTCTTTTCAAAAATTATTTTTCCTTTTTCTTTTGTGATTTTCAATTATAAAAATCCAAAAATATTTTTCTCGTTCCTTTTATTCATTTAATTATTATCTCTTTACCCTCTCATACCGTTTAATTCTTATCTTCTTATCCTCTTATTCGTTTAATTCTTATCTCCTTATCCCTCTATATGTTTAATTCTGATGGAATCGTTTATCCCTTGCGTCGGTTGTGGAGAGCCGCTTTTCGGTTTACCGTGTCGTTGGTGTACGTGCGAACGGTGTGGTAATGATATTCGGGACGGAAGTTGTTTGTTTTGTGGTTCGAGGAATTCATTCGCTTATGATTCTAATCCAAATTCTTTCAATGAGCCACCAAATTTTTCCGACTATCCTCCACAACATCAGATGGAGACAAACTTGTGTGAATTTTGTGGAGGTCCACACCCGAGTTTTGATTGTCAAGCAAGGAATACGTTTATCTATGAACAAGTTCCATGTAATCAGAACTTCGGGTATGACCATTTTCCATAAAATTCACCGAATCAGTCACAACAATCATATTGTTGTGAGTACTGTGGAGGTCCTCACTATAACTCTGATTGTCAAACGAGGAATCCGCTTGTCTATGAGCATGTTCCTTGCAACAATTATGACTATTCTTATCATCATCAACCTCCACAGTATGAAATGATTCAAACACCATCTCAAACACTCAATCAAGAACTTCTCCATGAACTATTAGAGTCAACAAAGAAAAATAACCATGAACTTATAGAGTTAACAAAAAAATTTAAGGCTTTGGTTATTGAACTCACCCAAGAAGAACCTCATCAGAAAACTTATGGAGAACTTCTATCTGAAGAACAAGCAGCTAGAGTAAGCTCCCAATATCGTCAAACTTGTGTTTACGATGACGACGATGATGAGGATTCTATGTGGGGAGTTTGTGAGAGTTCGTCAGCTGCAGCCACTCCCGTCCAGGAACATAAGGTCGACGACGATCATGACGAGGAGTGTGCCCCTGCAAATCTTCAAATATCAGATGAACCTCCGAGTGGCAATCCCACTCCACCTATCATTTCCGACTCTTCCCCTTCCCTCACTCCGTCTGAGGGAAGTGATCCTCTCTTGGAAGAGATCGATGCTTGTCTTAAAGATGAATTAATTTCGCCGGAAATTGATGATTCTTGTCTTGATCCGGAGGGAGATATTCTTTTACTTGAGAAATTAATGAACCAAGAACCATCTCTTTCTCTCCCTCCGAAGGAAGTTGAAATCAATCCACCAAAGAAATTTGATGGCCTTGTTCCCGAAACTTTCAAAACGACTATCACCAACCCTCTGTTTGAGTTCGAATCTGAGTTTACTTTGATTTCTGATAACCCAATTTTTGATATTCAGATGGAGGAAAGTGATGAGTCCGTGACGGAGCATGAGCTCATAGATTCTCATCATATGATTGATTCTCTTCATGAGGAGTTCTCCGATGAACTCGCTCATAGCATATCTCCTCCAGAGTATGACTACTTTAATTTTGAGGATGATCCTGACCCGGGGGGAGATGTACTTTATCCTAAGAGTTTGATTATCGATGATATCATCCCAATCCTCCCACCCGCGGTTTTTATTGATGATAACCATAAGAGCTTCAATGATGATATTCAAAATAAGGAAAATGGTAATTTTGAGGATGAAGAATGGATCTTCATTGTGATAAAGATCCTTCTCCCTTTCTTCACCTATTCGGTGACTTCTCCTCTCATTCACTCCTTCGGGAGTGAAGACACCATCTTTGACCCCGGCATCTCTCCTTCTTTTAAGCCGCGGGTATCTCATCGAAGTGGAACTTTCATTTGCTTCAATGTTTATCCAAACATCTTGAATGAAAGTCCGATTGAGAGTATCTTTTCCACATGCTCCCCCAAGGACAATTAAATTCGGGGCGAGTCTAAGCTATACGACTCGATAAAAAACAAGCGCTTCGTGGGAGACACCCCATGCTTATCCATCTATCTTCGTATCTCTTTTCTAATAAGTGACGTGAGGAGGGCTACCTCTTCCATATCTTGTGTTTCGTGGTTTTCTGTGATGAGTCCAGGATTTGCCCGAATAATGAAGACTCTCGTGCTCGTGGTTTGCTTCTCTCCACTCGAGTTTCATCATTCGTTGCTCATCCGATATCCTTAATCTTATCGTTTTACGTTTATCTTTGGCATAATTAATAAACGGCCTTAGATTTATGTAGGAGAACCCTTACCTTTAAGACATTGAGGACAATGTCTTGTTTTAGTCTGGGGGGTAATCTTTCGATTTGATTTTTGCCTTGCATTTTTTGCCGTTTACTCATGCAACCCCGTTTTTCCTCCAAAAAAATAAGAAAAATTTTAAAAAAATTTGCAAAAATAGAATAAATTTTGACATTTTTGTTGACTTTCCGCTGGTGAGAGTAGGAAAAAAATTCTGACTTGATCGGGCGTGTTGAGCCCTAGCTTGTTCCCTTAACCATTTATAATCTATAAGCTCGTGCTAGTCTTTTACACAAGGAGCTATAAAATGCGAATTCTTTTTAAGAGTTTGCAAGTTCCCGTATCGACTTTATATATGCATGGCTTGATTATAAGGCTAAGCATTCGCGGATCTTATTATTTAAGATTTTAAATTTGCGAAGAACGAGAAATGATAGAGTTGTTTATAAGTTAGATTGCTAAACGTGGAGTAGTTGGATCTCTTTAGAGCTCATCAAAGTTACTTGTGGCTTTTTGTTCCCATAAGCTTGTTTCACCAAAAAAAAATAGAAATCTAGGAATAATTAAAGGTATTTTGGTTTTAGCGATAATTAGTTTTATTTCTTCCTTAGAGAATCCTTGCTTATGAAAGTTGGGTACACATCAAGGTACTGCCAGTGTTACGGTGTAATAGGCAACTGATTCCTGATAGTACGTGTTATTGTCTCTATTGCTATAAAAGCCGTAGGACTCGGGATTTGGCAAAATATATAATGAATAATGAATAATAATAATAATAATAATAATAATCCAAAGCCGATAAAAGTTTTCTGTTTCCTGACGGTTCGTTCCCGTTGACTCAGACTTCAAAAAGGCAGAGGAAAAATATCCAAGGTCAAAATAAGACTCTCGATTCTTGACAGTTCGCTGCCGTTGTCTAGGTTGTTTAAAAGGCCGAGGAATAATAATATGTGCTTAATAATGTTAAAAAAATGCCAAATTTCGACTCCGGGGGTATCCTAATAAAAGCTTCTGTCTCTGGACTCGTAGATGAGTTGTTTCGGTCGTATATAAAAGGGATATCCTCAAAATCGTGTTAAATCAGAGACCTTGATGTGGACCTCATTTTTGTATGCAACGGTTTTCGAGGGAAGGTTTGGAAACTACTTAGCGTCTAAACTAGGTATCTTTATCGGACTAAAAATTATCGAAATGAGAATTTGAAGAAATTCATTTCTCACCAAAAATAAAATAAATAGAGGAAAATAGGAATTTGGGAACGAGAAGTAATACACAATTAACTTTCATGGGTAGTGTTGGCATCTAACTTGTAAATAGACAATGATCTCGTTTTTAAGCTTAGTTTGGAGACTCGCGAAAAATCAGGGACGACGAATTTTATCCGTATGGTCACTTCTTTATAAGTCGTGTTTCCTACTCGTTGACCCTAAAAGTTATCGTGAGATAATGATTGTCAACAAAACCGTCACATGATTATGAGAAAAATACAAAAATAGAATAAAAAGGAAAATCGGGGAGTTTTTAGAACCTAAAGATTTCTTAATCTCTTTTGAAAATTTTGCTACTTCTCAAAGTTAGTAAAAAGATATTGGAAATTTTTGGTTTTGAAAACGTGTTTTTTATAACATTGCGTGAGGACACAGCAATATCTTAGTCTGGGGGAATTTTGGTATGTGCTTATTCACATACCTTTATTTGACCAAAACCGGACCCAAATAGACCAAAAACTAACCAATTACGCCAAATATATTGTGTTTTTGTGTTTTTACATATGCAGGCACGGATATCAAAGAAAAAGACAAAAATCAAGAAAAACACGGAAAACACGAGCACGAGATTTGAAAAAGGTCAAAAGCCGAGGCCGGGGAAGCAATTTGCAAAATTGAATCATGATATGCTCAAAAAGTCAAAGTCAACCTTCAAGAATCAAAGATTGTCAAAAATGGCCCTTGGATCACATTAATGAAGAATGGCAGAAAAAGACCCTGGAGTTTCTGAATTTACACATTTGGTCCTTGTCTTAAATCTATACTTATAACCTTAACCGGATTTTATAAAGTCCAAAACCATTTATCCAATAACCCACAAGCCCACTTAAAACCCAACAGCCCAATCTTTATTAATAAACCCGAACCACAACCCGATCCACACACAAACACAACCCGGGTCAAAATAATTTATTACCAGTAAAAAATAATAAACCTTACCCGCCTTTTATCTTTCCCCCAAATTAACCCCGTATGAACCCTAAAATACCCAACAATAAAATTACCGCAATTAAGGGCAAATCCGTACATTCTCTCGCACTTCTAGAAGGACTGACATGGTCTGACAACACCAGGGATTGCCAGCATGGACAAACGAAGCAACCTCAGTGGTTGAAACACATCATTGAGCAAAATCAAGGGTTGAGATGAATGATGATCACAAGATGATGAAATGAAGGGCTGAGATTAGTGGGATGAAACCCTAGCTCCCTCAGCTTATGGCTATAAATACCTTTCTTTAGTCACGAATTTAGGGTGTTAGGCATTAGGAGTAGGAGTAGTGTAATTTAGGGTAGGATTTATTATTGTCTCAGCTTATTTGTAATTGCTTTTCCAGTTCTCAAATAGTTGTACTCTATTCTCAGTTTTAATAAAAGTTAAACTTTGGTCAATTTACTGTTCATCTGCTTATTGGCTTATTTCTGGTACTTTTCTCCCTTTTTTAAGCTTACTTGATCTTATTGAGTTCTATTAATGATGGTTCATTAGTTAGTAGTAGCTTAATCACCTTTTTAGTTCAAAAATCCCATTAAAGTAAAAAAGAAGTCAAACTGCTTATTTGTTCATTCAGGGCTTATTTCACCTATCTTTTCACTTTTTATTGCTTAAAATGGTTAGTTAATGTTCCTTAATAAAGAGGTCAGCTTATGTTTTTGGTAAAATCAATTTAATGTTCAAAACAGTTTTGTAAGTGGTGTTTGGGATTAGAACCATCTGAGGTCAAAAGCTACTAAGCATTGTTCATTGACACTTGTTATGAATTTAGTTGAGCTTATTTTAGGCTATTTAAGTTGTTTGTATTAAGAGTTAAGCTGCCTAGAGTGATTTTAAGGTTTTTAGCTTATTAGTGTAAAATTTAGAATCACAACTGCTCATTTAAGCTCTGAATAAGCTGAAGCTTTTTCAGCCTTGTTCTTTGGTAATTTTAGGTTCATTAGCACTTAGTTAATGTTCAAGAGTTGGCACTATTTAATTGAGGATTGGTAGACTTAAGCTCAATTTTCCATCACTGCTGCCTCAGATATGTAGTTGCAGACCTGCAACTTTAGTTTGCAACTTTAGCTTTATTCTGCCTTGTGTCTGCTGAACCAATTAAGCTTATTGCATGATTTTAGGTTTTCTCAGTAGCTAGTAGTATGGGATTTTAGGATCAGAGCTTTGATTTCAAGTTGTAGCTTATTAATTAGCTTTGAATCAGCCTGCAAAGGCCCCACTAGGGCTGTTCATACCTGCAGTCAGTTTAGTGTTTTTCTCGATCTGATCTTGGCCTCATTTTAATAAACAATTGATAGTGGATTTTGGAGCTTTTCAGTTTACGAGTAGCCTGTAGTATAAGCTTCTAGAACCAGCTTTTAGTTTCTCCTAAGTAGCTTTTGACCAGCTTCTAGAACAGCTGGAAGTTGGCTGTAAAACCATTTTGTTTCTGCCTTAGTTAGCAACTGCTCAGCTGCTTTTGGGCTTATTCTGTGAGCTTTTCTATTTTATTTAAGTTGATTTAAGCTTAAATTAGTGTGTTTTACTATATTTTAGCTTTTGGTAATTTTTGGTACTGTAGTGCTTATTTTTTAGTGCTTATTGAAACTGCTTTTTCCCCCAAACTGCTTATTAGGGTTTAGCAAAGTTCCAATTTCATTTTTCATAGTTTCTAAATATCATTTAAGATTTTTCTGCAAAGTTTCATATTTTTCCAAAATCATTTACTATTTTTAAATCATTTAATTAGTTTCTTTTAGTTTTAAATTCATAAAAAATAAAATAAAAATCAAAAAAATAAAATTCTTTTTCCTAAAATTTTCTTTTATCATTTAGAATGTAGGAAAATTATTTTCATGCCCGTAGGATTAGTAGTGCTTCAAATTCACTTTTTATTTTGCGCTCGTATGTAGTTTTTGATTTATTCACACGTTTTTAGGATTTCCCTTACGTTTGCCTTAGAATAGAATTTTCCCTTGCCTTATTTACTGTTTTTAGTTTATGTTTCATCATTTTAGTTTTAAAATCATTATCACTCACTTTTATTCGCTATTCACTGCACGTTTCACGAACCCGAATCACAATTCCATTCAATCTTCGTCGGGACAACGAACCTCGGGTTTTCACATTATTTACCTTTTGTGATTTCCCTTTTTGAGAATCTAATTTGTACAATCAATTATACTTCTAGTGTGTGTGCCTAAATGCAAACAATGTGGAGGTGCGGCAATCTCGACTCTAAAACTATCCTAATGAGATTACCCAAACGCTCCTAACTTCACTTTTGCTCAATCAAATATGTCGAACAATACATATCAATTATGTACTTTGACCCATATTTGAGAGTTCGCGTATACATGCAAAAACGTTTTTAATTTGCATCAACAATGCATGAAAAAGGTTTCATGATCCTAGACTTGTGAAGATTTTCGAAAAATTATCGAATTGGGGTGTTTGGCAAACGCCTCAACATGGCGCCAACTAGCTTTAAGTTTGAAAAGCTTTAATGCAAAACGTTCCTAATCCAATTTTAGTAATCCTAAACATGATTCCACTACAAACAATCAATCATAATCCGATTTTAGTTAATAAATTCGGACTAGGTTTTGTAACATAAGTGGGTTTATGAAAATCCTAGGTTTAGGAAATCATGTGAATGCTACATTGTCTAATCCTAGTCTTAATTTCACAAAGGATTAACAAAATTGAAAAATCCCCAATTCAATTTTGAACTCAAGAACAAACCCTAGACTCAAATTGAAAGAAATTAAGTATGATTTACTTACAATTAGTGTTGTTGTGATTAGGATTTGTTGATTCCAATGCCTCAATCTTGATTTGCAAGAGCTTAATTGAATTTTAGTGTATGGGTTCGGTTTTGACAGCAAGAGGAAGTGGTTTTGGGTTTGATTGAAAGGATGTGCAGAAGAAAAGAAAGAGTGGCGCGTTTTTCAGATGCATGGCACCACGGTTACACTAAACATTAGTGGAGCCATGTCTATTTAATGGAGCCGTGTATCTGATTGTGGCATTTTTCTTCTGTTTTGACTTTTGGCAGATTAATCTTACTTATTTAGTAAGACTTTTTGACACGAGGAAAAAGTTTATACCTAATAAGCTTTTTGACGAAAGCGATTAGACGGGATGACAAGGAATGACCTTAGTTTTTCCAAGAAAATTGACTAAGTTGTCATTGGATGAGGATTGACTTGTAATATTTCCCGTGAAATAATTAGAAGTCATGAGTTGTGTTTTGGTGGATGACTATAATATTTCCCATGAAATATTTAATTAGTCGGAGTACGAGACGTAAGGAATGACTTAACATTTCCCGTGAAATGTTCAAGAAGTCATGTGACGAGTTGTGAGGGAATGACTTAGAGCTTCTAGAGGAATTTCTAAAAGTCATGAGACGAGTTAGATAGATGACTTAAGAAGTCATGGGTGATTCGTAGAGGATGACTTCAATATTTCTCGTGAAATATTTGAGGAGTCATAGAAGGGATAAAACGTATATAAGATATGACGCAAGGGATGACTTTAATATTTCTATTGAAATATTGAAATAGTCATAAGCGGGATGAGAGGAATGACTTTAGAGTCATGAGACGATGTGAGTGAAATGACAAATGAGTCATGGAACAAGACGTGAGAAATGACGTTAATATTTCAAATGAATTATTAAGAGGTCATGAGGAGAGAGGTGGACGATGACTTTAATAATTCGAAAGAATTATCTAAATAGTCATGAGTGGGGTGACGAGAACGTATTGGTTGGAGAATTGACGATGTTGTCATTCAAGAGACAGAGGAGATGACGTACTTCGACGAGCTTCGTTCATGAGCAAACTACAGGGTTCCCGGTCAAGTCTAATGGCATCTTGACTGCTACTCTTCATAGGGGGTTGTCTCATCTATAGTGTTTGTTGTCATGCCTTTCCGGCGCTTACGTACTCGGCTTCGGTCGTGGAGACAATAAGAGTAGTTTGTTTCTTGGGGAACCAAGATGTTTGTTAATCAACCTATGAAGGTACAAACATTGCTCTCTATGTTTCAATCCACATTTACTCTCTCATTATCAGAGTTGGTATAGAAACATTTTCTACATCAATCTCCTTGAGATATCGCAATCTCAAGTGTGTAGTACCATTGATGTATCGGATGATACATCAAACACTTTGATGTAAGAAGTCTTGGGGCACTTCTTACAAGTGGGCACAAAGCCAAACACTATTCATGATAATGGACCTACTTGCCGTTAGGTAAACTACTTTACCTATTATGCCCCTAACCTAGTTATATCCGCGCACTCACCTTCTTCGTCTCTTGTGAGTTTCGTTTTTACGGATATGGGCGTCAGTGTCAATTAAGACTATTACTCAAACTATGTATCTCATACATATAGTATACATAAGTTTAAAGAGATACTTAATTTAGGCAAGATTACTTATGTGCAAGGAAGGAAACTTGATTCACTCATCAATACTTAATTCAAACTTGTCACGCATGATCTTCAAGCGATCATTGAACATTTCTGGACAAGTTGAGTTTGACATAATGAGATGTGAATAAAGTTTTTGTGTTATAGTGCCTACCATGTTAGATTCTAACTACACTTTTTCATGCCAAACATTACTACTAACAAAGGGTGTTTTAAGAAAGCGTACATGTGCCTGAGGTGTTGCTCTTAAAACTAGAGGACTAGACTACCTTTGTTGAATGTTGAGTATATAAAACGCGACTTGACTTTTGCGTTACCAGACTTGTTTGATAACACATCATACTCCTTTTGTTAGACTCCGAAATTTATTTACACATATGTTTTCCTAGCAAAACAAAAGTTCAAACATCTGGTCCCCAATATCTCATGGGTCCAAAGTTGTTAGAGTCAAACATCCTACGCAATTGTTGCGTTAGTTTAGGATGTGAGAATGGAGGACACATTTCCCATGGTAAGTAACCTTTTGATGGACGATCATTCCAAGTTACGGGAAAGTTACTTGGATGATTTTGTCTTCTAAAGTTACCTCTCGGTAGAGGAGTTCTAGACCGAGGATTGGGAGAATTAATTTTTCTAGGTGGAGGAGTAGTAGACCTAGTGCCACGCTTTACAAATCCATGTTCGGGAGATGACAATGGTTTGTAAAAGCCTTTGGCTTTCTCTTTACTTGGTGTAGACACTCTAGTACTATCTACAACTGCGTGACTCGGTTTAGGACTCAAGTTCTTTTTCAGAATTGACCCAGTTTTGTCCTCAGCACCAGACGGTACCACGGTACCACTAAATTTAGTGGTGTCGTCTGTATCATTAGTGGTGCCGTCACTTTCAGACTTGGACATTTCAGGCATTAAAAATTTTACTTGTTTAGTACCGCTTGTAGAAGCCTGATTTGGGTCAAATCCTAAACCCGAACGGTCATGTTCACTATATCTAATGTTTTCAAGTATATCATTAAGTGTTTTGGTTCCTTTATCAAACTTAATGATTCTTAAAGCATTTTCTTTAAGCCTTTCATTTTCAACTTGAAGACTCATACATGACCCACATCCTAAGTCTACTTCTTTGTTTTTCTCAAGTCTCTTGACATGATCTTTTAATTCTAAAACTTGTAGTTCTAGTTCTTTTAGTTTTAATTTTAGCTTTGTGTTTCTACCTAAGATCTTAGTACTAACTACACATAGTTTGTTGTATTCATCATGCAATTCACTATCATCTATTGACGAATTATTATCACTATAATAAGAAGAGTCGGAATGTACCTCGTTAGAAGCTTGAGCCATTAGGCATGTTTTATCGTTAAGCTTCTTCTCTTCTTCTTCACCGCTATCACTCTATGAGCCTCCTACAAAAGCTCTTTGGTTGTTGGAGTTCGGTGGTTTAGGACATTCTCCTATGAGGTGATTAGGATCTCCGCATCTATAGCATTTCCTATCACTTGTCCCTTTCCTTTCATCACGATTCTTTTGAGATGACCTCCTTTCATCGCGAGGTTGTCTAGGAAATCTACCTTTCCTCCTAAAGAACTTCCTAAGGTTTCTAACGGCTAGTGCATATTCTTCATCTTCACTATCGGAACTCGAACATTCCTCATCACTATTCTCCTTCTTGGCTTTCAATGCTAGAGATCTAACTGTTAGGGGATTAGGATAAGCCCAAGCCCGGTTTGTGGGTTTTGGGTATTAGGGTTTCACTATTATAAATAGTGGATGATTAATAAAGATTAACACACGCGTTTACATTATCTTACATGGTATCAGAGCCTAATCGGTCCTCTATAGCATAAATTCTTCTGCCGTTGCCGCCTCCAGCCGTCGGCTACTCGCCGGAGGGCTTCTTTATTTTCCATTTTCACTAATCGCTACTGCCGCATATCATACATTCTAACCAATAACAAACCACACCACACGCAGATACCAAACACGAATCTCACCCTCTTATCTTCTCTTGAACCATATATATATATATATATATATATATATATATATATATATATATATATATATATATATATATATATAAAAACGGTATCCCTCACCAGATCCACCCAAACCACCACAAACGACGCTTGTGGTCTGTGATAACCACCAGTCGCCACATTTATTGGTCGATCGTTGGCTTTGTGTTGATAACCAATCGACTTACTTGTTTGTTTGTTTGATGTCGATCGTTGGTTTACCAGTCGGTGTGAGTTCAAAGGATTTTTCTTGACTTACTTTTATGATAGCTCTTCGAAAATCACACCTAATCGGAAAATCATTAATCCGACATGGGCGTGATTCGATGTCAGTAAAATCGATGAGTGGTTTTAATGTAACTGAATGCATGATGATGAAATTGGTTTTATGAATTGTTGGGTCTATGAAATTGGGAAGATTGGAAATGGGTCAATTTTGTGGGCCTTGAGTGAATGGGAAAGTAGTGGTGTGTGATGATTTTTTATTTGATTGTGGGTTGTTTGTTTATATTTAATTTGTTTAGTGTTAGTGGGAATATGATTTGATGAAAGTGGGAATATGACAGGATTTATGTTTTACCCGGAAAAAAAAAAAAGATCTTTATGTTTTTGTAGGGAAAAACACGCCCCGTTTGTTCGGAAGGTTCTTTGGGGGTTGAAGTTTTAGAACCAACTTTCGTCTCAAGTTATAGTCATTTAATTGTTTGTTTATGTCGAATCTAGGGTATCAATTCCCGAGACGACTTTTGTTGGTGTCGAATCTAGGGTATCAATTCCCGAGACGACTTTTGTTGGTGTCGAATCTAGGGTATCAATTCCCGAGACGACTTTTGTTGGTGTCGAATCTAGGGTATCAATTCCCGAGACGACTGTTTGGGATACTTTGGTTTATCCGGTTTGTTTCGTTTTTGTGTCTGCTGCTGCTTGAAGATGTGCTTCCGCTTGTTGACGAACGTCTTCTTCAACAATTATTTATTAGTTTTACTTTATTGTTTATTAGCTTTTACTCTCCAGTCCGAGCTTTCGCGATTTCACCGCTCGGACTGCGGGGGAGTGTTAGGGGATTAGGATAAGCCCAAGCCCGGTTTGTGGGTTTAGGGTATTAGGGTTTCACTATTATAAATAGTGGATGATTAATAAAGATTAACACACGCGTTTACATTATCTTACACTAACTCTCTCGCTTTTTCCTTTGACAATGTCGGAGTCCTTTTTGATTATCATCTCGTGAACTTTCAAGTTTCCTATAAGTTCATCGAGTGACAAGGTCGCCAAGTCCTTTGACTCTTCTATGGCGGTGACCTTTGCTCTCCATTTAGGATGTAGAGCTCTAAGAAACTTCCTAACATAATTCTTGCTAGAGTAGCCTTCATCAAGAGATTTAAGACTAGTGATAATAGTATTAAATCTAGCAAAAGCATTGTCTATTGACTCATCCTCCGAAATGGAGAATTGTTCATATTGTTGAACAAGAAAATCTATCTTGTTCTCTTTGACTTGGTTATTACCTTGGTGAGTGACTAACAAAGTTTTCCAAATGTCTTTTGCCGTATTACACATGAAAATTCTTTCAAATTCCTTTTTAGGCAAAGCATTATAAATCATCATTTTAGCCTCATTATTTTTGGCTAATTTCCTTTTAAGTTCATCACTTTGTTTATCATAAGAAACTATTTCATCCTTTTTAGTTTCCGGATTCATTTGAATAGGTTGAAAGTCACCCTCGGTAATAAAATGCCAAAGATCAATGTCTTTTGATTTCACATACGTTTCGAATCTTGTTTTCCAATATATAAAACAATCGGTTTCAAAAAGTGGTGGTCTTTGCATAGATTGCCCTTCTAGATATTTGTCTGAATCCATTGATCGATTCAAGTTTTAAAATACAATATATTTTAAAATCTTGACTAACCTGGCTCTGATACCAATTGTGGGAAACTAGAAGGGGGGTTGAATAGTTTACCGGTTTAAAATTCTTTTAAAAATCTTGTTTTAAAAGTTGGCTATTGGAAACTTTGATTCGAACTCTATGTGTAATCAATCAACACCAATATGAACTACACACTAAACTAACTAATACAAAATAATGAAAGTAAAGAGTAGAGTTGGAAAGATCAAACCGAGACAAAGGATTTATAGTGGTTCGGCTACGAAGCTCTTCTTCGTCCTACTCCACTCCCCGAGTACCACACTCGAGAGTTTCAAACACTATATCAACAACCTCCCTTCAGGCGGAGAAAACCGTACACGTCGCTTATCCTATTTCCGACACTAAGCTAGATGTCGAGTGCTAATCTTAGCTAGCACCAATCTACCAAGGTCCTCGTGACCAAACACACAAGCCCAATGGCTTCAAGAGATCACCAAGATCTCAACACGATCACAATGATCAACTCACTCTACTAACTCTATCCTAATGACCCTTGATCTTCTTGATCAATCACACAAGCCCAATGGCTTCAAGAGATGTTCACTATCTCTTATAAGATCACACTTGATCTTCACTCTCTCTCACAAAAGATAAATAAACTTGATGTATGCTATGATACAACAAGGTTGTAACAAGTGTTACAAAAAACTAACCACTACAACTCTTGTATCTTCTTGAAGATTTTGAGTTCTTCTCTTGCACTTGGAAGAGGAATGATAACACCTTGTATCTTCTTGGATACTTGTGTTCTTCTTTTGCTAATCAAGAGGAATGAAGAGGATCTCTTGGTGGATGATTGGATCACTCTTAAAATAAAAGAAACTAATCTAAATGATCAAAAAGAAAGAAAGGTGTGAGAGGTTTGAAACCAGAAAGTTTTCTGTGTGAAAGGGTGCCTAAAATCTGTGAAAGGGGTTGGTATTTATAGGCAAAGAAAATCTGAACGTTACAGAAAAATTAGTACGGACGGCTCCACTATACATGCCACGGCTCCACTAAATTTAGTGGAACCGTGGAGCCGTCCTAGACTAGGACACTCCAAATTTTGTCTTTTCTGGTGAAAACTTATTTGGGGAAGGTTGGAGCTGATTTTGGGGGGAAAAATAGCTGTTGTGATTTTCAAACATATTTTTCCATTAAAACATTTCTTAATAATTCAAAAATAATTTGTCATGCGTATTTTTGAAAAAATGTTTTGTCCCATTAAAAATGTGAGCTCTCAAAACCAAAATTTACTTCTTTGATCATTTGTCAAGTTTGTAAATTTGTCTAAGAGTGATTTGCGTAGAAACGGGATCTTCCAATTAAAAACTTGTTAACGTTAATTTTAACGTAACGTGATTTCACATTTTGTCATCCTCAAAACATGAAGTAATCGAAAGATATAAATAACGTTTTTAGAAACATTATTTGCATCAACATGTATAACACTTTTTTTAAACTCGATATATATGAAATATGATATAAATATATACATCTATAAATATTTTCATATTTTGTGCCGTTTTAAGTCACATCTTCAAAAAGGTCGTGACTTTGCTATGACTCCTGTTGAAGTAAAACCTCGCAGGTAGGTCCCACTTCTGTGTATCGTCCTTCGGAGTGATTCCTTCGGACTTTGCTCGCTCCTACACACAAGAGGAACACGCGTTAGACTCGCCCCGGGTTTTATCCCAAGGCCAACCTCCGGCGTGAGAGTAAGTATCGGGTGATTATGTTTTGAACAGTGATATGAGAGTAACAGTAGTAAGTGTCAAATTGAATCTATATTACAAATGAGGTGTGGGTATTTATACTACACACACCTACTATACCTGTTTACCTCGGGACTCGTGAGTTGACCTATGTCTGACCTAGCAGGTAGGTGTCAGACCACGTGGTAAAAACAATCCCGTGAAATCTGGGAAAGTGACAGTTGATGGGACTGCTCCATGCGTAAGACGGCGGTTCTGTCAGGAGTATGTCCGGAGGCCAGAGACAGTCCGAACGAGATGAGACGTCCGGACACGAAAGCATGGTCCGGACAAAGTATGACGTCCGGACACATACACCAACATGTCCCCCCCCCCGTATTGTAGTATCGGCTTTTGGTCGATGGTGCAATACTTAAATAATATCTTTATGCCTTTTGGTACAACTTCGGTCCGGGATGTGTCGTCCGGGCACCTACACCAACATGTCTTCCCCAGTATTGTAGTATCGGTTGAAGACCGATGATGCAATACTTAAATAACATTTTTACGACTTTCGGCATAAGTCGTTCGGACTAGTGTCGCATTTGCTTCATCAGGTCATGAGTGTCGGTTCGGGTAAGAGTGTTAGAGCCTGTTAAACATTTGTGGGTTGGTTGGGTTCCAGGCCCATGGGCCGAATATAATAATATTTTTACTGTATGCCAGACAGCTGTGTGCCACGTGTAGCTTTTACCCTAGAGATCCGACGTCCCAGAGTTTGCCACGTCAAAAAATGACTGACAGACTGATGCGACGTTTCACTTCTTTCTAGGTCTCCCCTATATATATATACCGCTTTACCTTTCCTCATTTTTCACTTTTTACTGTGTGTATTTTTCTTAACTTTGGAGGCTTACACTTTTTACTACCGGAAGAATCTGTGAGGTGCGTTTCATTCTTTGTACTTAGCTTTGTTATATATTCCTCGGCATCCTTTTAGCCATAGCCGTTGAGATGAGCACATCAGAGAACCGTCCGTTAGCTAGTAGGCCCGGGCCTTCCTCCGATAGGATAGTCCCTAAATTCGATATGCCCATACATACTTCAAAGATGACGCAGGGAGACTTAGATAGGGTGGTAGGGGAGTTCGGGATCCCTGCGGATTTACGACCTACACTCCCACCGGATGATATGACTATGGACAATTTACCGGACCATAAGATAGGTATTTACGTTCAGCAGGTAAGAACCGGGGGTGTAAGGATTCCTTTTTCGACCTTTCTGTTAGCGATAATACAGTATTTCCGGGTACACATTTCTCATATTGTGCTGATAGGTTTAAATAGAGTAACTATGTTTGAGATTCGGTGCTATAGTTTGGATGTGCAACCGACCGTTCCACTATTCCGAGTATTTTATAGACTCTGTAAACAAGGTCATTGGTTTTCATTTGAGAATCGAACGGGACGGAGGGCTAGGAAATGTTTTGCGGAGGTGCTTAGTGGGTTGAAGCATTGGAAGGAACATTTTTTTCTGATAGATCGGAGAGCAATTCCGAATGCCATGCCATGGAGGCACAGAGATTCCAAGATCACAGATGAGTTTCCGGAGACTCACTCCGACAGGGATGCTAAACGGGTCGCTGCAAAGGTGATTCCCCTTAGAAAACCCTCCGTCGCCCTTTTTTGGATGATGGGTTTCTCTAGAGTTTCCGAGTATCCCGGGTATGAGCTTGTTCTAAAGGATGCCGAGGGAAAGGATAATACCATACTCTTTTGTCCTACCCGTATATAATCTGTTGCCTTGTATTTAATCTTTATTTCCCCCCCCCCCTTTTTTTTGTAGTGCTTACGATGGCTAAATACTTGGAGCTCCCGATTGAGACTGTGACAGAAGTTAGCAAAGGTGGACCATTACTGGAAGGGAGTGAGAGGATTGATAGGACAACTGCGCCGTTGGTACAAGGGAGTTCAGTCCCTGAAAAGACTTCACTGCAAAAGGACGTTGAAAGGCCGGACTTAAGTGTGCTGGCCGTTAGGGAGGGGAAAGAGAGGAAAAAGCAGATGATGGAGTAGGTCGGTACGAAGAGGAATGCTGAGGGATCTTCTGTTGTGCAGAAGAGGAGGAAAAAATCGAGGAAACAGCCCGAGGGCAATGTGGAGGAGGATGCCTCGTCTGAGGACGTCTTGGAGGCAACTCCTCATCAGCAAATTTTTGTGCAAGGGGTAGTTCACGTTGAGGAAAGGCCGGGTGGTGGAGAGGAGGAACCAAATCCGGAAGGGGAGAATGCCGAGGCCGGGCATAATAATGTGACAATCTTTGAAAGACAGCCGACTGAGGAGAGTCAGCCACAGAATCAGCAGCCTCCGGATCATGGTAAGAAATGTTCTTCTTGTGGATTGTTCGTTCTCTCCTTTTCCTCATCTCTTATTTTTACAGATCTGTCCGTTCATCCGGAGAATTCCTTACATTCCGTACATCCCTCTCCCGAATCCGAAGGGCACAACTCCACAGGGAGAGGTATATGAATCCTTCTTTATGGTTTCTTTCTTGGCTCTTGCCTTATGCTTATTTGTGGTCGATTTTATTGCAGATGGGGGTTCTTCCGGAAGAGAGCCTTTTGTTCCGGCATGGTCCTTGACCAAGGATGTCCGATTGAACTCTTATAGGGCGTGCCAAGAGATGTTAACACATCTCGCGACCCCCGCTGAGCAGGCTGTCCTGGAGGAGATGACAACCAGCCGGCTAATTCGCTCGTCCTACGTGCAATCCGCTAACGGGATTGTAACACAGGCGGAGGTGTTGCGCCGGTTTACTCAGCTGATCACCCAGCACAGGGAGTTGGAGCACGCTCAGAAGGCTGCTGAACAAGGGCGTAGTGCTATGACTGGGAAGTACGATCGTCTGGTAGGAGAGTTTAAAGCTTTGGAGAAGCAAATGGCGAATGAGCGGGAAGACACCTTGGTCCGGGAGGAAGGGTTGTCCGACCAGCTGGCAGATATGCAGAAGGATAGAGATGATTGGAGGGTGACGACTGGTAATCAGGCTGAGAGGATCAGGGAGCTGGAGAGGAGCTGAGGGAGACAAATCAGGCTGTTAAGCAGTTAGAAGAAGAGAAAATAGAGCTGGCGGAAGAGGTCAGTCAATCAGAAGTCATCCGTTATAATACTGTGAAAGAGTTGATTCCGGCCGCGTGCCGAAGGTTTTTTGAGAGCCATGAATACAAGAAGAGTATGGGGAGGGTTTATGGTTTGTCTTACTCCGCTGGGTTTTTGGACGGTCTTAAGTATGAGCGGAAAAAAGATGATATTGAGAAGTTTTTGCCCAAATTTCAGAAACTCAATATGGAGGCTCCGAACATATGGCAGGCAGAGTACAACAAATTGTTCGAGGCCCAATATCCATACATTCAGAGGCTTGCAGATTCTGCCCGTCTCCCATTGGGTGATCTCATGAACCTTTTCCCGGACCCTCCTCCTCAAGCACCGAAAACCACAGCAGTTCCCCCTTCCCAGCAGGCTGAAACTTCTTCCGGCGTGAAGGAGATCCTTGATCAAGCTCCTTGATTTCTTTTCAGGTTTTTTGTTGGATGAATGTAATAGGAACAATGATTGTAATTAAGTATTTGTGTATGACTATATGTGGCTGATGTTGCCACTTTTTTGTATCCTCGGAAGGATGAATAGAACAGTAACTTGTTTATATCTGTAAAAAAGTTAACTTGTTTGTGCCTTCCGTTCGTTTAATTCGCAACCCATTTAATTCGTTCTCGATTTATTTAATTCAAAGTCGGAGAGTTTTCACTATCCGCTCACGAGGGAGGGGGTGTTTTCCTCAATCTGTTTAATTCAAAGTCAGAGAGTTTTCACGATCCACTCACGAGGGAGGGAGTGTTTTCCTCAATCCGTTTAATTCAAAGTCGGAGAGTTTTCACGATCCGCTCACGAGGGAGGGAGTGTTTTCCTCAATCCGTTTAATTCAAAATCAGAGAGTTTTCACGATCCACTCACGAGGGAGGGAGTGTTTTCCTCAATCAGTTTAATTCAAAGTCGGAGAGTTTTCACGATCCGCTCACGAGGGAGGGAGTGTTTTCCTCAATCCGTTTAATTCAAAGTCAGAGAGTTTTCACGATCCGCTCACGAGGGAGGGAGTATTTTCCTCAATCCGTTTAATTCAAAGTCGGAGAGTTTTCACGATCCGCTCACGAGGGAGGGAGTGTTTTCCTCAATCCGTTTAATTCAAAGTCGGAGAGTTTTCACGATCCGCTCACGAGGGAGGGAGTGTTTTCCTCAATCCGTTTAATTGTTATTGTAATGCCATCATAGAGTATAACGTAATTGTATATCGGAAAACTGTTTATGTATTAGGAACGATGTAGATGTATAAATGTTAATAAGCTTCGGTGTACCGATTTTACAAGAAACAATTTCGCAGATTCATTGCGTTCCACGTCCGAGGTACCTCTCGGTCTTCCATTGTCCGGAGTTTGTATGAGCCGTTGTCATAGGCCTCGACCACCCGGTATGGACCCTCCCAATTAGGTCCTAATTTTCCTTGGTTTTCGACCCGGATGGCCTCATTTCTTCGGTACACGAAATCTCCAACTTTGAAAGATACCGGGCGTACCCTTTGGTTGTAATACTGCTCGACCTTGGTTTTATATTTGGCTTCCCGAATAGCTGCCATTTCTCGTCTTTCTTGTAACAAGTAAAGGTTTAACCGTTGTTGTTCTTCGTTGTCTTCTGGATTGTAAAGCATGGTGCGGTGCGTGGGCATTCCAATTTCGGCCGGAATAACCGCTTCACTACCGTATGTCAGACTGAAAGGGGTTTCCCCGTTACTTGTTTTTAGAGAAGTCCGGAAGGCCCATAGGACGTTCTGAACGGATCTACACACACTCCTTGTGTTAGATGTGATACTAAGAATTATACGTAGTCTAGCACGCGGAATTTACTAGCTAGCACTTATAAGACCTTATGTGTTTTGTATGATTTGAGTAAACAAAGAACACAGAAAAAATAACCTTCAACGATTCAATATTATTAGAATAATAATACGAGTGATCTCCTATCACTAGGGTTTACAACCTTGAATCTTAATAATACGTATAAACTCTATCGTATTGTATGTTTTGTGTATCTCTAACCTTTAACCTAGGCAATCCTTTTATAGACCAAGGATTCCTTTACAAGATAACTATCAATCTAATTCTATACGATATACACAATATCTTTTCCATATTTATCTACTTACATAAATCATAAACCGTCCTAACTTCTTCTCTCAGCAGTCTTAACTGCTCATGTCTTCAAAACTCTTCAGCAGTCTTAACTTCAATCTTCAACAGTCCTAACTGTTACCTCCAACAGTCTTAACTGCTTAAGCTTAATTTCTTAAAAATCCTCCCCTAAACTTATGATTTCTACCAAAATCACTAAGTTTCTTCAAATTAAGCTTCTTCTTCTTAATGCTGAAAATTCTTTCAAACACCCATCAAGCAAATCTCTTAGATCTAGCTTTTACTTCTTGTGCAAGGTTGAACATCTTTGTTACTAGCATATCAGCCATTTCAGACTCTTCATTAGCTTCCAGTTTTGCATATGTCAGCATTGTCAAAACACCTGGTCTGAGTGGATAATGTTTTTCAACCAGCATATATATCTCTATTCCATCTTTTGTAGATACTCTGTGTACTCCACACATTCCAAATAACTTCCAAGAGATGTCCTTGACTTGTGCTTGAAATCTCCATATCGACTCTCCACCATCTGGTTCATATATTCTCTTCAATTGAACCCATAGTTCTTTATCTTTATCTTCAATAGGATCAATATCTCTGAATTTTTCTTTTACTAAGCTCCAAAGTTGATTTAGATCTTCTCTGTCAAAGCCTTTGAGTAAATCTTCAAACAACTTATATCTTTCAGAAATATCTCCAAGTCTAATAATTTTCCATCCCTTCATTCTACCATCAGTAAACACTTCCCAGTCAATGATTGGATGTTTTACCTGCAAAGGTTTAATATAAGAAGACTCTGGAATAATCACCATCATGCTTCTGATCTTCTCATTAGTTAATCCTTCTTCATCAGACTTTTGTTTCTTAGCAACTTCTGATTCCATAGATTCTGCTTCTCTCTTCTTACCTGTTTTGACACTTCTTCTTGGAGAATTCAAAATAGCATAAGTTTCATAGAATTCTTTTTCAATTATAGCATAAGACTTTCCCTTGAAATCATTCATTGAGTAATTTGCTGAGTTCTTCAAATAATGCTTCATATCCTCAACAAGTTACTTCTTTGTTGGTAACTTTGTCTTGTACCCTGACTTATGTCTTTCTCTTATTCTATGAATCAGATCATCCCATGTTGCAACTCCATTCTTCTTGAGTATGAATTCCTTAAGCTCCTCTGTCTTCTCTTCTTCATTCAACTCTTTATCTTTAAGAACCATTGAAGCTTGTGCTCTTACAATCACATCAGAATCCAGAAAATATTATAACTGTTCATTGAATTCTTCTTGATTTACTTCATTTGATCTTTTTCTTTCCATGAATTCAGCTATATTTCTTATATCATCAGCAACCATCTTCCTTGCAAATTCTTCATCATGAGCAATCTGAGCTTGTTTAGCTTCCTCACCAGCCAACTCTTCTTCTACTAATTGCCTTGCAACTTCTGCATCATGATCTATCTGTTCTTGAGTTTTTGGTTTTAACCTTTTAAGCCTTTCAAGTTGTTGAGCAGCAGCCACTTCTTCAGATGTCATAGGCTTCTTCCCTTTATCTGCTCTTCTCCTTTCATAAACTTGTTCAGCAGAAGTTTCTTCAGTTGGAACTGCTTGTTGTTCTTTCTCAGCAGTTTGAACTGTTAATTGCTCTGTCTCTTGCTCTGTCTCAGCAGTTTGAACTGCTTCTTCATTTGGAACTGCTTGATGTGTCTCAGTTGTTTCTTCATGAACATGACCAGAACCTGAACCAATATCAAAACCTTTATCTTGTTCAGAACCTTCTTCATACCTCCCCTGAGATCCTGATCTATCCTTATCTCCAAATTTTCTCTCTTTACCAAATTTCCTCCCCTGTTTGGAAGAATTTTCATCATCCCCGTCTGAACCATTTGAATCATCATCATCAGAATCATCATCCAATACCACTCTTGCCCTTTTCTTCTTCAACTGTTCTTCAAGCTGCTTCACCCTTTTTGTTAGCTTTGTATAGACTTTGGCAAAAGTTTCCTTGTGAGCCTTGAATTCCTGCTTGATTTGCTTTAGCTCCTTCTCCAAAGTGTCAACCTTGGCTACTAAATTGGTACATAAAGCCGTCAATTCAGTTTGTGAAGAACTACCCTCATCACTTCTAGCTGTGTTACCTGCTATGAGAGGTGAATCTTTGGGCAAGGATTCAGTCACAACCCTAGTTAGACTAGGTTTAGACCTTCTCCTATAAGTGATAGGTGGTTGTTGGGTTGTTTCAAATACTTGAGTGGATGTGTGATGGGGATCAGTTGGAACTACTGAACCTTCACCCAACTCAGTTTGAATCATTTAAGGAAACAATGGAACAGGTTCCCCTTCAAAAAGTCAACTAGCCATAGTCAATATTTGAAAAACCTTTGATTGTAGACTAGGCGTAGCAAAGATTTCAGTTGGTTTTGTAAGCAGGTTTTTCTTTTTATTCAAAATTGTTTGAACAAACCTGGGATACATTAAAAACTTTGTTTTACTATCAACATTTGATGTCATACCCTCAAAAATATATTTTGAAAAGTTAAAAACCCTGTTTGTAGACAAACAAATGAGAGCAATAGCAATATTGCTATTGAACTGTTCCAAAGCAGTCTTTTTATTACTTAAACAACATAGAAGAGTATGTATCAAAAATCTCCATTGGGGTGAAAAACATGCTTTTTGAAAAGTCAATTTATGTTCAGATGTATTATACCCCATTTTTGTAAGTTCTTCCCAAATTTCAGTATTTAGCATAGTGTGGATACCATCTGAGTCATTTAATTTAAGATGTCTCCTAAGTATAGACTCGGTAACAACAAATTTAATGCCATCTACTTTAGTATGAATTTCTAAGTCTCCATCATCACTTGTCAAGATAGATGAATTCTGTGAGAACTGTGTGATGTGCGAAACATAAAGAGTAGGAGAAACAGTTAGAGCATACCTTATGTGAGAGTGGTTGAGAAAATCCACAATCTCATAAAATTTTGGCCCATCTCCTTGCTCTGTTTTCTCTAAAAACGCAACCTGATTGTGACGCTTAACAAATTTCAAAACATCCATTCTTAGCAGTAAATATTAGTTAATAGTCGTGAATAGTAATAATTTTGAGTGAAAAGATAGAAGATGAAGGCAATATTGAGAGTTTATGGAGAGAGTTGTAGGTTTCAAGTTGACCGACTTAAAGAATATGATAACTATTTATTTTAGTATAAGAATATAATAAAATAAAAGTTAAAATATCTATAAGAGGATCCCTCGAAATCCGTAATCCATCCAGTAAAAATCGCAACAAACCGCCAACGGCTAGTTTTTACCCCAAAATTAATTACCGACACGTCAGTCATAACGGCTAGTTGAACCATACCAATATTTTGTACTAACCGTCCCAACTGTTGAAAAAAATTTGTTGAGCAGTACCAACCTTTTGAAATAAAAATTTTAAAATAACATGGCTCAAACATAGTTTTTAGCAAACTATCAGCTATCAACGGATTTGATATGTCTTTACCAATAGCCGTTTGCTTTGGACTAGCCAACTCTTCACATTAAGATATGGTGAGCTGATAACCATACAATTTTTGGTAAATTGTCAACCATCAACGGATTTGATTAGTCTTTACCAGAAACCGTTTGCTCTGGACTAGTTGGTTCTTATGTGGATAAGACATGGTGAACCAATTACCATTTGTTGTATGCAAAAATCACATACTAATCTCCAGAACACCATTTAGTCCAAAACATCAAGCATTCATAATCCCTTGGTGTTTTCTCTCCAATCCTGCAATTGTTAGTCCAAAAACAAAGAAACAAAATACAAGCATATGACTAACAATGCACATAACAAGAAAAATTAATTTCCTTGTGGAACCCAAGCCAAAACAGACTTAGGCTTTCCTCTAGCATCAACATAATTCATTCTTTTCAAAACAGTCTTAGCACCATTGGGTTTAATTGGTCTCCATACCCAACATGCTGAAGCATTCACTCCATTACCCATGTTTCCCTTAGCAGTGTTTTTATTCACACCAGTACCAATTACCCTGCAGGCAGTTGGAACTGCTGGCTTGGCAGTTGTTACCTTAGGTTTCCAAACTTGGTTTTTCACCACTGCTTTCTCATAAAAAGTTCTTTTACCAGTTTTGTATGAAGGTTTAAAAACAGTTATTGGATTTTGAACTGGTGGCCTTGGGTGAATTGGTCTCATAGGTCTGACAGTCTGAACTGCTGGTCTAGCAGTTTGAACTGCTTTAGGTCCAGACCTCAAAAGAACTGATCTGGGTATCATCTTGTCATTCCTAGGAGGAGTTTTAGGTCTCTCTAGACACATGCTCTTGTTTGAATACCCTCTAACATACTTATCACAAAAAGCTGCAAGATGATCAAAGCTACCACAAGAGTAACAAGCTTTCCTATAGCAAACAAAATCCTTTCCTAATTGGTGGGATTTGAGGTCATTCCAATTCCTTTGGTTACCTCTTGGCTTGTTTGTGGTTCTATACATCTCTGCATACTGATGCGTGGTTTTGCGACCTTACAACAGGTTTTACCTCTCGAGGGATCTCAAGAGGCTTACAACCCCACCAGGCAGTGTACTGACCGATGTAGTATAGTGTAGTGGTAAGTACGGGGGATTGATCGTTCTCCACAGGGAATAGTGTCGTTAGGATTGAAAAAACTACTTTAATAGGTCTAAGGGTGAGAGAAGATTCTTTTTGTATTTTTATATTTTTATGAAAGCAAGTAAAATCTCGGGTTTTGAAGGAGTGGGCGGAATTAGTTGCTAGTCAACTAACCCAAATTACTACAAATGTAAATAAAATAAAATAACAGAAAATGAAAAGGTTGTGAAACTTATGTGGAGAGAAATGTGTTTACTTAGATTTCCTTACTCCCTAACTATCTTTTACCGGTTGATTAGTGTGTATTAATTGCGTGGATGACGGGTGTATTCCTTAATACCAATCGTGGGGTGGCGTACGTACTTCCCCAACTCTACAAGCTCCTACTTCACTCCTATGTCGAGCCGGCTAAGAAGCTCCTAACATGGGATCACTAGAATTCGCTCATGCATTAAATACAACCATAAAAACCTTAGTACGCATTGGTTCATGTTTCTTAAGACGTTCAAGCAAGTTACCGAATAGGAAGTTAGCCAGTTTTCTTAAGCCTAACATCGATAAACAATCGTCCAATACAATTAATAACACACTAATAACCAATAATCAATAGCTAGGTTTCATTAGATCTAAGCAAACACAAGATAAATCTAGCCTAGCATGTTAATCAAAAGACAAGAACAAGATATAATCAAACAACACATATACATATTGATTGATTAAATGATAACTTATCTTTAATTAAACATGGGAGATCCAAGGGTATGAAAACCCTTAAAAATGGCAGAAATTCGTCTTAGGGTTTCTCCTCACAAAGTTGCACACTAATGACAAAAAATTGCAAAACTATATATAGAGTTTAAGGGCTGACGGCGTCACGTTATAGGACTTGACGCCGTCACCTCGCCGTGTCTAGGGTTCCCGGATGGCCTTCTTGACGCCGTCCCTCTTTAGTCCTCCAAAATCCGCTCTGGCTTATCAAAGCTTGACGCCGTCAGAATATGGCTTGACGCCGTCCCTCTTTAAGTTAAACCGTGATGGCCTTGATCACTTCAAAGGGTGACGCCGTCAGACTTTCCATTGTAAAATTCTCTGGCTTATCATGAGTAATTTTCATATCCACCTTTTTTGCCAAGCCGTGACGCCGTCTGGAACAATCCCTGACGCCGTCAAAGGTACTTTCCAGCATAATTTTGAGACTTTGTCGTTTTCTTCACTTTTATGCTCCAAAAACGTCCAAAATGCTTTCTTTTCCAGATTTCTTCTCCAAAGTACCTAAAATGACAAAAGGAACGATTTAGGGCAATATTTGATCAAATAAATACGATTTAGGGCTTAAATGACCCCCTAAAAGCGGTACACTTTTCGCTTCATCAAATACCCTTACACTTGAGATTTGCTTGTCCTCAAGCAAATGCGCTTTTATTCTAATCAAAATACAAGTTAGGGGTCATTTAATGCTAATATAAAAGTAATTACAACAAATAGTCGTTCCACTCTAATCATAATAAGCACGGAGATTACAAACTAGCACCTCACAAGTAGTGTTTAGATACTCACATCTCTCAGGTGTCATCAAAATAAATCTCATAAATGAAAACGGATAATATCTCTCACTACCTGTCATAGCAAATAGATTACTATAGGCTTGGGAAAGGATCGAAAACCTCCTCCACTAGGCGTAAGCACCTAAGATAAACTATCAAAGAGGGCTTTTAAATGGGTTATAACGTGAGGTGTAGGGATATGATAAACACGGTTTTTGTTGGATAAGAGATATTTTACTGGTGGCGAGTCAAAGATCTTGATCAATTACATGTACAATATGGCGTTGCTAAGCTAAGACTAGACTCGAATTAAGCTAAAAACAAAATAACAAAAACATAAAATAAACATAAAATGAAACGGGATGGTAGTCCGTATGTTTTTTTTTTCTACTTTTCTTTTTCTCATTTTTTTGTATTTTTCTTGATCTTTTCGATTTTTTTTTCATACACTTTTACCCTACCATCCAAAAT
Organism: Artemisia tridentata subsp. tridentata; assembly: GCA_021014915.2. Lineage (NCBI taxonomy): Eukaryota > Viridiplantae > Streptophyta > Magnoliopsida > Asterales > Asteraceae > Artemisia > Artemisia tridentata. The sequence continues at coordinate 423,436,349 of CP139509.1, forward strand.
AATACATCATAGGGGCGTTGCATTCCCCTTACACTTGAACTTTTACATAATTTTACAAATAACTATTCTAATGACTCGAATTAAGATAATTGAAAAACTTGGAGTACTTTTAAAATATTTAGCACATATGGGGGTAATAATTGATGTTCTTCCCCATTACTCCATTACACTAGTACTTTACCCATGAGTCCCAATCGTCCCAAAACAATATGTACAAGGATATGACTCGACTTAGAAACCATGTAATCAATTAGATAATTAACTTGGGTTTAAACAAATGTTGTCACAATAATGCACTAAAAATGAGTGCATACAAGGTAGGCTAAGGCGATTTGGGTGTACATTTAAGTGGGGTGTAAACAAATTCTTCCTTTAAGTAAAATGCTTAAAGGTCGAAACGAAAAGATAGGCTCTGAGGGGTGTACTAGGGGTATCGTGTACTAAAAATGAGTACAACGCAAAGGGTGTGGGAGAATTACTTGACCAGTGTAGCCAAAGTAATTATAACAAAAACACAGGTGTAAAACAATAGGTTAATCCTAATGCCTCTTATCATGTAGTAAATCTAACTACACGAATGTAGTCTCACTTGTGGCCTCAGAATGGTCCTAACGCAAGTTCTAGAATCTAAGTGCTACCGGTACACACATCATAGCATAAATGCTTTTCCTACCAATTCTAGGGGCGAACCTCACATATTTGGGGGTGGAAAATTTTTTAGTGGTACGGTTTTTGTGCTAGTCATATAACTCCTATCCATGAGACGCTCATTAAGATCAAAGTTTTACTCCTAAATGTTGTAAAAAAATTTAAATTTGGCACTAAAATTGCCCTAACAGGTGTTTATCTCAGTTTTATTACACATCTACCATTAAACAAACAAAAATCAAGCGCAATTGTATTCTCTAAAGTATCGTATTTTTACCCCCCCCCCCCCTTACACTTAAGATGAACATTGTCCCCAATGTTCAAATAACAAGATGTAGAAGTAAAAAGGTAAAAGAATGAAATCAAATACTCCCCTGATTCGTTCGGTGGATAATGAGGTAACATGGTTAGATCTTCTTTCAAGAGAATGTAGAAGCTCCATGACTAATGCATCGCCAAAAGCTTGATTCCACATACATTTCCTTGTCCAAAATAACCTGTTAAACCTGAGAAAACAAACACGAAAACCTGCATAACATCGGCGGGATAAATCTATATATAAGGATATAATGCTTGTGGAATGATTATTTTGCAGATTCCTGGAGATTATAAGTTAGAGATTTAATAAAAACTTTTTATGAAAACAAAACTTTCAAAAATTTCAAAAAAATTAACACCTGACGCCGTCAGGTTGTAACTCCTGACGCCGTCAGAAATGATCTGACAGAATTCTCATGTTAAGTTTTCGGAAAATTTCTGGAAAAACCTATACCTTACTTCCTGGAATTCCTGCAAAATATCATTATGACTCGATACAAGCATTTGACTCAAACAAATACTAATATGTATGTTAATTTAATATTATTACGATTCATGTTCATTTGTGTTCTAATAAACCGATTTGGATTTCCCTTACACTTATCTTTTGCAAAATACCTTTATATGTAGTTAAGACGAAGTTAAAAACAAGATAAAGCATTTTCACAATTTAGTTTTGAGCATGAATCAATAATAATAAAAATTAAACATACATACGGAAGCAAATAAAATCAAACAAACAAATAAATAAACACACAAAGCAAATAAAGCTTGGGTTGCCTCCCAAGAAGCGCTTGTTTTTGTTCGAGTCACGAGCCTGACTCTACCCTTATTTAACGGATAAAGGAGAGGTTTTACCTACACTTAGGATTAAGTGCTGGTGATAGTAGCGATACACACCAGCTCGGTAGGAGTATGCCATGTGAGGAAAGATTGGTGGATGAATTGTATGCTCAAAAGGGTGTGCTCCTTTCATCATAACCTTACCTAGTTCACTTTGGTCAATGGGTGAATTAAAGTTTTCTCCTAAAAAGGGATCATCTTCTATCAACTTCGAGAGATTCCTAGTTGGGAATCCATCTTGACCTAATAAACCCGGTTTAAACCCATAGTGTTTCTTGTGATCAATCATGAATGGGTGATGTAAGTATGTAAGGTCATGTCTCACTCCTATATTAGCTTCCACTCCACAAGGCTCAAAGTCAACAACCTCCAACCTAAAACTACCCGGATCATATGGTTCGATGGGTGGATTGGGGCCTTTTTCAATTCCTAAATTTTCATCCAAGGATGGAAGATTAGGTAACGGTTTTGGTTGAGGCTCCGCTTCATCAAAACTAGGAACTTCCATAGAACTAAGAGTAAGGTTGTGATCACTAAAAGCATTCAAACCTATATCCTCTAGTTGTGTTTGGTTCAAAGGTTCTACCTCTATTGGGGTTCCTATAGTCTCTTCTACTTCTTCCGGGTAAGTCACGGGTGGTGTGTGTGCCTCGAATGATGGTAGGACTTGTGGGGTACTTTGTAGGTTTGTGTTATTTACCTCATCCTTCCTTGTCTCTATATCAATTATATCCACATCATGTGTTTTAGTAGAATCTAACCCAAACATGTTCCTAAGTATCTCAAATCCTTCTCTAGCCATTTCAAGTTCTAAGTCCGATTCATAAGAATCTTCCCCGATAACATGATTACTATGTTCAATTTGCCTAAAGGATTCATCATGTGTTCCTTGAGATTCAAAGTCATTGATCATAAAACCTAGGTCTTTTTGCTCAATATGCTCATGTTCGGCTAAATCCTCCTCAATTGTTTCCTCAAGTTGTGATGTATACGAACCCAATAATTCATTAAACTTATGGTTCACGGTTAGGAGGCTTTCCTCAAATTTTTTCCAAAATGTCTTATTAAAAGGAGTTGATCCTAACAATGATTGTTTAATAGAAGCCACACATGCACATAATTCATCAAACCTATCAAACTTTACACCCATCTCCTCTTGTATATATCTAAGATCACTTAAAAATTCATTGGAACAACAGGAAGCAAATCTATCCGTGTAAAGTAATTGTTCCTCTATTGTTAATGATCTAAATGGAATTTCATCTGCCATGGTGACAAATAAAAATGGTTTTACAAACAAAGGGCACAAAGAAAAAGATAGACTATAGAAATCTAATAAAAAGAAAAATAAAAATCTCACTAGAAAGGAATCTAGTGAGTAGACCTAATAAAATAAAAATTCAACCTAAACAATAACTATTCCCCGGCAACGGCGCCAAAAACTTGATGCGTGGTTTTGCGACCTTACAACAGGTTTTACCTCTCGAGGGATCTCAAGAGGCTTACAACCCCACCAGGCAGTGTACCTGACCGATGTAGTATAGTGTAGTGGTAAGTACGGGGGATTGATCGTTCTCCACAGGGAATAGTGTCGTTAGGATTGAAAAAACTACTTTAATAGGTCTAAGGGTGAGAGAAGATTCTTTTTGTATTTTTATATTTTTATGAAAGCAAGTAAAATCTCGAGTTTTGAAGGAGTGGGCGGAATTAGTTGCTAGTCAACTAACCCAAATTACTACAAATGTAAATAAAATAAAATAACAGAAAATGAAAAGGTTGTGAAACTTATGTGGAGAGAAATGTGTTTACTTAGATTTCCTTACTCCCTAACTATCTTTTACCGGTTGATTAGTGTGTATTAATTGCGTGGATGACGGGTGTATTCCTTAATACCAATCGTGGGGTGGCGTACGTACTTCCCCAACTCTACAAGCTCCTACTTCACTCCTATGTCGAGCCGGCTAAGAAGCTCCTAACATAGGATCACTTGAATTCGCTCATGCATTAAATACAACCATAAAAACCTTAGTACGCATTGGTTCATGTTTCTTAAGACGTTCAAGCAAGTTACCGAATAGGAAGTTAGCCAGTTTTCTTAAGCCTAACATCGATAAACAATCGTCCAATACAATTAATAACACACTAATAACCAATAATCAATAGCTAGGTTTCATTAGATCTAAGCAAACACAAGATAAATCTAGCCTAGCATGTTAATCAAAAGACAAGAACAAGATATAATTAAACAACACATAGACATATTGATTGATTAAATGATAACTTATCTTTAATTAAACATGGGAGATCCAAGGGTATGAAAACCCTTAAAAATGGCAGAAATTCGTCTTAGGGTTTCTCCTCACAAAGTTGCACACTAATGACAAAAAATTGCAAAACTATATATAGAGTTTAAGGGCTGACGGCGTCACGTTATAGGACTTGACGCCGTCACCTCGCCGTGTCTAGGGTTCCCGGATGGCCTTCTTGACGCCGTCCCTCTTTAGTCCTCCAAAATCCGCTCTGGCTTATCAAAGCTTGACGCCGTCAGAATATGGCTTGACGCCGTCCCTCTTTAAGTTAAACCGTGATGGCCTTGATCACTTCAAAGGGTGACGCCGTCAGACTTTCCATTGTAAAATTCTCTGGCTTATCATGAGTAATTTTCATATCCACCTTTTTTGCCAAGCTGTGACGCCGTCTGGAACAATCCCTGACGCCGTCAAAGGTACTTTTCAGCATAATTTTGAGACTTTGTCGTTTTCTTCACTTTTATGCTCAAAAAACGTCCAAAATTCCTTTTCCAGATTTCTTCTCCAAAGTACCTAAAATGACAAAAGGAACGATTTAGATATTTGATCAAATAAATACGATTTAGGGCTTAAATGACCCCCTAAAAGCGGTACACTTTTCGCTTCATCACATACCTAACTGTTGGTCTAAAAGGTTTGGAATTTAAGCTAGGCTTAACAGTCTCAGGTTTAACCATCTTTGGAACTTTTGGTTCCTCCACTTTAGCACTAACAGGCTTAACCACAGCCTGATCATCCTCATCATCAGAAGTCCATTCCTCAATGGTTGGAGCATCTGAGTCCTTAGGTGAGGACCTATCAGAAGATACCTTTTCCTCAGATAGTGACTTATCACTTGCACTTACAAACACAGGTTTATCAACTACATCCTTCTTGGGTTGAGGACCATAGTTAAGCTCAGGTAATTGAAATTCAGGGAGTCCTGTATGTTCTAAGTCTATACCTTTGGGTGATGGAATTCCTCTATAAGGAGGTGGAACTGACTTATATCCTAGGCCTGACTTAGCTTTATTTTGAATCTGACTCTCAATTATATTTTGAACACCTTTTGATGTGTATTCTAGTGTGTCTACACTCATCTGTATGTTCTCCTTAGCTTTCTTAACCTGTTCTAGCTCATGTTTTAAAACAGTAATTTCATTCTCTCTAAACATTAAGTCTCTCTTAACAATAATCATATCATCAGAAAACTTAGACTCATTGTTTTGATAATGAACAATTTTCTCTTCTAACACAGCTAAAGCTCTCTTATGATTTGCTAAGCTAAAAGCAGTTTCTTTTAATTCTTTCCACTGACTCTCATATCTTGTTTTAAGTGTTTCTAGTTCTTTTAAAGCTTCACAAGATTTAGAACATTTTGAAACTTGTACCTCAGAATCAGAAAATGCCATGAGAGCAACCTCTGTAGATGCTTCTGCTTCCTCCTCTGCAATATAGCTCCAGTCAAATCCTAAGCCATCAATGGCAACCATGGCTTTTGAGCTTGAATCAGTAACCTCCACAACTCTTGACTTGTTTCCATATGCTCTACTCTTTCCATCTTGTTGACTTGGCAATCTGCACTCCCTTGAGTAATGACCTTTCTTGTGGCAGTTGAAGCACTCAATCTTGGACTTGTCATACCCTGCAACATCATTACTGTTTATGACAATCTTCTTGCCAGTCTTCTTCAAGAATCTTCTAGCTCTCAAACTGAGAAGAGAGAGCTGCCACTTAATATCCATCTCTTCAATATCATCTTCATCAATCTCTTGAAGATCTGAATGAGTCAACATACTTCCATTGTGCTGAGTAGTCAAGAAAGCACAATAAGTATCATCATTCAAAAGTCCACTAGTGCTGCTTGAGGTGCTAGCAGTACCAAGATTTGCACTAGCAGTTCCAACTGCTCCACCAACTTGCACTTCTTCATCTGGACTTGAGGAACTGGGAGTTGATACAAAGGCCAAATTGCCTGAGCTTGATCCAGCAGACTTCTTAATCTCATGTTCAACTATCTTGAAGTTGCTATATAGATCCATTAAGCTCATGGAATCTATATCAGGCTTGTTTTTCCATACTACCACATGCATAGCCCATTCAGCAGGTAGACTCCTCAGAAACTTAGAGTTGAGATCTTCCTGAGGCATCTCAATTCCTAAAACAGCCAATTGACTCACCAGTTTTTGAAGCCTATTGAACATATGATCCAACGACTCATTGCTTGTTGCAGTAAAGTTCTCAAACTGATGCTTGAGAAGGGTCTTCTGGGTTTTCTTGGTGGCTTCATTCCCACCATATCTTGCAACAATAGCTTCAAAAAGAGATTTAGCACACTTGAACTTACTAAAATTCAGCAACTGATCATTGGGAATAGTCATCAGAAGCAAACTTCTAGCCTTAATATCATTCTTGTACCTTGCCTTCTCTTCATTAGTGGTTGGCTTTGTCTGCACTGTACTCTCAGATTTACCATCAACAACAGTTGTTGTTGTTACAGGTGTAAAAGAGTTTCCATCTTCAATGATCTCCCACAGTGCATAGTCTTGCACTTGGAAAAACTGCTCAATACGAAGTCTCCACATATCGAATTCATTAGGTTTAAGCATAGGAAGCTTAGCAGCAATGTTGGTTGTGGATGGTGTTGTTTCCATGTCCATCTTTGTTCTTCTCGGATCTTCTAAATCTATGTATCAGCAACCTGGCTCTGATACCACTTGACCGGATCTACACACACTCCTTGTGTTAGATGTGATACTAAGAATTATACGTAGTCTAGCACGCGGAATTTACTAGCTAGCACTTAGAAGACCTTATGTGTTTTGTATGATTTGAGTAAACAAAGAACACAGAAAAAATAACCTTCAACGATTCAATATTATTAGAATAATAATACGAGTGATCTCCTATCACTAGGGTTTACAACCTTGAATCTTAATAATACGTATAAACTCTATCGTATTGTATGTTTTGTGTATCTCTAACCTTTAACCTAGGCAATCCTTTTATAGACCAAGGATTCCTTTACAAGATAACTATCAATCTAATTCTATACGATATACACAATATCTTTTCCATATTTATCTACTTACATAAATCATAAACCGTCCTAACTTCTTCTCTCAGCAGTCTTAACTGCTCATGTCTTCAAAACTCTTCAGCAGTCTTAACTTCAATCTTCAACAGTCCTAACTGTTACCTCCAACAGTCTTAACTGCTTAAGCTTAATTTCCTAACACGTTCGGTAACTCGTCCACCCATCCGGCTCTTTCTCTCCCTAGCTGGGTTTTAATACCGTGCATGAGACTCTTGTTGGCCCTCTTAACTAAACCGTTGGCTTGGGCATGTGCCACCGCTGTGTTTATCTGCTTAATTTTTAACTTCTCGCACCAACTTTTGAATGGGTCTTTGACGAAATTCGTCCCGTTGTCCGTGACTATAATTCCCAGAAGTCCGAACCTACAAACGATATTCTCCCACACAAATTTCTTTACATCTTTGCCGGTGGTTTTGGCGAGGGGTTTCGCCTCTATCCACTTTGTGAAGTAATCGACGGCCACAATAACAAACTTTACTTTTCCCGGAGCCTCCGGAAGGGGGCCTAGTACATCCATTCCCCATTGGTAAAAGGGCCACGGTGTCATGATGGACGTCATAATAGTTTTTGGTAGCTTCGGAACCGGAGCGTGAATTTGACAGGAGTCACATTTGTCAATTTCCTCCCTGGCGTCCCTGTGCATAGTCGGCCAATAATAACCTTGCCTCATTAATTTGGCCACCACCGACCTTGGACCGGGGTGCATTCCACATGCCCCCTCGTGTACCTCCCGTATGACGTAGTTTGCCTGGAGAGGACCAACGCACCTTAACATCGGACTAAGGTATGATTTTTTGAATAACACATCTCCTTCCATCACATACTGAGGGATTTTCATCCGTAGTGCCCTCGCTTCGTTGGGGTCTTCTGGCCATATACCTTCTTTTAGGCAACGGATGATTGGTGTCATCCAGTTGTCCTCTTCTTCCTCTACAATCGCCCCCACCTGTTTTTCTTCGATCGACGGCTTTTCCAACACTTCGACAAGAATCTCTTTGGTTAGATGGTTAAAGGCTACTGAGGCTAACTTTCTTAAAACGTCCGCCTTTTGATTTTGTGCCCTTGGTATGTTATGAATTTTGAACTTTTTGAAATTACCGATGTGCTATTTCGCCTTCGCCAAGTATTGTATCATGCTTTCCTTAGTTGCTACGAAATCCCCGTTAATCTGAATTGCTACCAACTTAGAGTCCACCCGGACCTCTAGGGATTCCACCATCATCTTTTTGGCGAGCCGCAGGCCGGCAAGAAGCGCCTCATATTCTGCCTCGTTGTTAGTACTTTTGAAGTTCAGACGGAGGGCATAAGTGTGTTCGTTCTAACAGGGTCCGATCAACACAAGACCCGCTCCGGAACCCTTACTATTTGATGCACCGTCTGTGTATAGTATCCAATCCGCTGGATTGGAGATGTCGTGGACTTCTTTTCCTTGGTTTTTCAGATGTGACTCTTCCGCTCCGACGGGAATTTCCGATATGAAATCCGCAAGGACTTGCCCCTTAATCGCGTTTCTTGGTACATAGGTGATGTTGTAGGCTCTTAATTCTACGGCAAACTTGGCCAACCTTCCGGAAGCCTCCGGCTTATTCAGAATTTGCTTTATCGGTTGGTCCGTTATAACTCGGATGGGATGGGCCTCGAAATACCTTCTTAACCTTCTTAACATGTGCAGTAGCGACAACGCCAGCTTTTCAACCGGAGAGTAATTCCTTTCGGCTTCTTGTAAGGTTCGACTTACATAGTGAACAGGTAACTGTTTCCCCTCCCTCTCGGTTAACAGGACTGCACTGATTGCATCTTTTGCTGCCGCTAGGTACACATATAGGACTTCTTTTGTCTTGGGTGTTGATAAGGACAGGAGATCTAGAATGAGTTTCTTGAGTGATTGGAACGCCTCTTCGGCTTCACTGGTCCACTTGTATTCATCCTTGTTTTCCTTGGTAATATTTTTCAGAGTTTCGAAGAACGGAAGGGACCTTTCGGCCGACTTTGCTAAAAACCTGTTCAGAGCTGCCAACTTGCCACTTAGGCTTTGCATTTCCCTTAAAGTTGCCGGAGATTTCATTTGTGCAATCACCTTCGTTTTACTCGGGTTTCCCCGAATGCCCTCGGAGGTCACCATGTAACCTAAAAACTTCCCTTCTTCTACGCCGAAGGAACATTTCTTCGGATTTAACTTCATGTTGATCTTTCGCAAGTTATAGAAGGTTTCGGCAATGTCTGCCAACATTTCTTTTTCCCCTTTACTTTTGATTACCATGTCGTCGACGTAGGCTTCTAAATTCCTTCCGATTTGACTTTGGAACGCCGAATCAACGAGACGCTGGTACGTAGCTCCAGCGTTCTTTAGTCCGAATGGCATTTTGATGTAGCAGTAGGTCCCCTGCTCCGTGTAGAATGCTGTCTTTTCCTCGTCTTCTTCAGCCATTTGGACTTGATGATAACCTTTGTATGCGTCTAGAAAACATTTATACCTGAATCCTACGACCGATTCGATCTTCCAATCGATTTCCGAAAGCGGATAGTAATCCTTCGGACATGAGGAGTTCAAGTTTTTGAAGTCAATACACATTCGCCAACTTCCGTCACTCTTTTTTACCAGTACCGGGTTTGAGATCCAGGTGGGATAACGGACCGGCCTGACAATTCCTGCTTTCAACCATTCGTCCACCTCCTTTAGTACTACCTGATTCTTTTCCGCAGATAAGTTACGCTTCTTCTGAGCAATTGGGGTGTCGGAAATGTTGACATTTAGATGGTGCTTGATCAGACGACGTGGAACTCCGGTCATATCCGAAGGTTGCCATGCGAATACGTCTATATTCTTCCTCAACAGCTCGACCAGGTGTCTTCGGCACTCCCTCGAAAATCCTGTCCCTATCGTGACCGGCTGTTCCGGATACGCGGGGTTTACTAAGACTGCCTCCGACCTATCCGTGTCCGGATTGACGATTTCTGCCTCTTGGGGAACATCCACCATCTGCTTTTCCTCTAGTCTTCTGCACTCCAGCACCATGGCCGATCGTGTAATTAATGTTGCTACTCCTTTTGGTGTGGGGAACTTGATCATAGAATGAATTGTCGATGGGATCGCTCTCAGCTCCTTAAGCCCAGTTCGGCCTAATATCACGTTATAGGGCAATGGAGACTGTACTACACAAAATTTCATAGTCGTTTGTCGGAACATACCGTGGTCACCGAAGCATACGTCTAGTTCGATCTTGCCCAATGGTCTACTTGTTTCCCCTGAGAACCCTACCAGAGAGGTGCTCGTCTCCTTGAGCCTTGCCCTTATGTCTGGGCTGAGATTACTGAAGCAATGTTCGTACATCACGTTCAAGGAGGATCCCTCATCGACATATATCCTTCGGACCAAGTATCCTTCTATGTCACCTTCGATTATGAGTGGTTCCTCTGACAGATCACCTGTCGTAACGGGAGGAAAAACTATCGGAACACTCATCCACTCCTCGTCATGTCCCTCGTATCTTCTCTTTTGATTCTCCGGCTGGCGTCTTATCATACTGATCATCTCTGCTTTTCCGGTGTGTTTGCTATTGGTTTTGTTATTTCCCTCTTCGGGATGTAGGGTGTGAAAAGAAGACCCGGCCATGTCAATGCTTTGGTAGATTGAATAGCGGGTCCCACGGATGGCACCAATTTGTTGAAGTAAAACCTCGCAGGTAGGTCCCACTTATGTGTATCGTCCTTCGGAGTGATTCCTTCGGACTTTGCTCGCTCCTACACACAAGAGGAACACGCATTAGACTCGCCCCGGGTTTTATCCCAAGGCCAACCTCCGGCGTGAGAGTAAGTATCGGGCGATTATGTTTTGAACAGTGATATGAGAGTAACAGTAGTAAGTGTCAAATTGAATCTATATTACAAATGAGGTGTGGGTATTTATACTACCCACACCTACTGTACCTGTTTACCTCGGGACTCGTGAGTTGACCTATGTCTGACCTAGCAGGTAGGTGTCAGACCACGTGGTGAACATAATCCCGTGAAATCTGGGAAAGTGACAGTTGATGGGACTGCTCCATGCGTAAGACGACGGTTCTGTCAGGAGTATGTCCGGAGGCCAGAGACAGTCCGAACGAGATGAGACGTCCGGACACGAAAGCATGGTCCGGACGAAGTATGACGTCCGGACACATACACCAACAACTCCTAAGACGTGAGGTTTAGTTATATCATCACGCCACGCCTTACGCTATTTATAACCTTTGCCTTACCACACCCCTAAACCTAAAGAGCCGTAAATGATAACGACTCCTAAACTAGTCTAAAACATGAAATAAAATTCAAAGAAAAGAAAGAAAAATACAAGGTGCAAAATGCAAAAATGATGGTGACCAGGGTATCAATAGAAAGCAGCTATAAATTCAAGGGACCTGCAATGTCTATAGACAAAACTTTCACCACAAAACCCAAAAACACCAGAAAAAAAGAAAAAACATCCACCGGAGCAGCAACAATGAATACCGGCGAAGTAGTCGATTACGTCGGCAAAGTCATATTCAAAATCAACGAAGCCAAAAACGTCGATCAAGTCATCGTCGCTCTTCACTCACTCGCTGTTCGTCTTTTCCCCCTCGATTCCCAAGCTTTTTTAGGTCATTATTTCATTTCATCTTCACTTATTATAGACTATTATACTTGTATTGTTTTTATTAGGTTTTAATGATTATATATATATAATTTTTACTAGTTGTTTTGTTAAGTTGTGAAAACTGATGGTTGTCGAAATGAGTTATTCGCCACTGGCGCAGCTATTTGCAGCCTTAGTAATTAAGTTATAAGCATTTTTTAAGGTATTATTATTGTTAGGAAAATGATTTGTTGGCGTTGTTGTGTAATAACCGCAATAATTTCCTACCGACTAGGTAAAGAGTGTAAATGTTTCAACACCACAACTAAACCCCAAACTAGCTTATTGAAAATTAGACAATACTAAAAGAACAAGAGAATGTAACACCAACAATTATATATTTCTTAAGCTAGAAACATATTACAAAACTACTACTAGAGAGGAACAACTAAGTACACAACAAGAAGTACTTGTGTGTGTGTTTTGGTGTGCTAAACTCGAAGGAAAAACATTCTATTTATAGGCTCCAAAACAAGCATCTCAATGTGCTATCAACTTGACCGACTTGTATCTCATCAACTAGCATATCTTCAATCTTGCAGATTCTTTAGATCTTGGATGAGATTTATAAGATAAAGTGGGTCCCATATTTGAGCCAATATTCTACGGGCGTAACAGATAGAGTGGTATCACTCTCATGGAGGGCTTCGGAGAAACAGGTCCTGGGATTGTATGGGGCTTGTCCCTTGGGGAAGGGTCTGTTGGCACCCAAAACGGGTGCACGGGGTCAGGGTTTTACCGTCGATTTAGATATTTTGGAAAACAGTGTAGCTAACATATGTGACAAATTGATTTGTGAGAACGGTGTGAGAGAAAGAGTGTATGACACTTGTGAAGACATGAATGGATTCGGCCTATTATTAGGCCTATTTTTCACTATTATTATTGTCGCTTTCAGATATGTATACAAACTACTATGTAACTTGTCACAAATTTCGTGATTAGTTGTACATCTCTCTAGTTCGGCAATTATAAAGGTTTAGGAAGACTGAATTGGAACTATAGTAAATTCTTGCGAGAGTCCGTATGAATATTAAAAGAAAGGAGGGTCAAGTTGTTTCAGTTCGATGGCCATTTTCTCTAAGAAGAGGAATTCTTTTATTTCTGCAATTTTTCTAGAATACTATATTTTTAAAATGCATCCATAAAAGTTGTGTTGATTTACTTTTTCCAGCAAGTTATTGTCGTTCGTGTTTGTTTGAGTTCTATTTCCTACTATAATTTTTGCAACTCATGAAGGGTTACTTACCACTTTGCCTTTTGTGAATTTGTAGGTAGCATTGACAAACAATATAGAGATGAGGTATGCACTTTTTCTTTCTTTCTTTCTTTTTTTTTTTTTTTTTTTTTTTTTTTTTTTTTTTTTTTTTTTCATTTTTAGTTTATAATGTTACACAAATTTTATTTGTAGACACTTTATTAAGCTTAAGACTAGAACCCAATGGTTAGACAACATCGAACTCAAAGGATTGGATTGGAGAACAGTAATTGGAAATCAAAAGAGAGATACACAAAATGATAGAAAAAAAAAAAGGAATTACAGAATGAAAGTAATTTCATATGTCAAACATTTTCCCTTTTGCATCATTGATTTATATGATATGTTGTGGGTAAATAAGTCCACATGTCTACATAAGCATCATCAACTAAGTAGCATGTTGCAAATGCATCACTGGTTCTCTAGTTAAGATCCTTGTGCAGTTGGTTAACAGTATGATATCATTTTATTACAAGGAGCGTCACTTGACGACTGGTTCTCCGTTTTATCAACTAGTTACAGAACTCTATCTTTCTATAACACTCTTTTGTGTCTCACGTTTAATGGTTCTCTTTTCGGATTTATTCCATGAAGTGTGTAATTGTTTAGGCATAGTGGAGAATGAGTACTTAAATAATTGGCAGATGGTGGCATGTGTTGCTAGTTATGGTTTATACACTTTTGAACCAAACTTGGCTCTAAATGGGTATGGACATAGTTGACAAATTGTGTTTTGCTCCTGATTTTGCTTATCTTTGCATATAAGGTTGAAGAATCAAATGCATTACTCACTGCCTAAAACTCTTGTTCCAGACATGTTTTTGGTATAATTCGATTCATACTATTTTGAGTCTTATGCGAGATAAATTTAGACTTCTAATGGCATCTGCCTGGCTGAAAGACTTGTGTCCACTTTACTTATCTTATTCTGCCGAATCGATTCGGTGCATTTTATCTTTTAACCTTGAGGCATTCTTAGTGAAATCAATTCCAAATCACAATTCCACCTATATATTTATTAGCCCAGACCTGTGTAAGTAAGAATTGATCCAATAAATTATGCACTACAACATGGAACACATGTTACCATTCTCCAACTATTCAAGTATTATAGCTAAAATTCATTCTGGTATTCTGCCTAAAAAAAGCGACTACTTTTATGGAAAAAAACTCTGAACCAAAAAAGTGTGATAGTTGTAATAGTGGTTAATATAATTGTAGCGATGCGGTAGATATGCTGATTAGATGGAGGGGTCATTGCCAAAAGATGCATACTTGGGAGAATGCTAAACATATAAGTTGATGGTATCTTACTTTGAAATTCTTTTGAACAAGGATTCTTTATGGCGAAAAACAATTATATGTAGGCTAATTAAGCAAGAAGGCCATTAGTAAAACACATTCTAAGATCACCGGGTTTAATAGAATAGAAACCCAATTTCTTCTTATATCTAGTGACACTGTAGTTATCTTCAATAATATTGTATTGGAAGATACTATTACTGATAACAAGTTATATAATTTAGCAATGCAAGAGGAGAAGGCATGACATATAACATTTTATGCATTTCTTTTACGACTCCCAAGGATTGTTGCTGGTCCACTCCTTTGAGTAATTAGAGATTGCTTAATCATTGATTTTCCAGTCTTGAACAATATGGGTGAATCGGTTATATGAAACTGAAATTGATTCACACCACTATATGTGCTTGGTTATTACTCTCGTATTCATTAGGGAAGTCCAGTAAACTACTTTTTCAAGCTTATGATTGAAGTGAATTCATTATTGAAAACAAGATTGAATAATCCTAGCTACTGCAAATGGATACATTTCTGCTCCTTAACATGTAAACTATATCCATGTTTGTGTGTGCGTGTGTGTGTTTTGAAAGATGTTACCTCTGATTTTTATAAGTTAGAAGTCTACTGACTATACGATTATTGTTAGTTTCTGGGGATGGAAGGATAACTTCTGTTATTTGGTACAGTATATTTTTTTATTTGATAAATTGGTAGTCTTTGTGGCGTGTGTAGGTTATTGAAACAGAAGTTCCTTCTTTACATGAAAGAGAGAACTGGTGGCAAACATTTTATAAAAGTACTGCATTTCCAACAATAGCCAGAGTATTGTTGCTTGGTAATGAATTAATCTTGTAGCCCTTATTTTTTACTCATACAAGTGATACTTGAAGAAAAGCTCTATTGGAGGATCTAATATTTCAGGTTGCTGATAATTGCAGATGTTGCTTTGAATTGGCTAACTTGTTTTCCCATATCTGCAAAGAAACATTTATATGATGTATTCTTTTTAAGAGGCATTGTCTCTGAGGTTGTACAAAGCTTAGTTCCTTATTTACAGCATCATTTAAATGGGCGACTTGAAGCGAGCATCTGTTCAAATACCGAGAGGTATTGCAAATGTTTTTGTATCTTTAAATTTTTAGCTCCACACTATTAAGTAGATATAGTCTCGTCAATGTATCTATCATACTAAAAGCTGTGTGAGTTATCTCTCTCTTTTTTATCTTGTGATATAATTATTTTATTTATTTTAGTATCAGAAACTAGATGATCAGAATACGAACATTTACAGAATACATGACAATGCTCATCTTTTTTGATAAAAAAATAACATATTTTTACATCTAATCTTCTATTGATGACAGATTACTTGCACTATGCTTGCTTGAAAATGATGGGGTACTCCAGTTAACTAGAGAATTTTTTCATCAATCTGAAGGCATAAATCTTGAGCAACACAAGTCTGCAATCTCAAGAGTGGCACAGTTTGTTACATCTGTCCCTGACAAAGCACGATTGGGAGCTTCAACCTTACTTTCATCGCAGTATCCATTACATATGTGTTTTTTTAGTTACATTATTATGTATTGCTTTGTTATCTCAAGCATGTTAATGTTTGTTTTATCTTAACGAAAATGTGTCAGCTTATATGTCAAAAAGATTACAATTCAACTAATTCAAGGAGCAGAAGAGTGGGAGAAGAAGCATTATAATGAATCAACTAACCTCACTAGAAGTGATTTAGATGGTTCTATTCTATTTATTGGGGATGTTTTTGCTCGCATTTGTAGGCGAGGGTCTACAGGTAGGCTACAATACTATAAGCATAAACACTTCGAATCCAATCACATTAATTCAGTTAATATAGTTATTGTGGCATGCAGATGTGCTGTTGAGTGAAGTCATTCCACGGGTCCTCACTCAAGTTCGAAGCCTCTTGCAGCCAGGGAGCGATGTGACTGTTGCTGAGGCTTTTAAATCAAAGCCTGGTTTGCAGTTTTGGTCAAAAACAATGGAGGCAATTAAAGATTCATATGCTGTAGAAAGAATATCTGAGCAGCTTTTGCAAAAGCTGGCAACTCAAAGCATAAATGATGTTGAAGGTTACTGGATTCTTTGGTTGTTGTTCCACCAGATTTATGAGCTCCAAGCATCCATTAGGTATGATATAGGCATTTAGCCCTTAAGACTATATGCTATTTGTCATAGTAGATATTGGTCTTAGTATATGGAAAATAACAGATAAGTTGCAGGTCAATTTTCACAGAACGATTTTTGCTCTGGAAAGTGTTCCCAGTATGTTGTCTGAGATGGATTCTTCAGTTTTCGGTTCTTCAATGCACTCCTGAGGATGTCCTCAGTCAAAATCGTTGCAATCTATTGGATACTACTAAGCGTCTTCTTGCAGTATGGTCCAAGCAAGAGTTTGTACAGTCAGCACCAGTAGAGCAACAAGCTTGTATCTTTTTAATTTTTTTCACCACTATTTACAAATCTTCAGCTTGATTGTCTTATTTTCTGTATGTTTATTTTACACATGTACTAGAGGTGGGAATTTCGAGGCATTTGCTATAATTGGGTCAATTTGGGTTACGTTTTATTTTTAACGGGTCAAGTAAAAGATTTTACTAAAAAGGAAACAGGTCCAATGTGTCAGACTGTTCGAAATCTTCTGAAGAATAATTAAAGGTGTAAAAACTTCCTGAAGCTTTTTTAGAAAGGTCAAGTTATTTTTGCTATAATATATTATTGTAATATCGAAATTCATTTACGTCAATTTCTAATTCATATTTGTAAGTCTGCCCCCCTCCTCTCTCCCAAATCCGTTTTAAATGTGCTTTAAAGTTATACGTTTTGACCTGAACTTGTTTGAATCCATGACCCAACCCGGAAACTAACTTGCACCTCTTTTTTTTTTTTTGTGATTCCTTAAGTTAAGATTCAGATTTAACTGCAGCAGTTGGTCTTTGCTTAGAAAAGCTAAAAAAAGAAGATTTAGATGCTACCAAGGATGCAATGCACTTGATTCTTCAAGGGGTTAGCTGTATATCTCGTTCCCTCTATATAAGACTTCTGGAATCATAAATTCATATTTCCTATTCACTTTATTTTTTTGTTTGAGGATGTCAGGTAGGCTGGAGAGTCCTTCTCATTTGGTTCGCAAGATGGCTAGCAGTGTTGCATTAGTCTTTTCCAAAGTCATCGACCCAAACAATCCTCTTTATCTTGATGATACCTGCACAGATGAGACTATTGATTGGGAGTTCACATCAACAAATACTGACAAGGAAGGAAAAGAGACGGATATTAACCAACATAAGGGCCATACTAAAATGGTCTTAGAAAAGTCTAATGAAGACACAAAGAATAAGAATAAGAATAAGCATAAAGGATTGATGGAGTTAACGTTGGTTGATCCAGATGAGGTTATTGATCCTGCAGCATTGAATAACGATAATGATTCTGATGGAGAAAATGATGATGATTCTGAGATATCTGAAACCTCTAGTGAATCGTCTCTGCAACCGTATGATTTGTCTGATGATGATACTGACTTGAAAAAGAACTTTGCACAGTTAGTTGATGTTGTTGGAGCATTAAGAAAGTCTGATGATGCTGATGGGGTAAGTCTTTTAGGTTTAATCGTGACATTGTTTTCAAATTCTTATGACTAGATTGTAGAGGGGCAAAACAGGCGGCCTGGATAAGAATGAAACCGGATATTTATTTCTTAGTAAAATGGGGCAACGGGGTTCGGGTTGTGTCAGGTTTGACTTGCTAGTTTTCATTTTTCTTTTCTGATCTATAATAACTATTAATGATCTAATGAACTCTATTATTTATCAGGCTTCAATAGGTTAAATTGCAATAGCAATGCTATATGCCAAAAGCATTAGATGCGTGCAACCTCTCCTTTATCTTTTTGTTCTAAAAATATATTCTTGTTCTTATTATTTTAGCAGTACAGTTTATTTAAATAAATATTAATACAATTTCATCCGGCTCAGACGTGCTATTTCCCCCAAACAAACCCATATGGCCACTAGATTTCATAAAATGGCCAAATGGACCAAAGTTTTTGCCTGATGAACTTCCATTTATTGCAAGTGATCTAGTCAGAACCCTTGTTCATAAACTTTTGTCTTGCAACTTCCCTTTTGTAGGTTGAAAGAGCTCTTGACGTTGCTGAAAAGCTGATTCGAGCAGCTCCCGATGAACTTCCATTTATTGCAAGTGATCTAGTCAGAACCCTTGTTCAGGTCCGTTGCTCAGATTCATCTTTAGAAGGAGAAGAAGAATCAGACGAAGAAAAAAGACAGAAATCACTGATCGCTTTATTAGTCAATTGTCCATTAGGAAGTCTTGACCCGATTAACAAACTACTATATTCACCAAACGTAGACACCAGTCAGCGTATACTGATCCTCGATGTCATGACCGATGCAGCCCTTGAGCTCGCTCATGCAAAAACCAGTAGACAAAAACACCCATCAAAACCCCAAATATGGACCACTGCCGAGACCCAACCATGGTTCTTACCAAGTGGCGTCGGGCCTGCAGGTGCAACTGTCTGGAAAGAGGTATCAGGAACTGACTCTCTGTTGAGCTTGACCTACTCTTATGAACGAGACCTCCCTAGCAAACCGGGTCAGGACAAGAGAGGAAAGTCAAGGCGGTGGGGCCGGAAATCGACGAATGTAGTTGACAGTAATCAGGTGGAATGGTCTCAGAATAAGTTTCCTCCATTCGCAGCTGCGTTTATGCTTCCTGCTATGCATGGATTTGACAAAAGAAGTCACGGGGTTGACTTTCTTGGTAGGGATTTTATTGTTCTTGGTAAACTAATCCATATGCTCGGTACTTGTATGAAGTGTTCTGCCATGCATCCTGAAGCGTCTGCTTTAGCTCTCCCGTTATTGGATATGCTGAGTTCCAGGTATTGCAAATGCATGATAAATAGATCAAATAATAATGTGGTTTATTCTGAAACTTGCACCTATTTGGCAGTTAAACCCTTACACTCTATTTGGTAATGTTGTTATCCTGAACCTTATTCTGCATTGCTTTCGTCCTATACTCTTTTTTCTTTTGGTCATATTTGAACTTATATATTTTCAGATTAAGGGTTAAATCGCCAAAAAGAGTTAAGAATAAAAACATAACCAGAAATATTTTCTTACAGTTAGATCGCCAAACGGGTGTAAGTTTGAGGATAAACCATGGTTAATCCGAACTAAAGGTTTAATTGCTTTGAAGTTTTAAACTTTTTAATAAAAACCCTCAGACCCTTAAAAAATTTGTGTAAGGTACATGTTACAAGGTCCATGATGACGTGTCTGTGTAAAAAGTTGACCTTGCTTTACTTGGTGTTGAGAAACCGGTTGATAATTACCTTCGATCTAAAGTTTGGTGAAAACAAAGTTGGTTACAAAAAATAGAAATTGGACTACAGTCGTTTAATGCAACGGAAGATCCTGAGGTTTGAAGTTAATTTTTTCTATCAATGGTCTTTAACTGCAGGGAAATAAGCCATCATCCTGAAGCTTATGTTCGCAAATCTGTTCTTTTTGCCGCATCATGCATATTGTTGGCTCTTAACCCTACTTATGTAGCATCTGCACTAGTTGAAGGAAACACTGAAATATCTAGAGGGTTGGAGTGGGTTCGTACGTGGGCTCTTTCTGTAGCTGAAGCAGACACTGACAAGGAATGCTACATGGTAAGGACAAATTTCATTGATAAAAATTTGTGCATTGACCTCTAACTGACCTATCTTTCTTGATGTACTAGATAACAGTTTTTGAATATTGTTGTAGTTGTTGTTCTCAAGAGGGTCTTAACTTTATGGCCCAACCTAGTGATCAAAGTTTTCTAAATGGGTAAACAGGACCAAAACCCTTAGTTAAATGTAATTACCAAATAAGAGCAAATGAAAACTTCTATCACCAAACTAGGACACAAAAAACTACAATTAACAAATTGGAACAATTTGCAAATTCTGTTGCTATTTTATGGAAGTTCCCCTTTTTTGTTGTTTTATCGCTGTTTTTGGTTCCATTTTGCGGCGCACATCTTTTTTCTGAACCATTCACTTATGTTCAATAAATGGGACTCACAAAACAAAGAAACAATATAGCTTCTTTAATGTTGGGTTCAGTTTGATTTAAAGTGCAAATTGCTAATTGGTAATTACATTGTCAGATGGCAATGGCATGCCTCCAACTCCATTCTGAAATGGCCCTTCAAACATCAAGAGCAATGGAGTCCTCTGACAGTGTAATTCAGACAAGAGGCATCAGTCTTCCATCTAATCTGTCAAATGGAAAAATTAAAATCTCATTTTAATGTCTGAGAATACTGACGTGGATCTTGTTGCAAGTTTTTGCGGGGTTGAGCCATTGTGGGAATGCTGCCCGAAAGTAAGTGATGCTTACGAAAGCAATTGCCATTAGTTTTCTTCATCAGGCTTTCGATGCTATAAATCTAACACTTTGCTTTCTAAATTTCTTTTAGGTTTGTTAAATTTGGTGCTGCAGCTGTACATATGAAGCTGCGTGATGCTTATAGGCTAACAGTTATGGATGAAAGATCAAGGCTAGTACAGGTACCCTATTAGAAAGGGAAATTTTGCATTGTGTTTATTTTCATTCGCAAAAACTGTAAAATATTAAAATTTAAATGGTTTAATCAAATGGCAGTCCGCCTTTTTTTCATGATCCTAGATATGTCAACTTGTTCTAAGTTCTAGTCTGTGATGAACCAGGCGGCGTAGATATTCCTGATTGGTCTTGGTGTCATATAAAATGAACCTGAAATGCTCACCACAATTGTATGCGGAAACAAGAAGAACGTTTAATAACATGTTTATTCTCTAATTTTTACTTACGTCTATTTGTTTGATGACATGAATATATAGTTTACTTGATAACACTACGAAAACATGTAGCAAAATTCTGTCTTTTTACTGAAAAGAACACACGAGTGTGACCTACATGTAGATCAACAACAACCTGCTTACCATATTTTATTGTTTATTTACTGCTCGTATGATGAATCTACGGCTATAACATGTCTTTGTACTTTCTACGTTTGCTCTTGTGGCAATTAATATAAGTTAAGAAGTTTATTGTTATCTTTTATAATTATTTTTTGAGTTTATAACATTTTTGGTCCTTGTGGTTTGCCGGGTATTTCATTTTCAGTCCAATTTTAAAATTGTTACGGGTTCAGTCCAAAATGAAACACCCGTTACTGGTTTAGTCCAATTTTAACTGTCACCGTGAGTTGACTATGGATTACAAAATACTACTAGGAGTAGTAAAAGTGTTTACTTCAAGCCGTTAAAAAGTTGCAATGTCTTTAAATATGGCCTTTTGCCATTAGATAAAAAGTCAGAATAGAAAAACCTAACAAAGACGGTTGAAGACTAGTTCACTAAGCATAAAGACTATTCATTGATCTCCCTAAAACTCTAAAAATGAAGGTGACCGTAATCTCAACTGAGCTAATAGTACCATTGTCTCCCTCCTCTCTTCTGACCTCAAAACCTGCTAACCAATACTATCCTGGAAAACTAGAGGGGGGGGGGGGGGGTTGAATAGTTTTACGTCTTTTTAATTTATTACAAAAACCTTATTTACTTTTAAAAACTTAGATTTGAGTTTTTGTGAAAAATAATACTTGAACAAAATTATTAATTATATGTGTATCCTTTTAGATTAGTTATAAGAGTTTTGTTTTTATGAATGGAGTTCTAAATTGATCTTTATGTGAAATCAACTTCTAAATAATACTAACAATTATATATGCCTATGTGTATGAAAGTAATGACGATATAAATAAAGAAGTAAGTAAGAGATGGAAAGATCAAACCGAGACACGAGGGATTTATAGTGGTTCGGCTACAAGGACACCTTCCTTGCCCTACTTCAACAAGCTCCCTTATGGCGGAGAAAACCTTACACAACTTTCGCTTACACCGGTTTAACGACACAAAGCTAAATGTCGAGTTCTAATAGTAGCTAGAACCAATCTCACGACTTCAATCACAACTTCTTCACGATCTCTTCACAACTTCTTCACTATGGCTTCACAACTTCTTCACGACTACTCACGACTACTACACACCACAACTACTTCACAACTACAATCTAGTTCACAACTATACACTACTTCTTCACTTCCTAATACTACTTCTTCACGTCTCTACTTCTTCACACCTTTGCTATACTTCTTACACACCTTGTATTTCTTCACTCCTTAGCGACTTCTACTTCTTCACTATCTCACGACTTCTTTACGATGGCTTCACCACTTCTTCACACCACAACTACTTCACCACTTTACAATACTTCTACACTACTTCTTTACAACACAACTACTTATACACCTTCTTCACTACTTACACACTACACTACACCTAATATACACACCTTATACACAAATGAATGAATGATTTACAAAGTTTACTAAACTAACAACTTAGGTAACAAGATGATACTTAAGTTGTACTACTTCTAGTCTTGATTGATAGAAGTATTCTTCTTTTGCACTTGGATGGTAGAAGCTTGGATCACTTGGAAACCAATGCTTAAGAGTATATGATCAAAGGATTTAGAAAGATGTAAGAAGAGATTTAGAACAGAAGGTTTGGGGTGCAAAAGGTGAGGAAAAAGTCCAGGGATGAACCAGTATTTATAGGCAGATTCTGACAGCTGGAGGAGCGGGGCGGTCCCCTTAAATAGGGGGCCGGTCCCCTTAAAATTAAGGGGGCCGCCCTACCCGAACGTTGCTCAGATTTGTCTTTTTGTGGGGAAGGTTTTTCTGGAACATTTTTGCCATTTTTGGTTGAAAATTTGAATTTATAAATTTATAATGGATTAAACATTTTTATTAAATACCAAAAATGATTTTCTAAAAGATATAAAATGTTTGTGACATTTTATAAAAATTCTAGTGATTAAGAAAATGTTCCTTTGATCATATAAAGCATTAAGCATTTGTTTATTCATACCTTAAGTGATTAAGTTGTAGAAATGAATATTTACAACTAAATACTTGTTTATTTAATAAGTTTATGTTTAATGAGTTTACATTTTGTGATTATCAAAACATAGAGATATCAAGAAGTATTAATAATGTTTTTAGGCATTATTTATATCAACAATCTCCCCCTTTTTGATGATTACAAAACTTAAACTCATTAAATCCAAAAAATTATTTTTGGACAAGTATTTAGTGAGTTTACATTCACTTCTCCCCCTTTTTGTAGAATCAAAAAGGTTATGCCGACTATATTCAACTAAGAATTTTGCCGGAATCGAGATATGGAATACTTGCAAGAAAAAATATTAGAAGCACAAGCATATATGTATCATAATAATAAAAATAAGAGCAACAAACATAGTAATCAAATATTAAGGACATGAAACAAAACATGCATTAATTCAAAATGATTATGTGAAAAACATAATCATTGATACAACATTTATTATGCTTAGAGCATACAATAAGTAGAAAATTCTAATTTGCCAAAGAGAGCCATCGGACTTGCTTGCAACATAAAAACTTGAACTATTTTGTTTGAGAAACAAGAAATATAAGCATATAGTATGCTTGGGTGGTTGATGGTGGAGTGTTTGAAATGGAGGTGGTTGAGTAAGGGTGAGAATGTTGGATTAATGGAGGTATGTTTTTGGGTGCATAGATGTTGGAGAGTTTGGTGGTGGAGAGTTTGGAGCGGAACATGTTGATTGAGGGTTTTGATGTTGTTCAAGTGAGGGTGTTGGATGAGATTTAGTGAGAAGATACTCAATCCAAGTGAAGTGCTCATTCAATGCAATGGTTTGTTTTTGGAGAAAGATGCAACAAGGACAATTGTTGACATGTCTTTCAATTTGACTCAAGTTGTGGGGTGATGAAGGAGAGCTAGATGGAGGTTGATCTAAGTTGCGTTGAGCAAGGTGTAGGGCAAGAAGAGCACTAAGCTCATGGGCTTCCTTGAGTTCTTCAATGAACTTCAAGTGTTCGGAGGAAGGTGATGATGGTGGAGTATGGTTGTTATTTGGGATGGATGTTTGGACATGTAACATAGGAGTAACATGTGAGTTGATAGGAGGTGGTGGTGATACTCTTGGTGGTGGAGACATTTGTGAGCTTGGGTAATTATGAGTGGATGAGGATGGAGATATGGAGGAAGAGGATATTCCAAGAGTGGTGAGTGTGTTGGATGGTGCATTGGTTGATTGAGCAAGATGTGGGGTGGTGTGAATGAGATAGGGATTGATCATGCTCTCCACATGAATCATAT
Source organism: Artemisia tridentata subsp. tridentata (assembly GCA_021014915.2). Lineage (NCBI taxonomy): Eukaryota > Viridiplantae > Streptophyta > Magnoliopsida > Asterales > Asteraceae > Artemisia > Artemisia tridentata. The sequence goes on from CP139509.1 coordinate 423,461,066, forward strand.
GGGTAAGATGAAGGTGTATTTTTGGGAGCAAGGGTGGATGATTGGTTATGTTTGTGAAGGGGTTCATAAGCATGAGGCTTAGGTGTTGGTTGATTTTGAACAACATCATTTGTTGAGTTGGAGTTATGACAAATGTCAAGCTTTCTTCTCCAAACGGGTCTTACGGAGATTTTAGCAACTCTTGAAGGCTTGGATCTTGGGTTGTTAGGAGATGACATGGTTGGATGAATGAGCACTAATGATGGATGGATGAGCACTAATGATGGAGAAGGGTATTTATAGTGTAAGAATGGTGTGGTTTAGGAAGGTAAATTTTGACGGGTGGCTTAGGACAAAATATGTTTGTGAATTTTGGGAAGTGTAGGATGAAAAGGGCTAAAAAGTGAAAAAGAAAACAGTGTTCCCCGACCATCAGATGGCCGGTCCCCTTAATTAAGGGGCCGGTCCCCTTAAATATTAAGGGGGCCACCTAGTAAATTAAGGGGGCCGCCCATCTGCTGATTCCCAGGTTACCAGAAATGGGTTTTTGGCGGAAATTTGTAGAAAAGGTTGTGTTTTTGGATTTAGTTTCAAGTAAGTCCAACTCATTTAGAATTTAATAACTTATGTATGCAAAGCATATTAATTAAATACATTAAGCATTTATATCTAGCATGCAACCTACTCAATAAGCAAGTATATATATATATATATATATATATATATATATATATATATATATATATATATATATATATATATATATATATATATATATATATATATATATAAGAAGAAACAATATATAACACAAGTAACACATAATATCATTCTTAGGAATATTAATAAGCTAGTTAATTAATCCTAATGAGTGTCTATGTGCAAAGGAATGGAGAGTTGTGATAGCATGGACTTCTAGACTTGTACCAAGCAAGATCTTAATGGGTAAACCATGGTTTTTCAGATTCGATTTGGTTCACTTATAAATGTCATATACACAGATATAGATGACAGATATGAGATCACCATGCATGATTTAAATAAGTGTTTTTGGCATTATTCAACAATGTTTGAGAGTAGGTTTTTATGTGGATGTGAAAATTATTCTAACGAAATAGATTTGGTTTTATATCAAAATGTTTTTATTGAGGAAAGAAAACAATTTTTTTTTCAATTTTTGGCTTTGATAAACTCAACATTATGGATAAATGTTGAGAAGAAAGGTGGGATAGTGAAACATGTTAAGTAGAAAGTTGGCATAATCTTTTGAAAAGTCATTTTTCCAAAATGTGAAGATTTTGCAAAAAAAAAAAAAAAAAAAAAAAAAAAAAAAAAAAAATTAATTATAGATTTTAAAAAGAATGGTTGTACAAGATCTCATGCTCAAGGAAATTGGTTAAGGCTATTGTCACATGCTACCCTTTTCTACATATCTTGTGATCATAAGAAAGTGATGACTAAATTCTATATGTTTGATGCAAGAATGGGATATATGCTGATATGGCTCCTTTGATTACGCACATTATCTAACTCAATGCCATAGTCTATAGGAGTTAGCTTCATTCATGGGTTATATAGATATATCTAATTCTACTTCTATGTTGACAATTAATTCACTTTATTTGCTTTATCTACATGAGTTCTCTACTAGTGGACGTGAAAGATTTCCTTATACAATTTTAGAAGGCAAGGTGAGTTTGACAGTGAATACTTTATTTAATACTTAGGGGGCTAACTAAAGGGGTTCAAGTTTATTAAATCGTAAAACGGATATAACTAAAAGTGTAAAGGCAATGCAACCTATCAAACTAAGCATATCCTAAGGCAATGATTAACAAGACTATATGTATGAGGTAACTATTCATGAACTTTAAATAGAGAACTTACCTTATGTCCAGCTTTTCGTTGTAATATCCAGGATGGTAAAACGAAGTTGTGAATGATGGATGAGTCTTCAAGATAGCCAAGGTATGAAAGTATATCATACCAAGCTTCCAACGCCTTATAGGACCAAAGTGGCTTAACATGTCTTGTACTTGACTCATTTGATGTCTTAGCCTTGATGCATATAACATCTTTTGTGTAATGCCCCGTGCCCATTTATACTAAAAATTTAAACTTTTTACGCAAAAACAACTTACTTTTACGGACATCTGACCACTCTTTTGATGACTGACAAAAATGTATAAGCATTCAGCCTTTGAGGCTATTTTTAAAGGAAAGTACATTCAATTACCTTCGAAACGATAGGTCATACGACCCGTTTCGACTTACGGATTAAAAGATATGAAATTTTGAAAATCGACAAAATCTGGAACTTGGCCCATACCGCCGGCATAAACACAAACCAGGCGGCATGGCCCCCTCTGATCACCCATACCGCCGGCATGAGTCCCAAACCGGCGGCATGGACCTGCACTTTTCCAAAAACACTTCGTTTTCAACCCGTTTTCGCTATAACCGACCCATACGACTTCCGTTTTGCACCAAACTTGACCAAAAGCATTATATTGTCATAACAAACATGTTCCATAGCAATTCAACCCATATATACATCAAAATGGGTCATAATGGCTTTGTGCCAAACACCCTTTTTACCTCAAAATCCTCCAAGTTTACTTACCACAAGGACCACTTAACACTTAAACATTTGACCCAAGAGATTTACATAAACATAAGATAACGTTTGACTACAAGACCACAATTTAACAAAACGACCACACAAGTTAAATATACCAAGGCACAAAAGGGTACTTCGGCTTCCAACTTCCAAATAACTTGGTCCAAGAGTTATGGTCTTCTAAGTTAGCTTCTAACTACGCTACGCTTCATTCCACTACTACCACTAGGCGAGATCCTTACCTTTGCTTCCTCCGCTAGAACCTACAAAACCATTAACATCTAAACCGTAAGCGAAAACGCTTAGTAAGTATACAAGATATAACCAACATCACATTCACATGAGATTGGTGATTAACACCACTCATAACATTAACAAGGAGCATCAAGTAGGATTATTACTCACCTTGATCAAGCAAGTAATTATATATATATCATTATATCATTACTCATCTAGCATTGGATCCAAGCTAATACACATTTACAAGCTCCATGATAAATACATTAACACAAGCATAACATTAACATCATAACATTAACAAGGATTATACTCATATACTTACCTCAAATCCTACTAGCTTCCTACTTGACTTGATTAAGCTTCTACAAAGGCTTCCTAGCACAACATTAACTACAATTAGAGTCTACAAACTAAAGGGACAATCATTTCACCACTTTTTACCATAATCATTAAAACCCACCACATGAACCCTAATTTTCACATTTGGGGAAAACCACTTACTTGATGATAGGAACACAATTAAGGCTTCCTTAAAGCTTCTTGATCACTTCTTGATGTACAATTGAGACAAGATGATATTTTTGGCTTTCCCTCCTATTTCTCCTCTATATGTCGACCTACCAAGAGCTCTCTAAATCTTTCCAGACAATTCTAAGAGGTGGCTATTAATCATGTGTAGAAATTAAGTTTGGTCAATTGGCAAGGTTGGCCCCTCTAAGTCTCATTGTACTCATTTAACCCACAACACTTTATTATTACTTAAACTATAGCACATAACTCATATCTACATAACTTATTATTTACATAAATGGTACCTTATCGGGATACGGGTGTAACATTTTGTTGAGACACTCACATCATCATTGCAACCACATCATGCTTTTTCAACAAGTACTATTGACTTTGATTTGTAGATTTCTTTAAGATTTCCGATTAAGTAGTAGAGATATCTTCATTAATTCTTCAATAGCTGCACCGTTAATATTCCACTACGTCATTAGCTATTTCTTGAGATGAATTATCATGTGAGATATAGAGTGTGATAAAAGATTGGATAATTCATTTGTCTTCACGCGCACGTCTCGAATGTGAGTAGGTTAATGCAAGATGAGTTTTTTTTTCCTTTGTGCGTTTATCACCTAATCAAGTAAAACAGCTTGGTACCCTGACTTTTATGGGTCCGAGATGGTTAGTTGAGGACACCCATTGCATCTGTATGCACATGGTGAGGATGTCGCCAAGAAGTACAAGAATTCCTTAACAGTTTGTTTTAATGTATAAACAAATGGATTTCTTGACTTATATTGTTTATAATCATTTTAAATAATCTTATTTCTAAATTTTTCTACTAGGTTCTATAAATTCAATTTGTTTTGATTTACATGTTGATGAGTTATCCGAACTATATCCTAAACCGGTTTTATCTTTGAATGGCTTTTGACAACTTAGTAGGTATTTAAGAGATTTAGAACTTTCATCAAATTTAGCTAATAATTTTGCTTTTTCATTTAATCTTTTAATTTCATGCTTATATTCTTGACATGTTTTGCATTCTAGATCAATTTCAATATTACTTTCAAGTCTAGACATTTTAACTTCTAAAATTATTTCTTTTTCAAAATTACTTTCAAAAGTTTTTGATGATTCATGTTTAGAAATAGTTTTTAGATCTATGTTGCAAAAATGTTTAAACTCATTTTCTAGTTTTGAAAATTCTAAGATGAATTGATCATAGCAAAAATGTTCGGTTTCTGATTGTACCTTATTTGGAGTTCTATCTAATTTGCATTCTTCACATACCGGATAGTAATCTTCTTCTTCGTCTGTGTCACTCCTTGATTTTGGATTGAGTTCACTTCGGAGTTGATTTATGTAGTCTTCGTCATTAATACCTTCATTAAAAACATTTGAACTAGTAGCACATGTATCTATTTTATCTAAATGTTTATCTATTAAATTTTCTAGAACAACTAATTCATGTACAAGATCAAATTCCTCATCTTTGGCTTGACATTTTTCTTGATGAAAGTTTAAAAGATTTTTCCACATATCATTAGCCGTTTGACAGAAGAATATTCTTTCATATTCAACTCTCGGCAAGGCTTTATAAATAATTAATTTAGCTTTATTATTTTTGTCATTTTTTGTTTTGAAAAAATCATTTTGACTTTCAACATCCGTTTTTGTTTGACTTTCAAAATCCATTTTTGTTGGTTGAAAATCACCAATCGAAATGACATGCCAAAGATCTAGATCAATTGATTTCACATAATTTTCGAATTTATTTTTCCATTCAAGAAAACTATAATTTTCAAATAGTGGTGGTTTTTGCATAGATTGCCCTTCTAAATATTTTTCCGATTCCATAGATCGATTCAAGTTTTAAAATACAATATATTTTAAAAATCTTGTTTAACGTGGCTCCTGATACCAATTGTGGAAAACTAGAAGGGGGGGTTGAATAGTTTTACGTCTTTTTAATTTATTACAAAAACCTTATTTACTTTTAAAAACTTAGATTTGAGTTTTTGTGAAAAATAATAATTGAACAAAATTATTAATTATATGTGTATCCTTTTAGATTAGTTATAAGAGTTTTGTTTTTATGAATGGAGTTCTAAATTGATCTTTATGTGAAATCAACTTCTAAATTATACTAACAATTATATATGCCTATGTGTATGAAAGTAATGACGATATAAATAAAGAAGTAAGTAAGAGATGGAAAGATCAAACCGAGACACGAGGGATTTATAGTGGTTCGGCTACAAGGACACCTTCCTTGCCCTACTCCACTCCCCGAGCACCTAGCTCGAGAGTTTTCTTCACTACTTCAACAAGCTCCCTTATGGCGGAGAAAACCTTACACAACTTTCGCTTACACCGGTTTAACGACACAAAGCTAAATGTCGAGTTCTAATCGTAGCTAGAACCAATCTCACGACTTCAATCACAACTTCTTCACGATCTCTTCACGACTTCTTCACAACTTCTTCACTATGGCTTCACAACTTCTTCACGACTACTACACACCACAACTACTTCACAACTACAATCTAGTTCACAACTATACACTACTTCTTCACTTCCTAATACTACTTCTTCACGTCTCTACTTCTTCACACCTTTGCTATACTTCTTACACACCTTGTATTTCTTCACTCCTTAGCGACTTCTACTTCTTCACTATCTCACGACTTCTTTACGATGGCTTCACCACTTCTTCACACCACAACTACTTCACCACTTTACAATACTTCTACACTACTTCTTTACAACACAACTACTTATACACCTTCTTCACTACTTACACACTACACTACACCTAATATACACACCTTATACACAAATGAATGAATGATTTACAAAGTTTACTAAACTAACAACTTAGGTAACAAGATGATACTTAAGTTGTAATACTTCTAGTCTTGATTGATAGAAGTATTCTTCTTTTGCACTTGGATGGTAGAAGCTTGGATCACTTGGAAACCAATGCTTAAGAGTATATGATCAAAGGATTTAGAAAGATGTAAGAAGAGATTTAGAACAGAAGGTTTGGGTGCAAAAGGTGAGGAAAAAGTCCAGGGATGAACCAGTATTTATAGGCAGATTCTGACAGCTGGAGGAGCGGGGCGGTCCCCTTAAAATTAAGGGGGCCGCCTAGTAAAATTAAGGGGGCCGCCCTACCCGAACGTTGCTCAGATTTTTCTTTTTGTGGGGAAGGTTTTTCTGGAACATTTTTGCCATTTTTGGTTGAAAATTTGAATTTATAAATTTATAATGGATTAAACATTTTTATTAAATACCAAAAATGATTTTCTAAAAGATATAAAATGTTTGTGACATTTTATAAAAATTCTAGTGATTAAGAAAATGTTCCTTTGATCATATAAAGCATTAAGCATTTGTTTATTCATACCTTAAGTGATTAAGTTGTAGAAATGAATATTTACAACTAAATACTTGTTTATTTAATAAGTTTATGTTTAATGAGTTTACATTTTGTGATTATCAAAACATAGAGATATCAAGAAGTATTAATAATGTTTTTAGGCATTATTTATATCCCTCCTCTCTTCTGACAACAAAACCTACTAACCAATACTATCCTACATAGATCAACAAGTATCTCTTAGTTACTTCTCATTCATTCGATACTACTCATTTGATGAATCCACCACCATAATGCAACATCCCATCCCATCAACCAAGAAACTCCTAATCAACTATTTTACTCGTTCAATTACCAATTAACTGATTCAATTCAAAATTATCAATTTCGAACACTTATAAGTACCTTTTTAACCACAAATCATCAACAAATCAACAAAACTCGGTTACTTTTAATATTTTTCATCTAAAGCTCAAAACACTCAAATTAATAACTATAAATCAATTCCAACACCTACAATCTAATCTTAATCACTTACTAATACTTTCCCCGTCAATTCATTCAATCAATTTTATCAATTCTGCAAATCTTGTGATTTTGAATGTACGAATATGGTGAAATATTGAGCCAATGAAGATGATAGATGTAATCACTAACCAACATGTGACTCTGATACCAATTGTTAGATCATGCACATATTGATTTCGTGTTTAGTGTGTGAGAATCATTTGTTTATATAGAGAGAGTTAGAGAGAATTATTTTCAATTAATATTTGTATTAACTAAGCTGTGTGAAATGGCGTACAAGTTTCCTAATCTACCAAGGAAAAACTAAACGCCTCCACTATTTATAGTGATCGGGGCAAAAATACAAAAATGACATTTTAATCCCTGTGCTTTTTCAAAAAACTAATTTTTTTTTTGCTAACAGTAAGCCAATTTAGATTAGTAATGCTAGTTTTAGTAATGAAAAATAAGGTAATCCTTATGGATTCAAGAAATGATTGAATTGAAGCATGCGTTGTCCAGAATGAATAAAATATGCAAAAATTTGAGCACAATGCTGATCTTCAAGAATTTGTTAGTTCTAGTTTAAGTTTGTTTGTGGAGCTTGTCATTTGGGTATTGCAACTTGCTCAATAATGTAAAGTAGTTAATTAGTTTCCTTGCAACATTTTTCACAAATATTTAGCTTCTGATTTGATCAATGATTCTACAACTATATAAGTTATAACCATGATTTTGTACCTATAGAATAGAAATATCCTATAGCTTCTAGGCACCAAAGATAAATTTTTGCCAAACAACCCCTTAAGCGAATAATTTCTAAATTAACAAGACTTATTGCATAATAAGGAAAAAAGATAAAATACTAAACCCTGATCTTTAATAACAAACAATTCAGCCCCTCCACTTATTTCTTGGACGCCTCTGATAAGTTTCTCTGAACCGGGTCTTATCAATTACTCCCAGTAGTACGGAGTACTATTATTTGATCAACATTATGAAATCGATTAACTGGTTCATTGCACGATATGGTCATGAAATCACATTTTTATTTAATACTTTTTCACATTGTTTCTCGCATGTAGTTATCTTTGATCTTTGGTTCCTCAAGTATGTAATTAATGATCCTTAATAGTCTAATAGGTAAATGGCGAGTGACAAACATAAAAGCAAACTACTGTGTTACCTAGTTTACTCAAAAGTCTAAAGAAAGTATCACACATTTCCCAATGTTTGTATTTTTTTTTTTTTTTGAAAGATCCCAATGTTTGTATTCGTCTGCTTATTTTGGTGTGTAATAAGTATTTTTTTTTTTTTTTTCTTTTTTTTTAATTGATGTTATAAGTAGTTTTCAACAAGCATGTAAAGACAGCTTACTAACAGGCTTGTGGTCTAGTGGGTATCACTTATTCAGTTAAATGAGCTCATGTGAGAGTAGTACCGGTATGAGTGACTTACCGGGAAGTCCTCACATGAGGGCCACAAGCTCTGTTGGTATTAGTCAATGAAAAGGAGAACCAGTAAGCCAATGCTGCGCAGGTTCGAATCCGGTTTTCATCCGGCCGTTACTCCAGCGAGTAAATACTCATGTGGAGGCGGTACGGTTTTCGGGCGGACGCCGTTAAAAATCCCCACTGCGCCAGCGTGGACCCGGTTCAGACAACATAGTCTGGGTATGTGGTGGATGAGGGCCTGCTAAGGTGGCAGGTGCGATTCTAATCCAAAAATGAAAGTTACCGTCTAAAAAAAAAAGGTAAAAACAATTTATTTCAAAATGCTTTTTTAGAATAAAATTCAAAATTATTATTTTAACATTATTACATGTAACCTTTTATTTTATTTATTTATTATATATATATATATATATATATATATATATATATATATATATATATTATATATATATATATATATATATATATATATATATATATATATAGGGGGACTTTCTTACGAGAACCATTTTATCTGCGAGAACTGAGAGAACCACAAAAAACATACATGCACGCCTTTTAAAATAAAATAAAAATACATGCAAATCATCAATAATCGTAAGTATCCACCTATGTTCTTCAATATCATCATGAACTCATCCTCTTTTTTCACAAAAACCTTACACAAGGCCGTAATATTGTCGTTGCACGCCTTATAAGAACATACATGCACACCTTCAAAGAAAAATGTTGTACTTCCAATTTCTTATCAAATTCTTTAGAACAACTATGTTTTTTAAAAAACATATATGTTGTTTTTAGAACATATGTGCAAAAATACAATTATTGAAGGCGTGCATGTATGTTTTTGGTGGTTCTCTCAGTTCTCGCAGATAAAATGGTTCTCGCAAGAAAGTCTCACTATATATATATATATATATATATATATATATATATATATATATATATATATATATATATATATATATATATATATATTGTAATATTAAAATTAGTTTTGGTTGATACTTGTAAAGAAAAGTGATTATCTAATCAATTAATACATTCTTTCTAGATTATATTATATAATTCAAATCCATATACTCCAAAGCAAAAATATCACTATACTTTAACTTGATTTAAGTTTTTTGTATCGACCTTTTTAATTAATTTAAGATATTGAAGTTAAGTAATTTAATGTTATTGATGTTTGTTTAACTTTTCAAATGATGCTACTGATCATTTTCTGGATAAAGTAATTATATATCATTAAGTCGAGCATTTTAAAGTAGTTATTTTCATTAAAATTATGATCGATAACCTTTTTAGAAAAGTAAAACCATTTTATATTGCAAAAAATTAATTTCAATACTTAAAATGAAGAAGAAAATATAAAGGGAAAAGTCTTCATATACTCAAAGGTACAAGGGCGTTTACCCTAAATACCCAAAAAAAAAAAAATTCCCCAAATACCCCGGGGATCAGTTCGCTCAAAAAACTTGGGCGGATCTCATAATATAGTGACATGTGTCCCTATATATGTCCCCACCAAAGTACTAACATGTACCACTTGCAATATGTACTTCTTGGGCGACTGGGACCCACATATCTTGGGCGACTTTGGAATTTTTGTCTTTTTATAAAAAAATATAGTCTTATTTTATTACTCCCTCCGTCTCAATTTATTTGTCAGGAGAGAGAAAACACAAAGTTTAATAAAAGTGGGGCCACTTTAATTTTCAACCACTAAAATGGAATATTCCTCCACTAGATTCTCTAGTTTTTACTAAATAAGGAAAGTGGACAATTAATTTGAGACATCCATAAAAGGAAATATGGACAATTAAATTGAGACGGAGGGAGTATATAATAGTACATAAGTCTTGGGCTACTGGATCCCACTATTCCTTATTCTTGGGCGACTTGTTAGGTAGAAGGTACAGTTTTATATTATTTTTTTTATTGAAACTTGTGTCCATACTTTTTTATGTACAAAATACACAAAAAAATTAATAATTATATTTTTAATACTTTTTATACAAAATTATACATTTAATACTACATGTTTACTTTTAAAATTTTATACGAAGTGTATCAAACACACTTCTTTCTCTCACTAACTTTACTCTTTGGATCGATTATACTCCTCACAGATCGATTATACTCCTCTCTATCAATTACTTCTACCGATCGATTATACTCCTCTCTATCAATTATACTCCTCTCTATCAATTACTTCTACAGATCGATTATACTCCTCACAGATCGATTATACTTCTCACAGATCGAAAGGCTTCATTATCAATTACACCCACAGATCTGAAGCAACTGATTGTCTTGGTTTAGGTTTATTCTAATTTAGGGTTACAGTATAGTATTCGATTTAACGAAAGTAAAAATGGTTTGGGGTAGGGTAAGTAATTATCTTTTCGATTTAGGGTTAGGGCTTGTCATATTTTTATTTTTATTTTTTTATTTATCTGATTATTTTATTGTTAGTGTTAGTTGTTCGAGGATTATTTAATTGTTAGTGTTAGGTTTTATGTAATTTTTTAATTGTTAGCTTTAATTAGGGTTTATTACCTGAATATTGTATATATTGTATATAAAATTGTGAAAGATGATGTCTTTTTTGGGAGTGTTGTCAGTATGCATTAGCTTATGGTGGCACTAACTATTAATCTCAGTTCTTAATGGTCTTTGTGGATTGCCAATTTGTTTTCATTTGGCTTATTTATAGTCCTGTCAGTATGCATTAGCTTATTTCAAGGCCTAGATTTAGGTTATCTTAAAGTTGTCTGTATTTATTGTGACCAATGCGTTTTTGGCAAAATCAAAGTTCACACAATTTGACCAAACAATTTTCAAGTGCGAGCGTTAGAAACCTTTGCTTTTGTCATTGCGATGGATCTAAGTGTTGTATCACCTCGGTGGTAATCGGCTATTCTATGGGAAACAACTAGGGTAAACGGATCAAGTGGTGATTCCGGGCGACCTTGAACCATAGATAGTTGTTTACTTAACCCTGTAGAGTTGGGCTCAGATATCGGGCCTCAGATTATTCATCCTGCTTGTGATTAAGACACGGCGGAGGTAGTCTGTACTCCCGATCAGGTTCAAACTACACAGGCAACTGTTTTGACAGCTTGTGATATCACAAAGACTTAGTGCATCGGCGGTACACACAATCTTGTAAATACTTTGGAAAAATTTTGTGAACTTTAAATTTCCACTAACAGTTACTGTAAAGTTGCTATTTCCGGTGTTCAGGCTCACGCTGTCATTTATTATGATGTATGTGGTCCATTAGGTACCTAGCTTAGCTCGAAAACCTAGTGGGAGCCTTTAGATTCTCCAATTGGGGAAGACTCCTTCCTTGTAATGAGGATTGAGAACTCGGTTTCATATTACGTGTTATTGCTTTATGACATACGATATTTGCATATAAGCTGCTTTAATGCTTTAAGACATTCAGAGAAAAGCCTAGGGTAAAAGCCGATGAAATGAGACCTTATACTGCTACTCTCTTGGTATTTGTATGTTTAATGTAGACCTTATATTGCTTATTGGATGATTTCAGTGCTTATTGGTCTTTGTGGATTGCTTATTTGTTTTCATTTGGTTTCTTTAGAGTTATGTCAGTATGCATTAGCTTATTTCAAGTCCTAAATAGCTTATTTTCAGCTTATTTGTAAATTCTTTTGCAAAATTTTGTGAACTTCCATTATTGTTGAAATTTGAATAAACCTTAATTCTATTCACCATCTGAAATTCACCACAATTGTATACAAAGTTGGTAGATTTCTTCAAGTCTATCATGTTCCATTGTGGCTGGCTTTCGTTGGCGACACATTGATCCGCAGGATTAGCTCGTCCCAATGGAGCATGATTGGCCAGAAGATGTTGAGCATCTTCGTCTATAATCGTAGTAGAACAAACCTTTAATTGTGCGTAAGTGTCACCATGCTCTCTTTAGCGTTGTAGAATATACATAATTAATATGTATATTCACCACATACAAGTGAGCAATATCAAACATTGAGCTAGATTTGAGAAATTCTGATTGCGCAACCTCAATTATAGGGGAAGATCTATCTAACGTTTTAGATGGGTTCCATTGCTTAATTTGGAACCCGTCTTAAACTGGTTGCGTGTTTGATCTTGATAACCAGCTTTGGCCCTCAGTTGCAGGTGTGGTCACCCTAAAATTTTTTTTAGGGTGAAGACATGTGTACCTGTGGGCCGAAGCTTGTTATCAAGATCAAAGACACAACCGGTAATAAGACGGTTTCCAAAAAAAAAAAGCAATGGAACCCATGTACGACTTTAGATTGATCTGCCCTTATAATTGAGACGTTTTGATTGCGATAATGATATAGTGTGTATGATTGATGACAATCCACACTCCTTCATTATCGCCGTCAAGACGAGTCCTGTTACTCAGACTCTATTCTATGCTCAACATTTGCATATTTTGTTGGCGCAAGTGTAAGTATTTGTTATTCATGGTCTTCCTTTTCTTATTATTTTCCTAAGCTGGCTTTATTTATTTATTTTTTCTTAAAGGAATATGAAGCCAAAGTCATCGTTAGGAGTAAATTGAAATACTTTTCATTAATTAGAGAAAAGCTGAATGAAAAGCGAAGGATTTTATTTAGGACTACCTGTTTTGGAGTATGGTTGGATATTTTATTTTTTGACCATGAACCACATATGTTAGATTATATACTACAAAAACAGGGTTATGTAGATGATGCACACTTTGACATGCCCCTCATATATACTGTGGATGGTCGTAGTCTACATTTTGGTCGTCCCGAGTTTTCTCTAATAACAGGTTTTCGTTTTGGAAAATATATAAGGTCTGACTTGTATAGTAAAGGGGATATAAAATTTAAGTCAAGGGTATTTCCAAATAAAATGGGGTAAGACTTTCAAACTTAGATCTTCTTGGTGTTCTTGAGGATGAAGAGTTATTCGGTAAATTATCTGACGAAGATGCAGTCCGTGTGTGTCTACTGTTAGCGCTAGAGTTAATTTTTATGGGTCGGTTGTTGGCTGAACAAGTGGATGACAGATACCTGCGTTTGGTTGAAGACCTTGAAGCATGGAATTCGTTTCCATGGGGGGAGCACATTTGGAGGCAATTGTACAACCAGATACTTAATGCCATAGACAGACACAGGTGGGAACACCTTAAAGGACTCGAAGCATCTCGGAAGTACGTTCCAACGTATACACTTGCAGGATTTGTTTGGGCTTTCAAGGTTATTCTTTTTTTTTTCCATATAATTGTATGAGTTTTAAATTTTGTTTTATTTTTCCTTGCCTAACGCAATCTTTAACTTTGTAGATATGGATTCTTGAGTCGTTTGAAAGAAGCAATAAATGGTGGAATAAAGTCCCAGATGTCATACCATGGGGTGTAGCCTGGTCAAAGAAAAAATTGTTTACACGATCGGATTATGGATTGCTATTTGGCAAGGTAAAACCTTATAGAATATCGTATTCCCTACTATTTATGTTATTTTGTGTTGTATTCAACTTGTTTTTTGATCTTCTTTTGGTTAATGTTTTTTGTAGGACTCGAAGATAAATTTTGAATTGAAAGCAACATTAGCCGAGCAGCAGTCTGATTGGTATATCAAATTTCGAGAGTATTTCATGGGGTACATACCAATTACTCGTAAACCAAAGGTACCACATGATTACGATCTCTATCTACAGAAGTTGGATGCTTGCCGGAAACATGGGAGGACAGAAAAAAAGTATTTACCGCTTGTTCCCAGGATTCAGACAAGTGATCTTATTACTGAGATCAGCCTTAAGGATTGTGTGATTCAGGAGTTGAATGCTCGTGTTTTCAAACTTGAGTCTATTATTCAGGTGATTTTTTATATACAGTAATATAATGCATTTAGCAATAACATCTATTTATATGATTGTCATATAAATTTAATGGGTTTTAAAAATAATTTGTAGGTTCTTGCTTGCGAAAGAACTTGCGGTTTTCGGGTAAACACATTGGTTCCGATAGCTTACTTGTTAAATTATAAAGCGAAATTTTTACTTTATTGAATTTAACAATGCCTCCGTTTTTTCATATACAAGAGAAATTGGACTTCAGTAAATCTTTTTCGCATCTAAGCCATGTATTACGAGAAAAATTGGATTCTGAATTCTTTGAAATGGTTGACTCTATTATTTCCCGAAATCGTTCAGCTGAGATAGATGTCGACTCTGATGATGATATTTTTCAGGTAATGTGTTTTTACAAATAATACAAACCAAAATATATTATACCTTGTATGAATACATCAATTCACATAAATTCTTGTGACAAGAGTATCTTTTGGAAGAGGAATTAAGCCTGAGGAAGCAAGAAGAAGAAAGGTGGAAGATTGAAGAACTAAAGCTTATGGAAAAAGAGTTTCATAATGCGTTGATAGAGGAGACGAAACGGCGGTTGGAAAGGGAAGAGAGGTTCAAGATTGCATTCGAGAAGAAGAAGAAGAAGTTATCTGCTTTATATAATTCAGAACATTGGAAAAGAGCAAAGGCAGGCATGGAACCCAACAAGAGGAGTAAAAAAGATGGGTCTGATTCGTTGTATTACTGGTCCCAAAAATTTGTAAAATCTGAAAAAAATCGAACGCCCCCTTATGGATGTCGGGATCGAGATATGAGTGACTATTTAAAACGTGTTCAGCCTTGGGTGGAGGTATAAAAACAATTTCTATTTTCTTACGTTTAACGTTTTTTTTTTCTTTCTAATATAGTAAGAACCTGTGTGTAGAATCTTACTCGGTGCAACAAATATATCGGCAAAGTGCATCTGACTAATGATTACGACGAATTCCTTGGAAAGCCAGGGCCTCTTCGTTATACATTTCCTTGGTCCAAAGAACCTGTACGTGTTGATCGGAGGTTCTGGGAGAGCTTAGTTTGTTTAGATCCTACAAAACAAGGGTGGCTCATGGATGAGGTCAGACTCGTACATTTTTCATTTATATGTATTTGTAAATCTATTGTTTTTCATTTCTTATGGTAATTGTCTCACGAATACTCTTTTGCGTTGGTTTTCACAGCACATAGAGCTGTGGGTGGAATACATGTTGCATTTCAGACCCGATGACGCTGATTGGGCTATGGTTAGTCCATACTGTGTTCAGTTGCTATTGCAGAACTCCATCCCCATTTGGTATGCTAATGGAAGCAAGTACAATATTAATTGGGCCGATGTTGACCAGGTAATACGTGTATTCATTCCTTGAGTATACATATATGGACCTATTTGCCTCAGAACATGACATATATAAATATCTTTTTATTTTTTCATAACAGGTTTTTATGCCTATCAACGAAAAGCAAAAACATTGGTTTCTGGCCCAGTTCGATATCAAGACAGGGGTGGTAACGTTGTATGACAGTGGTGAAAAGCATGAACCGGAGTGGCATCCTTGGTAATTGAATATGCGGGCATGTTTAGAGGTAAAACCTGAAATGCAGGTGTTGCATATAACAGTCTCAAATCCAGTTTGATACTTGTTTATGACTAACACATCCATTCTAAGATGAATATACTAGTTCAATTTGAACTATAAGTCTTTAAAGTACAGGTTCTTGTATATTAAAACTTCAAGTACTTTGACAAGTATCATCTTAAATGTAACCTAAGTCAACTGTTTAAACTCTATGCAAGTATAATTGTCCATTAAGTTTTCCTTAATGTTCAGGTACATGGACAAGTAGATTATTAAATGTTAAGTCTTATATATTCTCTTATTCTCCACACTAGTTTACACCCACACTACTCTTTAAACCTCCAGCTATACCTTTATACTCTTCTTCTCCACACTAGTTTACATCCACACTAGTTTGCACCATGTCTGACTGTATTCCACTTGAAGTACAATTGGACATTGTACGTAGGCTTCCTGTGAAGCAAGTACTTCAATGCCGAAGTGTATCAAAGTCCTGGAAGGCTGGTATTGACATCATGCATTTCACTTGTCGTTTCGGGGTTCGCCCAGCTGATGGTTTCCCATATGTTTTACGCTATCAGCAAGGGTTTAAAGGTTACATGTCTTACCTTTCTCAGAATTTATCTTTAACACCTGTACCCACAAACCTATCTTTTTCTGACTTGATTCCTATTGGCTGCTCACACGGCATTTGGGGTTTTTCGTATGGACCAATTCTCCTTCACTACATGGCTTTTGTTTGGAACCCATCCATCAGAAGATCTGTGGTAACATTTGTACCTTATGTGACAACTGGTCAGGAGTATGAAAAGCGTATGTTGGCTTTTGGGGTTCGACCTGACAACCTGGACCCAATAATTTTAAAGATTTCATACCCGTTTGATCCCCAAAATCCATGGTGTGTCTTACTTTTCTCCTTCTCATCAAGAGAATGGAATGTATTAGAAAGTCAGTTTTTGCCTCGTCAGTCAATCCGACTGAAAAAGGCAACTCAAGCTGTTGTTGATGGCCGTATCTTCTGGTGTGCTTATGAAAAGTTGTTTGCTAGTGATGTTAGCTCATACAAGAGCTATATGATGGTTTCTTTCGACTTGGTGACCCATCGTTTCCAGGTTCTTGACATACCAGACGAGTTGTTTATTCAAACTTCCTCTACCATTCTTTGTTTCTAACCTAAGAGACAACGTTGTTGTTTCCGGAAACATAGATGGTGAGGACAACTTTGTTTTCTGTGTATGGAGCTTAGAGGTGGTTGGGGGAATCATTGAATCGTTTGAATGTCTGATTGCTTTTCCTACCCCTTGTGCACTTAAGTTAATTGGGTTTGCTGATAACAATGACCCAATACTGGAAGTTCAGAACCCGGAAGAATGGGCTACCAATCTTGTACTCTACAATGTTGCTTCCGGTAATTTCTATAATATTGGTGCAGAGGGAAATGGTGCTTCATTTTGCATCAGTCCAAATTGCGAGTCTTTGATTCTGCAAACTCATCATGATACAATGGCTTATTAGATTGTTTGGTGCCGAGGGGAATGGGTTTTATTGTTGTGTTTTACCGGTTTTTCTAGTCAGTCTATGTGCATGTTTGGCTCATGCTTTATGATTTAGAATGGTTGTTTATGGTTTTTAATGTTATCTAGCTGTGATACCCAGTGTTTAGGGTTTTACTTTGTAATTGACAATGTAATGTTAAGTTGTTTAGGGTTTTACTTTGTATCTGGTGTGGTGGGTTAGGTCATGTTTTAGTCGTGTATAATGACCAAGTTAATTTCTGTATTAGAAAATGCGAAGTTCATTTGTATCTTTTTAATTATTATGTATGGTGTGATTCCTTGTTTTAATGTTTCTTAATTATTGTTACGTATTTACCTTTTGTTGTGTACACTGCACAGAAACAAGATGTGTTTCTCAAACACTCCAAAGTTAACTTGAGTTGACCAATTTTGCTTTGCTTTCTTTTTTCTTGTTGAAAAAACATGATTGTCTAGTTTCTATATGAAAAGAGAAAGAAAAAAAAAGACGAGAGTGACATGATTGTCTCGTTTCTCTATATGTTTTGTTTCATTTGTACTATATATTGTTGTTGTGGTTGTTTTTGCTAATATTTTTCAATCAATATGCAGGCTGGACTTCCCGTTCTCCTACATGATGCCAATGTTTTTGAGAAGAAAGTTATAGATCCCAAAACGTATGCCATCACCTTTACATATGCAAAGAACGTTCCAGAGCAGGGGGGCCTGTTTGGTGATTGTGGTATTTGGGTCTGCATATTCTTATACCGATTGGCACATGGGAAGTCGTTGGACGTCGAAAGTCCTGTTCAGGCAGCTATTGCTTACCGTGAACATATGGCTAGGTTCTTTTTGCAACACAGAGTGTGTAGTTGGTAATTGTCGGCTATGGTGGTTGTAATTCTAACAATTAAATTTTGTTGTAATAGAACTTAGGCTTAGGATATGTTATGTAATGTGATCCCTGTTATGGGACTAGTACATTAAACAATGGTTGTCATGTATGTATCCTTGTACATTAAAATGTCATGGATTTGTTTTTGCTCATTGCTTGTTCTTGAGTATTCGACTGCACTAACTAGTAAGACAATTTCATAATTTGGTTAAGCTTGTTTGGTTTATATATTTCAATTTAGGTTATTGCTCACTTAGATAATTTATTTTGCAGCACACAAGTAGCGTTAAACGACTCATGGACTTGCTAGAAAGTTGTTTCACCAAGTACACGTTATTTAACTTACCATTCTTTTTAAGTTGCTAGAAAGTTGTTTCAAGCTTATATGTGCTTTTAAATTGTTACCAATATTGCATGCATATATCCTAAAGATCTTTTGAACATCATAAAGACATAAAACTAAAGTAACCCAACTTAAATAGTAGATTATACATATAAAACAGTTCACACATAATTGAGACACTAAGCCTACAGTTCACGCATAGGATCATAAATCATCTAAGTGATATTCCGAGTATGAATTTAGGTTGATTCCAGAATTAGAAGGTTCACCGCCCCAGACTGTGTCACCCTTGTAAAGGTTGTTAGATGATTCACCCATCCACTGTAAGTCTTCCCAATCCGCGTAAATTCTGCCATTACGGAAATACTCATCGTCCCCATCTGTTTTCGGCTCCTCTACCACTACGCTTTCAGTATATGTCTTACGCTTACGACTTCCCTTACGACTTTTCTGAGAACATATTTATTATATCAGCAACAACTACTGCACAAACATGATTTATACAATTGTAGCTACTTTCAAAATTACCTCTGTTGTTGGCAGTGGTTCCCTACATGCTTCACGTGTGTGACCTTTGGATCCACACCTACCACAATTTTAACCTTTTGGCTCTTCATTTTTTGATGGAATGCGATCTTTGTTTTTTGGTCTTCCTGATTGTCGCTTCATAACCAGTGGTAAAACCTTTTGCAAATTACCTGGATTATGCCATTTATCTTCTTCTGGCAAAGGAAATACCATTTCATTATATGTGGCTTTCAGGTTGGTTTTTGTAAACCATGGGTCTGCCCATTTGTTACAGTTAGTCAAACATTCTGCCCTACATACGGCGCACACATGACCACAAGGTAGCCCCGAAAGTTGCCATTGCCTGCATGTGGAACGTAAAAACAGATTCCATTCAACAACAAACAACCTAAAGCTTATTAAACAACATGGTTTTATTAGATACCTGCACGTGCATTCCCTTTTTAAAAAATCAACTATATGAGCATTATGATGGTCTAGCACTTGATACACAGCACACATGGCAATGCCTCTAACTTCCCAGTTACCACTCTTTAACATTCTGTCCTTCACCTTCGCAGCTGCCCAATCAGTAAGTTCAAATTCCGGTGCCTCTAAACAATTCATGAAAACATAAAAAAGTTGTTATAATTTTTAAATGTAAAACATTTTGCTTCTTCTTATTTCAACAATAATTGAGACACTAATTACCGTGATATTTTTCTCGACGTTCAAAATACCAGTCTTGTAAAAGCCTTCTGTAATACTCCATGAGCATTGTTATTGGAACCTTACGAAATTTTCTCGTTAAAGCATTAATTGATTCTGCACTGTTTGACGTCAAGTAATTGTATCTTTTTGCTGGGCAGTATGCCCTTGACCACTTTTCATAACCTGCTTCTTCGAGTTTTTTTACCGCTGCAGGTCTTTTTGACCTTAGATCAGCCATTGCTTTATGAAAGTTTTCCATCGTATAACTTTTGCACGCCTTCCAGTAAATATACTTGACCTTCTCGCCCTTGAGATTGCAATTCATCATCAAGTGACGGCAACAGTTACCATGAAAGCAATCAGGAAAAACTGTATTACACGCTTGTATTATCGATGCATGCCTATCTGAGATAATCGCCAAGCCAGGAACCACACCGATGCACTCTTTCAATTTTGTCAAAAACAATGTCCATGATTCACCGGTCTCACCCTGTGAGACACCGGTAGCGATTGGTATTATCTGGTTGTTACCGTCCATACCAACAGCAAGCAAGTTTGTTCCAAGATATTTCCCTTTTAGATGCGCGGCATCGATTATCAACAACGGCCGCATGAAGGCTATAAAACTCCGAATCTACATCATTAACCATATATTAGTTGTAATAACATAACAGCTTAAACAAAAATAAAATACTTTCAAATATGTATATATAATTATAACAATCCTTACCGCAACACCAAACGCTATAAATACAAACTTAAATCTTCCTTGGTCGTCTGTTTCAATGTGTGTTATCGTCCCCTCGTTTGCCATCTTTAAGTTGTGGCAATATAAAGGCAACTTCTCAAACGAATCTTCAGGGTTACCGTTCAATAACTCCAACGCCAAATTTCTTCCCCCCCAAACTCGCTTGTAAGAAACGTCTATTTGCCATTCAAGCCCTATATCTTTTTGTATGTCCCTCACTTTATATACTCGGTTAGTATCTTTCAGTTTTTCCCGAACTAAGTGACTTAGTAATTTCATTGTAGCATTACGATGATTAGGATGTAGTTCAGTTCTTGAACACGTGTGCACGTCATTTACGGTTGATACATAGAATTTATTACCCACTTTAACTTTGCGAGTGTATATATTCCATGGGCAACCTTGTTTACTACATTTTACGCTGTACCTCATGGTTTCGGATTTTATAACTACGTATTCAAATCCTTCAATTAATGATTTCTTTCCTATAGCAAACATGCATTCTGCCTTATTAAAAAATTCCCTATACAAGTAAAAAGTATTATCGTTTTTAAATGAGGTATTATTGGGATGGGTGTTTTTAATGACCGGATTAGGGGCGCTGGGTGGCATGGGCATGTTTGTAAATGAGTTTTTTTGCAAGTCATCTTGTTGGTGAAAGTAAGATTGTTCAACCTTTGGTGTTGTTGGATAATGAAATTGTTCTGGTAACAAAGGTACATTAAGATCGATAGATATATGATTAGAAGCGGAAGATGATTTTACCTCAGAAGGTATTTCTGTTATTGATACGAATAGTTTCTGAACATGAAGGTTCTTACAACAAGATTCCTGTATGAAGTACTGGACGTCATCATCATCAACAATGTCCAATGTTCCAACACTGTCTTTGTAAAACAACCTTACGACACAATCACCCTTCTCTTTAACGGCGCCCAACTTATTCTTCACGTACGCCACTAAATTGCTATAACTGATGTCTTTAGGTAGTTTAACAGCATGCTTTGAAGCCGGATGCACTAAGATAACTTTAAACTTAGATCTGTCCTCATTACTCATATTGAATTTGTTGTTTAAATTTTGAATGTTAGAAAAATAGCTTGTACACAAGCCTTCTTGCATTTTAGGTGTATTAACCTGCCAATTTACACATTTATGTGTATCTCAACCTGCCTTTGTACTTGAACATTTATATTGTTGTACTTTTCATTTATGTATATCATATGTAATAGTCACAAAGTCGCCCAATATAATAAATAAAGCAAACTCCATAGTCGCCCAAGAAAATAAGTATAAACTCAGCTAGTCCACTTGGTAAGCTGGCCTAGCAATGAGACTTGAATTTTAAGTGGAACCTTATGGTGCTTAGTATACAGTGAAGTTAGTACCCTGCTGTCATTTATGTACGACTATAAAGTGTAGGCAAACTAGCTTATATATATTCAGCTCAGTTGAATAACATTGATATTGAACTGGTATTTAGGTCGATATACAGTCTAATCAATTTGCCATTTACACATTTATGTGTATCTCAACCACACTTACAAAGTCGCCCACAGATTTAAATGTGTGTGTAGTTGCCATTAATAAGTCAAGTATCTAGTTGCCAAAGATTTAAATGTGTATCAACCCCCATTGTACTTGCACATTTATATTGTTGTACTTGTTCATTTATGTATATCATATGTAATAGCCACAAAGTCGCCCAATATAATAAATAAAGCAAACTCCATAGTCGCCCAAGAAAATAAGTATAAACTCAGCTAGTCCACTTGGTAAGCTGGCCTAGCAATGAGACTTGAATTTTAAGTGGAACCTTATGGTGCTTAGTATACAGTGAAGTTAGTACCCTGCTGTCATTTATGTACGACTATAAAGTGTAGGCAAACTAGCTTATATATATTCAGCTCAGTTGAATAACATTGATATTGAACTGGTATTTAGGTCGATATACAGTCTAATCAATTTGCCATTTACACATTTATGTGTATCTCAACCACACTTACAAAGTCTCCCACAGATTTAAATGTGTGTTTAGTTGCCATTAATAAGTCAAGTATCTAGTTGTCAAAGATTTAAATGTGTATCAACCACCATTGTACTTGCACATTTATATTGTTGTACTTGTAATAGCCAAAGATATAAATGTGTATCAACCCCCATTGTAGTTGCCATTAACATAAGTCAAGTATCTGGTAGGTTTTTGTAATAGTCACAAAGTCGCCCAATATAATAAATAAAGCAAACTCCATAGTCGCCCAACACAATAAGGATAGTGAAGTAAAGTCTCCATCCAACTTGCCTTCCAACATAGAAATGGCACAACCTTCAACTCAAAAACTGAAGAGAAAGAAAATGACTGTTGATGATACACACGTAGAGGTGTTGGACGAAAGATGCATTGTCTGTTGTATGGATGTTAGGTGTTGGAGGCATGCTTACACAGGTGGAAGTGTTGTGGTATGTTTGGCAAAACTAGCTGTAAGCTGTATGCTGTAAGCTGTAAACTGTAGGCTGTAAGCTGTAAGCTGCAAAGCTGTTAACATGAGCTACAAACTGTATCTTTTTTTTAATAAAAGTGTTTGGTAAGTTAGCTGTTAAATGTAATTATAAGATGTAAAATGACATAAAAGGACATATCTATAGTTGTAAACAAATGTTCGGAGGGTATATCAGTAATTTAAAGTTTTAACAGCTCTAAGATGTTTAAAAAGCTTCATGAATCAGCTTTTCATTTATGAGCTATTTGTTTGAAATAAAAGCTTGAAGTTAATGTATCCAAACGGAGCTACTTAGTTTAGATGAGATTATTTTGTAACAAAAAGCTAACAGCTCCTCCAAAAAGCCCCTACCAAACAGGCCCTTGTTGTAGTTGGTGGAGCTGGTGGTGCAGAGGCAGAGAAAGTAAGTGGTGGTGTTATAGGTCTGGGTATTAGAAGTGGAAACAAACCTGCAGGGGGGTGGTGCAGTTGGTGGTATAGATGGAAGTGGGACAACAACACCAACTAAGAAGAGTATTGAAGAAGAAGGCAAGAAACTTAATTAATGATTATGGTCTGTTAGATAGGTGTCATGGTTTTGGCCATGTCCAAGCCACTACTATGTTTTTGCATATTTCCATTATCATGTTTGGTCTGTGTTTTATGGTTTCATTAATGGGTTTTTCAGCTGTTTATGTTTGTGATTCATATAAAAGACACTCGAAAAGTAAAAACATATTTGAACACATTATATACATAAAATGTGAATCATAAGATCCATTTCATTCAACTAACCATAACCAGCTTATTTTACAAAAGGAACCCACCCTAGCCTACATCAACCAACCCCCTCACGTATACCTCTCCCTCACAGCAAACTCTATCTTCTTAAGAAGCTTCTTGCGCATTTGCTTGGCCATCCTCATCAACGCCCTCGCCCTACGAAAATCGATAGTCTGGAGTCTCCTAAGCTTCTTCGTATTGTCCCTTGCATTTATCGAACGTGAAAAGATTCGAAGTTCAGCTATAAGCTCCGCTCTACGACCGACCCTAGCTGTAATCTTTTTTGAATAGTTCTCCAAATCGTGTGACCTCTTTATGTCTTGAAGAATCTCTTTCTGGTAATGGCCAAGAATAATTTCCGTTACAACATAGGAGTGACAGAGGGTTGTGAGGTCAATATCAGACACGTTCATTGTTATATCAGTGGGGAATTTGAGCTTGTGAGGTCAATATACAAATTTATGTGTATCTCAACCTCACTTACAAAGTCACTCACAGATTTAAATGTGTGTCTAGTTGCCATTAATAAGTCAAGTATCTAGTTGCCTAAGACTTAAATGTGTATCAACCCCCATTGTACTTGTTTATTTATGTAATTGGTAAAATTTATAAACTCAGTTGACATTATATACATACTTATTTTTATTTTTATTTTTTATATTTTTTTGTATAGATGGATTCAATACCTTTGAAAGATGTGGGAAATGAAGTTGGGAAGCAACTAATTGGTGAATCGGTGAAGGAAACTGGTACATGTTTAGAGAAAATTTATGCGGAAGCGTTTTATGAGGAAGCGTTTTATGAGGAGGCATTAAGTGTAGATGGTCATGAGGGTGTTACTGAAGATAAGGAAATTGAAGCAAGATTAGAAGAAGAAGCATTAATGGAACAAGTGCTAGAAGAAGATAGGGCTGAAAGGGAAATGGAGGAGAGAATGAGGTAAGACCGTTTCCATGAGGAGTTGTTGTTGAAGATAGAGTATGGGATAGCGGAACTTGAAGACTTTGGGATTTACAAGAACGAAACCAACTGGGATGTGATGCTGTCAAGAATGAAGGATAAAATCTAATGTGTTATTTTCAATTATTATGCTTTTAAATGTGGTAATGTAACCTGTATGTTCATCAAGTCTAGGTGGTTTTAATAGTATGTATTTAACTTTCCACATGAATGTTCATCAGCTCTCGCTGGACATTTTACTTCTAGTGTCAAATTGTTTCCAGCAAATATTGTACTAGGTCGCCCAATAATATTTAAGTGAAGGAACCACCAGTTGTGCCATTTCATTTAGGTTCATCAACCATCTCATGTACTTGCGTCATTATGTTTGAGTCCAATATAAATGGAGCCTCACAACTACACAATCCTGCATTATCTACTTAATTCTAACACATAACTTCCCTTGTCTTATAACAAAATAAAATTTACATTCATGAATTCATCTTCCTCCTAAAGTATGTCATATCGTAGGAACCAGTTCGAATACCACGATGTTGCTAACATGACGCATTGCAATTGTCGTTCGGCATATCCAATACCTATCAAAGTATCTTGGTCACATAAGAACCCAGGAAGAAGGTACAAAGCATGTCCTATGGATAGATGTGGAGTTTATGGTTTTCTAGACCCCGAGCTCCCGTCACAATACTACAAAGAATTGTTTTGGAGAGAGCATGAAGAAAAAAAGGCACTTGCCACTCCACAAGGAAGTGTTGTGGCCAATGCGGAAGATTCTTTACAAATTATTACAATGTTAGAACAAGAGATGAAGGAGTTAAAGAAAAAATCTAAAGTTCATGATACATTCATGCTATTTTTAGGTTTGATAGTTGTTCTCCTTTTCATTTTGCTTTGTATCTTAGATTGATTTGAAGATGGTCAGGAACTTTGTAATGTTTTGTGGTTTATGTAATGTTTGTTATTTACCAGATAATAGACCTA
Organism: Artemisia tridentata subsp. tridentata; assembly: GCA_021014915.2. NCBI lineage: Eukaryota > Viridiplantae > Streptophyta > Magnoliopsida > Asterales > Asteraceae > Artemisia > Artemisia tridentata. The sequence goes on from CP139509.1 coordinate 423,487,143, forward strand.
CATGTTTAAGGAAATGTAGTGAAGCCAGACAATTTAAAAGCAAATGATAATTAAACATCAAAAGTATTTGTACACCAATGCATCACAACTCTTACATATAAAACATTACATCAAAAGTATTTGTACACCAATCTGGCATGAATAGCTAACCATAGGATAAATGCTGTCTTACATAAACGACATTCCATCACAAGTATTTGTACACAAATTTGTTGCACTGTAACTACAACCTCAAGTATTTGTACACCAATCTAAAGAACCATCAACATACACTCCCTCAACATGTAATCAGCAGGATTGCACCTTGTACTTCCACAGATAATCAGCAATTCGTTCACGATAGGCTAGAGGTGCTATTGCAGGATTGTCCACCTTTAATGACAAACCTTTACCCAACCGGTAAAGGTTTATACACACCCATATTCCACAGTCACCATATCCACTGCATTGGGTGGGGACATCCTCTGCATATTTCAAAGTTATCTGATAACCATCCTCCTCTATGCCTTTTGCCTGCAACACCCCTTCGTCTTTAAGATACGTAGGCAAATTTTTACCAAATTCTGCTGGCATGGTCTTAGTCCACCACTCTCGTTTTTTTGTGTATCTGGGAAGCGAATCATATATTGTTACAACACCTGTACGTATATGAAGCTCTGCTGTCGCCCAATGCTTGTCCGGCTCATTAAGTGGAAATAGCACCTACAACAGTTTATTGGCCATCACACAAGGTGTAAAAAATAATATGCATAATGTAAAGATAAGATATAAATACCTTCTCGACATCGGACCAAGCCACTGGATACTTGACACCATTTGACCAAAAGCTTCTAATGCGATTCTCCATGACAGAAGGGCTGAAAAATGAACCGGCCATAGCCCAATCTGCTTCTGGTGGTCGGAATGCCCACAGCAAGTCAACCCATACGTCTATGTGCTGTTTTAATTATAGATGTGAATTAGTTTGTGTTATGTTGCAGTCTACAATAGTGATAGACAAACTAATATTTAACGTAAAAAAGTATCCACTCAGTTATACATACCTCATCCCTAAGCCATCCGCCACTTTCCTTGCCCATGCCCAATAAACACATCCAAAAACGGCGGTCAGCAACCGTGTCTTGATTGCCCCATGGAAAAATGAACTTACTTTCATCGCCGCTTTTAACAAACTTTTGAATAGATTGGGGGACAGTGACGCTATGTTTCTTCGCCTTCGAGGCTCTTGACAGGTTCTTAAAAAAAATTGCTTAATGGTTGTTCCAACTCGTATAAACTAATGTAACTATGTTGCAAGACATCAAGGCAACTAAGTAACGGTAATACATACTTAAAGTTTTACATACCTCTACAAATGGTTCCAATTGTGGCAATTGCAAACTATTGTCAAAATCTGGACCTTTGGGAGGGGATATATTTTCTTGAGTGATTCTGGATGAACGCTTTCTCAAGACTCTTGGAGTAGTGTCTGGAGGATTCGTATAAGGAGAGCTGTGGAATTTGCTTGCTTTCCTCTTTCTTTTAAGTCCTGTGAAAATGGTCCTTACATTTTCTCTTACAACGTTGATGTCAGGAGGGGAGATATATTGTCCCTGTACAAAAGTAACGCTATCATCAACACATGAAGATATACCATATACAAGTCTTTGGATTTTTCTACATTGCCTTTTTAGTAAAAAAAATAAAGTTTTGTGGGTCAGGAATATTGTGTCACTCATGCTTAATTATTTTCAAATATAAATGATGGTTGCATACAACTGAATGAAAACAAAATGTGCACTGTTTGCATGTGAGTGCATTCAAGTAGACTACTCTGTAAGAATTATTGCTATTTAAGAGTGCAGAGAGGCCTCTTTATTCACATCTGAAAGAAAAAAAATAAAATAAATAAGGAATAATGGCAAATAATGTAAAGGTGGCTGAGCTTCGGGCAGCGGCGAATTCGTACCAGTGGGAAGACATGCTAAAGTTCTATTGCCAAACATCAGGAATCGAGTATATTAGGTTGGCTACAAAGATAACCGCAATGTGTAGCAAGGTGAATGCTAAAAATCGTGACAGGGCTATTCTTATTACGGAGTTGGAGACATATGTTGGGCAAAGGGTGCCTAAAAAAACTGCGCAGTTTTTTAGGGAGCTTCAATACAAAGATGAGAGAAAGGTGATGGAGTTGCAGATACTGGCTACAGAGATGGAGATGAGGAACAAAGAAATTGATATATTTATTCAGAGGCTCAACGGTATGTTGCCCTTGTAAGACATGTGTTGTGGGATGTGATGGGTCAAGTTATGGCTCAAAAGAATCTATTAATGTATGTTTCTGAACAATCATTCAACTTCATGTACATAAGCTTGTGCCATATGTGCATCAACCGTCTATGTTTCTGTTTTGTCAACTTATTGCGTTTTGTAGGTGATGTATTGTAGCCTTCCATAATATTGAATTAACAAAAAAATTACCTGAACATCTTCCGTGGGGACCACCACATCGATGCAAATAACTTCAACACCCTCGTCACCTCCATTACCCCCGTCAGCAGCAGGTTCATCAAGTGTTTCATTCCCTTCCCCAGACGGTTGTTGTTCTGTTTGAGGGCTGTCCCCAGCCGGATGTTGTTGTATCCCGCTTCCCGCCACCTCCTCAGTCTCCTTATTATCGACATCCATATCGATCAAATCCTAAAAAAAAGCAAAAGGGTAGTATATTTAACTGTATCAATAAAACTAAAAAAGAAAAATAAGACAGACCAGTATTATTTATACATACATCATGAGGTGGAAGATCAATCCCATCATCAACAAATTCGGAGAATGCTGAATTCAAATTCGGTAAGGACGAACAATCAAACCTACTGTTATCGTCCAGTTGCATAAACTCCGTACAAGGATCAGATGGGGTGTGGAAGGAGGCTTTGATAAGTTGTGTCATGGGGCCTTGAAACCCTTATGTGTCTGTATAATACAACTTATGATCATCATGATCAACACCACTGGCCTTCACAGGTGTGTCGGCATGCAAATCTGGGCAAATATTCTGCAATTGAAACAGTAATAGAAATTGGTTTATGGTTTATGGGCAAATATTCTGCAATTGAATGCAATTGAAACAGGTGTGTTGGCATACCTTTTTTTGCTTCCGTACTCCTAACACATCCTCAAGCACCCCGATCCTTTTCTTAACAACCTCTAACTCACTTAACAGGTTTGAGACAGGTGTGTCGGCTCCAACACGTTCTTCAATGCCTCCGACTGTTGACTTAATAGAATTAAGCTCAGCTTTAATCTGAGCTGTAGGCAACACTTCAGCCTCGCCGGAGACATTTTTATCACCACCAAGTACAGCTCCTTCTCCACCTTCGCCAACAACACCAGCTCCTTCTCCACCAACACGAGGTCCTTCTGCAGCGTCATCACCAACATCAACATCATCAACAATATCATCACCAACTGTAGCTCCTTGTCCACCGTCACCACCAACATCAACATCATTAACACTATCATCACCAACTGTAGCTCCTCCAGCAAGTCCAACTCCTTGTCCACCATCATCACCAACATCAACATCACCAACATCAACATCAGCAACCACAACTACTTGTCCACCATCACCACCAACTACAGGTCCTTCACCACCATCATCAGCAACTCCAGCTCCTTCACTAACATCAACGCCAACATCCCCAACATGAACATCACCACCATCTTCTACAACAGCGATTGGCTCAACCGACATATTTGTTGCAACTGTCATTTGCAACTGTAGTCCTCGGATATAATCCATGCTACGAATGTACCATGGAAGGACCACCTCATCAATTCTTGGAACCATCTTGCTTATTGGTTTAAAAACCCTATAAGAAAAACAAACCGTCCAAAATAATAACATGAACGCAATCAAAACAAACAATGTATATAAAGGGGTTACTCACCGGGTCAAATAGCATGGAATAGTGTTTTTTTTCAAAGGATTTCATTTTCGACCAGGCTACACCACGTGGGGTCTTTGTATGGTCTTTGCTCCACCACTGCATGCTGTTAGGGAAGCTTTCCAAAATCCATATCTGGAAAAAGGAACAAAGTTACGCCCAAAAATAAGCAATGACCACAAAGGTTAAACACAAACAACATTTTAACTTATATGATGATTAATAAATAAGCTCATGTACTTGCACTTACATGGGTATACATTAGTCAAGTAAATCTACTGATTACAGCAATAAATCTTACATTAGCCGAAAATGATCAATACAGGATTGTTGGAACTTGGAAGTTCATAATGTGATGATCAAATATGTTCCTGTTCTGATTGTCATTTATATATTAGGAAAGCATCATGTTTACTATAAACATCTACCTGATGAATTTATAATGTACTTGCTGTGTTTGTTTCAAGAAGGCTATTAATATCTCACTGACAGCAGTCTACTATTTGCATTAGTCAAGTAACTGTAGAATAAATCTATGGGTATATACATTAAGCATAAATCTTACATTAGTCAAGTAAGTGTAGAATAAATCTATGGGTATACACATTAAGCATAAATCTTACATTAGTCAAGTAAGTGTAGAATAAATTATTACCTTGAGGGCATATACAAATCCATACAAATTGTATGTTTGATCTTTCTTAGGGGATTTTTTGACCGGCTTCTTTGCTGCACCGTCATTATGCTTCTTTACAACATTTACCGTTCTTTTGTACAAATGTACCAACAAATACTCCCCCCATGGATACGAATTCCAAACAGACAAATCCTCAATCATTGTCAACATGTGGTCCGGAATGTAGAACCTTCCTTCACGACCCATGAATACACATGTTGCAATGATCAACATACAAACCCTAACAGCATCCGCATCTGATAAAGCATCCCACGCTGGACCAGGCTTCATCAGAGCCATGAGCTCATCACCCTTTACTTTCTTAGTCCTAAGGTTTTGGAAATGAGGAAACATACGATAATAGAAAGGACTATTTCTTAGCCCTCGAACATTACGACCTACGATAGTTTCTTCTTTCGCAACAGACCCAAAAACAAAACCGGTTATCAGACAAAATTCTTCACGACCAAAATCAACCATATTATCACCTATTTTAAACCTGAGGGAAGGGCAATCATCACTTTCAACCACATTAACCTGATTTTGATAAAAATGATTTAACAAATGGGTATCTGCAGAAAAGGGGGGGATGTCTAACCATGGCCCAAATACAGTTCTCCTAAACAAGGTAGTTCTATTACTATTCAACATACCTCTGATATTTGTAATATATTCTAATCTAGATCTAACTGTTACTTTTGCGTCAGACATTGTAATATGTAGCAGGGATGGCGAAATATTCTGATAGCCCTACCCTTAAGTTTAAAATGGGTCAAAATATGGTGCAGGAATGGCGAAATACTGTGAGTGGGAAGAAGAAGAATAAGAAGAAGTAAAGTATGGCGAAACGTGTTTAGGGTTTCAGAAATTCGAGGGGTTGTGGGATGGGGAAGAAGAAGAAGTGTGGGTTTGTGTGTTTTGAAAAGTGATTAGGGTTTCAAACGTGATTAGGGTTTCAGGAAGATGAAAAAGTGTGAGTTTGTCTGATTGGTTTTTTAATTCAATTGTTTTGGGTATTTTGTATTAAAATTATTATTATAAAGTGTATTTTGTATTTTAAATAAAAGGAGTATTTAATGTATTTAAGTGTATAAAGTATTGGACACAAGTTTCAATAAAAAAAATAATATAAAAGTGTACCCTCTACCTAACAAGTCGCCCAAGAATAAGGAATAGTGAGACCCAGTCGCCCAAGACTTATGTACTATTATATAATAAAATAAGACTATACTTTTTTACAAAAAGACAAAAATTCCAAAGTCGCTCAAGATATGTGGGTCCCAGTCGCCCAAGAAGTACGTACTGCAAGTGGTACATGTTAGTACTTTTATGGGGACATATATAGGGACACATGTCACTATTTTATGAGATCCGCCCAAGTTTTTTGGACGATGGGGGAAAAAAATTTGAGGCATTTAGGATCAACACTGGTGTACTTGTGGGGCATTAAGGGAATTTTATAAATATAGAACATGTTTTCTTGCTACACCTGCCCTCTCCTAAACTAATTTTATTACATAACATCGTAAATATTGGAAAATCAAAAAACCAACCCCTGCTAAAACCCTCCCTCCATGGCTTCGCTCCTCCACTCTCTCTCCTCACTATCTCTCTCATCACCCCAACAACCAACCACCCTCACTTTGTCAACGTCAGCATCACCAACCACCCTCGCTTTGTCCACGTCAGCATTCAAAAGACCGTACAATGTGCAGGTGACTGTGCATGATGATGATACCGAAGAGAGTTTGATTAGTAAGTTTCGTCAAAAGGTTTTTAGAGCTAATATTATTCAAGAAAGTAAACGGAGGATGTTTTTCGAGACTAATCAGGAGAAGCGTAAACGGAAGACTCGAGATGCTGCTAGAAGGCGATCGAGAAGGTTTATTTATTACTCCCTCTGTCCCATGTACATTTTTCAAATGCGCAAAGTTTTAGAAAAATTCTACTATCTACACTCTCCATCAATCAAATATCATTATTACGCACAATAATCATTATTACCCACTAAAGTCTCTTCTCATTGATTGAAATACACTTTGGGACATCTCAAGATTGCATTGTGGACACTTAATATGAGATATAGGGAGTAGGTATTTTCTTTTTCAATAGTTTTTATATTATAGAGTAAATTGCATTTTTGGTTCATGTGGTTTGGCTAAATTGTACGTTTGGTCTCTATTCTTTCAAAAGTGTAGTGATAGTCCTGATTGCATTTTTATCCATGATTGATGTGAAATGACCTTAGCTAGTGCGTTGCCGTGCTTTGCTATGTCTTGCCTTTTTAGGTTTGCCTGTTTTTCTTGGTTCTTTGCTCTGTGCTTTTGTGCTTTTGTTCCTTCTATGTTTTTGTGGTTGCGTTGTTGTACTTGCTTGTTTTGCCTGCTCTTTTGCCTTCTTGTTGTCTGCTATGGTATCTCGGTTGCTCTCCTGCCCTTGCTCTCTCACGCGCACACATGCACTTGCCGGAGGTCTCTTTGGAAGCAGCCTCTCTACTCCCGGGTTTACCTAGGGGTAGGGGTAAGGCCTGTCTACTGTCTACCTCCCCCATACCCTGCCCCGGCGGGATTGGGTTTGTTGTTGTTGTTGTTGTATTGATGTGAAATGACCAAATTACTCTTGACTTTAGTCATTTAAAGTATATAATATAAAAACTTTTGAAAAAGTAATTAAAGGTAAACAGTTTCAATCCAATTATAAGAGAAAGTGTTTACATTAAAATCAATATCAAATAACACTTGTTTTTCAATCCTTTTCCTTTTCTTTTCCTTCATAAATAGTACTCGAGACACAACTCTTTATGTTTATTTTCATTTTCTTTATATTTCACTCCCAGGGTTAAATTTTAACACACTGTCACGTGAGTTTTAACCTTTTCACCTTTAACTCAACTTTAACACTCCCAACCTTAACTCACCTTTATATCAAATATTTTCAAATTCAACCCCTAAACTTATAAATACTTCATTTTTTTAAAACATAACATTCACTAAAAAAACATAACATTACATACTTAATAAAAAAAAATTACAACGAAATTAAAAAAAAAAAAAAAAAAAAAAAAAAAAAAAAAAAAAAAAAAAAACTACAACATAAAAATAAACACAATCCTAAATCTACTGAGGACGTTGGAGGTTGTATTTTTTCTTGATTCGATCTTTTTCTTCGTTGATCCAATACACCACGTCTGGATCCTTCCCGTCACTTTCAATCATCAAAAATTTCATTTCCTCCAACCTTGTTATCGTCTCGTCTTTTATTTGGGACGCCCGATACGAGGCTTGGGCCGTTTCCCTTTTCAAACGATACTCGGATGTCAAAATGTAATTTTTTTTTTTATTCAACGGCTATAAAACGCAAGGGCCAAAATGTATTTTTTTTTTTTTAAATTAACGGCTAGTTTAGGCCGTTTTAGGGGCCAAAGTGAATTTTTTTTACACTACTCACCCTTAACGCAGCGTTAAGGGTTTAACTCAACACCTTAACGCTGCGTTAACGCAGCTCCCTCTCAACCCTTAACGTGGCTTTAACGCACCATTTTGGAACCTGAATGCAGGTCCTGCGTTACCGCTGGAAGTGGCCTCTGGGAGGTCCAATTTCCCATTGAGTCATCCAACTTTTATTTTTCCCAGAGTAAATTGCAAAAATCGTCCTTGTGGTTTGGCCAAATTGCAGGTTTCATCCTTAACCTTTCAAAAGTGCAGGCACCGTCCTTATAGAAAACTTTTGGCTGCAATTTTCGTTCATCTACAAAGTAAAATGACTAAAATGCCTTTGTCAAAAACTGTAACTCAAGGACGAAAACTGCAACCTAAAGTTCCAAGCCTGCAGTTTCGGAAGATTAGGGATGAAACTTGCAGTTCGGCCAAACCAGTAAACCACAAGGACGATTTTTGCAATTCACTCTTTTTCCAATGGGTTAATACACAATGAGGGTACTACTTTTCGGTTTTGTTCAATTACATTAATGAACTACTCCGTATTTTTTTGTTCACCTGGGTCACCAAACTTATAAGAAATGACATTTAGATCACTGTTTAATAATTTCAGCCTTAATGCGAGTGACATGAACACATAGTTTCTAATAAGCTAAGTAACTTAAATAAGTGTAGTGACCCAAATGTCGTGTTTTATAAGTTCAATGACCTAGGTGAACAAAAAATTAATTCAGTAACTTAAGTGAACATTGAAAAATTTTCATAAATTTATTTGGGAAAAATAAAATAAAAAATAGAGTTGGATACCTCAATTGGAATTTGGACCTAACTTGGATACCTTTTTTATGTCATTTGCTCTTATAACAGATAAAGCTTATCTACACAGCTAATGGGTTTATTATATTGACGAAACACATTAAGCGGTTTTAACTATCCAAACAGCTTGTGGCTTAACAGCCTGTTTTTAAGAAGCCAAGATAAATTTGCTTATCTAAAAGATTTAATGTAGCTCATAAGCTGATAAATTATATGATAAGCTAACCCAAACACCCATTAAGAAGATAAGTATATACTAGAAGCGTTAGAAGGGAACTTATAAGTTATAAGAGGATGTTATTGCTTATTAAGTACTAACTTTAAGTAGATAAACAATTTTGTCTGTTTTGCTGAATGTGCTTATTTGCTTATTTTACACCTAAAATTAACCATGTTGCTGGCTACATTTTTTAAGGAGATTAGCATGTTGACAAAAGCAATCCCAAACAACCCCTAAGTTATAACGAAATATATAGGTAATATATAGTCAGGATTATTTATAATTATAAGTTATAAGCAAATATGAATATGAATATATCTGTGAGAGAAGGGCTATATAGCAAACCATGTAACTTTGCTACCGCCGATGATCATGAAAATGAAACTTGTAATTTGTATCCACATGTTTCAAGACATTAGACTTATGTACAAAAACATTAAAAATTCACTCTGAGATATCAATTGTAGTACCAGTCCCAAAAGAGAAAACGTTTGCTGGATGTCTGTTTACGTACACATAGACTTATAGTTTATCCGACAATATTCAAATCTCAGATTATATCCTAAGACCTTTGGCTTATCCTACAGAAGTCCTGACTACTTGGATAAACCGAATTTGCTTATAACATTAACTTGCGGTGGAACAAACAAATGCTTGGAGCTCAGCATTCTGCTCAAACTGCAGCATATCATCTTCATTCATCACAACCCATGCTTCAATTCCATTATCTGATATTGAATCCATGAAAATTATAGAATTTTCATTGCTAAAATTGGCAGTACTGACCCAAATTGGCTTTCCCCACCCAAAATCGCTTTCATTAAATGCAAATCTACACCAGCTGCTGAACCTGAAGACCCTTACATCATCCTGAGCTATAAACTTTCTTATATGGTTGAAATTGTCTTTTGCTATCTCAACCCCATTTTCGGCCATTAGACTCTTCAAATACTCACCATCAATCTTCTCAAATGAAGCCCTCAACTTTTCAACTAGACTTGCCACATCTGTGGTATGGTGAGCTACTGCACTAGCCAATTGAATGAGATTTCCAAATTGTTGATCTTTTAATGAAGGTACCATCTTTCTTCTGAAGTTTACTACATGTGCAGCCACCGAGGCTACACAATTACCTAAAGCCACCATCCCACACTTCCAGATCAAAGCGGTCACCACCTCGACCCTTGTCGCATTCACTAGGGTGATATGGCCTTTATCCACTTGACATTTTAATTCGTTTATCGCTAAGGAACTGAACACAAACAATATTCTTATGAATCGTTGGTTCCTTTCTCTTTCGTCTGTATTCGTTCTGTATTCGTGCGACTCCATTGGAGGGAATAGAACAGCCGAGTCAAAAACTGGACCCATCAATGGAGTCTCTGATCCTTTTGACATTGTAGACCAGTGGCGTACGAATGACGAAAAGCTGCAAGCATCTGTTACTCTATGAGATATGGATACACCAACAGCTATGCCACCACAATTAAATAAGTTGACTTGGATTGCCAACTGTTCTTCAACACATGACGATTCCACCATCTCTAGTTGATTCAATTCTTCGATTACAGGACTTTGATGATGTTCATAAGGTTGGATCCGACTTGGGATACCAAGAATTGAACCCCTTGATCGTTGCAGTCAACGGTGTTTTGGTTCTCGGACAACCTTCCTGCCAAAGGGTAGAAATGAGTCAAGGTTTTAGAGAGTGAGGTTTTGAGTTTAATAATCATTTTGGATTGTGGTATAGAGGTAGCTTCATCATATGAATAGTAAAGAATGAATGAAATGTAATGAGGAGAAATTTGTTGGTCTATGTAGGATAGATAGTTTGTATGTTTTGAGGTTACAAGGGGTTTGAGAAGATGGTAGTATAAGCTCTTTTTGAGATTACAGTGACCTTCATAGTAGCGTTTTGAGATACATAAACAAAGAGATAAATACTATTCTGAGATTAACTAGTTGAATAATGAATACTATATCTGGTGAACTATTTTGTGTGTTGTTGACCTTAGATAGGGTTTATTTGTTGGGTTTTGGGGGCAGTGGTGGGGCACACTATTTGATAGTGATCTGTTGAAAGTGTGAAAAGCCTTGTTTGCGGCATGGGATTGGGGGTGATATCCCAATTAAGGCCTCACATAGTCTGGTTTGTGGTCAAAGTGATTTTCTGACTGTTTTTTTAAGCATTTCGCTGGCATCCTTTTGACACTCTAGAATAAGCACACATGATAGTATGATACTCCTTTGGTTTTGAAGAAGAGGTTGGTTTGACTTCAGAATGGTCAACCAGATACTTTTCAAGTTCAATTTTGACATTTTCTATCCAAAATGTTTATATTCTCCACTTTTAGAGGATGATCAACATGCATAACCCTTAATTGAAAACAATATACATTACCGATGTTTTTTGGGTTTGCAATATCCATTATTTTTATCATTAATGAATCATATTTACATATGTTTATACCATTGATTAAAGTTGAATGTTTGATATGGGCTCCATTGAATACATCTAAAATATTTGATTTTTTTAATATATCTGTATAGGCGTGCTCGACCACCAATAGCCAAAAAGGAGGATGTCCCACGAAAGAAGAGAGCTAATGATGAACAAGACAACTGGGACGTGACCGATGTTGAAGTCCCCTATTGTAAATGAGAAGCAGCGGCCGTCATTTTGCACCCTGAAACTCTGATGTACTAATCTGCTCATCATTTGCAATATGTGATGCATTTTGACTACTAATGATATGGAGTTGGCTGTTAGTTTTGTTACAATTGCAGTCTAGTTGATTAAGCATGACCATGTACTGGCATCAATTAGTATTGATCCAGATAATATCAGTCAATATGAGCCATTAGAACTTTTGTGTAATAGTAACTGACAATTTGGCCTCATACTGTAAAAAATGCTATTTTAGTGTTTTGCTTCCTAGATGTTGGTTTTTGTCTTTCTTCTTGGTGCCATCTGCCATCATATAGCAAGATAACTATAAGGAAAAAAATCACCAAATAGTAACCAACTTTCATTAGTGTTCCATCAAAGTCACTCAAACTTTTCTTTTGATGGAAAAACCACTCAAGTTTGATATTTGTTCTATTTATGTGTAATTTTTAGTTTTTTCTTCCAAATCACCATTTTACCGTATGATGTGTACATGTGTTTAGATGACATGGACTGATAATGTGACACCGAATATATGTGTAGGATTGCTAATAAAAAATTCCATTTAAATCTTGTTCATATAAAATCAAATCATTAATATCACATTGGGCAAAGTGAGGCCAAATGCGACTCGACTCCAAGAACATTGCAAGTTTGCGACAACTAAGGAAACTGTAGATGTCATTGAAGAAAATGTGTTTGAAATAAACTTTAGATTTTAAATATGAATACTAGTATTTTTATACGATATAGAGCTTATAAGTTTTGTGCTTAACAGAATGTTTGAGTTCCAATGTTGTTGTTAATAACACTGATCTACGATGAGGTTTGTTTAAGAATATAATCTATTAATCAAAGTATTCACCATGTGCATGTGGTTAAGAATATAGGTCATGTTAATTCTCAAAGGATGGAGTTTAATGGCCTAGTAGGAATTTATTGATAAATAAACTAACCATGTGAAAATTCATAAGGGGTTATAAACTTATAATACGCACTACTGTGTTCTTGAGGAGAATTTAAACTTTGTTGGTGGTAATTAGAACTCCATGTAAGCTAAATAAAATGTCAACGTCATCTACAAACTCACACGTCATCCTTAGTTACATGATGATTTGGAAGATAAACTAAAATTTACACAAGAATAAAACAAATATGAAACTTGAGTGGTTTTTCAATGACAAAAAAAGATTGAGTGACTTTAATGAAACACTAATGAAAGTTGGTTACTATTTTGTGATTTTTCCCTCTAATTACAAGTTTACAACTAACATTTTGAAACCCGTATGTTTATCCTTTTGACCTTTTTATCTCAAGACCTCTATCATGTACTCGCATACATCATAACTTAACTTGGATCAAAAGTTTTGACAAATTAAATTCCAAGTGTCTGAACCCTTATCTTTCCCATTCTTGTTACACCAGAACAATTAAGTTCTTTTTTTATCATCAACCAACCCCATAGTCCATAACTACCACCACCTTTTACATTCAGTCAGAACATAATTTATAGAGGAAATTCATGAACTCCAGTCCTTTTTGTCCTTGGGATTTACAAAATTATCCCAATTATCAGTACTTAATGGCAATATTCTAAATTTCAAACACACTAACATATAACTTCTATGAACAACAAATAAATTAGGAACAGACAACAGCAGCAAGTACATCATAACTAGCAATCAGATGTATAGTAGTAATTCCATAGCATGTACGATAACATCAGCATACATAATCATCTATACAAAAACTGCAGAGAACCCGTCTCCATGCCCCAAGTCATTTGTTCAAACACCTAATATTAATCACTCAGTCTTGACCTAAAAACTTCATTAGAATATAAAAGGCCGTGGAGATTTTGGATTGGGAGTATATTGAAGCAACAACCAAGTTTCTGCCTTTTTACCAGACTTGTGATTAGTTCATTATAGTCTATACGGAAAAAATCATAAAACAATGAAGATTGTTCCCCTTCGAGTCCGTCTCTGCTGACCCTGTTACCACCAGCCAAATTGTTGCACGGACTGCCAGAGTAAGTGGATTTACAATCCTTATTCATCCTGCTCATAAAGAATCTTAATAGCTAAAAGTGAACAGCCAAATTACAATCCTTATTCACCCTACTATACAAAACTTTGTTGCGCAAACAATTTTACACTAATACTTCCAGGGAATAATCACTTAGGGCTGCTGGACCACCCTTCTCTTCTGGTATTGTACAAATTGCACCTTGTGCATCTCTAGGCATGAGCTTGATGCAAGACGACGCTCTTGCTTGTTCCACAATCATTGCAACTTATTTCGACATACTGCAATGTGAAAAACAAATAAGGGGATATATATATGCAATTCCCCCTCCCAAAAAAAGGTTAAAAATTCACGTACTCTGCCAGGGATAATTGCTTCATCATGCACATTGTTCTGCCAAATCAGAGACAATACAAAAATCAGATACACGTGGAAAGTAGAATCAACATAAAAAATCTTTTATAAACCAAAAATGTATACCCAATCGTCAATTCTGGCCCATGTTCGGTTCAAGTTAAAAGAGAGATTTTAGACATGAAGGGCATGTAAACCTGCAAAAAAAACAAAAAACAAATACGGTTGAGCATTTATAAACTACAAATTGAGGCATCAATCCAATCTTTTTTACTCTTTAATTTGATGTTTTTACTGTCTCTGATGTATTCTTGATGCTTGATTTCTATGATTATCTTATAAAAATCTTAACTTCATAAGCTTTCTGCCCTTTTTATAGGTTTTCACCGATTAATTTGATGTTTTTACCGTCTCTGATGTATTCTTGATGCTTGATTTCTATGATTATCTTATAAAAATCTTAACTTTATAAGGCTTTCTGCCCCGATTAATTTGATGTTTTTACGAAACTTTTTTAGGTTTTATAACTCTCTACTGATTAATTTGTTGATAAAAATCCAAACTTTATAAGCTTTCTGCACTTTTAAAGGTTTTCACCGATTAATTTGATGTTTTCTTGATGCTAGATTTGTATAAAATTTTTAAGCATTCTGCACATTTTATAGGTTTTTACCAATTAATTTGATGTTTTTGCTGCCACTGATGTTTTCTTGATGCTTGATTTTTATAATCTTTTGATAAAAATCCCATTTTTTGAGGTATATGCTTGGATTTCTATAATAAAAATCAAGCCTTTTTAGGATTGATAATGCTCTGTATCCGTGTTGTTGATTTATAAACTACCAATTAGAACATTACTGATAGCACCTAAAAGATGGACTAACCCGTTGCCATTGATGTACTCAAGGTAGCACCTAAGGTGCATCGGGTGTCCACACCGTGGAACGGTAATCTGTATTCTTGATTCAAACATTCGCTCTTGGCAAATCACACAGTCACCTTTAATGATATCTGTATGGCAAACATGGTTTTTGAACAGAGATTTGTGGTAACAGCAGCCTGAAATCAATATAAAATGTGGTGCAGGTTAAGAAACAATAGATAAGGAAATTCAATATAAAATGTGGATGAGGGGAATAAACAAAAACCACCACGTACCACAGGTTAGACAATGAAAAAAAAATTCGGCTCCACCCACCCTGCAGATGTTGCATTTATCGCAATGGAAATGTTGTTTTGAAACCTGAACCACAAGGAAGTTTCATTTACCACAATTTGCTACTTAATACATATGAACAAAAGCGTTCAAAAATAAATCATAACTATTTGGTTTTACCTCATCGTCAAAAAGTCTGCATTCGGTGCATTCGGCACAGAAATAAGCTCCCATTATAACATTGCACGAGTTGCATTTTTGACTTACTTCTTGTTCCTTTGAGCAGACCGAACACACCACCTGAAAAACAACCAAATAATTAACACCTTTTGTTATGATCATATATTTTATATAATAAAGGAAAATGCTTTTTTACATACAGTGTTTTGGAACTTCCTGCATTAAGTAATAATTGAATTAATGTTAAATAAATTTTGAATAAAAAAACAAAAATAAATGATCATTACGTGTGTGTTAGAACTTCCTGTCTAACACCTTTTGTTATGATCATATATTTTATATAATAAAGGAAAATGCTTTGAACCACCTCTATTAACTACGAGTACTTAACTAGAGATAACTCACATGATATAATTGAAGAGTTAATACTAACTTGCCACCATTATTCTAAGTTAGTTCATATTATACAGCCTCAACAGAATTAACCAAGCAAGAGTAGTGACATGAAAGCATAAGATAAAAAGACAATACCTGATATAATAAGTGAAATCAGACACTAGTAAAACATGGAGTGAACGAATATTATTTTATCTTTGAACGTGTTTCTAGCAAGATTATCTTAGTTACATAACAATCCCTTGCATGAAGAACAATCTGACATTTGTTGGTTGCGTTCGGGATATAGTGTTTTAGATATTTCAGGTTCTTTAATGCAGTACTAATAAAGAATAGCTACAGGAGCAACGATCCTTGATCCGATCATTCATGTGCTCTCTTCTTTTAACATTGTTGCCCAAGCATCACACCAGTAAAGGGTTATTCATAGAGGATAGCTCGATGTCGACGTTTCTGTTATCTAAATACTTGATTTGATACTTTATTTATCTTCTAATATCTTGCAGTAAATTTGGATTATTGTAATAATTTGATGACCCAAAAGACATGGCTTATTATAGAAATGGCTTATTATAATTTGCCCATCTACGACAATAATGCAACACTGCATAAACTTTCTAAGCTTTTTTAGTCACCTAAGGAAGACTGAATTACAAGTCAAACTTTTTTGTCTATGTAAAAACTTTTGCCTATATGGTAATCCACCCGAACAAAAAAATTCACATGACATTAGACATGTCGCTTGGAAGCCGACCTAGGCAATCTATAAAGTTTTAATACCTTCGCTAACATAAGTATTAGGTAGTCCTAACTACAGCAATGTACCAAAACTATGTTTCTTATGCTGAACAAAAAACTACAGTAAAATGGTGGTTAGACATTTTGAACTTGGTACCTTTTTTTATAAGGCGTCTGTCAAGTGGCGTGTCGCATTGACCTTCCCTCAGAGATTCGTGGCATAATCGGCAGCCATATATAGAGTCGCAACAAGGTGCCCTGATGCTGCACCTCCTCCAGTAGTGAGGGCATCTATAATAACCAAATTAATCAGTCAATAAAATATGAGATGTAAAAAAAAAAAAAAAAAAAAAAAAAAATCGTAAATAAACCAATTAACCATTCAATTAATTCTTTAAAATCCAATAATTGAAAAGAAACCCCAATTCAATTTAAAATCAAATTTTCGAAATTAACCCAATTCAATTAATTGAAAAGAAACCCTAATTCAATCAATTCTATAAAATCATTGATTTAACTGATCTCACTATGTCACATATATACTTAGGGGGAGTTATTTTTGTAGTGTAGTTGCTAGTTTTAGGCAAACTACTGAAGATCTCACTTCTAATAGGCCATTTTCAATAAACCAATTAGCCTTCTAATGTAACTGTTTTTTTTTTTTTTTTTTTTTTTTTTTTTTTTTTTTTTTTTTGAAAGGCAATAACTTTATAAAACACAAAGAAAACAAAAAACAAAGAGAAGTCATCCCATAGTTCAAATAAAAATACAGAACAAATAAAAATACACACAAGACCAAAACTGATCCAAACACCCCAATACTCTACACTACAGAGATACATGATGTAAACTTAAAACATATTACCAAACAAATATCTAGAACCAATCACTGCACATAATTATTTGACCCACAGGAGGTAAAATCTTTCAAGAAGCCATGAACACTTTAACAGCAATATCAGACATAATCACTTATCCACAATTCTTAGACTACCACTTGCATTACTGTTGTTGACATTATTTCTATTAGTTTTACTTCTCAAGATATTTATGTTGTGTGCCAAATTGAAATACTGATGAATCACAAGTAAGCTGATTCAATTCTAATAAATCATCCAAACAAAACAATGTCTAACCTGTGTGTTTATTATTATGAAAGTAGTCTATTCCACAGGACAAGAAGAGCTCAATCGACTGAAAGAAATCAAAAGCCATAAGCTAAGCGGCAGATGTAAGCTGATTTTGATGGAAGAGAAAAGTAGTAAAGGGGGCGGAGACACAAATAATACAACTGATTAGGGTAATAACTAATAAGAGTTTATCACATGTGTTGATTGGATTATTTTGGAAGTAGACTGGGCTACATTATTGTATTGGGTTGGTATCCGAATATGTTACTATATTATGGGCCTACTAATAATAACAACTCTTAAAATTAAGTAATCCAAGTTATAAAGCTAAAAGTACAAGTAATTAAAACACATTTTCTAACATTTACAAGTTCTTAAGCTCAAAGTACAACTAATTAAAATAGAAATACTAACATTAAATACAATAAATAAATCATTATGTACATTAAATACAATTAATTAACGGGTCAATAAATACAATTAATGCAGTTATGAAAACACCCCTTATATAAGAAATACAAATTATCAAGTATATTGTACAACCAACTTAAACACAATTCCTGCATTAAATGTCACTAATACAAATAATAAAGCACATTATACAAATATTCAAGCCCGAACGAGCAACGGGCCAAATGGGCTCGAGCCCGAACGGGCACGGGCCAAACGGGCTCGAGCCCGAACGGGCACGAGCTAAACGAAATTCTTGATATCCGTAAATTTATTGTCAAAAAGAACATAATAAACTAAAATACATGATTCAGCGAAAAATTTTATTTCAGGGTACCCGCCGCTGCAATGCGCGGGTACCATGCTAGTAAGTATATCATGGCCGAATGTTTCTTAAGATTTGAATTAGACGTTTAAGATATCAAAAGTGTATTATTTCGAGTTTTTATACGTTTTTTTAATGCACAAAAAACGAAAATTTGATGCACAAAATTTTTAATTTGTAATAGTGCGATGCGCAATCAAATTTTGATGCAAAATGTCAAAAAAAAATTCATAATTTTTTGGGAAAAAGTTATCAACTTTTAGAAAAACTTCCATTTAAACACATATATGAACTGTTTATAACCCATGCGTAAATTTTGTGCTTTGCATAGCAAGTTTTTCAATGACGTTATGAAAGATTCTACCATTATGTAAACATTTTTTTTAATATAGTTTAGACGGCTCAAAATGTAATTATGTAACATTTAATTTTGCATTAGACAACGTTATCAAGATGTGTTGCTTGCTAGGTTACACTAGCGACATGCCATAAAGAAGCTAGCCAAAAAGCAAGTGAGACAGGCGAGCGATAGTACAAGCAAGTTAATATGGGTTTCTCTTGACAAAGTTTATCTGTAAAGAAATAAGGATATTGTCTATCACATGGGTGTTGGTATACTGTGACGCTACTTACAAGTTAAGAGGCTTTTGCCCCATGTAATAACACCATTTCGGCAATGAAGTGAATTGTAAAACCTTACACTTTCAAAAAATCTTTGCATTTTACTCAGTATTATCCTTAATATCAAGTATCATTCAACTAAAAACTCTACATTTTGATTCTTGAATACACAACTTATGAGTTAAACGTGTAAGATGGAAACATCATAGGGCGTGTCATTTTTTCATTGCCTTTCTAACAAATACTCGTCAAAGATATGTTTAGCAAAACTAACCAGATCTGATATACCCAAATATCAAAATGGGACATATAATTTGATGTTTCCATTTCATCTTTTACAAATCTTTATATGAAAGAGAAATAAGAAAGGATTTACGTTATTCAAAATACAAAAAGAAACATATGTAACTTATACATTTGCATGAAGTATAATAAACAATCTTGAGTCATGGGCCGGTTGAAGTATTGGCCGAATTTTAAACTTAGTCTTCATTCATTGGGCTCTCGATTTTTGGTCTTTAAGCTTTAAAAAGTCTTCTACTCTACCACAAAAGTGACATTTAAGTTTCACAAAGACTCTCTTACTTGATAACTATACCTAAACCATCATATCAAATACTTATTCACACGCCGGAGGTGATTCGCAGGATCCAACCCTTGCATATCATCTAACGTAGTTTCTTCGTTTGTCTTATTTCAGGTTACAAACAACTTGACTTGATCCTCACACACCCCTCAATTCTTCGATAACCATCGCAAGGCTTAATAGTGCAAATTATTGTATGATCATTTATCTTTTGTAATCCACATCTTTACCACAAAAGTTACATTATGACACTTAAATTTTATGACAAATTATAAACACATAGACTACGTCCTCTTTTTTTCACTTATTGCCGCTTATCATCTCATACTCACGCAATAAAATAGCGCGGGTACTAGGCTACTTTTTTAAAAAGAGTTACAAGTTGCCCAATAATAACATGAAATAAGTGCATCATTATTACATTTCCTAAATTTTGGTCACCATTTTAAAAAGGAAAAAAAAAATAGAAAAAAAAAAAAAAAAAGCCTTAAAAATCTCAAATCTGTAAAGCCCCTCACAATCGCAAATCTGTGATGTTTAGTTGTAGAAAAATTTTCCTCTTTTTCCCTTTCTAAATTCTTAAGAAGGGAATGACTTTTCTTCTCTAAGGAACAGTTGAGAATTTTGAAAACCCGTTTAGTTGGAGTTATATTTTTCTTTTTTAAAAATGATAAGAATATTAACTCAAACTGCGACGGTGACAGCGACGGCGGGCGGTGGCGGCGACAGTGGGCAGTGGAGGATGACACGAGAGATTAGAGGTAGAATGGTGTATGTGTTTTTTTTGGAGTTAAGTAAAAAATGAGAAAGAAAAAAGTGAGAATGATAGAATGGACTTACCAATTTTTAGTTAAAATTTAGAAAATGAGAATTTCATTTTTTTTTTTTTTTTTTTTTTTTTTTTTTTTTAATTTTTGAAAATTGTTGGAAAAAAAATGTGACTAAACGGATTTTCAATTTTTTCATTTTCACATGAAAAAATTCCTAGAAAAATAGGATAATTTTAAATGGAAGCGTAATGCCAAAGTTTATAAAACCTTTCAACTTTGTAAACTATAAACTTGTCAAACAATTCTATTATAAAGACAGTTTTAGTCAAACTTACACAAGTTATACTTTTGGGATTCAGGGTAAACATCCAACTCATTCATCGACTTATCTGTAAAAAAAATAAGGTTCCTTGTCTATCATACGGGTGTCGGTATACTCTGACGCTACTTACAAGTTAAGAGGCTTTTGCCCCATATAATAACAGCATTAAACTGCTTATAACTTATTGGCGACATTTTAAAAACACTAGAATCAAAACATTAAACTGCTTTGTTACTAACACTTACAACTTCAATGATAAAAAATATGGAAAAAAAATCACCAAATAGTAACCAACTTTCATTAGTGTTCCATCAAAGTCACTCAAACTTTTCTTTTGATGGAAAAACCACTCAAGTTTGATATTTGTTCTATTTATTTGTAATTTTTAGTTTTTTCTTCCAAATCACCATTTTACCATATGATGTGTACATGTGTTTAGATGACATGGACTGATAATGTGACACCGAATATATGTGTAGGATTGCTTACACAAAATTCCATTTAAATCTTGTTCATATAAAATCGAATCATTAATATCACATTGGGCAAAGTGAGGCCAAATGCGACTCGACTCCAAGAACATTGCAAGTTTGCGACAACGAAGGAAACTGTAGATGTCATTGAAGAAAATGTGTTTGAAATAAACTTTAGATTTTAAACATGAATACTAGTATTTTTATACGATATAGAGCTTATAAGTTTTGTGCTTAACAGAATGTTTGAGTTCCAATGTTGTTGTTAATAACACTGATCTACGATGAGGTTTGTTTAAGAATATAATCTATTAATCAAAGTATTCACCATGTGCATGTGGTTAAGAATATAGGTCATGTTAATTCTCAAAGGATGGAGTTTAATGGCCTAGTAGGAATTTATTGATAAATAAACTAACCATGTGAAAATTCATAAGGGGTTATAAACTTATAATACGCACTACTGTGTTCTTGAGGAGAATTTAAACTTTGTTGGTGGTAATTAGACCAAGAGTAGTGGGGAGGGAGTGGGTTGGGGCATTTGTTGACACTTGACGGTGAGAGAAGAAGGGCGTTGAAGCAAAATTGGGGGTAATGCTTCAACGCCCGTTTTATATATTGTTAATATTTCTATCTTAAAACAGGTGTCAAGCTTTGACTTGCATATATCACAACCTTATCACCATCATCATCAACACACACTAAAACCAAATAGCAGATCTTCATCTTCATCAACAATTCACACCATAACAAAAAAAAAAAAAAAAAAAAAAAAAAAAAAAAAACAACAGATCGTGCCTCAAAAACAAGATAAAATAGTTGAGTCAAAGATCATATCTCTTCCACAAGATAAAAAAAACAACTCCCACCTGTTGAAGCTTCGATCAGTGTTGAAGCTCAATAAACTCCATCCAAATTGAAGCTTAAAATTAAAGGAAAAGATGGTTTGGGTCCCACATGTAGAAGCAAGAATAAAAGAAATGCCCGTTGTTGGATCAACGGGCGTTGAGTTTTTTGGTTTTCAACGGGCTTCAACGGTGGTGGGGGGCGGTTTGACGGGCGTTGAAAGGGCAACTGAGGGGCTTTCAACGCCCCACTACTCTTGGTCTTAGAACTCCATGTAAGCTAAATAAAATGTCAACGTCATCTACAAACTCACACGTCATCCTAGTTACATGATGATTTGGAAGATAAACTAAAATTTACACAAGAATAAAACAAATATGAAACTTGAGTGGTTTTTCAATGACAAAAAAAGATTTGAGTGACTTTAATGGAACACTAGTGAAAGTTGGTTACTATTTTGTGATTTTCCCCCAAACTATAATATATCCTAAGTAGTCAAAAGTTCAATAAATATCTCATATTTGTCATATATCCAATAAAACAATCATAACCATTCATTTTTTTATCAAAACAAAAAATATAAACTTTCACCATTTTTTTAAAAATTAAATATCTCGCAAACCGTTAATCGTTACGCGAAAAAAATCATACCATCGCGACGAGAATTATGGGCCCGTTTGGTTGACGGGTATAAAGGGGGTAAGGATTGAAGGAATCATCAAATTAATTGTTTGGTTCCATTTTGATTCTCATGACACACCATTTTCAATCATAGATTCATTATTGTCCTCACTAGTGTCTTTTGGTGATAACTACCAATCAAATTTTACATTTTATTTTTAAAAAAAATTTCAACCACATATTTCAAACTAATTTATAATAGCTTATTTATATATAAACAAATATATACTTTAAATAAATATTAATTTTCTCTTTCATCATTTTCTTTCAAATATTTCCCAAATCCAAATCCAATTCCAATCCCACCTACAAACCAAACGCACCCTATATTATCTTTCTATAGATATGGATTATTATATACTTTCGACGAATTTTTTTTTCAAAATTTCCGCCCAGAAAAATCACACATGATTTGTAAAAATCACATGTGATTTTTACGAATCACATGTGATTTTTACAAATCATATGTGATTTTTTTGGGCGAAATTTAAAAAAAAAATTCATCGAAAGTATAGAGAAATGCATATTTATAGATAGATAATTTAATTCTCGTCGCGATGGTGTATTTTTTGTAGATTGAAGATTTATCGTTTGCAAAATATATTGTTTTAAAAAAAGGGTGAAAAATAGTTTTTTTTATTAATTTATATGCAAAATGTATTTCTAAGATTGATTCTTTTGATATATGACTGATGAACTCAAATAAGTACATTTTATTACCGTCATTTATCCTATTTATTTGACTTGTTTTACTATATTATCTGTGAGAATTGATACGTTAATGTTTACTTTTGTAATTCTCAGGTAAAAACAAGCATTTGGTGAAACTTGGCGATTTTGGACTAATTATGGAGCAAAACAAGCAAGAAGTTAAGAGTCTACCGAAATGTACAAGATCAAGACTATTCTGCTCCAGATACGCCGCATCTTGCTTATTACATACGGCGCATCACTATCAAGATTTCACAAGATACTATCCAAGATACAAGAGGACATGCGCCGCATCTATAAATGGAGTTACGCCGCATCTTCTAGCGGTGTACGAATATTCCTGAATATATTAATCTTGGACCCCACGCGAAGTTAAGTCAATGCGCCGCATCTACTTATTAGATGCGCCGCATCTTACCCTCAGACAGAGACTATAAATACCCCAAGACCAGACGAATTTAAGAGTTCGACAGTTTTAGAAGACCGAAGTACAGAAACCCTAGGACGAATTCAGTCGAAGTGGCAGCACAAGACACACCTTGAACGAAGATACAAGAGCTGTAAGAAGGTCCTGCATGTATTTAATTCATTAAGTAGTTTTGTTTTATTGTGTTAGTAAACTTTAATTCATCAGGATTGGTGGCTTGTGTAATGTGACAACGGAAAGGTTGCACTCCCTTAAAACTGCTTTCCCATTAATTAAAGTTTATATGTTGATGTCTTTGGTGACTTTTATTAGTGCATTGATAACCTCTGTGTCTAGCTGAGCGTTGATCGGGTCGCCATGCCTTTGCCCTCGCCTATTTATTAGATCGCCTATGCATTCTATCGTCTGTAGAAAAGTAGGAAGAAAGATAAATAGGATAGTCATAAGTAATCATTAAGGGTTTACTCGCCGATAAGATTAGAACCAACGAGAAATGACTTAATCTCGGTGCGTTGCATCGAACTATACACTTCATATAAAACTAGCAATAAAACAAGTGACAAGCTACTTAACTATCAGGACAGGCCTTCTTATTGTCTCGAGTATTTATCTGTGTACGTGTGTGCTATTCGCTGATTCGTGCCTATTAGTTTAGTTTATTATTTAATTGCAACCAAACCGTGCCAGTCTCTCAGGCTGAACCCCCTTGCGTTAGATTAGGTTGTATAGCTAACTTAAGATATTAAAATATTGATTAGAATAACTAGATAATACGTTCCACTCTTAGTGATCGACACTCTACTTACCATTATATTCATACTGACCGGGTACACTGCTCGTTAAAGTGTGTGTGTTATTGATAAGTCGGCTAAATATAAATTTAAAACTTGAATACTGCTAAAACCACAACGACATACCGTGGGTATAAATTAGAGCACTCGCACGCACGCATCAATGACAAATATGAGATCTATATTGATCTCAACTCATCCCAAGTATCCTTTTAAAATAACTTACAGAAACAAAATTAAAGTTGCCAAATTTTTTTTGGGGGACGAGTTATTTAAGCCCACTACTTTTACAAAGTAAGCCCCCCTAGTGGGGCTGGGGTTCTTTTTGTATTTTTTGTATTTTTTTTCTTTTGTTGTTTTATATTTTTTAAAGTATGCATCTCTTTTATTTTTTTATGTGTAATGTTTATTTGTTATGTTTTTTATGTTATCTAATTTGTATTTGTCTGACGTGTGTCTATTTAATTAAACAACAACAATAGCATGTTAACGTTAACACATTAAAAAACTACAAAGTATTCGTCTAACGTGTTTCTATTTAATTAAACAACAACAATAACACGTTATCGTTAACACATTAAACAACTACAAAAACAATTGTTATTATTCAATTAAACATGAATATTAACACATTATTTAAAAACAACAACACCTACTACATGTGAAGATTATTCATGTCATCTAAAAGCTCATGGAGCATTGCACCCGACTGACATGCGTGATCCTCAGGATTCCTTGCCAATTCTAGTGATTCCTCGAGCGTCCTTATTCTTGTCATCAACATCTTGTTTTGAGACACTAACATCTTGTTTCTTGTTTCAAGCTGGCCTATCTTATTAGCTTGCTTGTCAATTTTCTTATCTTTAGCTATGCAGTTTGAGCACTGCGTTGAAGAGGAGGCTTGACTAAAGTACTTTTTTTGAAACTCATCCTTCCACATAAAGTACCCACACCCAAAGTCATCTGTTCCTGGCTGTTACATGTTAAGAAAATAATAAGAAATGTATTATTAACAAACAGATAATTTACATAACTAAGCAAACGTATGATTATTTACCACTGAAAAAGGACATGCATAATACTGTTGACCATAACTACCGTCTTTACGGGATGTCCTCTCTATAATCAATCCTCTCCGACAGCGACACAAGAAATGATTATTTTGTTCCACCTGGCCAAAGAATTAATTTAAATAATACAAACAGTTATTTACAACATAAATCAGTAATGTATTGTTAATTTAAATAATACAAACAGTTATTTATAACATAAATTAGTAATCATTCACAATGTTTTGTCGGTATAATTATTTACAACATAAATCAATAATCATTTACAATGTTTTGTCGGTATAATTATTTACAACATAAATCAATAATCATTTACTATGTTTGTGTTTGTCTAATCTCATTATACAAGTGTAGTTGATCGTAATATAATGTTTCCCATCCGGATGCATCGGCAGCGCAGTACGCCCTCCATTGTGGGTGAATAGTCGGAAATGGTGAGTTTTCGTCTAGAGTCAGATGAATGTAGTGACCACAATCCTCACTCCTCACACGGGTAATCACCAGGGGGCTAGTTCCTTGGATTGGATTTGGACCCGAAAAAAGAGGAAAACACGTGAAACTTTGTCGATCGGATATAAATACAACATGCCGGTTAGTCACTGTGACAATAACCAACCCCGTGTTTGGCATAAGCATCCAATAGCCTCCCGGACAAGGTCCGTCATGTAACCAGTTTAGTGTGCTCCGAAGATGGTCATAGTCTCTTTGCCACCACATACCCATGTAAAAGTCACGATTAACGTCCAACTCTTGCAATAACCACCTTCGTACATTGAGCCAGTTTTCTTGGGTTTGACCAATACCGTGGGCCACGCACCGAAACCCACAATTTCCATCACCTACCACATTATAGATACTTATGATTTATCGACGGAAAAGTTGTGGAAGCTGCTTAATCAAATACTCGCTCTCCCTATTTCCAACGTATAACCTGTGTTTGGGACTTCTTTCAACTCTAGGACCCATGTAAGAACTATGTCTCGCAGGTTGTTTGTTCAAGTCCGGGACTTTTATAGATCTTGAATTTGTGCTTCTCCGGTGATCTACGGTTGGTACTTTATACAAGTCTGGGACTTTTTTAGCTTGGGACTTTTTGTCCTTTGCGCTCGGACGTCCACGAGTACGTGTGTGAATAGCAGGTTGACGTATATCAGTAGATTCCGGATCGTATATCCCTCTCATCTTCTTTAACATACTTTTCTTCACAAACGATGACACTTTACCAAAAACACTCTTGAATTGTTGTATGTCATCTTCACAAGAAGGATCATCGTCAGGATCACAAGAAGGACCAGCTTCAGTATTGATACTAGGCCACGGAACAGATAGGGTTCTCCAAAAAATATCAACCGTATCCTGTGGAATGGCCATATCTGCATTCATTAAAAGTGACTTATATAAATTACTGATATTAATGGAGAAAACCCCTTGCCTCTCAACCGAGAGGTCAAGGGTTCGATCCTCACTCCCTACAAAAGGCCGGGGGTCCTTTTCTACCTTTGGTAGAACCGGAAGCAGCCTCTCTTCCTTAGGTAGGGGTAAGGCTGTCTACGTCTCAACCTCCCCCATACACCGTCCCCGACGGTATTGGGAGTTACTTTACTTAAAAAAAAAAAAAAAAAAAAAAAAAAAAAAAAAAAAAAAAAAAAAAAAAAAAAAACAACTTAATAGTCATAAATTTAATATACTTACTATGAATCCGATAGTAAAGCAGTTCGTGAAAGCATGGTAGGCCATAAACTGACCGCAACTGATGAGTACAATCTTGGGCGTCGATCGACAGTTGGAGTTCATTGAACATGAGCTCCAAAGCATATTTGGAAACTTTATACCACAATTCTTGAAATAGTGATATATTACATTTATTCATTCTCTCGTTTTTGCTTCTGTTAAAAGATTCCTTTATCGCAGTTTCTTGCGCAACGAGAATCTTATCGATCGAACTCAACAACGTGTCTAAGTTGGACATTGTGCTGCCCAAGTATAATTTCAAAAACGCGTGTTGACCCTCAACTCTGCATGTTGTTGACTGGCCGAAGCAGCGATATTGATCGGTAATAAATGAGATAAACATTTCTGAATAACCATTCAGCCAGTTATTCAGATACGAAGAAATATCTGAAAAGAACAATGAATTAATAAAAAGTCATTCGGTTACTTATTTATTAAATTAAAGAAACAATGAATCAATAGTTAAGTACCTGCATGTTCGACCAACAACTGTTGTAGGTGTTGATAATTGTAACACCCCCAAAATATCGCAGCGAAAGATTGTGTCACTGGGGTGCTACTTCATAATACAAAGTACAAGTTATAGAAAACGACCTCTAAATGAGACGTTTTGAAAAGTTACCATTCGATTAATGAATTCAGAGTTACAAACATGAGATCCCAAAGTATGATACATAAATGTATACAAAATGTTCCGAATGGTAAATGATAAAAGCATAAGTCTTCAAAATTATGTCGTGCGATTCTATGCTTCAAGATCTAGCTATCGTCTAATGTACCTGAGATAAACATGCTAAAGTGTCAACACAATGGTTGGTGAGTTCATAGAGTTTGTTTAACATGTAAAGTATTTGAATCAAGATTTTCCCAGCAAAGGCCTTGTAAATCCACTCAGTTCCAAGCCCCGTCCATAAAAGACTTGCAACCTGTGTGTTTACAACCCACTGCTAACATAGAATGATTAGGATAGATGACTTGCATACCAATGCACAATGTAACAGATGACTTGCATACCAATGCACAATAGAATAGATGACTTGCATACCAATGCACAATGTAACAGATGACTTGCATACCAATGCACAATAGAATAGATGACTTGCATACCAATGCACAATGTATTAGATGACTTGAATACCAATGCACAATATAATAAATGACTTGCATACCAATGCAAAACGTATTTGATAAACGAGAAAAGTAATTTAAGCATGTATCTCCCCCAAAAGTAATTCAAAACGTATAAAAGTAGGGGCTATGAAACTCACCTTGAACTAATGATGTCACAACGTATAACGGGATCGATGGATTAAGCCAGGAAGTCTCTACGCGTAACTACCGTTCGGGCCATCATAATTCAGAGGTCACGCAGTAAACGTTCGAGGAGCCAGGACACTTTAATTCGTAAATCCACAACTCGTCGATCCGTTTACCCAAATGAACCCCTCACATGAAGTTCCCTAGTGTTGTAGTACCCGATACTAAAATAAGATAATAACAAAGTCTTTTTGGAGACTTGAAGTTATTTGAAGATTACAACGACGCCTTCTTGGAAACCCGAAGTGATTTGAAGATAATAACGACGCCTTTTTTGAAAACTCGAAGCAAAGTAGATCAAAATCTAGCTTTTGCTCAAGAACGCTTGCACGTTCTTGAAGAAACTTGCTAAAATAGCTAAGAATCGCCTTGGGTTTAAGGACTTTAGAGATAAAGAGAGGGTGGTGCAAGAAATAATGAAGGATTTTGCCTTCTATTTATAGGGAACAAAAATGGCATTTTTGTAAATAAAGGGCAAGGGTAAAATGGTAATTTCACTAGATTTTTGAAATATCTAGATATTTTGGAGAAAATATCTAGATATTTTAGGTTAGATATTTATCTTGACTTACGGAGTGGGTTTTGGTCCCGTTAATTGCTAACTGTAAGTCGTAAAGTCACGAAACTTAAAACCGGGTATCCTAAAATTCCAAAATTCTTGAAAATGTCACGGAAGGTGGAAAACATATATTTCTCTTGTTGGTAATGTTGTTTGGACATATCGGGATGCCTAAATGATGTTTAAACCTTAAAGTAAATCTCAGACACGGCTTCGTGATTCTTGCAGAAATGATCCGACGAGTGTCAAACTCTCGGATTATCATTAAAATAGTTTAACTTACGAGAATATGAAATAAAAATTTCGGGAATGAATAGTGCCAGTGAATAGTAAAAATGAATAGTAAAATTTCGGGAATAGAAATTTAACCTGAAATGTGAATTGTTACAGTCTCTACCCCTTAAGAAAATTCCGTCCCGGAATTTAATGTGTCTAGGTCTCTTATCTTAACAGAGGCACGAATAAAGCTAGATTTTTGTACTAGAATAGAATAATATGGTAGGATAAGACACGTACGCATGATTACATATGTCCACGTGAGTCGTGATGCACTTATAATTATGTTGGCCACCATAATTATACTTGCCTCCTTTCACACGTGTACATATGACCAAGCACATATCTCTCGATGTTACATAAAAGAGTAGGGTGATCATCTCTCAGAAAATCCTCGAGTGAACTCATCAAATTTTTGCGGCTAAGTGATAACCTTTATTTAACTTAATCCCATGTCTCATCAAACAAGAACTGTTACAAGATTAAGTTAAAATAGACAGTTATCACTGAGCTCTATTCTTTTGATGTCTCGATTTTTGATCCTGAGATATTCCCTAAAAGAAACAACAGTTAACATTCAAGGGTGTGCACATAAATGGGATTAGTTCCATGTAAGTAAGACGATTGAGATAAGGATCTTAGTGAGTATAGCAGTTATAGTCTAGGCTCCTAAATGCAACCTAGTTCTCTATAACCAATGCTCTGATACCAATCTGTAACACCCCCAAAATATCGCAGCGGAAGATTGTGTCACTGGGGTGCTACTTCATAATACAAAGTACAAGTTATAGAAAACGACCTCTAAATGAGACGTTTTGAAAAGTTACCATTCGATTAATGAATTCAGAGTTACAAACATGAGATCCCAAAGTATGATACATAAATGTATACAAAATGTTCCGAATGGTAAATGATAAAAGCATAAGTCTTCAAAATTATGTCGTGCGATTCTATGCTTCAAGATCTAGCTATCGTCTAATGTACCTGAGATAAACATGCTAAAGTGTCAACACAATGGTTGGTGAGTTCATAGAGTTTGTTTAACATGTAAAGTATTTGAATCAAGATTTTCCCAGCAAAGGCCTTGTAAATCCACTCAGTTCCAAGCCCCGTCCATAAAAGACTTGCAACCTGTGTGTTTACAACCCACTGCTAACATAGAATGATTAGGATAGATGACTTGCATACCAATGCACAATGTAACAGATGACTTGCATACCAATGCACAATAGAATAGATGACTTGCATACCAATGCACAATGTAACAGATGACTTGCATACCAATGCACAATAGAA
This sequence comes from Artemisia tridentata subsp. tridentata, assembly GCA_021014915.2. Lineage (NCBI taxonomy): Eukaryota > Viridiplantae > Streptophyta > Magnoliopsida > Asterales > Asteraceae > Artemisia > Artemisia tridentata. Next base: position 423,518,120 of record CP139509.1, read on the forward strand.
TAGATGACTTGCATACCAATGCACAATGTATTAGATGACTTGAATACCAATGCACAATATAATAAATGACTTGCATACCAATGCAAAACGTATTTGATAAACGAGAAAAGTAATTTAAGCATGTATCTCCCCCAAAAGTAATTCAAAACGTATAAAAGTAGGGGCTATGAAACTCACCTTGAACTAATGATGTCACAACGTATAACGGGATCGATGGATTAAGCCAGGAAGTCTCTACGCGTAACTACCGTTCGGGCCATCATAATTCAGAGGTCACGCAGTAAACGTTCGAGGAGCCAGGACACTTTAATTCGTAAATCCACAACTCGTCGATCCGTTTACCCAAATGAACCCCTCACATGAAGTTCCCTAGTGTTGTAGTACCCGATACTAAAATAAGATAATAACAAAGTCTTTTTGGAGACTTGAAGTTATTTGAAGATTACAACGACGCCTTCTTGGAAACCCGAAGTGATTTGAAGATAATAACAAGTCTTTTTGGAGATTTGGAATTATTTGAAGATTATAACGACGCCTTTCTTGAAAACTTGATGCGTGGTTTTGCAACCTTACAACAGGTTTTACCTCTCGAGGGATCTCAAGAGGCTTACAACCCCACCAGGAAGTGTACCTGACCGATGTAGTATAGTGTAGTGGTAAGTACGGGGGATTGATCGTTCTCCACAGGGAATAGTGTTCGTTAGGTATGAAAGACTACTCTAATAGGTCTAAGGGTTGAGGAAGATTCTTTTTGTGTTTTTATATTTTTTTATGAAAGCAAGTAAAATCTCGGGTTTGAAGGAGTGGGCGGAATTAGTTGCTAGTCAACTAACCCAAATTACTACGAATGCAAATAAAATAAATAACTGAAAATAAAAAGTTGGTGAAAACTTAAGTGTAGAGAAATGTGTTTACTTAGATTTCCTTACTCCCTAACTATCTTTTACCGGTTAATTAGTGTGTATTAGTCGCGTGGATGACGGGTGTATTCCTTAATACCAATCGTGGGGTGGCGTACGTACTTCCCCAACTCTACAAGCTCCTACTTCACTCCTATGTCGAGCCGGCTAGGAAGCTCCTAACATGGGATCACTAGAATTCGCTTGTGCATTAAATACAACCATAAAAACCTTTAGTACGCATTGGTTCATGTTTCTTAAGACGTTCAAGCAAGTTACCGAATAGGAAGTTAGCCAGTTTTCTTAAGCCTAACATAGATAAACAATCATCCAATACAACTAATAACACACTAATAACCAATAATTAATAGCTAGGTTTCATTAGATCTAAGCAAACACAAGATAAATCTAGCCTAACATGTTAATCAAAAGACAAGAATAAGATAGAATCAAACAACACATAGACATATTGAATGATTAATTGATAACTTATCTTCAATGTAACATGGAAGATCTCAAGGCAAAAAGCCTTGAAAAAGATGCTAAAATCGTCTTAGGGTTTTCTCCCAAAAATTCCACACTAAGTTCCATACTTATGACAAAGAATTGCAAAACTATATATAGATTTTTACATCTGACGGCGTCACGTTATGGAGTGTGACGCCGTCACCTAGCCGCTTTTAGGGTTCTCGGGTGACCTTCTTGACGCCGTCCCTCTTTAGCTCTCCAAAATCCGTTCTGGCTTATCAAGGCTTGACGCCGTCAGACCTTGAACGTGACGCCGTCCCTCTTTGAATTAAGCCGTGACGCCCTTGATCAGGTTAAAGCGTGACGCCGTCAGAATTCACATGCAATTTTCACTGGCTTATCATGAGTAAATTTCACATCCACCTTTTCTTGCCAAGCCATGACGCCGTCCAGAGTAAAATCTGACGCCGTCAAAGGTAACTTTTAGCCGATTTTTGAGACTTTGTCGTTTTCTTCACTTTTATGCTTCAAAAACGTCCAAAATGCCTCCTTTTCCAGATTTCTCCTCAAAAGTACCTAAAATGACAAAAGGAACGATTTAGGGCAATATTTGATCAAATAAATACGATTTAGGGCTTAAATGACCCCTTAAAAGCGGTACACTTTTCGCTTCATCAAATACCCTTACACTTGAGATTTGCTTGTCCTCAAGCAAATGCGCTTTTATTCTAATCAAAATACAAGTTAGGGGTCATTTAATACTAACATAAAAGTAATTACAACAAATAATCGTTCCTCTTTAATCATAATAAGCACGGAGATTATAAACTAGCACCTCACAAGTAGTGTTTAGATACTCACATCTCTCAAGTGTCATCAAAATAAATCTCATAAATGGAAACGGATAATATCTCTCACTACCTGTCATAGCAAATAGATTACCATAGGCTTGGGAAAGGATCGAAAACCTCCTCCACTAGGCGTAAGCACCTAAGATAAACTATCAAAGAGGGCTTTTAAATGGGTTATAACGTTAGGTGTAGGGAAAAGGAAAACACGGTTTTGTTGGATAAAGGATATTTTACTGGTGGCGAGTTAAAGATCTTGATCGATTACATGTACTATACAATGTCGCTAAGCCAAGACTCGACTCAATCTTAAGCTAATGAAAGAAAATAACAAAAACATAAAATAAACATAAAATAAAACGGGATGGTAGTCCGTATGTTTTTTCTATTTTTCATTTTCTCATTTTTTTTTTGTATTTTTTTGTATTTTTTTTTTTTTTTTTCATACACTCTTGCCCTACCATCCAAAATAATACATCATAGGGGCATTGCATCCCCTTACACTTGAACTTTTACATAACTTTACAAATAACTATTCTAATGACTCGAATTAAGATAATTGAAAAACTTGGAGTACTTTTAAAATATTTAGCACATATGGGGGTAATGAATGATGTTCTTCCCCATTACTCCATTACACTAGTACTTTACCCATGAGTCCCAATCGTCCCAAAACAATATGTACAAGGATATGACTCGACTTAGCAACCATGTAATCAATTAGATAATTAACTTGGGTTTAAACAAATGTTGTAACAATAATGCACTAAAAAT